>CM069068.1:36155000-37355000 GCA_035220775.1 Malus fusca
ATGTCAAAGTTAGGCAATGTTAGGCAATGTTAGGTATGGTTGTGTGAAAACATAATTAGGTGCAATTAATGTGTTTTGTGTGGTAGTAAATAATCTTAGTTTAATTAAGTAGCTTTCATTTGGTTTGCTATAAATACCCAAGTCCCCAAGCCTTGTAATTCATCCAAAAAGAAAAACAAAGCTAAGTGCTAAATAAGAGAAGCTTTGCTAATTAGTGTTCTTGTGAGCTTTCTTTAGAGTGTGCTTTATTTTCTTCTTCTTGGATCATTAGAGTTATCTTGTATACTCTTTTTGTTCAACAAGGTCCATATAAGTTACAGCTCCTAAGCATTCTGCAACATAACTATACATTAGCAAAAGTGCACTAAGTATTGATTAGTCTAAAATTACAAGAAAATACAGTACTTTCACGACTTACAAACGTTGCATGTTTGTCATACCACTCAAGGGTGGAAATTTTGAACCACCACTTTTTAGGTCACTGATCCTTCTGCATACATCACACCGTGAATCATTTTTAAGAAAAGGAAAAGAAAAAAAAGTCACCAGTGAGAGAGTTATGATAATTTTTTAAAGGCAGATCAAGGTTCTTTAGTGATAATGGAACTTAGAATTACATTCAGAACTCACAGTTCTGTTAAATTACTTAAGACGGAAATTCTCGATGGAATTGGACCTTGGAAGCCACTAGCTTGGATCTCTCTGTCAACAACGGAATTCAAAACGAATAAGATGTTACACTAGAAAAGATATATGTCTTAAAAATTTTGAAGATGGAAAAGGAAAATCACTTAACAATTGTGAACAACAGAAGTCGAAACGGATAGATGTTACAACAGAAATTATATACCCTAACAATTTCGAATATGTCATATGAAAATATTGTTTTTGCTCACAGTTTCTGGAGATGCTTCCAGCTTTGAAAAAAATCAGGTATTTTTCCAGTGAAGCTGTTACTGCTAATTCTACTGCATAAATGCAATTAGGGAATTACAATAAATCCTGAAGATTTCCAACAGATTTACAATAAGAAAGAAAAAGGGTACAAATACGTACAGTTCTGTTAACTCAGTCAGCTTAGTAAGAGACCCAGGCAGCTCTCCCGTGAGATAGTTTTCATTCAGAATGCTATATATAGACACCAATTTCAATTTATCAGTACTGGTATTTCTTATTCGAGTTATCTAGAAATTGCATAAAAGCTTACAGATTGTTCAAGTTAACCAATTTCCCAAGCTCATGAGGAACAGTTCCAGACAACATGTTATTCTGTAAGTTCCTGAAAACATAATTCTCCTTCATCAGTCATCACAGTACACTAAACAGAGTGACGTAAAATTCATTTTTACAATTAATATGAGCTCGTAATGAGAGATCAAACCAGAGCATACATATATTTCAGGCTGGTAATGTATCCCAAGTAGCCAGGGATCGGTCCCGATAAGTTGTTCACATTAATGGACCTGCATTAATGTACTCATTTTGTTAATCATAATTCAATTGATGTACTCTTTTTATGTCACTGATCCTTCTGCATTAATGTACCCATATATGAAGTTGGCAAGTCACTTACAGAACTTCCAACTTCGTAGGAGCCCATTCACGCGGTATAGTACCGCTGAGGTAGTTCTGGGAGAAATCACTGTAAACAAGAGCAAAGATATTAGTAATCTTACGCCAACATTTGAGAAAATGATGTAAAAACACCTTTTCAGATAATATATTTCAAAATATACGGCTGAAAATGTTTCCTTACACTTTCTTTAGGTAGGGTAACTTTGCAATTGATGGTGGAACTACACCAGCAAGATCTTGCCCCATGAGAAAACTGTATCACAAAAATGTCAAGAGCTCACAACCTTTAAACACTGAAACAAAAGGAATCCTAATATTTTATATCTATCCTAATGAACAATGAAGGGAATTATATATAGCAACCGAAAATTCAGTCTTCGAATCCGTAATGTTATTACAAATACCTGCAGGCGTACATAATGTTATCACAAAACAAAATCAAATTTTATGTCTGCATTTTAGTGGCGCGCTGGTTCAGATCCGGTGGCATTGCAGATGTGGTTGTGGAGATAAGCCGACGGTGATTTCCTTCTCGGTTTAGTTATGTTTTGTGTATATTTGTGCCGCCTACCAGTTTGTGTGGCCTCACTTCTTAGCGATAGCTTTTGTGTTCCTTTTTGGATCTGCCATCACTGATCTATTGTGGAAAATCTATACCGATAGTTTTTGTGTGTTTATTTGTTCACCGTGTTGCCATATAAGGGATTAATTAAGCGTGCTTGTGCGCTTATTCTCTCCAAATTAAAGATTTGGGTCACTGATAAAGTTATACTTGGTTATAGCACCCTTGTAATTATGTTGTAATATTTTTTTCAATGAATTAGCACTATGGCTTCTGTTCAAAAGAAAAGTTGGCATACATGCTGACAACATGGCAAAAACCATCAGGCGTGGAGCAGTTGCAGATGACAGTGTTGTTGTAGAGAGGCAAGTTAGCAGATTTTGGGGTAGCCCAATTTGTGTCATTGATGCATGGGTCTATGCTGAAGTTCCAGTCTTTTTTCCCAATTTGTTTAGCTATTTCCTTTAGTGTTTCCACTGCGCCCACAAATAAAATCCATTAGAAATTCTATTTTACTAAAATGAAACAGAGTTTATTCAAGAATCAAAGGAATTCATATAATTTTTTTTGTGTGGAAAAGTACACAAAGGGAAATCATATAAATTTTTTTTATAGAAAAAGTACACGTTTAAGAAAAGATAATTTTTCTTAAATAGTATGTAGTTGAGCAATAGGAAAATTCTCAATCAATGAGACCAACTTTGGCACTGAGCATTATGATCTCTTCTATTCAACAACGTAATCCAGACTTCCATATAAAAAAAAGTATAATTATAATTCAAGAAAAAATGAGGCTCCAAATGATAGATTTTTGGTATTACCAACTTAAATATTAAAAAAAATGCCAACTTGAACAATTAATAAAATTACCAACTTGAACAATAACAAAAAGGGAAATGGTTTTCAAGCTCTTATTGTCTGTCCTGAATTCTTTTTTGATTTATTTAATCTAACAACTTATAGAAACAAGAGAATTGACCTAGGATTGCTCTTACACTGGTGTAGTCTTTACCCAAACAAGTTTGAGAAAGACTAAAATCTTCTACAAATTCTCTAATCAAAGAGGAAAACTATTGCACTGAGCTTCATCAATGATACAGTATTTTCAATTTTTCTAATACAATAAACAAAATAGTAAAGTAGAAAGAAAAAAACACTCACCACTACATATAAAATATAAAATAAAATAACTTAAGAGCTCAACTAAAGATTAAGCCCCCTCATGAAAATCAACTGGCAATATGAGAAAGTAACTCAACTCTTCATAAACACGTGCAAAACTTCTTAATTCCCCGACGTGGGACTTCACATGGTCAATAGAATGACTTGTACATAAAATGCCCTTGAATAAATTAAGAAGTAAAAAGAAAAGAAGAATAAGAGTGACTTGCTACCTTCTTTAGGATCAGATTGAGACTGTGCTTCAATTTTGACTGTTGATGATGAGGAGAAGCAAAAGATCAATGTGAGCATGATGAGAAATCTTGCCATTTTCTTCTAGCTAGCATTACATTTGATATGAGCCCCCAACCCAACCCACCTGACTTTATAGCAAATATCATCCAGATTATTCCTCTGATCAATTTCAATCTTGTTAACTAATAAAGGGTCCCTCCTCCCGGCCCTTTGATTAGAAGTTAGAACATACAAATACAATTCACGTCATTGACTTGCAAGTCTATATAGGCTAGTCCCCCAGTTCTTCACATTATTGTCCAAGGTGTTTTCTTTGTCCTTTTTTAAAAGGCTTATTTTTAGCTATGTTCCCGGAACTCTATTTTGATCTCAATTTGCCCTCTATAACTCAAAAGTCACTACTTTACTTTCTGAAACTCAAAATTCGTTCTACTTTGACTTATGGACTCTCTTTTTTGTCTAAAACTTATAAGTCGCCTCCTAAAGCATATGTGAGACCAAACACCCAATAAGACTATGCTACATGTACCGTAGATTTGATTATAAATCTCCATTATCAACAATCAGAGAATATTAAGTTTAAAAGAAATTGAAGAGATAAAAAAATAAAAAATAAATTGATTAGCCTACCGCACCCAAATCAAACTTACATGAGAAATTAACAGATTTAAGGCAACGTGGAATGAATTTTGAGTTTTATAGAGATGACTTTCAAGTTTCAGGGGGCACAATGGGATCAAAATAGAGTTTCAGGGGGCAAAGTGGAACAAACTATGAGTTTCAGGAAGTAAATTGGTGACTTTTGAGTTATAGAGAGTAAAACCAGATTAAAATCGAGTTCCAGAAAGTGTAACTAAAAATAAGCATTTTCAACATAATGAACCCTTTGAATGTTGGTGCCTAAGTAAAGTAATGACCCTTGGATTAGTAACCACTTTGTTTAACTTGTGTCCTTAATATGGATCAACATTTTTATAACAATGAGCCTTCTCTTTCTTTTCATCATTTTTTTATAAGTTATATTGATTGAATGATTTGCCATCCAACTATAGTGAATGAAGTTTTTATCTTACTGATCCGAAGACTTGCGTGCTTACCAAAAAATATCACTGAACAAATATTAGCCGCATCGTCCAAACGGAGGCAGATTCTTTGCCCTCCCACTTTCTGTGTCCTCCTATTTTGTGTGGTCATGGTTAAATCACGTCAACATTTTATATTATTTTTTTTATAGAGATAATAAGACAAAAAGAAATAGTAATATAAAATGTTGACGTGGCTTAACCGTGACCACACAAACAGGAGGGCACGGAAAGTGGGAGGGCAGAGAATCTGCCTCCCGTCCAAACCTAGCTTAACCTTCATCATAATATGCGACATTGATGATAATTAATAAACTAGTTTGATAAGAGCATCTTCAAGAGAAACTCTAAATTTTTGTTAAACTAGCAAGTGAACAATGTCACAAAATTATTTTAACTACTCCGTTGAACTTTTCTTTTCCAAAAACACACTCTATTTTAATAAATTTTGAATATTTTATTATTAACATTTCAAATTCAACCCACTTATTTTCTAAAACTTCATTCCTTTACTTTTCTTTTTTTTCCTTGCTCAAATGTCCACCCTTGAGTTTTATTATTTATTTTAATATTTAACAAGTGAACAATTTCTCTACCAAATTAAAAAAATGAAAAATAATGAAAAGGGCTTGAAAACTTTGAGTTTTAATGATAAGGACAAAATAAAGGGTAAAGTGAATAGTATCAGGTTTGACTTTTTAGTGTAAAAATATGGTTTTTCGTTAAATTGAACAGTACCGTGGGCTTTTCGTTAAAACTCCCATTAAAAAAAGGATTGCTCAATGTTCATACAGACAAGACAGACTAACGTACTTGATAATAAAAAAGGGGACAAGCTAACGTACTGCATGGGATCATTTACTTACTTTTTCCAAATTGTGGGACAAAATTATTACTTTACATTAAATTTTTTTTTTAATAATACAATATTATTATATTTTTAATTACGGATAATAATAAGGGGTTAGTTTAAAATATTTGAAAATATTGAAATGTGAAAGAACATGGTTATGTATTTAAAAAAAATTATAATTTTTTAATTAGTTTTTTTTATAATTTTTAATTATTTAATAAATTAAGTTGTGACTGATGTCATCATGACATTAGCCTTGCGTCACATAAATGAGCGTTGGGCTAGGCAATTATTGCTTAACTTCTCTATCGGGCTCGCCTTCAGCCTAATTACCTGAGTGGGCATGTTGGTGTGCTTGAGAAGGTCAACAACATACTTGGTTCGAGTCAGTTGAACATTTGAGGGAGCATGATGTACCTAAATGCCAAGAAAATATTGAAGAAGACCAAGATCCTTAAGCTCAAACTCGAACTTCAAAAGTAAGATAAATTTTGGAATGGCAATAGGAAGATTACTAGTAAGAACAATATCATCCACAAATAGCAACAGAAATATAACATACTGACACCGATATAATATTAATAAAGAAGGATCAGCCTTATTTTGTGGAAATTCATGGTGCAATATAGAGGAGCTGAATCACTGAAATCAAGCTCGAAGTACCTATTTGGAACCATAGATAGCCATATGAAGTCTACAAACATGAGAGGGAAATGAGGGATTAACAAAACTTGGGTGGGTTGAGTCCTGTAGACATCCTTTTTCAAGTACACGGGTAAGGAGGAGGGATCATCATGAGAGTGAAAGAGGGGATTAGCAAAACGTAGGGGTTGAGTCATGTAGACATCCTCTTTTAAGAACTCATGTAAGAATACATTTTTTAATCAAGATGACAAGGAAACCACCCTTGAAAAATAGCAAGGTTGCGAACCAGCTGAATAGTTGTGGGTTAACCACTGGATTGAAGGTCTCATCATAATCAAAATCATATTGCTGATGATAACTCTTAGCTACTAAGAGCAGTTCCACCGGGGCTTGATAGCCCGGCACCCAGTCCCCCAAACAACCTGGCACCCAGTTAAAACCCTCAAGCCCAGCCTAATAGGATGGCACCCAGCCTAATAGGCTGGCACCCAGCCCAAGCCAAGCAAGAGACCGGCCCAAAATTGACAGACCCATGGGACGGCCTACATGACGCAGGCTGACGTCAGCCACTTTTTTTTTTTTTTTTTTTTTTGCGCCAGAGAGGGAGTTGTTTTGGACGATTTGAAGGACAGGAGGGCGACGACGTCGGAGGATGGGAGGAGGAGGTTTGGAGGAAGCGGTGGGAATGGAAGGCAAGTGTAGGGGTGGACAGCGGTGGGGACGAGGAAGAGGTGTGGAAGATGAGAAAATAAAAATATTTTAATAATAATAATATTATTATATTTTTTTATAAAGTCAGAAATTAAAAATAAAATTATTATTTTATAATAAAAAATAATAATATTTTAATAAAATTGATTAGACTACTTTTTGTTAGGGGTGGAGATGCATTTGATCTATTTCTGTTCATTTGGAGTATATCACTGTTCATTGAGTGGATTAAATAGGCTGGATGCTGGTGCATTTTTTAGGGGCGGAGTTGCTCTAAGCGGGCCTTGTAGCGCTCAATAGTGTCATCGACATGCCACTTAATTTTGAGAACTCACTTACAACCAACAGGATTTTGAGAGGGATGAAGAGGCACCAAAGATCAAATAAGTGTCAATTCATCAGTCATAGCGGCCCGCCGCTCCGAAGAACGAACAGCTCGAGCGCAGACGCCGCCACGCAGGTTCAGTAGAAGATGAGGAAACCATGGCAGTGAGAGCGAAGAAAAGCGCGTAGCTAACAGTACCAGAAACAGTATTATCGGACTGTTGTTTGGGGCACTGAATTCCACACGAGTAACCATAGGATGGTGATTAGGAGCATTGACTGACTGTGATGTAACATGAGGAAAAGCACTGGTGGAATCAGGATGTAACAGGACAGTGTCTGGGCAGCGGATGAGGAGCACGCGGGCCCATAGCAGCTGGCAGGTGACCCCCGTTACACTTAATCAAGTACTTTTCATGGCACTTGGTGAGGTTATTTTTTCCTTTTCGTTGGTGAAAATTATTTAGGTGTTTTGCTTCCTTTCCTCCCAATATTAACCATCTTTCTGGTTTATTAACTTTTATGTGTCGGCAACTAGATTAGATTGATCTTCTTTGAGTGGAAAGTTCAAAACCGTGAAGAAAATAAGTAGACTTTGAGTTAGAAGTGTCGGCAAGTAGATTAACTTCTTTGACTGGAAAGCTCAAAACCATGGAGAAAATAAGTACTCCGCGTAACAAACCTTGTCTTTTGAAAATTCATCAAAAGGAATGTAAAATCAATGTTGCGTCTATATATATTCAAGTATTCATATACACTTGCATGGTCGCTTTGGTCAAATTCATGCATACATGCATAGCAACTTAGGAGGCGTTTGGTTCTAGAAAAATGAGTTTCAGGACGAAAAATTTAGACTTCGGAAACAGTTGTCTAGCTCGTAAGAAAATAATTAAAGAGAAATATGAAACCCTTTATCCACTTCAAGTTTCATTTTCCCTCTTTAGACCTAAACCATAAGCTCAAAGAATTTTCCCCAATGAAACCCTTCAGGCTTCATCCACTTTCACGTTGTGCGTGGATTATTTTATTTTATTTTTTTCATTTTTTTCCTTAAAAATCAGTAAGTGATCATGACTTGTACGCTGTAACTTGCAACTATGACAAAATACCAGTTGGTAAATTGTTGAGTCCGTGTGAGCATTCAGGTACATAATATGAAAACTTAGTTGTAATAAAATAATTAGTTACTAGCATTACGGTTTAGCATTGTTCACTTGCAAGTCATTTGTACGTGAAAGATTTTGTGACACATAAATAGCGAAACCAATATTTAATTTGTCTGGCTTAACTAAAACCCTCATCATGAATAATGGTAGACACT
The DNA here is from genome assembly GCA_035220775.1 of Malus fusca. NCBI lineage: Eukaryota > Viridiplantae > Streptophyta > Magnoliopsida > Rosales > Rosaceae > Malus > Malus fusca. Next base: position 36,163,490 of record CM069068.1, read on the forward strand.
AAACTTTATAAGAAGTTAAACTATTTGTAGAGAGAGAACATATGTACGAGAATATAAATACATGTTTACCCCTCGAAATATTATTATAAATGGTAATTTGCCCAGTCGTCATGTATATCCACATTTCATCCAAATTTCTACCAAAAAAGTCACATGCTGGTCAGTTAATGTTTTTTTTTTTTTTTAAATATTTGTGATTCTTCTTTTCACAATGTTATTTGCTATTTTTTCTTTTTTGAAATGTGACATTTTGATGAAATTTTAGATGAAAGTTGGAAAAACATGACCAAAAGAGAAACTGGTCATTTTTGTTCATAACCATGTAGAAATTCTCTAATGCAGGATAAGTACAAATAGGATTACATTTTCTATACAAATAAATAGTAAATAAACTTATTAACGTAATTATATAGGGTGGTGATAGCACTACTCAATTTCCGGCCGTGAGATGAATTGAAGAAGATTAGCACACAAAAATTAACAAGGGTGTGTGAAAGATAAAAAAATATGTGGATAGCACTACCCATTATACCAACAAGTCTATTGAGATTTCATGAACTAAACTTGAATCTCAATTGATATACTGATTTTTGCAGATACAAAAATGGAACCCAAAAGTTGCCAACATTGTTCCAAAACTCGGTATGTATACGTACAAGAAAAAAATATGGACAGCAAATCTGCATATGCGTTTACAAAGACTACCAATACAACATGGTTGCTACAAGAGAAATAGAACTTCCACTAGTTCTCAAGAGGATCTTGATTCCGAGTTGATTTCTGAGAAGTCGAGGCCAGTTGTAGAGGTAGATTCGAACGTGTGGACAGTAGTTGAATTTTGTGTATGGGCAGTACTCGAGCTATGATCACCCCGCTGGCGGTGGAGGTCTCTCATGGCCTTAAATCTCAAATCCTCCTTATAGGTGCTCGGTTTTGGTATCACGTCAGGGACGGGGATTTGTCCTTCAAGCATGCTCACCACCTCGGACATGCTAGGCCTAAGTGATGCAGAGGCATTTGTGCACAGGAGAGCTACTTTAACCATGATCTCTGCTTCTTTTTGGTCAACCTCGGAACCTAACCTTTCATCAATCAGCTCCAACAAGTTTCCTGTCTGTTGTAAATGACAAGCCTGCAAATGTTCATCGTAGTTTCGCGCTGAATCAATATTAAGGATAACAACCAGATGAATGGATGTGAAAATGGATCAAACAGCAAAGGGTGTGGTAAGAGTACCCAATCTAAAAGGCAAACCCAATTATCATTCGGAATATAATTGTTGTTGTTCTTCCCACTGATGATTTCCAAGGCCACTACTCCAAAACTGTAAACATCCGCTTTGTAGGTCAGGTGACCCCATAGTGCGTATTCTGGTGCCATATATCCTCTGCAAATTAAGATCCCAATATGTTGTTACTCAAAAAATATATTCACCAAATTAACTAGATTCCGCTGCAAGTATAACAAGAAGTCAATGTAAACAAGGATATGGCAAGTGGCAACTGACATGGTCCCAGCTACTCGGGTGCTTATGTGCGTCTTCTCCTCTTCATCCAGCTTTGCCAATCCAAAGTCAGATATTTTAGGGTTCAAGTCCTCATCAAGCAGCACATTAGTAGCTTTGATGTCCCGGTGAACAATTTTAAGTACAGATTCTTCATGGAGAAAAGCTAGTCCTCTTGCTATCCCAATGCAGATCTTAAGCCTTGTTGGCCAGTCCAATTTAAGATGATTTTCTCGGCCTACAAAATTATATCAAAGAAAATATTGCTCACTCAAACTTTCTGTTCATCTATAAATAAATTATGTAAACAGATAGTTCTGAAAAGAATGAAACTCAAGTACTCAGGGAGTATAGAAGAAGAAGTCTAGAAATCAGTCTAGTGAATCAAAATGCAAATTAAAAGGATTAAACCATACTTATACAGTTGAATAATTGACATCATACTCACCAAACAAAGCTCGTGCAAGGTTATTGTTCTCCATGTACTCATATACCAGCAATAACTGACCCCCTTCAATACAACATCCATGAAGTTTCACAAGATTCGGATGTTGCAAACAAGAAATCATGCCCATCTCATTTAAGAACTCACGATTTCCTTGCCTTGACTTGGATGAAAGCTGCTTAACAGCTATCAATCTACCATCAGGCAATTGACCCTGCACCCAACCCATGTTCAGAATTACGTATCTCATGTAAATGGAAACAATTCAATGTACAGGTTCCTAAAGTACCTTGTAGACAGGACCAAAGCCACCTTCTCCAATTTTGTTATCATAATCGAAGTCATTAGTGGCAGCCTTTAGTTGTTTTAAAGTAAAACCCCCTGTCTGCCCATCAAGTCCGTCTCTATCTGTCCAAGGAGGTAAGAAGAAGAGCATGCAAAGTGTTATTCATCACTATATTTCCTTGCTTGAGCAAACAAAACGTCTAATTGTTAGTTTTCACTTCATTTCTTTTTCTACTGGAAATTATTAATACGAATCACTGAATCTGAGAATGGCACATTTGAAAGATCAAGCACCTTTCTTTCTTCCCCTTTTGCACGGCAAGTACCCTTTCCACCAAAGGATTCCTAATATGACGAATACTAGGAGAAATGCTCCTACTACGACTCCAGCGACAATGTGAGTAGTTCCCTTTTTTCCACCACTAGAGCAATCTTTGGAATCTGCTTAAAGGAAAAAATCAATTAGTTAACTGGAATAACATATAAGGAGAAAGGGCATGATATGTCCAGGTAGGCAAACATAAAACTTTCAAAATTGAACAAAAGAAACCGTCAACGGAGTTGAAAAGCTGAACAAATCAGTTGGTTTCCATGTTCTAAACTCTGAATATTTTGTGATCCAAGCTTTTTCTCAAGCGTACTTTATCATGAATGCTTTACAATACAGCAAAGAAGAAGAACTCATCAAAATAACTCACCAGATTCCACGGAAATAGCAGAGATAAGGGGACCATATACTCCTCTTTCAGGAATCCTTGTTGTGCCTTTACCAGCGAAATAGAATCGGATCTCTAAGATATTATTTGTCACACTGACATTGTGCTCTTGTAATACTACGGGCTTTTGAGCCATCTTTGCCTCATCTTCAATATTGAAATCCTTCCACAATACTTTATCCTGAGACAAAGTGCTTCACGTTAAACCTCTTTGTGACTTCAAAAAATATACCTTCATAACAATATGACCAATTACCTGAACATAGATATCAAAAATGCGCCTGCCAAGACTAGAATACGTTTGGTCATTTGTGAACTGTATCTCCGCAAAGTGAAGACTCACAGTATAGTTACCATTTTCTAAGCAATAATGGAAATAAGTGATTGAAATTGGAGATATGCGTGCTGTTGTGTATAATCCAGAGAGATTCGAAGATGACAGAGATACAGAGTAACGTGTATTCTGGAAATCATTGTCATCCATGAAGTCTCCAGTGCTACTAAATCCCCAATAAGAATTATCATTTAAGAAATACTCTGCACTGCCACCTTCAACTCCTCCGTCTCCTTCATACACAATGTCTCCTTTGTCTCCTTTGACAGTAATGTCATTTCCACCACAATTAACATGCAAACAAGTTGAATCTGGCATCACACATTAAAATAAAAATATAAGTGAAAGGATATGAAAGAATGCTGGATAATAACGTACTGCGGACACTTTAGAAGAATTTACTTTATTGCTTGTACAATCTTAAATATATCCTTACATCGTGGACAATTGAGATCCTTCAAGCATGGAAGACCTCTCCTTCTGCCATAATTGAGTGGAAAAATATATATTAACATGGAATGTACACCATGCACATATGGACATCTTTGGATCGAATAATGCAACAAAAGAAAGCAAGACAGAGAAAGACAATCTTACAAGTTGTTCTCTCTTGACGAGCTCCGAAACAAGTTCAGGTTTAGATTCCTAACAAAAGGGAAATGGGTGAAACAACAATCAGTTTATATCCATTTAAAGCCAGTATAAAACATAAATATTTACTAGAGAAGTATTCTGACAGGTTCTCTTGACAAGCAGGTTCCTCAGGGCCTTGCCATGTGAAGTTATTGTATGAAAGATCACTGCACGCAAGAAACAAATCGTAAAGGTCACTCTCTGTCTAGGAAAAAGTACATAAGGCTAGAAACGATGTTGCTCCAAGAGATGCCATATACTTTATTGTAATGGATTTTACAACAATACTTTTTTCAATTTGAAATCAAAGAGTGCCATATGTCAAAAGAGAAGAAGAAATAAGATGAAACATCAAAAATAAGTATCGGACATACATATTACTTCCATCCTTGAAGACTGAGTCTGGTACACTTCCACTCATAGAGTTGCCAGTTAAAAATCTACAGAAAGCATCAAATATTCAGTACTAGATTATATAAAGAAAGAAAAAATAAGTAAGTACACGCCAACTTAAAAATCTAAGTTTCATTTGGTTGCATTTCTTAAAATATAGTTTATAGCTAGATGTATCAGAAAAGGTTATACTTACAGGAATCTCAAACGCTCTAAGTTCAATGAGGCTGGAATTTCCCCTGCTAACTTGTTAAAACTAACATCGCTGTCACAATCAGAATACACAAAATATAATTAAAATGCACCCCCAGTCATAAGACAACAACTTAATCGGTCCCCCACTTCACATGCTTTACTTACAACATTTCCAGGTTTTGCATAGTCCAGACGTATGGAGGAATCTCTCCAGAAATGTTACAGTTTCGGAGAACCCTACAATGCATAACTAAATAGCATTAGAAAAACCACCAACTAAGGTAAATTTAGCTAACGCCTTCATGGTATTTGATGATATAAATACTCAACGTACAATCTTACTAGGCCTGTTGTGTTTTTGAATGTAGGAAAACCCTGCTCTGTCCCATTTAAATCGCTAATCCTCCTACGTAGGCACCACAAGAAATAAAAACAAGTAATTCAATAAAAATAAAAATAAAAAGAACTACTTAAAGCTACAAGGAAAAGTCGAAAAGGCGTTTACTCACAACTCTATTAAGTTACTCAAAAGAGATATGTTGGAAGGGATGGGTCCTTGAAGCCCACTCGCATGCATTTCTCTACAATGATCCAAATATACATGTGACATACACAAACATGAAACGATACAAAATAAGTCTGAAGTAATTTGGATCTTCTATGATGTCTTGAACAGCAGGTCTGAAATTTTTCAAAAGAGAAAGATCTTACAATCTCTCGAGTTGTTTCCAATTCTGTATAAAATCAGGTATTGTTCCATTGAAGTTGTTATCGTTTATTCTACTGCATCGGACAATAAATGGTATCAGTTGACACGTAAGCAGGTTATTAGCCATTATAAACAAATACACTAAAAAACTTACAAGTCTGTCAAATTTCTTAGCCCAGAAAATGTAGTCGGTAAGTTTCCAGTCAAACGATTGGAGGACAACATCCTGCAATTCCAATGCCAAAGCAATGAACCATCAATTTTTACCTATCATCCATCCTTCAAAGAAGTGTTAAAAGTGTATTAAAAAAATATCAAGAACCAATTTTTTCCAAGGAAAATTGCATTACATAGTTCCCAAGTTGATTAAACTTCCAAGCTCAGGGGGAACAACTCCAGAGAATTGATTTGCTTCAAGATGCCTGATTGTTAAAAAAGAAAGAATATTGAGATTAGAAAGAGCAAGCCAAAAGGACTCTCATTGACTGTGCAAAAACGATTTCCCAATGGATGCAAATATAAAAGCTTCTGCAGCTTTTGAAGTAATAGCAGAACGTGATCCAGAGAGAAGGGATGGAGAGCCTGCCAATCTTATTTACCATAAGTCCATGCCTAAAAAATTATTAACTTAGAAAACAGAAACTATATAACTTACAGGTATGTAAGAGTAGTAATATTTCCCAACTCCTTCGGAATCTCCCCTGATAAGCGATTCACGAGAAGAGAGCTGCATAGAATTTCTATTTAATTTACAACAAGAAGTACGTAATCAAAATAAAATAAAAAAAGTTGACAAGAGCTCACATTGAAGTCAACTGCGTTACACCCCATTCTTTTGGTATTGTACCATTAAGATAATTGAGAGCAAAATCACTGCACAAAGGGGAAGAAGAAGAAAGTGAAGTGGATTTCAAAAGAAATAAGGTCACAGAACAAAGTAATCAGACATTAGTCATATTACTCTTGAACTTTACAAAATGCTCTTACATTTTTTTAAGGTAAGGAAGTTTGACAAGTTGAGGTGGAAGCATGCCGGGTAGACTATAACCCTTGAGTTCTCTGTCAGATTCAAAATTATAAATTCGAGTGTTAAGCAGAGTACAATGTAACTAAGGAAGCAGAACAATCATAAAGGGGGTTGCTTTCAAATGAATGATTAGTGGTCGTCATTCAGAATTATTCTCTTTCTGTGAAAAAGCCCTTCCTTTAGTCGGAATAATAATATGGGCAAACTACATTAACCTCCAAAAGGTCAAGAACATCAAGCTTATTACCGTCGCCAAGTTTAACATTAGCAACAGAACTTCTTCTAGCACCTATTAGACAAGGATGGCCAAAGTAAGTTCTAGCACTGCAAGGAGGATTCTTGTAGTTCACGGTTCCGATCTACCCCCATCAGAGGTCAGTATAGTTTACCCGAAAAATAGAGAAAACAAGCATAAAAACTTTCTTGATTTATTTTCTTTTCTTGTTTCCGGGAAAGTAATTACAAAATATACCAACCTATATCATTCAAAGATATATAATCATGTAAATGAAATCAAGAAATATAATCATGTAAAAACTATTCAGTAATAAGATGAGGGAACTGTACATTTCTGTGACATGGCAGACACTGTTGTTGCATTCACAAACAATACTACTCTCAGCTCCTTTTGGTGCCTCTTCTGTTACCCCAACGGATTCAATTTCGCAAGAATCGCCATTAAACTTCCAATAATTTGCACCCATCGTTTCAGTTATTTCTTGGAGAGCATCAACTATCCACAATTAAAAGGAACCATCACGTACAGATATACATATTCAAGAAAATAATGACTTTCTTGTATTCACAGATGGCAAATAATTTAGTGTTGAACTAGCGTAATCCTTAACATTTGAACGTCACATAAAAGAAAAACAAACTATGCCCACAACAATTTAAGTTACAAGTATCCATTTGGTCACTGAGAAAATCGAAGAACAAAATATCAGAAAAAAATGGCTGATTCTTGTTGCAAAAAGAACAAAACCCAAGTTCCAAAATTTCAAACTTTTCATCTCCCCACACATTTTGGCACCAACCGAAATGAATTTTTAAGCAAAAGAGTAAGAAATTAGCTCTTACTTTCATCCTGGGGCACCACAGACTCAGAAAATCTCAGCAAGCTGAAGCTGCAGCTGAAAACAATAACCAGAACAGCAGAGAAGCTGCTGCACTTGGGCAACATAACGAAGAAGATTGAAGATGTGGGAATATAGTCCTGGGATGGTGAAAGTGGGGGACAAGAGTCCTGGCCTCTGAAAGATTTGGGCAGTATAGTGCTGTACCAATGAGGCCGGTGGTATTGCAAAGCTGGTAACTTTGAACAAGCCAGGCGTCAGTCAGCCAATGCATGTAGTAGACAATTGAGAAAAATCCCAGATCCGGATAGGGAAACATCAATTCCGTTTTAACGTTAATTCTCTTCCTAATATCATAAATCTCTATTAATTTCTATTAATTAATGAAATCTTTTTTATTAACCAAAAGATGATGAAAAGACAAATTAGTCTTCTATCATACAAAAAAAAAAATGATAGGCAATATTGTAATTTCAAAGGATTAAATTTTACTGTTTTTTATTGAAACCTCAGCTACAGGTGATGTTAAAATACATCTAATATTTAAAAAAAAAAAAAACAAACAAAAACAAAAACATCTCACTCCCCCCATGTTCTCTCTCTCTCTCCCTCTCTCCATCTCATTTTCTAAAAAAAATGTGTTCACACACACGAAGTGGAAGTGGGTAGGCAAATGCTAGTTATTAATTAATGAAACTCTCTTGTTCAACCAAAAGAGGGTGAAAAGATTACTTAATCTTCTATAACAAAAAAAAAGATGGGCAATAATGTAATTTCACAGGTTCAAATTTTACTGTTTTTTATTGAAGCCTCATCAACATGTGATGTTAAAATACCTCCAATATTATATAAAAAAATAAAAATAAAATAAAATAACCAAAAACAAAAACCTTCAACTCCCCGACGTTCTCTCTCTCCCCCTCTCTCCTTCTCATTTTCTAAAAAACAAGATGTTTATACACACAAAATATATAGTCAAATGTTAGTAAATTATAAGAAGTATAAAATAATAAAAAAATCATAAAAAATCTCACATATTAAAAAATCTCCGTAACATTTTCCGAAATACAACATGTGACCCTGCAAAGAAAAAGCAAATGTAGGGACTGCTTTGGAAACCCCAAGGGGCGAGGTTGTGTGCGTATGTGGACCTCCTAAAGGTTGAAATTTCTTTTTGTCGTTTTCTCCCCATAAATCAATTTTGATTGCACTAATCTTTTAATAAAAATAATTTTAAAATCACATGTTGATGTTTAAATTATAAGTACTTTGATTAATGAGTTTATTTTATATTAATGACAGATGTTATGAGTTATATATGTAATTCAAATAGATGATCTTTTTAGCATTTCATTTCTGAAAAATCCTAAGAACCTTCCTAACTTAGTCTCTCATTTTAGCCGTCATACTTTTCCTCAGGGGACAGTCAGCCAATTCATGTAGCTGACAATTGAGAAAAATCCCAGATCCGGATAGGGAAACATTAATTTCGTGATGTAGATCCGATTGACAATTTTGATAGAATGGAACAGAATACTTGAGACAGTGTACGGAGACCCTCTTAAAAATATGATGTAATCATCATTATAATTTAACGTTAATTTTTTTATCAATATTATAAATTATTATGAAAAGTATAAAAGGACAAAAACAATTATAAAAAGTCTCACGTGTAAAACAATCTCCTTAACATTTTCCGAAAGGGGTGTGCTATCCACACATCACATTTTACTTCTTACACACTCCTTGATAATTTATGTCCATTGATCTTCTTCAATTCATCCGATCCGATGGCCGAAAATTAAAAAGGTGTGTGAGAAGTAAAATATGATGTGTGGATATCACACCCCTTTCCGAAATACAACATATGACCCTGCAAAGACTTCTTTGGAAACCCCAAGGGGTGAGGTTGTGTGTGTATGTGGACCTCCTAAAGGTTGAACTTTTTTTTTGACGTTTTCTCCCCATAATTCAATTTTGATTGCTCTAATCTTTTAATAAAATAATTTTGAAATCATATAATATGAATGTTTAATGATTGAATTATAAGTACTTGATTAATGAGTTTATTTTATATTAGTGACATATGTTATGAGCTATATATGTAGTCCAAATAGATGATCTTCTTAGCATTTTCATTTCGGAAAATGCTAGGAACATTTCTAACTTAATCTCTCATTTCAGCCTTCTCACTTTTCCTCATGCCATACTTCACTAACATTCAAAAACTGAAAATTTTATTATATTAAAATTCCACTATTTTTAGTATAATGAGTATTTTGGATTGTCAATCAATATGTCACATCCCGACACGGGCTCCACCACATCTCGGGTTCGGCTCAGCCGTAACACGATATTGTCCGCTTTGGGCCCCGACCACGCCCTCACAATTTTGTTTTTAGGAACTCACACGAGAACTTCTCAGTTGGTCACCCATCCTAGGACCGCTCTAGCCCAATCTCGCTTAACTTCGGAGTTCCTACAGAACCCGAAGCCAGTGAGTTCCCAAAAAGCATTGTGCTATAGAGAGGTGGGCATGTACATATAAGGCATAGAGAATTCACTCACCTGAACGATGTGGGATCTCACACAATAAGTAATTAAACTTTTTAGTTTTGCGTGCTAGTAAATAAAACGTCGCATGTGCAAAAATGAGAAGGTAAATGAGAAAGTTGTTAGCACTCCACGGTAATTTTATCTCGTCATGCTTGCAATTTCTAGTAAGAGAAATGCTAAGGGGTCTCTCTCAAAAGTGAGACTCCATGGACTCTCTCACACCTCACAATTTAATATCAATTCTCGTGTCAAAATTGCATTACATAGTCATACACGTGAAAATTTATCGAACTCTTTTAACATTGTTTTTCTTTGTATGCAAATATAATTTATTAAACACTTCTTGTTTTATTTCATACTATAACAAATGTTTTTTTTTTCTTTCTAAAATAATGAAACTCACGGTAAATGATGAATTGTGTTAGTGGTTATGATATTATTTCTTTTCGAACAAACAATATTATCTACACTAAGAGGATGAGAGATGGGCAAAGCCTCACAACATGCTAGCAATAATGTGGTTCGGATTCACCTTTGGCGAGAATTGAACCTAAAACATCTCACTTATAAATGAAATGGAATAACATTAGACTATAGTACTAAGTGGCATAATCTTCTTTTTTTACCTATTACGATATGAGTTCAAAATATTCCTTTTTTGTGCAAATTAGTGAAAAATATAAAATAATAATAAAATCAAAGAAATACCACTTGAATTAATTTGAACATAAACAAATATGAATCCCATGACAAGATCTCAGCCAATTTATAATTCATGACGTGATCCAAAATTATAAGTAATATGTGGTCCATAAGGATATAGGCTGTCGGTTTTGGAATAAACATATTTAAGACTTTATTCCAGCCATATTTTTTATTTAAGACTTTATTTCAGCCGCCGGATTTATTTATATTTTTTAATTTTTTAATAAACAATATTATCTAGACTAAAAGATTGAAGAGTACATTAAATATAACAATAAGTTTAGTGAAAATCTAACTTAATACTTTTCAGTTATAAGTAATAAGGAATACCACAAACCGTAATAATAAGTGGCAGCCGTCACATTTATTTAAGGGGTGTGATATCCACACACCCCTTTTTACTTCTCCCACACTTTTTTGATTTTCGACCGTCGGATCTGATGAATTGAATAATATCAACAGACAAAAAGTAAAAAGGGTGTGTGAGAAGTAAAAATGGGTGTGTGGATAGCACACCCCTTATTTAAAAGAGTCTAGTTTAAAAGAAAGGGATGTGAGGTTACAAAAGTAAAATAGGAGAGAATCCAAGACCATATTAACACCAGAATGTGTAAGGCACCGTACAACTTGTTCAACGCGAGTCATCGCACGGAATTTCACCGTTTGACAATTCCAAAAATTGATTTTTTCGAAATTAAATTTATATTATGTTAATATTAGAGGGATTAATTTTTAAAATTAAATTTTATAAATGATATGATTAGTTGGTGATAATTTGATTATTACTAAACATTGATTAACATGTTTATTTCTTATTTATGACATATTATATGGTATAAAAATTTGGTTTAACTAACATTACTCATTTATATTTTTGAAGAGTAATGTTACACTTATCATCTATTTGTACCATTATTTGTACGATCCCTCTAATAGACGTAGGATCCACCAACACACATGTGGGTCCCATCTCTATAAAAGCGTTTTTGTTGAAAATATTTTTGGAACAAATCCTTAGCAAAAAAAACTAAAAATGAAGTGAATCTTGAAAAATCACTTTAAGTGCTTTTGAAATTTTAAAACATTTTCTTTAAAAAAGTTTTCAGTCATTTAAAATCACCTCAAAAGAGAACATTGTTGACCGGTAAAAAAAAAGGGCAGAAATTAGCAAATGTTTTTGTTAGATATTACATTTGTAGATGTATGCTCAATTTATCTAATCATATATGTGCTAATTTCAATTAATTACGATCGTTGTTGAGAAAATTATAGTATCTGCATGCTGCAAGACAGTGCAACTTGGTGATATAATCATGGATTAAATCACTATATAATAATTATAGATTAATTGATGAGCTTTCTTGTACAAGTAGGAAACCACAACTGTATAAGCCTCGTGTCCTCATGACACACTTTGTCAACAATTTAAGCAATAAGCATAAGCATTTTTCATACTTTGGTTAATTGTTCGTGTTTTTCTAAGTGATTTAATAACATTTTTAAACCAATATTTTCTCACTTTTCATGTGCATGTCGAATTGTCGATCGACTAAACGTCGTTCAAACAAGGTTTTAATTAGTTAGATTAATAAAAGCTAACTAAATTCAATGACGGCTAACGTTGGTCAAAAGTACGTGAAACTAAAACCTAACTGTTATTTTATACAAAACAAATATTTATTAAATCGGATTCAAATACGCACAATGTCAAAAGATATGGATCGACCTTATGTTTTACTTGTTTAATAATTAGCAACTGCTTCCATTTGGTTACTGAGTTAATTTAATAGTTACGTGTTTGATTATTAAGCATGATTTTGTGCATTTTATGTTTTTAGCTGTGACTTGTTACGGTGTAATGTTGATAAACAAATACACATGTTATAATATTGGTATATATGAATTGATAATTTGATAGCACTACAAGTCTACAACGAAATAATTATCATGAATAAGATGATTCTATTCAATTATTGTGTTGTTTATACTCTGAAATAATCTAACTTAATTTAATTGTGTATATCTATTGTTTTTGCTTAATTTCTTGTTTTCCTGCATGTTCTGCTGACTTTTTGAAGGGAAGATGAACACCGTTAACGTCTATTCTGTGTGTCGCAATCGCATGCAGTATGAAAATGTCAGCAACATCTCAAATCACAAATGTGGTTAAAATGTTCAATTTAAGTTCGACCATCCAATCCAAGTTGCCAAATCACTGTTTCTTCCAGCCTGACAAGTCCTACATACGTAAAGAATTCCTCAAAAATTCCGTGTACGATAAATATCATGATTTATATTTCTGTCACACTCTCCAACCTAATAAATTAGCTGAGAGGAACTTGAAAGGATGATTTCAGTGACCTCGCTCTGTATAAATAGTTCATCAAGGCCCAAAGGAAGGAGGGCAGGAGATGCTTCATCATGTCATTTTTAGAGCAGTCACTATCACACGTATAAATATAAGACCTCTCATATTAACCTTTCTTTAGATCCGAGTCGATTCCATTCAGAACATACTTACTTATTTGAAGTAGGAGAAGTCATTAATGAAAAGAAAATATACATCCTTGTTCGAATATGAGATAAATGCATAGTATTAATCTCATATCTGGCTGCTCGAGCATGTATGGCAAATCTCTTAAAAATCTCTTAAGGGAATGAGGATCTTACAAATCTCTTAGAATCCTTAGCTCAGAAAATGTCTCTGGCAAGTATCCAGATTTCCTCTATAAATTGGTTGGTTTAGGTTTGAGATTGTGGATCATAAAATTTTGGACTTAAATTTATTAATAGGTTTCGAGATTGGGTTGGGTATGAATCTATTTCTTGGATAGATTATGGAATGTTCGGAATTGAGAGAAAGTCGAAAATTTCGAGTTTAAACCAATTTTCCAGATCAGTTCGCGAACACCATTCAGATCTGGTTCGCCGAGCCGATCGAACTTGTTTCAATAAGTCACTGCTGGGTAGATAGCAAACGAACGCCTCAGGTTAATACGGCTTTTGTTCTAAGTTCGATTGCCGAATGGCTTAATACTGTCCAGCTCCAGTCCACCGAACAGCGTATATTATTATTATTATTATTTTTTGTGGTTTAAATTTTGCTTCTTGTATCTGTTGGATATAAGTCAACAATATGTGATTTAATTATATATGCTAATAAACAATAAATGCAGATATAAAAATTAACAAGAGTATGAACAAAACACAATTATAAAATAAATAACTTGAAGATCGAGGCTTGCGCACCGTAATTTCCTTGAAACAGAAATTTAGTCCCTACTCAGTGCTTGTAGTTCTATGGACGTCTGCTTCACCAGGATTCAACGATCTAAGTTAGAATTCCAGCACCGGAAAACTAAACTTCTGGCGAATTTGTTTGTGGTACTCTCAGTATGCTTGGTATATGAGGATTTATGATTTTCAATGATTTGAATGATATGCAGATGCATATATATATAGTGATCATATGTCTGTTCGCAACAGACATGTTTTTGGGAGGCGACTGTTCAACGTAAAGGGTGTATTGCTCCATTTGTTTCTCATATACGCTCTCAGACTTCATCTGAAAAGATGAGTCTTTTCATAAATAAAAAATAATTTAATTAAATTCGAAATTAATTAAAGAATTTAATTTTCAGAACCCCAAGGCCCAAGACCCATCTTTTGATAATTAATTAATATATATTAATTATATTAATTATTAATTAATTATCAATTAATTATATTAATTATTAATTAATTATCAATTAATTATATTAATTATTAATTAATTATCAATTAATTATTACACTCCAAAGCCCAACCCCAAAGGTGAGCCTAATTTTACTCTCCAATGTCCATCATTACAATCACTTTCTATAAAGGACAAAACCTTATAAAGTGAGGAAACCTTGTGGTGGTAAGTAATGTGGGACAATGAAATTCTACTCAAAATTTCCAACAGTATCTTCGACCAATGACCTAATAGTTAAAAATCACCGGAGTATACTAAAATTTCTCGTAAAATTGAGTTGATGATCATAGCTGAGCTGTCAAAAGTCGAAAGTCAGAAAATTTTCATTGAGCAATGTTCATTCGAAAACTAGAGACAGAGCAATGGTAGAGGTCGGATTTTTGTATGGTACATACACTTTTAAATTTAGAAACTATAGCCATTTTAAGAAGTCGGATTTAACTCAAGTCATGGCCTGATGTGATGAAGAGGACGAGCAAAATGTACTAACAGTTGCCGAATTCTGAGATTGCCTTCATTGACTTCATTCCCTAAGCTCGGACATGGTAGGCCTAAGCGATGGAGACACATTTGTGCACAGCAGAATGACATTAACCATAACTTCTGCTTCTTTGTCATTGACTTCATTCCCTAAGCTCTCATCAATCAGCTCCTTCAAGTTTCCAGTTTGTTGCAACTCATAGGCCTGCACGCAACAAGAGAAAATTCACTTTATCCAAAGGTTTCTTACTGATTAACATAAAGTTGTCGAAAAACCAAAATTTTATGCAATGGCTCGAGAGATTGAAAGCCGTATAGTACCCAGTCTAGGAGAGAGAAGCAAATGTTATTTGGCACATGGTTGTTTTTCTTCCCACTAGCAATTTCCAAGGCAACAACTCCGAAACTGTAAACATCTGCCTTGTTGGTCAAGTGACCCCATAGTGCATATTCCGGTGCCATATATCCTCTGCATCGGAACATTTTGTTTATTCCAATTAAAAGAAAAAAAAATGCATAAAATGTAACCGTGCATCGAAGAAAATTTAATTGCCACTGACATGGTTCCTGCAACTTTGGTGCTAATGTGTGTTTTCTCCTCTTCATAAAGTTTAGCCAATCCAAAGTCGGATATTTTCGGGTTCAAATCCGCATCCAGCAGTACATTGGTTGCTTTTATGTCTCTGTGAACAATCTTGATTCTTGATTCTTCATGGAGAAAAGCTAAACCTCTTGCTATCCCAATGCAGATCTTAAACCTTGTAGGCCAGTCCAATTTAATCTGATGGTTCTCCTGATCTACATATCATCCAACAAAAATTGCTTCTTTCTCATCCCAGTACAAATATTTTTTTCGTTCTTTCGAAAAATCATAGAAGTGATCAAATGTTAAGTACTCAGATCTTCAGTTGATCAAACTGAAGTCATAAAAGTTAAGGGTGAGAGAAAATGACAGAAAACCTACCGAATAAGGCATGTGCAAGACTATTGTTTTCCATGTATTCATACACCAGCAATAAGTGATCCTCCTCAATGCAGTATCCATGCAGTTTCACTATATTCGGGTGCTGTAAACAAGATATCATGCCCATCTCATTTACAAATTCGCGATTTCCTTGCCTTGAATTGGATGAGAGCTGCTTAATTGCTATCAGTGAACCATCAGGTAGCTGACCCTGCATCCCAACCCTAAATTTTAGAATCTACTTTTCAAAGCGTGAGAATTCCATATGACGGGAAGAAAAAAAGCGCTACCTTGTAGACAGGGCCAAAACCACCTTCTCCAATCTTGTTTGCAGAATCAAAGTTGTTGCTGGCAGCTTTGAGTTGCTCCAAAGTAAAAGTTCGCGTCTGCATATCTCGTCCTACAATATCTGTTCCAAAAAGGAAATAAAGTATGTCGATGAGTTCCTAGTGTTATTAAACGTATTTTGTTGGCAATGACATGGCTGGTTTAATGTAATATGCACCTTGTTGTCTCCTCTTTTTTCCTCCCAAACATCCTTTCCACCAAAGGATTGCCAGCATGAAGATTGTTAGGCATAATCCCCCAACAGTGCCAACACCAACACGGGCAATGATATAATTAGTTCGCACAGTTCCACCATTTTTACAAGGTTTAATATCTGGCCAATGAGTAAACTAAACAAGTTAACTACTCAGAAGTCAGAAGTGCTTTCAAGCAAATATTTAAAATTTGCTAATACGTAGAATTGCCTTTCATCTGCAAAAGTTGTCGCATAAACTTCAGACCGAAAAAAACCTTTGCACAATCTCAGATTGAACTATATGACAGGCAACCTTCATTCAACCAGTCAACCTTCAGTTTATATATGATGGTACTAAAATGACACTGTAGGAAATGTGGACATCTCTGACTCACCAGAAACCACAGAGATGGCTGATATAAGGGGACCATAATTTCCTTTCTCTGGAATCACCATTGTCCCTTTTCCAGCCCAATAGAATCGGATATCTAAGACGTTACTTGTCACGTTGACATTAGATACTTTCTTAACTAATCTCTTGTGAACCATACCTGCCTCATATTCGATATTGAAATCCTTCCACACCAACCTTTCCTGAAAAAAAATGGTCTCTTGTCAAAACCTCAAGTTGCAGGCTTGCAGCCATATTGAGACAGACAGTTTTGTTGGAAATTCAAATTAAAAGCCCTGTGATGTCTAACTATCTGTCCATGTGAAGATAGCTTTTCTTTCCAGGTTGTATCCAGCAAATATAAACATCATTGCTCCTCCATCTGTTAACCGAAAGCTGCTTACAAGACAGCAGTGTGCTGCCATGTGATGTCCCAGCCGAATGTGTGTTGATTGCAAGCTGGAAAGACAGCTGCATATGTGTGCTAAGCTGTCCAAAGTTCATATGATATGTTTGTGTGTGCTGTTTTGTTTAGTTTATTAAAAGCACTTGAGTGGTCTTCATTTTCTGCTTGTATAAATAAGCAGCCCGTAAGGCTTTAGACATATGAATCTGATTTGTTATTCCATTTTCAGAAGTGTGTTTGTAAACTCTTTGAAATATATCAAAGTGCATTGTTTGCCAAAACTTGTAGCTTCCCTCATTTCTCTATTTCTTTGTCCAAATTTATTGAGAGTGCAAAGTGAGAGGTGTGATAGAGTTTGTAAACTTATCACCCACATATTTTGGTATTGAGTTAGTAAACTTTTCAATACCAACAATTGGTATCAGAGCCAGAATACCATTCTGGCAGGTGCAGCAGTTATGGCATCCAACTTAGTGCAGCTCCAAGTTCCCACATTGAAGAAAGAAAATTATGAAAGATGGTGCATCCAATTCAAAGCATTGTTTGGATCACAAGAGCTATGGGAAGTTGTCAGTAGTGGGTATGTTGTACCCACTACCGAGCAAGAAGCCACATATACTGCAGATCAAAGGAACACTCTCAAGGATTTACGAAAGAAGGACCAGAAGGCGTTGTATCTTCTCTATCAAGGATTAGAAGATTCAACGTTCGAGAAGGTTGCAGAAGCAACAACGAGCAAGCAAGTATGGGACACACTCAGTACAATCTACAAAGGAGTAGATCGAGTCAAGAAAGTGAGGTTACAGTCACTTCGAGCAGATTTTGAAACTGCTCACATGAATGAAGGGGAGAGCATCTCCGACTATCACTCAAGGCTCATTGTGATAGTAAATCAGATGAGGAGAAATGGCGAGAGACTCGATGAAGTACGAGTTGTGGAGAAGATACTCCGGTCACTCACATCTAAGTTTGAGCATGTGGTGACTGCCATTGAGGAATCCAAGGATTTGGAGGTGATGAGTGCAGAGGAGCTACTAGGATCCCTCCTAGTTCACGAGCAACGCATTCAGAAGAATGCAAGCCCCACAACGCTAGAGCAAGCTTTGGAGACAAAGCTCAGTATCGACAAGCCAAATGGAGGTCGTGGACAGTGGAACTCACGTCGTGGGAGTTCATCCAACCGTAGCCGAGGACGAGCTCGAGGAAGAGGTCGAGGCTATGCACAAAATCGAGGTCAGTCTCAGGAGTGGAGATCTACTCGAGGAAAGGCGCATATCCAGTGTCACAGTTGCAAGCAATATGGACATTATGCAAATGAATGTTCATATAAAAATGGTGAGCATGTCAACATGGCAGAATCAAATGGAAATGCTGGTGAGGAATTTACAATCTTACTAGCACACCATGATATTAGTAGCCAACAAGATGTTTGGTATTTAGACTCTGGTGCAAGCAACCACATGTGTGGAAAGAAAGAGTTTTTTGCCGAACTCAAAGATGGGCCTTATGGATCTGTGAGTCTTGGTGACTCCTCAAAGTTGCCAGTTGAAGGCAAAGGGAAGATCAAGATCATCCAGAAGGATGGTAGAGAAGAATACATTTCCGATACTTACTACATACCAGGTATGAAGAGCAACATTCTGAGCATTGGTCAACTGCTCCAAAAAGGGTATATTATACATATGGAGGATATGTTTCTCACTCTCAGGAATGCAAGGAGAAAACTTATTGCACGTGTTCAAATGTCAAAGAACCGAATGTTCCCGTTGAAGTTGAACACAAAGATTGGGAGTTGCAACATCGGTGTAATGGAAGATGAGTCATGGAATTGGCATCTTCGATTTGGCCATCTTCATTTCAATGGCCTAAAGTTGCTGTCAAGTGGAGGAATGGTTCGTGGTCTACCTCAGATTGAAGCCACACGCCAAGTATGTGAAGGTTGTGTGCTTGGCAAGCAAGCACGACTATCATTCCCTGTTGGTGATACATGGAGAGCAAAGGCACCACTGCAGATGGTACACACGGATATATGTGGTCCATTGGATCCTATGTCTTATGGAGGTAATAGGTATTTTATTACTTTCATTGATGATTTTAGTAGGAAGACTTGGGTTTATTTTCTCAAGGAGAAGTCGGCTGCCTTAAGAATCTTCAAGGAGTTCAAGGCACTCACAGAGGCTGAAAACAACCACAAGCTTGTGGCTGTGAGATCAGATAGAGGTGGAGAGTACACCTCCAATGCTTTCCAAGCATACTGCAAGGAGCAAGGAATTAGGCATCAACTGACTGATGCCTATACCCCACAGCAAAATGGGATAGCCGAAAGAAAGAATCGAACCATCCTTGACATGACAAGGTCCATGCTTAAGGAGAAGAATTTGCCAAAAGAATTGTGGGCAGAAGTTGTAGCTTGTTCGATTTATTTGTTAAATCGATGTCCAACAAAGAGTGTCAAGAGGATGACACCACAAGAGGCTTGGAGTGGATACAAGCCGAGTGTTGCACACCTAAGAGTTTTTGGGTGTGTTGCATATGCTCAAGTTCCAGAAGCCAAGAGAAGGAAGCTTGATGATCGAGGTGAAAAGTGTGTGTTTGTGGGCTATAGTGAAGAGTCCAAGGCATACAAGCTCTACAACCCACTAACTGGCAAACTAGTGGTTAGTAGAGATGTCATCTTCAGTGAGGAAGAGGCATGGAAGTGGAACAACAAAGAAGTCAGTAAAGAGAAGATCGTCTCCACTGATTTTGAAGAACCAGAAGTTGTACCACCTGTTGAGCAACAACCTGCTCAAACAACCACAACAACTCCATTGCACAGAACTGCAAGGAGTGGTCCTACATCTAGTGAAGAAAACAGCTCCTCAACTCCAGTGAGGCTAAGAAGTCTTACCGAGATATATGGACAAGAAGAAGAAGAAGAAACCAACTTTTTCTGCTTGTATGCAGACCACGAGCCTCTCTCATTCAATGAAGCTGTGGAAGAAGATCGTTGGAGAATAGCCATGGAGGAAGAAATCCATGCTATCGAGAAGAATGACACTTGAGAGTTGACAAAGCTCCCACCAAATCAGAAGGCTATTGGTGTCAAGTGGGTTTACAAGATCAAACGCACTGCAGATGGGAGTGTGGATCGATACAAATCAAGGCTTGTAGCAAAGGGCTACAAACAGAAGTATGGAGTGGACTATGATGAAGTATATGCTCCAGTTGCAAGACTTGACACGGTAAGATTGCTAATCTCTCTTGCTGCTCATCATAAATGGAAAATTTATCAACTAGATGTCAAGTCAGCCTTCCTTAATGGAGTTCTTGAGGAAGAAGTGTATGTGGAACAACCGGAAGGCTTCCAAGTACAAGGAGAAGAAGATAAGGTGTATCGTTTGAAGAAGGCTTTGTATGGCCTCAAGCAAGCACCACGAGCTTGGAACTCAAGGATTGACAACTACCTTCACCAAAATGGATTTCAGAAATGTCCATACGAGCATTCAGTTTACATGAAGAATGGTGCAAAAGGGGAGTTCTTAATTATTTGTCTCTATGTAGATGACTTGTTGTTTACAGGAAACAATGAAGCAATGTTCTGTGAGTTCAAGCAATCCATGTTCAGTGAATTCGAGATGACTGACAATGGATTAATGTCATACTTTCTTGGCATAGAGGTGAAGCAAGAAAGTGACGGTATCTACATCTCTCAACAAAAGTACATGAGAGATATATTGGAGAAATTCAATATGGATAAGTGCAATATTGTCAACACTCCAGTTGCAACTGGATTGAAGCTGTCTAAGGAAGGAGAAGGTGAGTTTGTAAACTCAACCGTGTACAAAAGCTTGGTTGGAAGCCTAAGGTACCTTACAATCACAAGACCTGATATAGTTTATGGAGTTGGACTCGTGAGTCGATACATGGAAACACCAAGGGAGTCTCATTGGCTGGCTGCCAAGAGAATTTTGAGGTACATAAGAGGTACTCTAAACTATGGTCTGTTTTATAATTTTGGTGAAAATGCAAAATTATTTGGTTATTCAGATAGTGATTGGGGAGGTGACCAAGATGAAAGGAAAAGCACAACTGGCTATGTGTTTTTTCTAGGATCAACAACTTTCTCATGGACTTCAAAGAAGCAATCAATTGTTGCTTTGTCATCATGTGAAGCCGAGTATGTTGCTGTAGCCTCAACAGTGTGTGAGGCAATTTGGTTAAGAAATCTGTTGAAGTCAGTGTGTCATCCACAAGTGGAATCGACTATGATTCATGTGGATAACATGTCTGCAATCAAGCTTGCAAAGAATCCTGTTCAACATGGAATGAGCAAGCACATTGATACCAGGTTCCATTTTCTAAGGGACCATGTGAAGCAAAAGACAATTGAGCTTGTCTATTGTCACACGAAGGAACAAGTGGCAGACATCTTCACTAAGCCACTACCAGTTGAATCATTCCGACTACTACGTGAAATACTAGGCATGAAGGCGTTTTAATTTGAGGGGGCATGTTGGAAATTCAAATTAAAAGCCCTGTGATGTCTAACTATCTGTCCATGTGAAGATAGCTTTTCTTTCCAGGTTGTATCCAGCAAATATAAACATCATTGCTCCTCCATCTGTTAACCGAAAGCTGCTTACAAGACAGCAGTGTGCTGCCATGTGATGTCCCAGCCGAATGTGTGTTGATTGCAAGCTGGAAAGACAGCTGCATATGTGTGCTAAGCTGTCCAAAGTTCATATGATCTGTTTGTGTGTGCTGTTTTGTTTAGTTTATTAAAAGCACTTGAGTGGTCTTCATTTTCTGCTTGTATAAATAAGCAGCCCGTAAGGCTTTAGACATATGAATCTGATTTGTTATTCCATTTTCAGAAGTGTGTTTGTAAACTCTTTGAAATATATCAAAGTGCATTGTTTGCCAAAGCTTGTAGCTTCCCTCATTTCTCTATTTCTTTGTCCAAATTTATTGAGAGTGCAAAGTGAGAGGTGTGATAGAGTTTGTAAACTTATCACCCACATATTTTGGTATTGAGTTAGTAAACTTTTCAATACCAACAAGTTTGAGTAGTGTAGTGAATTACCTGAACATAGACATCGAAAATACGCCTCCCAAGACTACTGTATCTTTCTTCATTTGTGAACATGATTTCCGCAAAGTGGAGAGTTATAGTGTAAATTCCATTTTCTAAACAATAGTGGAAATAAGTAAGTGAAAGCGGAGATAGGCGTGCTGTTGTATATAGTTCAGAAAGATTGGAAGACACCAGAGATATAGAGTAGCGTGTATTTTGCGGCTCTAAGTCATCCATGAAGTCACCAGTGCTACTAAATCCCCACATACTTTTCTCATTCCTAAAATATTTAGCACTGCCACCTTCAACTCCTCCATCTCCTTCAAACGTGACGTTCCTGTGATTCTTGTCCTTGACAATTACGTCACTTCCACCGCAATTAATATGCATACACTTTGAAACTGCTGAAAAAAATTTGTAACAACTGACGGTAAATATGAATTAGCCATTAAGAATGACGCAATAGCTAATCATTCTTACAACTTTGAATTCAAAGGGCAAAAGCGAGGAAATATATGCTCGAACTCTGGTACGTAGACTTACATCGTGGGCACTTAAAATTCTTCAGGCATGGAACAACTCCCCTTCTGTCACAGAATGAGCAGAAAGATTTGAGCAAAATTTGGCTCGTTGTCTTGTAGTTAACTTCAAAAATTGGAATGAAAAAAAGAAAAGAAAAAGGGAGCTTCGACACAAAAAGAAGCATCTTACAAGTTGTCCTCCTTTGAAGAGCTCCGATACAAGTTCAGATTTAGATTCCTGAAACATGACAGTTTTTGAAAAAAACTCAGTTTTCCTAAACCACCTCAATGTAGAAAGTAATACATAGAGAAAATTATATGTTTCTGACAAGTGTTCTTGACATTCCAGTTGCTTAGGGCCTTGCAACGTAAAGTTGTTGTATGACAAATCGCTGCAAAAACAGTATATACACAGAAGTTAGAACTTGGTAGACTGCAAATATAAAAATAAATGGGGGTATTAATAGAAAGCATTTCAGGAATCAAACGTACACATTACTTCCCTCTCGCAAGATTGATTTTGGCACATTTCCACTTAGCAGGTTTCCAGTCAAAAAGCTAACCAAAGAAACACAAAGTATTAGTAATGTACATCAGTACTTTCAAGAAAGATGCTGAGTTCTCAATTTGGTTACTGCATTTCTCACTTACACAAATTTCAGACGCTCAACTCCTATCGTGGATGGGAGTTTACCCACTAGCTTGTTGAAACTGAGATCCCTAGCAATCAAATAATCACAATCAATTAATCTCAATCGTGACACAGATTCATTAACCAGATATATGACAGAATAAAGTAAAGGGTTGATTTCATCTAAGAAACATTGTTTGAAAAAATGAACTATATGTTTGCACTCGACATACATTCCTCCCCCAGAGAAGGGTGCTGATTCTAGTCGGATAATTTTGTTTACTTGTACAAAAGTTAATTGGCAAGATATCTCATTTCATCAGCAGAGTGGGAGACTTCTGTATTTCACCTCTTCATTGCAGACATTCATTCATAGACACGTACTCGTGTATGTGTCTGTGTGTTTGGTGATTCAATTTCAAGCATCAGAAGTAAAGTTTTTACAACTTTAATTACTTACAACATCTCCAGGTTCTTCATGGACCAGATATATGCAGGGATCTCTCCAGAAATGTTACAGTTCCTCAAAATCCTTCAATTCGTTAACTAATCAGCCTCAAACAGCTCATAGTTATAGCTACTGGATAGAAATATGTGTGTGATGTTGTGCTAGGATAGCACCAAACCTTTTAGAACCAACTCTTTTTAACCCACAGGAAATATATCAAATGAAATGCAAGAACAAAATATTAAAGACACCAAGATTTTAACGAGGTTCCTCAACAGTCAGTGTAACTGGAGTACGTCCTCGGAGCAGTAGGAGCTCACCCAATAATCCACTATCAACCAAATGGGAGTTTACAAAGTGTTGGCAATCTCACAACCCAAATAACCCAATACACCCAATAACTCTCACACACTAAAGAAACAAATAGAGAAAGAAATATAGTGATTAATTTCTTCTCTATACAAGGCTCAAAGCTATTACAACAATAAAACTTTGATGGAGTGAGAACTAACCAAGAAAGAAAATCACCTTTCTTTCTTGTATGGGAGCTGCGTACCTCTCTTCTTCTTTCTGCTGCTCCCTTCTAATTTTTTCTTCTATGCGACAACCTTTCTCCCACACCAAAAGGCAGCTATTGCTGCTAGTTAAAAACCCCAAGAGTCCCGTGACTTCTCACATGGACCAAAGAAAAAACTTTAGACAAATTTCACTTTTCTTTTCCCCAAAACAAGGAAACATAATCATGTTGTCCTTTCCGTTTTTTTTTTTTTTTTTGGTTTGTTTATTATGAAAGGTGATGGCCACTTGGCCACAATTCAACAATCTCCACCTTGGCCAAGTTCCGAAAACGCCATGATAAGCCAACCAACACAATTAATACACAACATCACTCCCAAACACTAGCAAGAGAACAACTCATGCCGAGCCAAATGCTCCAAAAAACTCCTATTGCTCAACGTCTTCTTTATATAGGCATAATGTGAGCCAAGTTCAAACAGTGAACAAACTTGGCTACACCAACAACCTTAGTCAACATATCAGCGGGGTTGTCTTTAGTTGGAATCTTCTGGAGAATGATTTCCCCTTCACCAACAATTTCACGAACAAAGTGATAACGCACATCTATGTGCTTGGTCCTCGCATGATGAACCTGATACTTAGCCAAATAAATGGCACTCTGACTATCACAATGTACCTCCACCTGTTTCTGATCAACCCCCAAATCTCTAATCAGCCCATGTATCCAAATGGTCTCCTTTATAGCTTCATCAACTGCCATATATTCAGCCTCTGTAGTAGACAAGGCAACAGACGACTGCAAAATGGACCTCCAACAAACTGGCCCTTTAGCCATAGTAAACACATAGCCTGTAGTAGACTTCCTTCCATCCAGATCACCTGCATAATCTGAATCAACATAACCAACTGCAAAATGACCAATACCAGAGTCATCTCTCTCAAAGCATAAACCAACATCTCGAGTACCATGGAGATACCTCAATATCCACTTAGCTGCTTGCCAATGCTCTTTACCTGGATTATGCATATATCGACTCACCATGCCAACTGCATGAGCAATATCCAGTCTAGAGCATACCATTGCATACATCAAACTACCAACCAAATTTGCATATGGTATATTTTTCATTTGCAGCTTCTCTTTATCAGTTTTAGGACACTGTAGAGAACTCAATTTAAAATGAGGAGTCAAAGGGGTACTAACCGGTTTGGTTGAATCATGAACTCCAAACTTCCGAATCAACTTCTCAAGGTATTGTTTTTTATTCAAACTGACCAAACCCTTCTCTCTATCTCTAGTGATCTCCATGCCAAGGATCTTCTTCGCTTCACCAAGATCCTTCATCTCAAACTCATTCTTCATTTGTTTCTTCAATTTTTCAATCTCTTCAACATTCTTTGAGGCAATCAACATATCATCAACATATATCAACAAATAAATGAAAGACCCATCTTGCAACTTCTTGAAGTACACACAATGATCATATTGACTTCTAGAATAATTTTGGCCTCTCATAAATTTATCAAACCTCAAATACCATTGTCTTGGAGATTGCTTCAAGCCATAAAGTGATTTCTTCAATTTGCAAAACAAATTCTCCTTCCCTTTCACTGTATACCCATCCGGTTGACACATATAGATCTCTTCATTCAAATCACCATGTAGGAAAGCCGTCTTCACATCAAGTTGCACAAGCTCAAGATCATACTGTGCAACAAGAGCTAACATAATGCGAATTGAGGAGTGCTTCACAACCGGAGAAAAGATTTCATTGTAGTCAATGCCCTCCTTTTGTGCATACCCTTTAGCAACTAATCTTGCTTTGAATCTCACATTGCTTTTCTCATCAGCATCGTCCTTCTTGGCATACACCCATTTGCAACCGATAGCTTTCTTGCCCTTAGGCAATTTAGCTAACTCCCAAGTCTTGTTCTTCAAGAGAGAATTCATCTCATCACCCATGGCATTGCACCACCTCTCATTCTCCTCACTCTCAATGGCTTCCTCGAAGTTGGATGGAATATCATCAGTAATAATAGGAAGAGCAAAAGCAACATAGTCACTATACCGAGCTGGCTTGGTAATTTGCATCTTTCCTCTGTTCTTGGCAATAGACTCTTGAGGTGAAACTTGCTCTTCAACTTGAATAGAATCTTCAAGTTCAACTTCTTCAACATCCTCATGGTCTCTAACTTCTTCACTTGTAGTGGCTTCGACATCAGCGGAAATAGGATTTGAAGTACCAGAGGCAACTTTCTCAAGCTCCACCTGTTGGACATCTTTCACATTATTCTCAGAGTCTTTGTACATATTTTCTTCATCAAATGTCACATCTTTGCTGATTACAAGTTTTTTCATCTCTGGGCACCACAACCTGTAACCTTTGACACCACTACTAAAACCAAGAAAGATAACCTTTTTGGCTCTAGGATCAAGTTTATTTTCAGTCACATGAAAATAAGCAGGTGAACCAAAAATACGGATATAGTCATAATTAGAAGAAGGTTTTCCAGTCCATACCTTCATTGGTGTCTTACCCTGAACAGCAGCTGAGGGTAACCGGTTGATGATGTGACATGCATAATTAACTGCTTCTGCCCAAAATGACTTGCTTAAACCCGACTGAGACAACATACATCTAACCTTCTCAAGCAAGGTTCGATTCAATCTTTCTGCAACTCCATTTTGTTGTGGAGTTCCCCGAACACTAAAATGTCTCACAATTCCTTCCTCTTTGCAAACTTTAAAGAAAGGGTCGGATGTGTATTCACCACCATTATCCGATCTCAAAATCTTAATCTTTCTCCCAGTCTGGTTCTCAACCATTTTCTTCCAACCTAAGAAAATGCTCAACACCTCACTCTTGTGCTTCATAGTGTAGACCCAAGACCTTCTTGAATAATCATCAACAAATGTCACGAACCAATGTCTACCACTCAAAGAGGGAGTTTTTGTAGGACCCCAAACATCCGAATGCACATAATCAAGAATGCCCTTTGTCTGATGTACTGCAGTACCAAACTTCACTCTAGTTTGCTTTCCCAAGACACAATGCTCGCAGAAATCAAGCTTACAAGTCGTGGCACCTTTTAGAATGCCTTGTTTCACAAGCCCTTGTAGAGCTTTCTCACCGGCATGGCCTAATCTCATATGCCACAGTCTAGTAGTATCTGAATCAGATGTGCCCATATTTTCAGAGACTACAGATGCTTCACCTGTCACAGTGCTTCCCTGCAATAAATACAAATGGCCACATCTAGGAGCTTTCATCACAACAAGTGCAAAATAAGTAACTTTCAATGTCTGTCCATCTGAATGAAACCTGAAACCCTTGGATTCCAAAGTACCCAAAGAAATAAGATTTTTCTTCAAATTCGGTACATACCAAACACCTGTCAACTCTTTAACCATGCCATCATGCAACTTCAAACGAACTGTACCAATCCCTTTTGTTGTGCAAGGATTGTCATCTCCCATGAACACAACGCCACCATCAAACTCTTTCAAGCTTGAAAACCAATCCTTGTGAGGAGTCATATGATGAGTACAACCCGTATCCAACACCCACTTAGTAACACAATCAAATGATGAGGAAGTGGTTAAAGCAAAATCAGAAAAATCTGTTTCAACCTCAGCAACATTAGCTTCAGAACTTTCTTTGCCTTTGGTCTTCAATTTAGGACAATCTTTCTTCCAATGGCCCTTATTACAACAAAAGGCACATTCATCCTTTTCCAAAGGTTTTCTACCTTTAGAGTTTCCTCTAGGTCGAGACTGTGATTTTTTCCTACTAGAAGATGATCTTCTCTCCGATGATCTACCTCTAACAAATAAAGCTTCAGAGGTACTATCATGGTTTTTATCTCTATGCCTCATTTCATAATTCATCAAGGCATTTGACACATCTTCAAATTTCACAGTTTCTTTACCATGCATAATAGTGGTAACAAAATGCTCATAAGAGTCCGGCAAGGAATTCAACAATATTAAGGCCTTATCTTCATCCTTAATATCCTCATCTAAATTTAATAAGTCGGCAATCAACTTATTAAAAGCATCAAGGTGTCTAATCATTTTTGTACCTTCTTCGTATTGGAAGCGGTAGAGCTTTTTCTTCAAGTGTAGCCGGTTCTCTGCACTCTTCGTCATATACTTGTCTTCCAATTTTTGCCACAACACACTTGCTAATGTCTCCCGCATCACAAAATACTTATGAGTTTTTGCAAGGCACAACCGAATTGAAGAGCAAGCCCACAAATTTAATTTCTCCCATTCCGGCTTCGACATAGCTTTCGGCTTCTCTCCCAAAGTGGCAAGTAGATCTTGTTGAGCCAACACATCTTTGACCTCACATTGCCACATCCCGAAGTTGTTTGTGCCATCAAACTTTTCCACTTCGAACTTTGCATTTTGCACCGTAGTTCTTGCAAACCCGGAGCTGCTTCCAAAATGATTTTCATCTTGCCCGTCTGACATCTTTGACAACTAGACAGTACCCAAGAGCAACCAGTGCTCTGATACCAATTGTTGTGCTAGGATAACACCAAACCTTTTAGAACCAACTCTTTTTAACCCACAGGAAATATATCAAATGAAATGCAAGAACAAAATATTAAAGACACCAAGATTTTAACGAGGTTCCTCAACAGTCAGTGTAACTGGAGTACGTCCTCGGAGCAGTAAGAGCTCACCCAATAATCCACTATCAACCAAATGAGAGTTTACAAAGTGTTGGCAATCTCACAACCCAAATAACCCAATACACCCAATAACTCTCACACACTAAAGAAACAAATAGAGAAAGAAATATAGTGATTAATTTCTTCTCTATACAAGGCTCAAAGCTATTACAACAATAAAACTTTGATGGAGTGAGAACTAACCAAGAAAGAAAATCACCTTTCTTTCTTGTATGGGAGCTGCGTACCTCTCTTCTTCTGTCTGCTGCTCCCTTCTAATTTTTTCTTCTATGCGACAACCTTTCTCCCACACCAAAAGGCAGCTATTGCTGCTAGTTAAAAACCCCAAGGGTGCGTTTGTTGCATCGGACTGTCTCGGACTGGACTAGCTTCAGGGACTAAACTGGACTGGCTTAGACTAGATTAAGCTGGACTAACTTAGTGAAGCGTTTGGTGCAGTGTCGGACTAAGAAGCAGGACTATAATATTATATTATTTAATCTATATTTATTAATATTTTTTTTAAATTTAATCTATATCAATTAATATTTTATTATTTCTTTATCATTTTCCATTTTTTCTACTCATCTTCTTCTCTGTTTTATATGCCTCCCTGTTTATCATTTTCCATTTTTTTCTCCGCCCTCCGTCTCCTCCTTCCCCCTTCCTTTTTCTTCTGTTTCACATATGTACCACTGTCCCCTCTCCCCTCTCTCCCCTTGTATTCATTTCGTTTCGCCTCCAAGGAAACGCTTGGAGTAGGAGTTGCAGTGTGGCAGAGGGATCTCAAATTGTGAAGATCGTTTTCGGATCCAAAGTTCTTTAGGCGAAGACCGTTATCTTTGTTTTATGGGTCTAATTCCAGTTCAATCGACGAAAATGGAGAACCCGTTTCTGCATATCGATTCAGTGTTAAATGTTCTTTTGTCTGTTCGTCGGGAAATTTAGGTTGTGGGTTTGTCGGAAAGCAAATATGGGGTTGGGTTCGCTGGGTTCGCAGGATGATGGAGGTTGGCAAAAAGGCAAGATTTTGATGACTGGGTTCGCGGGATATTGGTGGTGGTGGAGACGGGATTAGCAATCCCGTCATTTTCGAGGGGTTTAGCTAAGATCAGCGAGCGAAGGAGTTAGTCGGCACGAGTCCGAGCTAATCCCATTTAACCTAGTCCCTTGCTATACCAAACATGGGTTATTAGTCCTAGCTAGTCCAGTCCTAGCTAAGGAGGTCAAACAAATGAGGCCCAAGAGTCCCGTGACTTCTCACATGGACCAAAGAAAAAACTTTAGACAAATTTCACTTTTCTTTTTCCCAAAACAAGGAAACATAATCATGTTGTCCTTTCCCTTTTTTTTTTTTTTTTTGGTTTGTTTATTATGAAAGGTGATGGCCACTTGGCCACAATTCAACATGTGAGTGTGTGCTTGGGCGTATACGTGTCAAAGTATTGAATGGCAAAGATCTCTTTCAAACGTACAATGTTACTAGGCCTGTCATATATCTCAGCGTAGGAAATTCCTGACTTGGTGCATTTGTGTCACTAATCCTCCTGTACAAAGACACGCCACAATGCATAGAACAATTAATCAAATCAGCAAGAAAGATCATGCAAAAAAGCAACATAGCAGAATGAGGATCGAAATTACTCACAGCTCTGTCAAATTGTTCAAAAGAGAAATATTTGATGGGATCGGTCCCTCCAGTCCACTTGAATGCATTTCTCTTCAACAAGTTTTTGGAAAGAGAAAAAGACCAATACATGCTATAAAAAATTTTAAAATTCGAAAGGCAACAAGAACAGCTTGTTTTACTAAAATAATATAAGGATTTTACAATCTTTTGGGTTGCTTCCAATTCTGCACCCAATCCGGGAGTGGTCCTTTGAAGTTGTTATCATTCATTCGGCTGCATTGAAGTAGAAGTTTGCTTATCAGACACGAGAATCACTATAATGCTATAAAAGAGAAACAAATCTAATTAAACCTTACAAACATCTTATATTTCTTAGCCCGGAAAACGTCTGTGGCAAGCTTCCAGTCAGCTGATTGGAGGAAATAGACCTACATATGCAACAAGCAGCAAGGAACTATCAATTAACTCAGCATAAAAGACACTGTAATCTGTTTTAAAATTTGTGGTGACTTACAAAGTCTGCAAATTGACCAAATTCCCGAGCTCAGCTGGAAGAATACCCGAAAACTGGTTTGCTTCAAGGTTCCTAATGATTTATAAAAGAAGCGAAAAAGAACGTTGATATAACAAATATGATATCCTATGGAACTTTAGTTCATCTATAGGTCAAGTAGCAATTATCAAGGCATGTAGTATAGTTTCACGACAATCACAAGAACTCAAATCAAAAGGCAGTATTCAAGTTAAATTGAGATAAACCAAAATTTGAAACGTACAGGAATGTCAGAGTGGTAATGTTTCCCAACTCCTTTGGAACTTTGCCTGGTAAGCGATTGGCAAGAACAGAACTGCAAAATTCACTAATAAATATAAAGAGCTACCAAATTAAATTCTTATCAGACATTCAAAAAGGCTCACATGTAAGTTAACTTCATCGAAGCCCATTCCCTTGGTATTGTACCATTGAGATAGTTGTAAGAAAAATCGCTACAAGGAAAGAAATGTTAGTTTTAATTAAGATATAAAGATATGTATCGTCCGAATCTTGAATATCAAGTAATTCGAATATGATAGCTCATACATTTCTTGGAGGTAAGGAAGTCTGACGAGTTGAGGTGGAAGCATACCCGGTAAACTATAACCCTTGATCATTCTGTAAAGTGTTGAACAAATAATTAAAGTATTAAGCAGAAACTACTGAAATTCAGAGCTTTGTGACATGGAGGGCATAGCCTTTTTCTTAAGTCATGGAAAGATCAAGGTGAAACTTAAAGTTCAGAATCTTACAGTTTTATGACATGACAAACAGTGTTGTTCTCAAAGTTGCATACGCAATCGACATTTTTCTGGGATCCCTTTGGTTGCTTCTCTGTTACACCCACCATGTCAATTCGGCAAGCGCCAGCATCAGCTTCGAAACTCCAATATTTGGCCCCCATCATGGTAGCAATTTGTCGGAGAGCATCAACTGAAAGGTATCCATATTCAAAGAGCAACAGAAAACAAATCAATGTAAAATGAAAGGGCAAGGCGGACCCTACTTTTCTGTGTGTAATATAAGTTTTCTTTCGTAATGAAATGAGCATAACCTTTGAGCTATATATGAAGTTCTACACCGTGCTCTAGAAGAGCAACAAATGATCTTAGATTCTCAACCGATAATCTAATAAATCTAATCTACGCTATAAGGAGCGGGATTCGAACTAAGTGTGGAGGGAGGGAGCACACTGATCTACTGCTAGATCTGCAAACTTTAGCCCATTAAATGACTGAAATAAAGGAGCCTACACATTCAGTCATGGATGAGTCCTTGTACGTCCCAACTAGGGATATATATATATATATATATAGAGTGGTGATATTTCCACCCCGGTGTCTTATTTTCCCACCCACCATTTAATGAAAATGTTAATAACATATTTATCCTTTTAAAAAGAAGACTCTTAAACCCCTATTTAATTCAATGCTAAAATTTTGAAAAGACAAAAAATATTTTAAAATAATAAATAAATAATGGTGGGTGGGGTGTGATATCTTTGGGGGAAAGAGGTTGGGAAAGATTTGGGTTAGAATCGACGGAAAGGTTGGTGGAAGGAATGAACGTGTGCTGGACGAAGGCGAGAAACTTCAATGGAGAAAAAAAAGAATTGAGTGTTAGATCTGCGGTTTTGACAAAAAAGGAGGAAGAAGAGTGGTTTGGGGGTCCGGGGTCTCTGTAGGGCGGCGATAGGTGTGAAGGAGATGATAAATATCTAGGTCTTAGGTCTTGCATTTTCTTTCATTTTTTCTATTTTTATTTATTTAATTATAATATTATTTAAAGATATATTAGAGTTATTTAAAAAAAATATTATGGTTATTTTGGGAATAATGGTGGGTGGGGAAATAAAATTTTACTTTTTTAATTTTTTATGGTGGGTGAGATTATCATATGGGTGAGAAAATAGGATATTGGGGTGGGTTTAGTAGCACTCTATATATATATATATATAGAGTAAATTACATAGTAACCCCTCATGTTTGAGATCTATTACAACTCCATACAACAACTTTAAAACATTTCACTTTCATACATCCAATACCATTTTATTTCAAAATAACACATCCGTTAGATTTTTCATCCATTAGTCTGTTAAATGCTGACGTGGCTACCACATTTGTGCTGATGTGGCTGCCACGTGGAAAAAAAATTAATTTTTTATTTTTTTAAAAGAAAAAAACCTAAATCTTCTAAATATTAAAAAAAAAAAAAAAAAAACTAGAAAATCCCGAAACCCAGATCCCTACTTCCCCCCCCCCCCCACCCTTCTGCAACTCCCAAAATCCTATATTCTCCCCGCAACCCCCAAACCCATATCCCCCATCTTCATCTTCTTCCCTGCAACCCAGAAATGATAACGCCCCCCCCACCCTACCCCACCCGCTTCCCTCACCCCAAAACCAGAAACCCAGAACACCCTCGCCCCCCTGTGACCCTCCCTGTGCACCCCCCAACCCGCAACCCTCCCTCCCTCCGCACCCACCCTCTTTCCTTCTCTACACACCCCTCCTCACTCTCCTCTACACACCCCCCATTCCACGAACCCGGTGATGGCGAGACGGGATCTGGGTTTTTTTTTTTTTGTGGGTTGCAGGTAGGGGGTTGGGGGAAGAAGATGAAGATGGGGGAGAAGAGAGGGGAATAGAGGGGAACATAGGGGAATATGGGGGAAAATACGAACTGAAGGGGGCTTTTTTTTTTTTCTTCTTTCTTTTCTTTCTGGGTTGCAGGGAAGAAGATGAAGATGGGGGATATGGGTTTGGGGGTTGCGGGGAGAAGAGAGGAGGACGAGGGAAGGTTTCAGTTTTTATTTTTTTATTTTTTTTATAATTTTAATATTTAGAAGATTTAGGTTTTTTTTAAAATTTTTTTTTTTGGCCACGTGGCAGCCACATCAGCACAAATGTGGCAACCACGTCAGCATTTAACAGACTAATGGATGAAAAATCTAACGGATGTGTTATTTTGAAATAAAATGGTACTGGAAGTATGAAAGTGAAATGTTTTAAAGTTGTTGTATGGAGTTATAATAGACCTCAAACCTGAGGGGTTACTATGTAATTTAACTATATATATATATGCATGCATGCACGCACGCATATATATGAGCAACTGAACTCACATTCCTCTTGGGGCAACTCAGGAGGCTGAGCAAGTCCCGGCAGCGGGAAGCAACTCAGTGCAACAAGGAAGCATACAAAGAGCTTACCAGCCAGCTGCTGCTGCTGCATCATCAGCATTTATGTATGAAATTGTACTAATTAATCTTTAATAAAAGTTTATTGTGAGAAGAATACAGTGTGTATGGATTTCTCATTTATAAGGTCGATGAGCACTCTTCTACTGTTCCCAGATGCGATTGAACATGGATTAAATAAGCTTGACGTGCGGTAACAAAAGGGATGACGACGTACCCTTGTGAACGTTACTGTAGGCCTGTAATGGCGGCCTTCAAACAAATTACGCATTATTTTGTAACAAAATTTATACACATGTCACTGCATTATAGATTTGGTGGCCGCGCGCCAGTGTATCAAATGAGGATCGTGGTGAACCACCAAATGTCACATCCCGGCCTGGGCCCCCACCAAATTCCGGGTCCGCTCCACCACCGTAGCACGATATTGTCTGCTTTGAGCCCCAACTACGTTATCACGGTTTTGTTTCTGGAAACTCACACGAGAACTTCCCAGTGGGTCACCCATCATGGAATTGTTGTCGCGCGCTACTCGCTTAACTTCGGAGTTCCGATGGAACCCGAAGCCAGTAAGCTCCCAAAAAGCCTCGTGCTAGGTAGGGATGAGAATATACATTTAAGGATCACTCCCATGAGCGATGTGGGATGTTACAATCCACCTCACTTAGGGGCCTGACGTCCTCGTCGGCACACCACGGCCATGGGTTAGGCTCTGATACCAATTGTCACGTCCCGGCCCGGGCCCGCTCCACTACCGTAGCACGATATTGTCCGCTTTGGGCCCCGACTACGCCCTCACGGTTTTGTTTCTGGGAACTCACACGAGAACTTCTCAGTGGGTCACCCATCATGTGATTGCTCTCGCGCGCTACTCGCTTAACTTCGGAGTTAGGATGGAACCCGAAACCAGTGAGCTCCCAAAAGGCCTCGTGCTAGGTAGGGATGAGAATATACATTTAAGGATCACTCCCCTGGGCGATGTGGGATGTTACACCAAAGGCGGGGCATCTCCACATTTAATACCTTTTCGAAATTAAAGTTCTTTTAACTCCTTTTCGAAATTAAAGTTGGATTGATCCAATCACAAATTATATGTACATTTAGCAAGTTGGAATAAGCAATTACATGCATGAACCAATTACTAACAAAAGACTTTACCCATTAAATAAACATGGGACATGTTTAATTTATGATTATGGTGATATTAAATCGGTAATCCTTTCATTTGTTACAGACAATGATATCTACAAATTATTAGTAGTTTATGGTCATTCTATAGTCTATAGTGAAAAATAATTTTTACACACTCTTTCTAATCCTTATACAATAAGAAATATTTTTTACTAGTTTATCCAAAAGTAAAAATATGTTTAGATACTCTTTGCTAAGGTCATTTTCACCTCAAACGGCTAAATATAGCCCCATCCAGATTTATAGAGGAAATTAATTTTTAATGAATAGTGACAAGTCATTCATTTACTATATCTAATTGAAATGGCTAAACATAGTCCCTCAATAATTTGTTAGTTTTAAGTTTATTGGTTAATTTATTAAACTACTATATGAAATCCTTTCCCCGAATTCACTGTACAATTATCGTACCTCACTATTTCGTTAATTTTGGATTTTTTTTATTTCTCAGTTAAAGTTTGATTTTTCATAGTTAGTTGTTAAAAATTTGTTGACCATGCATGGTCACTCTTAGTATTTTTGGATAGAGATCGACCTTACGAGCGCGTAGACGAAAATCATTCGCAAATTGGAGTTATAACAGAGGACAAATAAGCGAGTAAAGACAATGGCATGAGAAATCTTGTATCTTAACAAAATGGTGAATTACGAATAGCTTGACTCTGTCTTAGGGTACGGAGGCACTCGAACACAAATATTAGATGCAGCCATAAAATAAAAGTAAAGGATACCGCGTTGTTGAACTATTGGGTCGTTTTTTAGTCCTGCCTTGGGAGAGAGGTGTGTTATAGTACGATTACATACTAACATCACCATCTTGGAGGTATCTCGGGCATAGAGCATGAAAGAGGAGAGGTTTTATGGTGTTTTGTTTGAAAGAGGTGAAAGGGATAAGAAGCAACAAACACAGAGAGTTTTAGTCTTGAGCCATATATATGTATATATATAAAGAGGAGAGGTTTTATGGTGTTTTGTTTGAAAGAGGTGAAAGGGATAAGAAGCAACAAACACACAGAGTTTTGGTTTTAATGGCTCAAGTATTTCCTTAATCCAAAGCTTATCTTAAAAGAAGTAAAACAATGAGAAGGAAAAAACGCACCGTTTTTCGGGTACGTAACTAATGGTTTGCTGAGACTCATAAGAGCAATTCCACCCCATAACGTTTTGCCCAGCACCCAGCACAAAAACAGGGCCAGCACCCTGTCAACCAAGTCCACCCCTCAATTTGACTGGTACCCAGCTCGTGCTGGGCAATGGACCAGCCCAAAACAGACTGAGCAAGAAGCTGGGTAGTTTGCCTGGCGCGTGCGCTTCACGCAGGCGCTGCCGCGAGTGCCCGACAGGATTTCAGAGCGCGGGCCCGCGTGCAGGCGCACTCAGTTCCTCCCCCCGAGTTGGCGACGTGGCTCCCTTTGTGCCGTTGGATTTCCAACGGCTAGTTTTCTAGACCGTTGGATTTCCAACGGTAAAAAAAATTTAAATTTTACTTTTAAAATAGACCGTCGGATCAAAGATCAACGGTCCACGTTTTTTTCACAAAAAAAAGGCCCAACGGTCAGAAATATGACCGTTGGCCACGTGGCAATTCCCTGTCTCTTGGATTTGAATATTTTTCAAATCCAACGGTCCAGATTAATTAACTATATTAAAATTCATTAAAAATTATTAAAAAAATACAGAAAAATTAATAAAAAAATACATAAAATTTTGAAAAATGTTAAATTTTTTCCTATAAATACCTAACCCTCATCTTCCACCTTTACACCACATTTCAATATTTTCTACACTTTCTATACTATCTACATTTCAATATTTTCTACACTTTAAGAGAAAAAAATGTCTTCGTGGAAGCTCATTGAAGATATTACGTTGTGTGAATGTTGGGTTCACACTACTCATAACCCGATTACGGGTAATGAGATGGATAAGCGAGAAATGTGGAGTAAAATTACGAATTTAATTTATATATGCATTCCACCCACATCAAAATTTTAATTTATTTAATTTCTTATGTAATTTTTATATGCATTCCACCCGCATCAATATTTTAATTTATTTATTTGTGTTACACCCGCATTTTTTAACACTATCTTATCCACATTTTTATAGACACTACAAGCTCAAGCATTCTACAATTCAAAGAACCAGAACAACTCATTCAACAAATGGGAATGTTGGGAAATTGTCAAAGATTGCCCTAAATACAAAATTGTGGCAACTGGTCCAGAAGTTGTCATGCACAGTATGGGTCTACATAGTTCTCCAGAACCAGACATAGCCGAACAAGAAGCCGACACATTTCAAGACACGGAAGGGACGCCTGAACAAGTGCCCGAGACCCAACCGACTCGTCAGTCCCTCAGGCCCGTAGGTAAAAAGGCGTCAAAGAAAAAAGGTAGTTCTTCCAAGAATGACTACACTAAATATATGGAGGAACTTGCTCGCCAAGGTGAACTGAACATGGCACGAGAAAAGGTTAGAGATGAGGAAAAAGTTGCTGCTATGACAGCAATATTAGCAGCTACTGAGGCCCGTGATGCGGCGGCTGAGAGACAAAGAGAAGTAGTTAATCGAGAGAACGAGCTGGTTAGAGAAGCACTTCATCGAGAAAATGAATTGCTTCGAGAAAAAATGATGGCTCAAGCAGATCGTGACACTATGAGCAAGTCTCTAGTAGGACTGTCTCCGAATTCTAAATATTTTTAGACATCGGAAAAAAGAGATGTCATGCGAAGGAGGCGTGCAAGAGATGCGGAAACAAGTCAAGGGGGTTCTAGCTACACAAATTATGGCAACCAAGATCCTAGCACCACATATCCTAACTCGAGAGACTTTGTATAATTTTTATGTATTTTCTTTCTTTTTTCTTTTGAACTTTATTTAATTTCTTATGTAATTTCTTATGTTTTTTCTTTTTTTAGGTTTGAACTTTATTTAATTTCTTATGTTATTTCTTATTTATTTTTAAAACTTTATTTATTTTTATTTAATTTATTATGCAATTTTAATGTAATTATGTATTTATTTATTTATTTTTAAAACTTTATTTCTTTTGTACTTTATTTAAACACATGAAATAAGATTACATAAACTCACCAAATAAATTTAAAAACAAAACACACTACATAGAATTACATAAACTCACCAAATAAATAGAATTACATAAACTCACCAAATAAACTTAAAAATAAAACACACTACATAGAATTACATAAACTCACCAAATAAATAGAATTACATAAACTCACCAAATAAACTTAAAAATAAAACATACTACATAGAATTACATAAACTTAAAAAAAAATACAATTTATTCTTCAACCACAAGCCTCATTCTAATTATCTTCGCCTTCATGCAATCCCCACTGGTGCTCAATCAAGTCATTCTGGCGGGTTACGTGCCAGTATGGCTCTTGCACATCAGTGTACCGCTGAACGATCAATTCATTGTAACGTCCATCGCGTTCCAACGGCTCGTGTTGCACTGGATCTTCGGTCCGGTCATGAGCACAATAGATACGTGTTCTTGAGTTGTTCATCGGATCCGGCTCATATTCATTGACGACATCGTAATCATACTCATCTTCAACAATCATGTTGTGGAGAATAATACACGTCATCATGATAGATCGAAGAGCCTCGACATCAAACATTCTAGCTGCAGCCCTGACAATCGCCCAACGAGCTTGGAGGATACCAAAACAACGCTCGACATCCTTCCTACACCCTTCTTGACATTTTGCAAAGTGTTTTTCCTTTTCAGTCTGTGGATGTGGCACTGTTTTGACAAATGTTGACCACCTTGGGTAAATGCCATCTGCAAGGTAGTATGATCCCTCGTATTGGGTACCATTAACCTAATATGTGCATCTCGGCGAGTTTCCTTGCAGCAGTTCGTCGAACACTGGGGATTGGGCAAGGACATTTAGGTCATTCTGAGCTCCTGGAACACCAAAAAAAGCATGCCAAATCCATGTATCAAATGAAGCCACCGCTTCCAAAATGATGATTTTGGCTCCTTTTCTGTCGCCATATGCTCATTGCCACGCACTTGGACAATTTTTCCAAGTCCAGTGCATGCAGTCGATGCTTCCAATCATGCCAGGGAAGCCTCGCATCTCACCCTTCCTCAGAAGCCTTCGCATGTCCCTTGACGTGGGTGTCCGGAGGTACTCTTTGGTGTAGAGGGCTTCAATTGCAGAGCAAAACCGCATCAGGGACTCCAGAACAGTTGTTTTTCCCATCCTCGCGATCTCATCCACTTGATCTGCAGATACTCCATATGCAAGCATTCGCAAGGATGCCGTAATTTTTTGCTCGGGAATAAGACCTAGAACATGAAAAGCATCCTTTTTTTTGCACAAAGTATGAATCATGGTTGCAAATATCACTCATGATTTTGTTGAACAAATGTCGTTGCATTCTAAAACACCGTCTAAAAATATGATCAGGGAATATGCTATTGGGAATAAAATAATCTTCCAATAGATTTTTACCTCGTTTTTCCCTTTTTCTATCGAGGTTTGCAACACGTCTTGGTTTGGCTATCTGACCCACGACTTCCATGACACGGCAGGAATGTGAGGCCTTCTGCCTTCTATGGTGATCATCATCATCCTCCTCCATGAAGAAAGCCTCATCTCCACCTCCACCTTCCTCGAGATTGGCCAATTCTGCCTGTTGTGCCAACAACCTTTGTTGTTGCTCTTGCAACTGCTTATACACCCTTCTTGAAGAAGACATTGTAATAAGAACTCAAGATTTGAAAACGATGAACAAGGATTCTGAGCTAAAAAGAAGGATTGAGCTTGGTGTGAGGATGGATATAGGGATGTAGGGTTTATATGGACAAAAAAAGAAAGGATGAGGTTCTGGACAATGCCACGTGGCACTACGTGATTGGTTGAAAATCTTATCGAAATCTTGGCTAAATTATTGTAAACCGGAAGTGACACGTGGCGTGTCAGGATTGGTCGAAAATATTATCGGAAATCTATCCACAAAATAGTACGTTCGGATAATGACACGTGGCATGACGTGATTGGTTGAAAATCTTATCGAAATCTTGGCTAAATTATTGTACCACGGAAGTGACACGTGGCGTGTCGGGATTGGTTGAAAATCTTAGCGGAAATCTATTCACAAAATAGTACGTTCAGATAATGACACGTGGCGTGATGAGATTGGTTAAAAATCCTATCCGAAATTAAAACTATTTTATTTTTTTATTCTTTTAGAACAAATTTAAAAATATTTTAAATGGGTTGGGTGCCAGCGCATTTTGTAGGGATGGAGATTGTTTGTGCCAGCGCATTTTTTCACTAGGTGCCAGCGCATTTTTTTAGGGGTGAAGATGCCTTGGCCTATTACTGTTCATTGGAGTCTGTTACTGTTCACTTGAGTGGATAAATGCGCTGGGTGCTGGGGCAAAGTCGTTAGGGGTAGACTTGCTCAAGATAGCAAACTCCAACCCCAGCGGCGATGGAAGTTACAGAAACTCCCGCCCAAAACAACGAAGACGAAAACGACGACGTCTTCTTCGACGCTCTCGACGGCTTCCCTTCCACCGACGAATCAGATCAATCCACGTCACCCCCAACTGCCTCTCTTCCCGATTCCAAACCTTCTCAGGCGACCCACCTCCGTCGCCGGCCATCTCTCGGAGCAATAGCCGGCGACGACTCAAAGGCTTCATCTTCAGAAGAATCCTCTCTTAGCACCTCCCTAGTTGCCCCCACCAACGACGCCAGGCTCAGTTTCCGAGCCAGAAGATTTAAGCTTCCCCGGAAATTGAGGGATTCCGAGTCGACGCGGGACCGAGGCAGCTCGGCGCAAGCTCCGAGTGATCAGAATGACGAGGGTTCGACTGTAACTACCGCCGCCAACGACGGCCCATCCGCCGACTCCGCCGACTCCGCCGTGCAAATCGGTGACCCATCGTTTAACCTTCTTGTATTCATAGCAGGATTGATATTCAAAGCAATTGGGCTCTAAATTAATCTATTCGTTAGCATCTTAACATTTCCCATGTGGGTTTTTTACAATTCTTACATGCTTGTAGTCGACCCCTTTCAAATTGTGCGTCGAGGGAGAGAGTATTTGATCGGAAAGATGTTAAATTTGTGGAATTTGGCTAGTGGGTTTGTGAGTCCTCTGGTTTTCGAGTGGTTGAAGGACAACAATGCGGTTTGGAAGGTGGCATTGCGGTGCGGGTGGGGTGTGTTTTGGTCTTGCTATGTTGGCATTGTCTTGTGTGGTCTCTTGGCCTTGTCGATTTTGTTTAGTGGAGTTTTGGTGAGGTGCATTGTGGCGGAGCCAATGCAGATGAAGGAAATGTTGAATTTTGATTACACTAAGCACAGTCCGGTGGCTTATGTACCAGTGATGTCGTGTGCTGGTGTGAGTTGTGTTGCGGATTGTAAAGAGAAGGTTAAGGCTGGGGAGAGTTTCAGGGGCTATCGGGTTATACCTCCTGGTCATAAATTGGCGGTCACTGTTTCGTTCATATTGCCTGAATCAGAGTACAACAGGAATCTCGGGGCCTTTCAGGTAACTTGCTTAATTCACTTGAATGTGTATTCCTATTTGTTGTTTCAGACTTCTATCATGCGTTTTGTTTTTCGTTAATTCATAATGAAACTGGTTGCTTTGAGTTTTCTGTTTCATGGTAGAGTTTCGCTTTATCTGTAAACGGTATATGAAGTTTGGGTTTGGTGATTGTAGTCGTTAGCTTCCAAGTAGCATTGTGTACAGATGGTGTGTTACGGTAGTAGTTTTCTCCTTGCTTGTCCCCAGAACGGATATCTGGTGATGCATGGATCTTTCGCAGAAACCTTGGAAAAATGTGTCATATGAAGATTGATTAGTAAGCCTTTCCCTTTAATCGAAAGCATGGATCTTTCGCAGAAATCTGGTGATGCTGTTCTTTTGTTTGGAGATACCACTGTCATCATGAATTGTTATACTGGCAACAGGGGAAGTAAGCAAGTTGAGTGGTTGATACAACGGGACGGAAGGAGCTAGTATATCTATTGCCGAGTTTCTGAGTTAAAAAAGAATTATTTCTGATTCTCTGAATATTTTGTTTTTGCAGGTCAGGGTCGAGTTCCTGTCTGTTGATGGTAAAACCCTTGCCAGTTCGAGCCATCCATGCATGTTACAATTCAAAAGTGAGCCTATCCACCTTATATTGACTTTCCTTAAGGTTGTTCCTCTTTTTGTTGGCTATGTTTCAGAATCTCAAACTCGGAATCTCAAGTTTAGAGGGTTTATCGAAGGTGATGTTCCTACTGCCTGCTTAAAGGTGACAATTGAACAACGTGCAGAATACCAGCCTGGTGCCGGTATTCCCCAAATATATGATTCATTGGTGACCCTTGATTCAGAACTTCCCCTATTTAGAAGATTTATATGGAATTGGAAGAAAACTATATCAGTATGGATAAGCATGATGGTGTTCATGATGGAGATGCTCGTTACTCTAGTCTGTTGTAGGCCATTAATTATTCCGAGAACAAGACCAAGGGATCGTTCTGTCAGCAGCACTGCCACTCAAAACAGCATCCCGGTACAAATTTAACTGGGAACATGCCGGTAATTATGGAAGTAGGGGAACCCTTGTTAGATTTTCTCACTTTTAACATATTCAATTCTATAGTTCTAACTTCAGTTTTTCCACCCGTTTTTTTAATTCTTTAAACCGCAGTGTTCTTAACGTCCTTTTTCCTGTTTGGAATCAGTCTTTCCCTATTAATGTCGAAAGAGCACTTTATTTCACACTTGTATTCAATATTCACTCACTTAACTATTGACGTTTTGCGTATAAGCTGTCGTACGAATGAATTGTGTTGGTTTATGTTACGAAATGGTTGTAATTTGATTCGGAATGTGGAAGTTTTTTATATGGCGAATGCCGAGGGAGCGTGACATGTATTGAATAGATGACGATGGAGTTTGGATTTGTGGAGAGCTGTGTTCAAGGGAATTCCCGGTCTTCAGATTATGGTACTGGAGAAGATAATCAAACAGTCAAACTTGGCATCAAGAACTTGTTAAGTTCGTTAGGGTTTTCTTATCATATTTTATCAACCATGTCAAACACAAAGCCAACCTTTCAGGTTTCAACCATGTCAAATCTGCCGTGGGAACTAATCGTTGACATCCTTTCAAGGCTCCCTCCCAATGATTTGATACGTCATGTGTGTTTCAAAAGCTTACTATGCTACTATCCACTACCAAAAGTTCATCAATGTCTGTAGATAGATGTCTCTTAATCATTGGTTACTGTTACTGTGTAACCAATGCCACACCAGTCTAAGTTGCTAGAATGTTTGTTAGGTGGTTAAATGAGTTGGTAGTTGGTTAATTAGTTACTTTGTGGTTAAGTCAACTTATATTGTTCAGTATATAATGAACTTCAACTTACAAATGTAATTGATTGTCATCTTCCTCAAATATACAGAACTTTCATTTCTCTCTAAAGTTCCTCAAATATGTGTTAGTCGGTATTATATCCGAAAGGATTTTTGAATTATGAAAAAATATGGAGTGGCAGAATCTTGATCCCTGTTTTATTCTATTGATGTGGGAACTGTGCCTACATCGCTTGGTTATTGTAACCTTTTGCGTTTTCAAAAAGAATGGTGAAATGGTTCTTTTTACGAATAACTGTTATCCTGTTATGAAATGAGTGTGAATGTCCACATAAAGTAAGCATGCAGAAGATGAAAGAATGGAAGTCAAAATTGTAGGCTTAACAGTAGAAGTTTGGTTTTCGCAATTTTGGTGTAAATTTTCTTCGTACATTTAAAGAGGTGTCGGATGAAAGCCTTTATACACAAGATCAAATGCAGAAATTGATAGTACCAATATTCTCCCTCCCCTCTTTTCACCTTCATTCATTGTCTAATGCAGTTACGAAAATAAACAGTGTGATAAATTGCTTCTGTTCCACTTTGATATCTAGCAAAAGTTCTCTCTCTCATTTTTGCCTATTTATAACATATCCTTGATTTGGTTGATCTAAAGAAAAAGAATATCGAACAATAAGTTGAAACGGATGGTCAACTTAATTGGAAGGGCAATTGTTTGTATGGGAAGCCTTTGTCTTCTTGATGGCGATTCTGTTATACTTGTGTTGACCCTAGAAACTACAAAGCCTACGTGGCGCGCAGGCCGAGTAATCTAAAAGCTAACTACGTCCTTCGGTGAATGCGGGCGTGCCAACTCGTCGGCCGAGCTCGGCCGAGGAGTAAATTTGTTGATGTTGCGTTGGGTCGCGCTACTGACTTCTGCGTCTTGCGATTGCGGCCGAGAAAGGAACACGTCTCGGCCTCTTGGATTCTCAAACCTGAAGACAAGGTTACTATTATTACGAAGTTCACGAATCGCTGTCGTCGGACTCGGTCACAGTGATGGTATTCGTCAGAGTAAACTCACGCCGAATCGACACCAAAGTGTAAGGACACAAATACTCAAAGCAAATATAAGTCTTTATAGTGAACGT
Organism: Malus fusca; assembly: GCA_035220775.1. Taxonomy (NCBI): domain Eukaryota; kingdom Viridiplantae; phylum Streptophyta; class Magnoliopsida; order Rosales; family Rosaceae; genus Malus; species Malus fusca. Next base: position 36,208,486 of record CM069068.1, read on the forward strand.
AGTTCGGCCGTCTGAATGCCGAACTCTAAATCTCACTTGAGAGTATCCAATCATAAAACAACTCGGCGTGCAATGCGCCGAGCTCGGTAAATGGTAACACTTCACTTCGCCGAGAAGGCTGATGAAATGACCTCAATCAATAAGGACTCGGACGTCCTTCTCGACCAAGACTTGGATATATAACCGACCGTGCCCGCCGCAGTGTTGTTGATGCCAACGGAAGGTACTGCGAGTTCGGCCAATTCTACGGTGACAGAGCTATCTATGCCGACTTAAGATATCACCGGTTGCTTCCACAGTGCTGTTGATGCCAACGGAAGATGTGTCAGCGAAAAGAGAAAATAAAAAATCTCAAAGTTGTTGAGAGAGTTTGCGCAGGGCAATTGTGTGTTGAATTGGAGGTCATTTTACTGACGCACAGCTTCCCCTATTTATAGCACTGGACCTTGAGTCAAAATCCTACTCGAACTAGGTTTTTTTCTTCTCCGGATCATCATCATCTCGACCAGTCCTATCTTGATTAGGATTGTGAACCTAATCCCTTATTGAGTCGGATCCCTTCCGGACTATTAAACTTGCCGAGACTCTTTGTTGTACTAGGACTCGTCTTGCAAATGACCTAGCCGGCCTAGTTTTAGAAGCCCACGATCTGAACGACCCGAGGCTCCCTTGTTGCCAGGCCTTCCGGGCCGAGAATGGTTCTATACTCGGCCCAAATTTACATTTTGGGCCCAAACATTGCCCCCTCGCTTCTGAGGTCCTCGGCCTGAACCCTTTGGCCGAGTTTCGACCTTGAAGAAGCGAATCTAATTCACAGAACCCAAGTACTCTATTTTCAAGGCGCATTTATTGAGCACGATCGCACGATCTTGATCCTGCAAACCTCCACACCACGTGGCAGCCTGTGACTCGGCCACTTCCTAATAATGACGTCTGAGGCGTGCGGTTACTCGAACCGTCAGGTCATCATGATCTTATGGCTAAACCTAGCCACTTATCTCAATCCGTGAGTCACTTCTCAGCGTGCGGGCGCCGAAACGTCCTTCGCCATTAATCTCTCCGTCACACGCAATCGTGCGCCCCCAAAACCTGAGACCCCCGGTCTTCTCAACTGCATTCCCTGAATGTTCATCATGATCAGTGATTTCTTCGGTCGATTTTACCCTTTATTTTGAATTTCGAACGATTGCACTTCCTCCCCCAACTCTATAAATACCGGAATTTTCCCATTTGCACTTTACGCTCTCAAACTTTCTGAAATTTCTTGTCATTTCTCTCTAGTGCACCTCTTTCGTTCAGGTCTTCGTTTTCAGATCCCTCAACCCAGAAAACTTTTTACGCCGTGCTTCCTTCCTACAATGGCATCCTTCATTTCTAAGCTTTCCAGAGAATGTGACCAGCATCAGAAAATACTTGATCGGAGCTCGATCAAAACCATACGGTTTGAGAGTGACATGAGCACTCCCCACCAAATCCTGGGTCCTCTTTTCAAGGCGACAGTGCCGCCGTCCATTACTGGCCTTCTCCAGGAGCACTGCCTAACACCCTTGCTTCAAGGGTTTGAATGGTCGAGATGGGATGCGGCGAAACCCCAAGGCTCCTGGCCTTCGACGACCACAACCTGGGCAGCCTGGGTTGTCCAAATGGAGAAGCTCTTTGGCGAGCAATGGAAGGCCCTCGGCATCTACGACGACATCCTCCTCTCGTCTATGGACATCGTTCCCGACAAGGAGCTCCTCCAAGCCGCCTTGTGCTTTTGGTGCTCGGCCACCAACACCATGGTGCTTCCTCTTGGTCCCATCGGCCCCACCACTCTAGATGTCACTGCCATTTTGGGCACTTCAGCGACCGGGATCTCTATCGACGCGGCCCTCTCTGGGTACCCGTCGAATATTGACCTGAAGACGCTTTTTGATCGACGGGCCTTCGAGACGTTGTGAAACACCCCAACCCTTCTTCGGGTAATTCAACGTTCTAAATCCGTTTCCAATGTCCGTTTTCCCAAATTCAATTTCTATTATATAGTTTTATTTATTGGACTCTTTATGTGCTTAGGAACAATTATTGTGACGTTTTCGTCTTCGCTAGTGGCGCAGCTTTTGGCGACTAAGTACAGTGAGTGGACCCCTTCTAAAATTACATGATTTGATAATTTAGTTGCATAAATGATTAGCATGCCTACGAATTTATGATTTGATTTATGTGAAGCTTGATGATTTAAGATATTGATTATCGTCTCGCGTTTTGGTGAGGAATTAATTGTTAGCCTATTTTGAACTATATTTTAATATATCGTATTTTCTATAAAAAACCATGAACTGGTAGACTATCTGATAGATGACGATAGGATGCTAGAACGTGTTTTTGAACCCCTCTTTATAGTATAGACGATGATCGGTAACATATGCTATGAAGTGGTTATTTAAGAGAGACGTAACTATTTGTGCGTACCTAGTGGACACTATGCCGCCTGGGGCGAGGATCTGGTGTTGGCATGTAGGCCGGGAGAAATAATCCCTAGCGAAAGGCTGAGGGACACGGAGACAGGCATTGGGCCGGGAGGGAGTTATCTCTGGCTACGGGCATAGAGACTGAGGTGCAGGCATTGGGCCGGGAGTTATTATTTATTCAGTGATCTTTCTAGCAGCACACCGCGTTTACGAGACGATTTATGATACGTTTACTGTTTTGATTTCCGCGATGCGTTTCCGCGATGTTGGCTTTTAAGATATTTGGCATGCTAGGATTTTGATTTAAATCCATCACTTATTATGCTAGTAGTTTTCATTTATATAAACTTTGGGGGTTAGTATGTTGATAACTGTTTTATTATTATTGTATATATAAACTTGGTCCACTCACCTTTGTTTTACGCCCCCATTCAGGATTTAGAATCAAGGCACATAATCCCGGCGTCAAGATACTTCCGCAGCAGCATCTTCGGATCCTCTTGAATGTAGGACTCACTCCTTTATTCATTAAATTTTATCTTAATTCTTCTTAGTGATTAGGTTTAGTTGTATGCTCTGAGCACGTTCCTAAAATTATTAATTCATGGTATTTTAAATTTCTAACCCTCATTTATTTCTTATTCTTAGCTTTTGTATCAATTAATGGCTTTCGTCACCCTCGGGTGTCGGCCAGCACGTGTCTATCCTGGTATTCGGGGAATATCAGGGTCGGGGCGTGTCACGTTGAACCGTGAAGGCCGAATCCCGTCGAAAGAAGACATTCAGAAGCTTCACAAAAACTTCTTCAATTACAACACCCTCTACCTCCATTTCGCCGGCCGAGGAGAAGAGGACCTGCGAGAAGAGGAACATGAAGCCTTCCTCTTCTACTGGTACAACAAGTACATTTGTTGTACCAAGTCGAACAAGTGCTTGGTCGAGAATATGTCGGTGGCCGAAGCCCTGGCTAGTGGCCATGTCCTGTCACTGAGCTCCAACATTCTCGCCCATCTCTTCCGCTGCCTGGCCGAAGCGACCCTGCACAAGATCGACCCACACCAGAACGGTCCCCTCTGGGTCTTCCAGCTCTGGTTACAAGTGTATTTCGCTTCCCTTCGGCCGGCTATAGCCGACTTCTCACCAACGGAGGCACTTGGGCTTCAGCTGGCTTCCCTACCGACACCTCCTCATCAAGCCGAAGAGGTATTTAGGTACCTCTTCGCTCTTGATGACCTCTCCAACGACGAATTCCTGATATGCCGTCGTCGAGACTATCCTTCCTCCATCAGACTGCCTACATCCACGTGGGGCGCAGGGGAAGATGCCGACCTTCGTCAGTCCTGGGGGTCGTTTGTGCTCACTCGCGACCTTCCCCTTGGCTGCGATGGGAAACGAGCGGGTTGGGAAGTGTACCATCCTAACTTCCTTGCTCGACAGCTCGGCTATCTCCAAGGCTGCCCGGTCCCCCTTCTCTCCTCCCGGACAATCTTAAGCCGCGGACGTGAACCCCGTTCTTCAGAGAAGGAAAGCAGGACTGCCGCGAGGGAGTTTCAAGAGCAATGCCAAAAATTCCGCCTTCGACCGACCACTCCAGAAACCCTTTGCACTGACACCTTCGGTGAATGGTGGGAAGCTTACATCCAGGAATTATTTGGTGCTCCGGTCGAAGATGTGCTGAACAAACTCTTCGGTGACCGGCCTAAGAAGGCCTCGGCCCCCCAAACTCAAGGTAACTGTTCATTTCTCCTCTTTTCCTTTGCATATCGATTTGCCTTACTGATTTGCTTTTATCTTCTCAGGTAGTCCGCCATTGAGAAAAGTAGGGGCAGTTGCCGCGGCCGAGAAAAAATCGGTCGTGGCTAAGAAAGATAAAACTGCTGGCCGGACCGTGCCGACCAAACGGCCTCGCCAAGAGGCCAGGCCGACTGTCGAACCTCCGCCGCCTGCCAAGCGGGTAAAGAAACTGGCAAATAAGGGCGCACGGGAGATCCACGTCATCTCCAGTCATACTACAGGGGCGACGACCCCCAGTGTTTCCCCTCCACCTGCCGTCGGCCATCGCTTGGTCGATGAGCAACCAGCTCAGGCCGCAGAGATAAATCAGACGCGGCCTGTTTCTGCGGCCGAGGGAGCTTCCACTGTAAATCCAAAGCCATCGGTCTTCGTTCTGGATAAGAGCGAAGGGAGCGACGAGGCTCCGCTGGCAACTCGCCCTCATACTAGCCGGCAACCTCCTCCCATATCCGAGAGGGCTGTTCAAGCAAGTTCCTCCATGGCTGACCGTGGCAAACGTCCGGTCGAGGAACCGGCCATGGTGGCCGAACCTTCCGCTTCTCCCCAGGACCAGGACGTCCCCCCTTCGTCCGAAGCGGCTATCCCGGTCGGCCCGTCGCAGCCGATCGCGGCAAACGACCGGCCGAGGAGCCAGAGGCAACGGCGGAGACGCCCGTTCATCCTCAGGATCAGGACCTCCACATTCCTTCGCAGGAAGCTACTTCGGCCTTCGTAAGTACCCTCTACCGTCTTTCCTTGATTACTTTACTGCCATAAAACTCTAAACCCCAAAAACTGTCAGGTGCCTATACATTCTTTTCATCAAAAGTTCTATGCGCCGAAGGGTGTTATCTATGTCACTTGGCCGCCTCAGTGGCCGTCGAACGTAGATAACCTCCATCGGCCGCGTGAGCTGAGAAGCAATCTAAGATACTGGGCTCGGCCATTAAGTTCTTTGGGTTCAAGCAACGATCCTGAAGACATGGCCGAAGTCTCCTCTCAGCTGGTTAAAAGAAACGAAAACCCTCACGCTATTTTTTTTTTATATTCTCTGTGAGCTTAACCCGATTTGTGTGTGTGCAGGCGTCATGGGAGGTCGAATTCAAAACTCTCCTGTCCAGTACTACTGGAGGGGCTGGTCCTTCCGCCGCCGCGACCGAACCTGCCGATTTAACCGCTCTGTCTCGGCTGCAAGAAGTCATGTCGCTCTCGGCGTCGCAAGTTTTTGAGCGCAAAGGTCTTGATCGGCTGGGTGAATGTCTGAACGACCTCGGAGCTGACGGTCAACTGAGCAGCGAGGCTGTTGTTCAGGTCTCAACTGCCTTGGAGCGCGTTCGAGAAACTTTCAACGTTTCCGAAAATGCTTTGAGGGCCGAGCAGGACCTGCAGGCTGCCATGGCCGTTCAAGAGACCCTTCGCCCGAAGATTGACGCTTTGAAGGCTAAAGGGGATGTCTTGGCCTACCTCGACCGTCAAATGGCCGAGTTGTCGAAAATGAGATCGGCCATTGCTTCTGATCTTGCCAAGGACTTCGAGTCGGGCGGCAAGGCTTGCTTAACCGAGTATACGGCGAATGCAACGCGGGTCGAGCAGTTGAAGCTGGAGAAGAAGAATCGGCAGGCCCAGGTCATCATGGGCGAAGTGCGGTGGTTGGAGCTGAAGGCCCTACTCAGCACTCTTTTACCTTCTTCACCTTGAATGTATCTGAATGTAAACCGGTCGACCTACTCATTTTGTAAATGCCTATTAATTCTAATGGACTGGTTTTCTTATTCTCGCATTTCCCATGTGACTGGATAATACTTTTTCAAAAACTTCCCATTGATTGGTAACCTGTGGACTACACCAGTCCGGTTTTTAAGATGATATGCTCATTTGCTGTATACTTTATGCACAACGAACAGCCCTTCCCAATTCGGCGACCACTTGCCGAACCTAGGATCTTTTAGTCCAACGGGCAACACCGTTTGCCACACCAACTCACCCTCGCCGAATGTTTTTTGTCGCACCTTTTGATTATAGGCTCGCTCGGCAATCCGTTTTTGTGCCACCAGTAAGTTATAAGCGTCAAGTCGCGCTTCTTCCAAATCTTCTAGTTCCTGTCTCATGAACTGATTATATTCGGCGCTAAACAAACTACTTTGTTCGATTAATCGCAACGAATTTACGCTTAACTCGACTGGTAACATTGCATCGTGTCCGTAGGTTAATGCATACGGGGTTGTCGCAGTTGCTGATCGGGGCGATGTTCGATATGCCCATAATGCCTCGTTCAACTTCAAATGCCACATGCCGGGCCTTTCTTTTATTATTTTTTCGAGGATGCCGATCAACACTTTATTACTTGCTTCGGCCTGCCCATTCGCCTGTGGATAATACGGTGTAGATTGTTCGAGCCGAATGCTCAAATTCGCCGTATACTCTTTAAACCTCTCGGCTGTGAAGATGGTTCCATTGTCGGTTATGATCGTTTCTGGTATGCCAAATCTGGTCCGATGTGTTCCTCCACGAAGTCGCAAACCTCTTTAGATGTTAGTTCGGCATATGATTTCGATTCGACCCACTTAGTAAAGTAGTCGGTTGCGACTATTATCCATGCGTGCTTAGCGGCTCCAGAAGATGGCGTGATTTTGCCGATCACGTCTATGGCCCATCCTCTAAACGGCCATGGCTTTATGACCGAATGCAATGATTCGGCTGGGACCCTTTGTATAGGTCCGTGGATTTGGCACTGTACACATCCTCGCGCAAACTCGATACAATCCTTTAGTATCCTTGGCCAAAAATAGCCGTGCCGTCGAAGTAGCCATCGCATTTTCCGTCCGGATTGATGAGCTCCGCATATCCCTTCATGGACTTCTGTAATCGCCCGAGCACTCTCTTGGGGGCCGAGACATAGCAATAATAAACCATATTCGCCTTTTCGGTATAACTCGTTCTGATACATGACATAGTTCGTGGCATGAACTCTTGTCTTGCGATCCTGTTTATTACTGGGATTGTCAAGGTATTGCATAATGGGCCCTCTCCAATCATCTGGTATTGCTTCAACGGCGCATACGTCCACCGGGTCGTCTCGATCTAACAACGAAGGTAAGGACATGACTCTTGTACGTATCACGTTGTCGCACTGGAGGACTTGTTGGTTAACCAAGGCCGGGTATAGCTGTCGCAACACGGGTATTTCTCGGCCTAGCTTGCCCCCCAAGAGTTGTGCGCCGGAGGCGATTTGAGCCAACTCGTCTGCGTCGGTATTATGACTCCGGGAAATATGTTGAAATGTAATACCGTCGAAGGATTCGGCCAAATAGCTGGCGATCATGTGGTAAGGCGCCATGGTGCAACTCATGCAACGAAAAGAACCATTAAGTTGGTTAATCACAAGTTCGGAGTCGCCGAGGACGAGGGCGCGGGTCGCCCGTAGGTCATGAAGGATCCCAAGGCCGATGATTAGGGCTTCGTATTCGGCCTGATTGTTGGTGCATTCAAAATCCAACTTAAGCGAAAAATACCAACGATCGTGGTTTAGGGATTGAATGACAATTCCTACGCCCGACGAGGATGACGTACTGGAACCGTCAAAGTACATCGTCCAATGATTGTCGCGCGTCGCAACCATGCCGATTTCGACATCGGCATCCCCAACACCGTAGGGGGAAGGGTGTTGAGCAAGGAAGTCGGCCATCGCCTGGCCCTTGACGGCTTTCTGAGGCACGTATTGCAAGCTAAATTCGGACAACGCCATCGTCCACTTCCCAATTCAGCCTTTTACGATTGGTCGGGTAAGCATGTACCGGATAACGTCGGTCTGGGCAATGACTTGGGTGACGGACGGGAGCATGTAATGCCGAAGCTTGGAGGCGGCGAAAAATAAGGCCAGGTACAGTTTCTCGACGGCGGGATAATTGATCTCTGGGTGGCTGAGATGGCGACTTAGATAAAAAATAGCCTGCTCTCGACCGGCGTCGTTGTCTTGTGCGAGGAGGCAGCCGATGGACTCTTCGGCCGCCGAGATATAAAGCTTAAGAGGTTTACCGCGCCGAGGAGGAACCAGGACAGGTGGTTTCGTGAGGGAGACTTTGATTTGAGTAAACGCCGCCTGATGTTCGTCGTTCCATACGAATTTATCTGAGTCCTTGAGTTTCAAAAGCGTGGAGAACGCTTTCATTTTACCGGCCGAGTTAGCAATAAATCGGCGAAGGAAATTGATCTGACCGAGTAAGGACTGGAGTTGTTTCTTCGTCGTTGGAGGTGGGGCATTGATTATTGCGCGTGCCTTATTCGCATCGACTTCAATCCCACGGTGATGCACGAGGAAACCAAGGAAATTTCCAGCCGACACGCCGAAGGCACATTTGGCGGGATTCATCTTGAGGTTGTGCTGACGCATGCTGAGGAAAGCCTGTCAGAGGTCATCCAGATGTGTCTGTCGGCGTTTAGATTTGATGACAACATCGTCGATGTAAACCTCGACGATGGTTCCAATTAAATCGTGGAAGATGGTGTTCATCGCCCGTTGATATGTGGCGCCGGCATTTTTAAGGCCGAATGGCATGACAACCCATTCGTAAGTGCCGAGTGCCCCCGGGCAGCGGAAAACAGTTTTGTGCACATCGGCTTTGGCAATGAAAATTTGGTTGTACCCGGCATGTCCATCCATAAAGGATAAGATCGCATGATTCGCCGCGGCATCGATTAACAGATCTGAAATCGTCATTGTATACTCATCTTTGGGAGTTGCCAGATTCAGATTTCTGAAATCGATGCAGATGCGCAGTGCACCATTTTTCTTTAAAACAGGAACGATATTTGCCAACCATTCAACATATCGAGCTGTCCGAATGAACCCGGCCTTCAAAAGCCGAACCAGTTCGTCCTTGATGCTGAGCTGCACTTCGGTCGAGAATCGACGTGGAGGCTTGCGGAAAGGTTTACATCCCGGCTTAATACGTAACTCATGCTCGACAAGAGTACGATCTAAGCCGGGCATTTCATGGTAGCTCCAAGCAAAACAATCTTTGAACTCCGTAAACAAGGCACGAAGCTCGTCTTTCATGTGTTGGGGAAGTAAAGCACTAATAAACAAAGGCCGTGGATCATCGGCCGTCCCAAAATTAATCTCTTCCAAGGGATCCTTAACTTGGGGCCGATGGTCTTCGAGCTCGGCCGGGGCTGCTTGAATTTTATCAAGAGATAAGACAGGACCATTATCCCCTTCGGCAAGGAACTCAACGAGATTAACGGCCGAGTTTGGTTCTTTAGATATAGTAAACCAATGGGCCAGCAGTCGTTCCATCGTGGATGAAACCGCGGCCCTACGTGTTTCCCGATCGGTGTCAGACATCGGCTTCGGGGAGGAAGTTGGCTAATCCGAGTCTCGCCCAATCCTGGTGGACAGTCTCGGCGCCAACCTCGATAGCTTTCTGTACAGAAATCCGAGTCGGCCGTCCTTCGTCATTGAAGCCTTGCAAAGTAATGTAGCCGACGTGGTCATCATAATACCGTGCTTGGATCATGTTAGCCTCGAAGGGCTGGCTATCGGCCGGGTGAACAATGACCGATTTGCCGTCCCAAAAGACAGGCACTTGATATAATGACGAAGGAATACAACTGGTTTGATGAATCCAATCTCGACCGAGCAGTGCATTATACTCGGTTTTGGAATCAACCACGAAAAAGGCGGTCATGTGAGTGCGACCGGCAATATTCACAGTTAACGGAAGTACACCTTTGGTTTGGGATTTGTCACCGACAAAACTACTCATTGTGATCCCTGACGGAATCAGTTCGTCATTCGAGCGACGCAAGGCCTTCATGATAGTCAGGGGCATGATATTGACGGTAGCCCCACAGTCGACAAAAACTTTAGAAACTGGGTATCCCTCGATATGGGCCGTCACATACAATGGCTTTAAATGGTGAAGTGCGGCCGATGATGAATGAGGGAACAACTCGGCTAAGGCGGCCTTTAGGCTCTCATCTTTCGTTGCTGACTCACCTTCGACAACAGATACAAAATCCACATGGCCGGCGTCTTCGGCGACGACGTCACCCTCGAGGAAATTTGGTTGAGCCGTGCTTGATTGAAAATCAGCAGGTAATACATGGACCATACTAATGTCCATGTCATCCAAGATTGACGGGCCCATCGGGTTGGAATTCTCCTCGTTATCCTCATCTTTCGTTTGATCAGCGACTACGGACTCCGTTTTTGTCAAAGCCGGACAAAGAGACTCTTCTGTTCCTTCTTCAATGGCTTGCTCCGGCGGTGCTGCTTCGGCCGCTTGTTGGGTCCGCGAAACTGCCTCAGGTGAGGGTGAGGGCGACAGTGTGCTTGGGGTCGGGATCCGAACCCGCTCCTGGTAATGTATCCGGGCATCCCTGGTATCGAGATACGCATCCAAACGCGCAACACGTGCTATTTCATCGGTCGTAAGGCCGAAGAGAGAAACAACCGAAAATACCTCGAAGTGACATCGTAAATACTGAAGGTCCTCCATTGAGAAAGGAAGTTCGGCTGCTTCCATATCAATGTATGGGTCGACTTCAAATCCAAAGACGCGGGCTTCTCGTATGTGCTGGAACCTTGCTTTCAATCCTGGGTCTGAGGTTTTCTGGATGATTCGCTCGGCATCAGGACAAACCAGGACCAGATCAATGGTGTCCTGGCATGCCTTCGGCAAACCATACAGGTCGTTGGCCGAATGCTTCTTGTGAAATTCTCGCATATACTCCAAAGCTTCCCCAAGGAACGGTGGATGCAAATTTCGTCGAATTTTGATTAGAGGTTCTTGTATGGCCGGCGGGGCTAATTTACCTTCGGCCTCTCCCCTGGTCGAATAAGAAGGTTGATCCGTTTATCAGCCTCTTCAAACATGGTTTCGACATCTTGGTCGACCAGCTGCTTCCCTTGAATCGACGCTGTCAGAATAGCTGGATGCGGTTGCTTGTTGTCATTAGCAATTATGTCCTTCGGCCACCATTTAGGGACCGAAGCCTCTTGGGCTGCCCGTCGGCGTGCCATGCAATCTATCCTTTGGTGCCGGCGTTTCTGGGATTTGGACAGTGCAGTGTAGACGCCTTTTGAAGAATGATATGTATACCAACGTTGATCTCTAGGCTCGGGAGGTTTGAAAGTTTTTTGGCTCCGCGATGATTCTGAACTGCCAGAATTACGTTTATAGTAGTCATCGTCGTAAAATGCAGTATCAAAGTCGAGGCGCCGCCTGACTGAGAGTGTCTCTTCCATCTGTGCTTTAGGACCGAGCCTATCAAAAACCCCCTGATGCCGGCTCACGTTGGCTACTTTTTGCTGGATTGCGACCATAGGTCGTTCCGTTATAAGCGAAGAGGGCTTCACCTCTGGCTCACTGCCGACCTCGGTTCTACATTTACTGCACAAAATCGCCGTCCCACTGTCTTCATCGGTGCTATAATCCCTCATAGGTTTAACAATAGCGGGCCCCGTTAAAGCTGTAGGTGGTTTGTTTGAACGAAAATGTTGTGTCTTAACAACTTCGACCTTCCCTTTCCCTTTGTCCTTAGGGAGGCATGCATCGACCATATTTACCGTTGCCGTGGGGAACGGGTCAGTATCGACACTCATCTTCTTCTCTGGAAATTTCAATTTACCATTATCGATCCAGCTTTGGACGTTGTCACGAAACACGACGCAATTGTTTGTCGTATGTTTGCTTGAATCGTGGTATTTGCAATACACCTTTCCTTTAAGTTCTTCGGCCTTGGGAATGTTGTGACCAGGCCGAAGCTTAATGATTCTTGCTGATAACAGTTGGTCGAAAATTGCGTCAGCCTTTGTAATATCAAAAGTATAAACTTTTGACGGTTTCGATGTTCCTTCAGTGGCTGAACGGCTTTTGACTTCCCTAGAGTCAACTTGAGTCAATGCCTTGCAAACAAATGGCTTATCTATCACTATCTCGGCTGCATCCACACTAACGCATTCATCCTCGGTTGATGCATAATTGACAGTAGGATTCTTGTAAATCGTCCCCCGAGATGGAGCTTTCGAAACCTTTTCCTCGCGGAGCAAATAGTCATATTGTTCGACATGTTGGGCTAATTCGTACATATCCCGAAAGTTTACCCCCAAGAACTTCTTTTTGTATTCGACGTCGAGGCCGTTCAAAGCAAGTCTGACGAATTCGACTTCGGGTAAAGGCACTCGGCACCAGTTCCTGGATGATTTGAACCTGGTAAGATAATCCATTGGTGACTCATCAGATGCCTGAGCCATCCTTGCTAATGAAGAAACCGACACCTCCATCCCTGGCCGATAAAACTGCTCGTGGAATTTCTCGACCAACTCCTCCCAGTTTTGGACGGAATTAGGAGGAAGATTGATATACCAAGCAAATGTCGAGCCGGTCAATGAGAAGTTGAACAGCCGTAGCTTATGGAAATCACTATTAACATCTCCGCATTGCGCGGTGAATCGAGCCACGTGCTCCAACGAAGACAGAGATGATTCACCGGCAAAGAGGCTAAAATCTGGAATCTTGAAACCTTTCGGGTATCCGAACGTTTCTACGTAGGCCGGGTACGGATGGATAAACTTAGGAAACTTCGGCCCCTTCTTCATGGCCGAGTCGATCATCCGCTGAACTTCGATCATATCAACAGGTATTGCTTCGACCCTCTGGTCGATTCCGTCTGACCTACTATTCGACCCTCCTCATTTTTCCAAGTCAATTGGCTTGAGCCGAGCAGGAATTGGCTCGGCCTGTACAATTGGTAACAGATTATTTATTGGTGGCAATCGTTGGGGAAAATCGAAAGGCCTGCCGTCACTGACTTTATTAACCAGCATTTCGAGCAACCTGGTCTGTTGCTCATTGGAACTGAGTATCACGTCATGTAGCTTGTCAATACCTCGACTAAACGTCTGCTCGACTGACCGAGACTGCTCGTCGAGTCGCTTTCGAAGAAACGACCTTGTGGGTGGGTCGGATCCTTCACCGCCATCCTCGTCGCAATCCTCCACTATCCCTTCATTGAGAACGCAGGTGTTCCTGTTAGGGATTTCTAGACCGCGGAGTTGACTGCCGAGATTAATTTCCCTCTCTCGGCGAGTCGCGCTTGTGGACTCGGGTGTCACAGCGCTAAGGGGATTCTGCGCCTGGGGCACACTCTGTCCTATGTTCTGAATCGGCAAATCGGCTGTTGATTTTCCCATAGTTGTTTTCTTTTTTACCGATCGCGTTTCAATTGGCATGAACTTCGTAGTTTAGCACTAGGTCCCACTGGGCGTGCCAAAATGTTGACCCTAGAAACTACAAAGCCTACGTGGCGCGCAGGCCGAGTAATCTAAAAGCTAACTACGTCCTTCGGTGAATGCGGGCGTGCCAACTCGTCGGCCGAGCTCGGCCGAGGAGTAAATTTGTTGATGTTGCGTTGGGTCGCGCTACTGACTTCTGCGTCTTGCGATTGCGGCCAAGAAAGGAACACGTCTCGGCCTCTTGGATTCTCAAACCTGAAGACAAGGTTACTATTATTACGAAGTTCACGAATCGCTGTCGTCGGACTCGGTCACAGTGATGGTATTCGTCAGAGTAAACTCACGCCGAATCGACACCAAAGTGTAAGGACACAAATACTCAAAGCAAATATAAGTCTTTATAGTGAACGTAGTTCGGCCGTCTGAATGCCGAACTCTAAATCCCACTTGAGAGTATCCAATCATAAAACAACTCGGCGTGCAATGCGCCGAGCTCGGTAAATGGTAACACTTCACTTCGCTGAGAAGGCTGATGAAATGACCTCAATCAATAAGGACTCGGACGTCATTCTCGACCAAGACTTGGATATATAACCGACCGTGCCCGCCGCAGTGCTGTTGATGCCAACGGAAGGTACTGCGAGTTCGGCCAATTCTACGGTGACAGAGCTATCTATGCCGACTTAAGATATCACCGGTTGCTTCCACAGTGATGTTGATGCCAACGGAAGATGTGTCAGCGAAAAGAGAAAATAAAAAATCTCAAAGTTGTTGAGAGAGTTTGCGCAGGGCAATTGTGTGTTGAATTGGAGGTCATTTTACTGACGCACAGCTTCCCCTATTTATAGCACTGGACCTTGAGTCAAAATCCTACTCGAACTAGGTTTTTTTCTTCTCCGGATCATCATCATCTCGACCAGTCCTATCTTGATTAGGATTGTGAACCTAATCCCTTATTGAGTCGGATCCCTTCCGGACTATTAAACTTGCCGAGACTCCTTGTTGTACTAGGACTCGTCTTGCAAATGACCTAGCCGACCTAGTTTTAGAAGCCCACGATTTGAACGACCCGAGGCTCCCTTGTTGCCAGGCCTTCCGGGCCGAGAATGGTTCTATACTCGGCCCAAATTTACATTTTGGGCCCAAACAACTTGCCTCGCCTCCTTAGGGAGACATAGAAGTAATTCCCTTACCTCTGTGGAAGAGAAAATTTCAGGCAGTGAAGGGTTTCTCGATCTGGTAGTCAATGAAACAGAAGATGACAGAATTTGGAGTTGGTTTATGTAATTTGTGTGACAAGAATGAATTTACAAGTGGCATCACGAGTATGCAAACTTATGTAAGCTCCTTCCTATAATTATTCAGACCAGGCTTATTCATGTTTTTCGATAAAATTTATAGTTGTCGGGTATCTTTTCTAATACATATATTTGCAGCTCTCTTTTGAGTTCATGACGGAGGCTATGGATTTTAGGGTAAGAGATTTTGAAAGTCATGAACAGCATAAACCATTGTACAAGATTTTGAAATGCATGAACTGAGTAAAACTATAAATAAAATAAAGTAGGATTATAAGAGGTCCTAAACCTTCCTAATAATATAGGAATGTGAATTGTTCCATTACAACTTGAGGTAATAAGAGACCAAAGTAGAATTCAGGTAAAATAAACCTTTTAGACCCATTAGCACGACAAATATATTGTACCGACTTCTTTCGCAAAAACACGTCATGTATTTTGTTGGTCTCATCCGACCTCGCTAATCTCTCCCTTATGTGAGATCTGCCTCACGATGGCAGACGTAATGGAAGTTTTGCTCCGTTCGCACAGTGCTGCATGCAGCCCATAAAAATGGTTTAGGATTATACGTCATTATTAGGAGATTAATCCAACACACAAGTCATGGTAAGTGATGCATTCACGTGCATATAAATTTTATTTACTTATTGTATGAGACCAAAATGGATCGAACATATCGACTTCAAAAATAAAAAATCTTAATCACTCAAGTTGCTAGTCGGTTATAGATGCATATGATTGGATTAGGCTTCCCGATAAGAGCAATGACGCTTGTATCATGAAGGACGACAAGTCGATCTTGTGTTGCTTTGAATTTTTTCAAGTTTTTCAACTTTGGTACGTAGCAGAAATTTGAATTGTAGTGCAAACGCAAAGTTTGAAGATATACTTTTCGATTCATCATGAATCACGAGAGAGGGGGCAACTAGTATTTGTCAAGATTGACTCATGCATTCCGTGAGATTGGTAGATTTTGCATGCAATTGAAACAAGTAATCAGCATAAAAAATGTGCATTATTATTCACTTTTGTACTTTTGATGTGTTGCATTTGCATTGCATGCCATTGCCCATTTTATGAACAGGATTCATATGATAAAATGTCCAAAAACTTCAATCTTATCCTTAACAACTAATGTCATTCCTTGAGTCTTTTCTCTTCCTCTTCCTTTCTACCCCTTCCTTGAGTCTTTTCTCTTCCTCTTCCTCTTCCTTTCCACGCCTCCACGTGTTTCCAACCTCTTCTTTATTTTTTTCAACATTGGAATTTTCTACAGTTAAATTCTTGGTTAAAGATTCAATAACTAAGATTTAACCACTAACAAGTTAACTTTAATGCATGTTGTAAGTAAATTGTAATTTCTTGATGCCGATAATAATTAACATTAGCAAAAAACACATCACACGTTAGTTAACGCCACATGATTTTCATTTGATTAGAAGAGGTCAAGTTTGACTTATACGTATGAGAAACGATATACATTTTAATGAGTTTAACACAAAACTATAATTTCTTGTGGGTGGATCCACGACATATTGTTAAAGTATATTTATAAACATTTCAATTTCTTGTTGGGAAAAAAAAAATTAACAGTAACAAAAACTTATACTTCGATTTGATTTACCAATCTGAGTACGGATCAGAAGATAACATATATCATATACTGTACAATCCAAACATGGAAATTCACATTTCCAATTTAATTTCAAGTAATCTATTACAACACATCTGCCCCCTTGCTTTCTGGGAAAACAAAAAAAAAAAGTGCATAAACTAGAAAAAAAAATGAGAAAAAAGAATGGTCTTAATTGCCTCTCTTTCTCTGACCACAAACTGTTTAATCTCTGCATAATTAACTACTTAATACCCTTCATCAATCTGATAAGTTACTTGCGCCCCACTCCTCTTAAGAAAGAGCTACTCTTCGTGATCTCACGCAGCGGCTTGTCCGTAAACCTGATTAGATTGTAGACCAAGGCACCACTCACAGCTCCAAGAGTTGGTCCAAAAATGTATACCCACAGGTCCTTAAAGTGACCTGATACAATTGCAGGTCCTATGCTTCTTGCCGGGTTCATCGATGCTCCTGAAATCGGTCTGCAGGGTATAATTAACGTGAAACCCAAATCATTAGGACACAAATATTAATTTGTAATTAAGAGACATATGTCACGGCTTATTAAATAAACATATCTTTGAAGGATGTTTAGGACGATATTAATAAGTTAAATACCCTGTACACATCACGTTAAGAAGAACCGTAGCGCCAACCGCAAGCCCCGCAAGCTCTCCAATCTGAACAAGCAAACAAAAGAAGAAAAATAAAATCGCCATAAGATTTCTGGAGTCACTTCGTGGACATGATTCAATGACCAAGTCACCGTCTCTGTAATAGTTTAAAGTGGAAAAATATTTGATGCAGACATTTAGGAATATATTAGGCTAATTAAGTAGTATAATAATATAAAACTATTCCCAAATCCAATCATGTCAGTCTAAGAAGTTAAGAAGTTTGACACCAACCCTTGTTAGCCAATCAACCATATTGGTTATGGTTACTTATAAAAAATAAGGAAATTTGGACCAATATGTTGACAAAGTTGAGGTTCATTAATGGGAATAACTTCTCTCAACTGCTCTTAGGAGAAAAATAAAAACAAAAAAGAACTTTCTTGCACTTGGGATGCAGCGGTGACAGAATCCTAAGTTGATCACAAATTTCTTCATGAGGAATCAAAACACATAGGGGTGTGTAATTGACATGAGAAATCATCAATGTTGGATCCCAGACAAAAGTAAATTTTCTAGAGGTTAAAGAGGTAGAAAGTAGTAGTTACCGCTCGGTTGTCAGTGGCAACTCCAGAAACAACAAACATGAGGTAAAATGTGATGATGAATTCAATCACAAATGACTGGAAGGGAGTTCCAGAAGGCATTGTTCCTGCAAAGTGGTTTTGGGGCCCATTGAAGATCAGTCTAAGAGTACCAGCTGCAAGAGTTGATCCAAGAATTTGAGCTCCTACATAAGCAGGTACCTATAAACAAAATATAAGAATAAATTGAGAAAAATGTGGCAACATAAAAAGGAATTGGCAAGAGAACATTATGGTTTCAAATTGTGCAGCAAAGTTTGTTTTGTTAGCAACATGGGTTTTAAGTTGCAAATAACGATTTCGTCTGGTGGCATTCAGTCTTCACTTCGGGCACTAGAGTTTCTTAGACTAATCTTATTCAACAAGAAACACATTTTTATTTATTTATAAAGACACATAACATTAGGAAATTTGATCTCTGCGGTTTACAACTTTCAAAGGAAGAAATAAAAATTTATGGGTTGGTTTGATTAGGTCACCTGCTTCAATGGAAACCTCTTGGTCACTGCAAACGCAATGGTGACAGCAGGATTGAAATGGGCACCGGAGATGTGGCCAACAGAGTAAATCATGACCATAACAACAAGCCCCCAAATAATTGAAATCCCAGGAAACGTCACCGTGTTGTCTGAGACCAGATTCACCACCACAGACCCACAACCTGCAAATATCACAAAGTAGGTTCCCAGCACCTCAGCAAACACCTGTCTCACAAAAAGGTTTCAACTTTATCACTCATCATTCACTTTTAAGCTCTGCTTCCTTGAAACAAAAAACTTCTTTTTAACAAAAATGATCTTGTCGATATGAGTTAGGTCAGTAGGCAGTTTGTTTGCGGCCTGCCAACTTTTCGTAAATTAAAATAATTTACGAAATATCGATTTATCAGTGAAAACAAAACTGAAAATTTGATAGATAAAAGATAATTAAGTCACACCTTTTGCATGAAAGGGACAGAGATGCAAAAGCTGCTGGATTCTTGGTTGGTTTTGTGATTGGCTTCACCATCTTCAACATTCAAGACATGGATTCCATTAGTTGCTGTAGTCTCAGCCATGGCTGAAGCTATAGAGAGAGAGAGAGAGAGAGAGAGAGAGAGAGAGAGAGAGAGATTTCTTCTGCTTTCTTGTCAAATCTTGGAGTGAACAGAAACGCTGCAGGACAGCCCAATTTATGGGATCCACAAAGGTCCCTGAAAGAGATAGAGATGTTGACTAATGGGGCTTTTTGTTTATTATTTTTGTTTATATAAAAGGTATATTCAGATGGGAGTTTCCATAGGAGATATCGTTGAAAAATGTGGCAAGCTTGTGAAATAGGAGAAAGGGCATTCAAGACTGCTTCAACTACCCACCGGAAATGCAGAGTGGGCATGAGTAAGCCTTATTAATTCACATCCTCAAGTCCTTGCAATTTGGAGCTGGCTTTGCAAAACCGAAAACTATGTTTGGCCGCAAGTGGCCCTCTACCACGAGAAGATTTTTATTGGGGAGACTTAGGATTTGTTCTTTAGCCACTAACATTTTTTAACTAAAATCTTAATGGTATTCAATTTTTTATCAAAGTCCCTAAACTTTGTACACCTCATTATTGCTATTAATATGTGTTTTCATATGTTTGATATTAATTACTTGACTTATTTATGAAATTTAAAATCCATATTATATGATATCTAAATTAAATACGATTACAATAAAAAGGTCAAAAATTGTGATTAAATAAATAAAAAAACAGGTAAAAATATAATTTTGAAATAATAAATGTCAAACGAATTTACCCATAGTGTTCAAAAAATTTGAAAAAAAGGTACATTTTATATAAAATATGTATACATTATAAATAAAAAATAAATAGATTTTACATTAAAAAATGGGTACATTCACAAAAAAAAGGTACATTCTACACATAACAAAGTGGTACATTTATAAAGAAAAATGGGTACATTATAAAATAAATTATGATTATAAATAAAAAATTTAAAAATATAGGCACAAAATGAAATTAATATATGGGTACAAATTAAAACTAAAAAGAAAATTGGTACAAATTAAAAAGGCTTGCAAATTAAAAATGGTACAAACTAAAAATATAAATATATAATACAAAGTTTAACCATAAATATAAATATATCAAATGTAGCGTTTCTATCTAATACTAAATGAATATATTTTAGAAATAAAGTTTAATTATGTTGGTATGTAAATATAATCGAAATAATGACGTTCATTAAAAGTTAGGGACCTTGATCAAAAATTAAAAAAAATAATAAGGTTTTAATCAATGCAATGAAAGAAAAAGGGATGTGAACCTAATTTCTCCTTTTTATTGTGACCGAAACACAGGTGGTATACCACGTGTTTTTATATAAGTGGCAGAAATTATATTTTTTAAGCTATTAATTTTTTAACACACATATTTCACCATTTGTATAGTGACACATGGTGTACCACCTCGAAATCCGGTCACATTAAAAAATCTCTCTTTTACCACGGTGATGAAAATGAGTGTTGCATTTGCACCACGGCGTGGATTCGAACTCTGTTCACTAATATAACAAATCTATCTAATATCTAATATAACAAATCTATTGTTTGACCAAAAAAAAAAAAAAACATGTTTGGCCATTTTTTGGGTACGCATAAATGCAAAAATTGAAAGAAGTCTTGTTTGTATTAATTTCAGATAAACTGTAGTTTCTCAAAGTAAGCTAATTATTAACACATATAAAGAACGAAGTGAAATGACTTATTAAAAATGTATGATTTATCTACTTATATGGCATATATATATTAAGTATTCGCCTTTTGATTCAAAATTTACATCCAATTTTGTAAGCATATTTTAAGAATAAGCCAACTATTTTAATATTCAATTCAAACGCATTCATCTTTCCTTGCATGGTTTAATGCTATTATAATGTAAGTTAACGAATTTTTTTTATACATGACATACTCAAAATCGTTCATCTCCTAAATCATTATTTCAAGATCATCTCAATACACAATTAATTAAATTTGAAATTGTTTAGTAATTTATATGTATATACAATGAATTGTTTGCTTTGACATTCTTAATTGTTACCAAAACCGTATAGTTACTGGTATGAATATTAATGACAATTTATTTGGTTTTTCGTTGAGATGATCTTCCAATGATGATTTAGCAAATGAACGGTTCCAATTATACCAAGTTGGCTATTTTTTCGCTCTTGACTTTATTTGGTTTAAGAATAGAATGGCCAAATTGGTCTTTTATTCAGAACTTGATTTTATTTGGTTTATGCACCCTTAGTATCTTGAATAAAAATTGAAGAAAGTTGAGGTTCCATCATAAAATCAATTGGCAATATGGGGGAGTATCCCAACTTAATTATAAGCTCATGCAAAGTCCTTCATTCCATCATTGTGAGATCATTCTCAACACGCCTCCTCACTTGTGGCAAATTTTCATGCCTAATATATGGACAACACAACGGAGTGACGTATGGTCATTGCGCTTTACACATGAGACAACATGTTCTGATACTATCGTGGGACCATGATTTTCTGGGCCCATAACACGTGGCACTCAGGAAAGTTGGAATGACCAAAAAGCCCTCGTTGTGATATCGTAGCTACATGGGTATTCCAGGTCGGACTACCGTAATCCAATGTAATCCAGCACGAATCCACTATTTGTACCCATTGAAAATATTTCTTTTCCCTCAAGTAAGGAAACCTTGATTCAAGTCAAATTAGAATATCTTGGTGATTAGGTAAGTAATCATAATCTTAGAAAGATTTGGTATCTTATTCTAGATCCCTCCTCAATAGTTTCCCGAATTAATTGGGATTACTCTCTACAAGGACTACCAATATCTCTATAAATTATAAAGCCTTGGTATTTACTAGGGATCTCTGTCCAATCATCTCATATTCTCTATGAGGATGGACACTCTCTACCATGCATATAATCTCTACACGTTGTCGTATGTGCGTAGTCATGGAAAAGCATATCCTACACATCCCCATAGGCTATTTGTCAATGATCTATTCAGACGTATTGCACATCATACATAATCCTTTTTATAAAACTACACCAGTAATTCGATTCTCTTTCTCTGAAGAGATATAGGTTGTCCGATCTGGATTTAATCACACTACCCAATCAACTCCATTCTCCCCTCGCCAAAGATCTGAGTGATTTTGATTGAATCACGCCTCCACCTGTGGATGTGCGGGATTTTGATTTCAACAACCATAAAAAAAGTTAAGATTCCATTATAAATCCAATTGGTAATATAAAAATTACCCTCACTTGCTTATAAACTCATGCAAAATATTTTCTCTTATCAATATAATACTCTTTCTTAACAAAATCTCTATTGTTTCCTAAAAAATCTATGAGTTCACTATCCAAAAAATGGCCATAGGCATTTATGACAAACCAATGTCCTTCTCACGTAAAAACCGACACTTTGGCGGGTGATGCCTATAAGTCGAAAAGGCATCGGTTTAGATATTGGATTTGTCTTTAATTTTTTTTTTTTATTCGATATAAGATTTTGTTTCTTAGGTTTTTTAGCCTTTTAACTTTAAACTATCTACCAAGAGGAATGAGGTATATCAATTCTGCCATTTGTAGGGGTGTTTCTATCATGTGCAGTTGTATGTCAATTTTCCCTTTCTAATATAAACCACCTAACTCAATAAATTTAGGGGTGTGATATCCACACACCTCATTTTACTTCTCACACACCTTTTTAATTTTCGACCATCGGATCGGATGAATTGAAGAAGATCAACGGACATAAATCATCAAGAGGTGTGTGATAAATAAAATGGGATGTGTGGATAGCACACCCCTAAATTTAAGTGTTGGATCTTAAGGTACTCGTGTTTCTTTCATTTCAACTTAACATCCATCACTTCCGTTTAATACTTTGCCCACTACTTTAACAAAATCATCAAATAGCTATGGCCATGGAATTAGAGGCCATCCGATAGTTTACTCATTCTTCCTGGTGCTAGCTAAATTTGCTTTTTCCTTGGTTCGAGAAAATTACTCAATACTTTTAACTGGATCGTTAATATTTTAAAACATTGTATAATTTACAAGTGATAGATTGTCCAACTTAGAGTAATAAGATATTCATCTTTAACTCATTGTGTTTAAAATTCAAGCTCCTCGCTCTCTTTCTCTTTATAATCTAAGGAACTTTAACGAAAAGTTCATGGTACTGTTCATTTTAACGAAAAACCACATTTTTACACTAAAAAGTCAATCATGATACTATTCACTTTACCCTTTATTTTGTCCTTATCGTTAAAACTCAAAGTTTTCAAACCATTTTCATTAGTTTTCCTTATAATCTAACTTAAAGTAGTAACATCACTTACAATTAAAACTTTGTTCTATATAAAAAAATGTATATATAATTTACATGACCTTGATGAATAATAAATGCAAATATATTTATTGTAGAAAGAAGATAAAATTATGACACGGTGGTGATTCAGTACTAGTCAACAACTACCTTGCATGAAGTGCCTTTTAATTACCCAATTATGAAGTAATAGAAAATTAATTATGGTTGCATTGACCTCATTAGTTAGGACATCTTGACGAATGCAAATTGAGATGCTAAAGGGAGAATTTTTGCTCGCTACTTTAAACTTCGATGTCTGTTCATTATATACCTATTTATCTGTCACGTGTCTTTTTACTTAATTTTAGTTAATTATTTTCAAAATTGAAAAAATAACATATAATGTAAAAATTAACTAGAGTTAAGTGAAATGACACATGACAAATAATTACGTATATGCAATAATTAGGTGTATGCTGAGCAAAAATGTTCTCAATGCTAAAACCATATTTACATCCCATTTTACATTTCCAACAAATGTAAATAAAAGTTTTACTTCAATGGGAGGAGGGATGTAAAATTGAGATATTATTTAATTTTCTCTCTTTAATTAATGGGACTTATCATGAAAACATGTAAAAAAGAATATAAATTTAGATTTTTCTTTACATCTTTTGTTGAAGATGGATGATTTGCATTCCACCTTTGAGAATTTCCGACAAAGAAAAAATGCATAATACTCATTTCAGGACCTTTTGCATCTTCCATCGAAGATACCCATGATGATGAAATCTAATTATCAATATACAATTCTTAGTGCATGCAAACATCAACTTGTCTTCAATCTTCCACTCGATTCAAAAGAACAACCAAATGATGAACAAGAGAAATTTGATACAACCCAATCCATTGTTCAATGCGCATGCACAATCTAACCTCCCACTATTCACCATTTCAACATCCATGTGGTTCCTTACCACCCCATTTGTTATACCAATTTTTTAGGTGCTGGACTAAGATTCTGGTAATTTGATGCTTTCACACAAGATTATATTCACACTTTTTTCTTTCGTTTTGGAATGGAAATTAAATTCATTTGACCAATTCATTTGACGAATGAAAGAGAGAATAATAATAAAGGCTTTTGAACCAAAATGGTTTCTGAGATTTACATAATTTCTCACTTCGGTCTCTGAGATTTAAAATTAATAGAAGTGGTCCCTAAGTTTGTCCACAATCAATAATTTTGATCATTCCGTGAAAATCTCTATTAAGTAAGGACCACAATGACAAAAACACATTCAAATTTTGTCAAATCATTTTGCCCATTGTTTATTAAATTAAGGGTATTTTTGTCTTTTAGTCCTTATTTAACAAATGTTTTTAATGAAATGACCAAAATGATTGATGGTTGGTAAACTCAAAGACCACTTCGATTTCAAATTTCAGGAATTAAAGTGATAAATTATGTCAATCTCAGATACCGCTTCAATTAAAATGCCAAGTAATAATTGATGGAGACATGAAGTTACTAGAAAGCCTTTTGTTGGTTTCAGTGGGAGGCAAAGACTCTCTTAAGTAACACTTTCCTGCGTTCATTCGTTAATTTGTGAAGAAATTTGCCTATACTTTTTGGTTGGTTGTTTGTTTATCTCCATTTTTTCAACTAGCAAGATACTATACACACTCTTGTTAGTGAAGCTTGGTCAAGTCTTTTTTCTGCTTACTTATTATGGTTGTCGGATTATGCTGCTGATTTTTTGGGTTCGCAATGTACTTCCAGAAAAATGAGTAATGTTAGGTAAATTATATTATATTTGTAAATTATGTGATGTGTCACTAATAAAAAAAATAAACACATTAATTTATATTTAATTAATAATTCAATCATTAATAATCACGTTATATGATTTACAAAAGTTATTTAAATTGAAAGTCTCCCTCACATTACCTAAAAAACAATTTTAAATGTGCAAAAGTGTGGTCAAGTCAACTTTGCATGCTTTTTCCAATGATGTCATTCTTATGCTTTGCTTTCCTCATTTATTGATATCTTTATGTTTATTTGGGTAGGAATTGGATCCTCTCCGAGGCAAAGCCTCGAGATCCTCCTGATCCATTAACACGGGCCGTTTGATTTTGATCCAATAGTTATAATTATTATAATTTTTAGATGAGCCCTCTATTTGTAACCGTTGAATCAAAATCCAACGGCCCGTGTTGTTGTGTCACGCCCCGATCCCGACATACGTCCAGAATCGACACGTGACGCTACCAAATACCCTAATATCTAACATACCATGCCTCCCGAATATATACAGTATCAATCAAAAACCAGATGCACAATAATTTTTCGTAAGCTTTATGGCTGCATCTAACCACTTCGTTAGACTGCCTACGTACCCTCATTAGGGATCAAGCCATTCGTAGTTCAACACTCACAAAAACAAATATTCATCACACTCAATTCAAGCACAAAAGTATAGCATTCCTCCATCATTTATTATAACCCGACAACATGAAATTCCTGGACTCATGCTACATAACAAACCCCCATGAAATTCATGATTTCTCTTTCATCCAACATATAATTCATTATGTATCATCACATCGCCATTCACAACATACGTCATATTTAAGAACCGACGAAGCACATAACCATTCTCTAGCCACATTAAATAATTAATCTGATCAAAATAATATCAATCATTCCCATATTTTCTAAATTCATACTTGATGAAATCATAATCGAATCGTAGAGAATCCTGAAAGAGTTACCCAGACGTCCAACATCTTTTCTAACTCAATTCACAAGATTCTCAAAACCATTGTCACAAATATATATAACTAAGGCTAGAGTGACACCCTTAGGCCAAGCCCACTTCTCTGAAATAGGGATTTCAGACCTCTCAACGGAACCAAGATACCAAAGGGGATTTCGGACCATCACCTAACAGAATCCGAACCACATAACAGAGCCAAGACAACAAAGGGATTCCGGACCATCACTCAACAGAATCCAATCCAGGATACGATTCCGGACCATCACTCAACGGAATCACGGAGCACAATGCATAACAACCACTAAATGAAACCCAAGTTAGATACGATTCCGGAACATCACTCAACGGAATCGCGGAGTAGAAGGGATTCCGGACCATCACTCAACGGAATCCAAACAAGCATATGATTCCGGAACATCACTCAACGGAATCACAGAATATAAGGGATTCCGGAACATCTCTCAACGGAATCCAAACAAGCATATGATTCATACCAAATGTACTAGGTATATCTAAACCTCATCATCTCCATAATTACAACATAGTCACCTACCATATTCACTGCTCGTGGCCACCAACTAATACGTTCCACCAGCATATAAGTTCCACATAATACTTCTAATAGGATTCTAAGATCACATGGTCATAACATTTATCATACTTATCATTCACATTACTAGAAATAATTAAACATCCATATATCACCATTATCATCAGTACACAAGCCAAATCATGTTTAATAAACATAAGTCTATGGCTAAATATATGAAAATCATATTTCAATAGAAACCATATTTATAAAACCAATTCATATTCATAAATAATTTTAACATAAACAATTAAAGTAATAACCATATCACAAATATTCAAGTCACTCTCCAACCAATGTAGGCCCACTAGACTTCACTTAAGTCTCTCGTAGTACTAAATTTAGTATTAAGAACGTTTGGAGACATGTTGACTAAAAGTCAACTCTCGATCAAATGTAGGGTCCACACATTGGATTTCGGATCCGTAACTTTCTAAAGTCCACATTATGCTCAAATAACAACATACTAAAATCTCAACACGATCCAATGGTCGGATCTTCGCCAATTTCAAAATTCAAGTGGCGGTCGATATTTAATTTTACAAACTTAGAAATCCAATTAGTGAAGATCCGTACATTAGATTCCCGATCCGTAAGTTTCTATGATCCTCAAATATTATGTTCTATCACGTATTAAGGTTTGGTGACGATCCAACGGTCGGATCGTCGATTCATATTTTGATCCAATAAGGTATCGTAATGAAACTAAGTCCAACGATCCAATTACGTCATACGGATATCAATTATGAAATCAAGGCATCTAAATGAACTTAAAAGTACATCGTCGGCCCACTGGCCAGGCCGCCGCCGCACGCACCGCCGCGGTTGGCGGTCGGCCGCCTCGACTTGCCGGAAAAATTCAACTATTTTTAAAAATTACCAAATTTTACGGGCAAGTAGATCTCAGTGAGGAGAGAAGTTTTCATACCTGTGGCCAAGTCCAATTCGGCCGGGAAGCATCCCAATTTTATCCAAACCCGCCGGAAACCCTAGAAATGGGTGTTCTTCGATTCATCACCAAAACGAACTTCGACGTTTCATCCAAGCCTTGGGACTTGCTCCAGGGGTTGAGAGGAGTCTTTTGGTGGTGGTCATCGACAGTAACACTCGCCGGAATCACCGAAAACAGATTAAACCCGCCGGAAAACTTTTGGGTTTTGTAGCTTCGAAATGGAAAAATGGGAAATAAATGGGGAAATCTAACAATACAGATATGTAGTGCTCGTCAAGGGCTTTTCTCTCCCGCACTCCCTCATCTTCTTCTCTCTCCCGCTGCCACCTGGCAGCATCCAACCCCTCATTTCATTTTTTTTTTCTAACCAAAACATCTCTAATTTCTTCGTTAGAGATCCGTTTCACGAACGGTTTGTGCCTACGCGTTCGTGAGGTCGAGCTCTATCCAAAGATATAAATTGCGACCTCGAACGGTCTACGAATTTTAAATAATTAAATTCCAAACTTCAACTTCGTAACTAGTTTAATTAAAATCAAATTCAAATAAATTAATATAAATTCTCAAAAATAATATAAAATCTCAATCATACAAATACGTAGATTATAACAGTGAAATCCGGGAACTGGATTTCACATGTTGGGTCAGAAGGATCCCGAGGCTTTGCCTCGGAGAAGATCCAATTCCATTTGGGTAGGGGTAGATCCGTAGGTGAAGGTTAGTTGTACTTGTGTTTATGTATTCATCTAACAAATAGTTGTATATAATCTATGACACTTACAAGATTTCTCAACCTGAAGGCAAATAATCGCCTATTGTATTGATATTGTTGGAATCAAATGGTAAAGCTAGAATTTTCAAATAATGAGGACATAATATCAATAAAAAAAGACCAATATGATAGAAGAAAATAAAAGAAATAGGAGAAGGATGTTGTAATTTAATTTGCCTTAATTAGTTGTTTATAGGGATCAAATACAATTCATAAACAAATATACATGACGTTTTTAAAGTTATTGGAATTAAGGATAACCAATAACCCCATGCTGGCTCAGCCATTAATTGGAATTAAGGCCTAAACTGATTTAACTATTTTAAAACTGATGAGGATCGAAATTATTTACAAATTAAGGGCTGAGATTACTTTTAGTTGTTATAGGCTCAGATGTGAGCAAGTGGCAATGTTTTATAGGACAAAGCCTTTAAATGGCTGAGATGAGCTTATAGGCTCTCCCTTATCTAGCCTAAATAACTATTTTTGTACGAGATATTATATTCACAAATCCTAAATTACTTTCTCACGCCTTTTTAGTTTTTTAATATTTTTTTATCCAGTGTTAGTGATGTGTAGAATATCAAAAAAATATTAAAAAAATAAAAGAATGTGAGGGAAGTAATTTGGGGTGTGTGAATATAATCTCTGTTTTTGTATTCTTGCGGGAATGAGAATGTAAACACATATGGCATGACTTGTGCTCTGTGAGATATGGGTTCTCTCTGATATCATCTTCTTCATTTTCTTCTTTCCATTGTGAAATCCTTACCAAAATCTCAGGCCAAATTACAGAAAGCCAACAGATATATTGCTAGAAAGAAAAAGTGACATGTTATCGATACTCTGAAAAGTGGTTGGTCACTTTCTCTTCATGAATATGAAAATAAAAGGAAAAATTCTAGCCACACTCTTCTTGTTCTTACCATACCCTAAATTTACGAATTTATAGCCAACTGCTTCTTGTTCCGACTTGAGGAATGAACTAAGCAATCAAACAAATTTATCATACAAATTTCACTTCTTTCAAATAACGTATATTTACAGTATAAAATTCAGAATCAGAACCGTTTAACTTCTTAATCTTCATTTGAAGATCATCCCTAAATCATTTGATTTGTAGATCGTTTAGTCATCCAAATGTATGAAACAAATAGACGGGTGAGTACCGAGTAACATATTCATGATGAACCGTCCATTTATTTATACAGAAAAGATGCATTACTCGCAAAATGTGGAGTAACATATTCAATACGAATAATTTTTTACAATGATGATCTTCAAATGAAGATTAAGAAATAAAACGGTTCTGATTATGATGTTTATACATAAAAGATACAATACTCGCAAAATGTGGAATATCTCCATTCCCCAATGGAAGAACACAAATATTATTCTTATAATTAAAATCGCTATCGGTGTGCCTCAAAAATGAAAAGGAAAATCAAATTGAGGAATAAAATGGCTATTAATATCATCATTTAAGTGCTAATTCGTTTTCATTCTTGGGACCTTTGGGTATAAAATTTGATTCATAGAAATGTTATGTCGGGGGAGTCCAAATGATGGCTTTGTTTACAAGGCTTAACATGCAAAGCCCAGAACACTTGTGGCCGAAGCTCGGTTCTTTTTGTAGTCCAGCTGCCCACAAATGAAATAAATAAAACAAAGGTAAAATTGAGAGAGTAAATACATAAATACAATCATGGAGAATATGAATGACATAATTATGGTTATTTGATTTAACAATTTTCTACCTAGATAAAAGTTGACTTGTAATATTTCTCTTAAAAAAGGTATTTTTAGCTTAAGAAATAAATAATATAATAGCAAATGTTGTATTTTTTACTTGATTCTTTCTTTCTGTTTTACACGAATAAGAGAGTAAGACTATTATTATAGTTCGACGATCAAGTTTTATGTGTAGTTTTTAACTCCCCTAATCCTTTAATTTTCATAAACACTTTTTGTGGTTTACTCCCTTTGATCCATTATCGTCAAGCAACTTCATTTTCATCTCCTTACTCACTTAGGGAATACTTGTACCAAATTGATTCCATTATGAAATAAAAAAGTATATATTATGACGTGTATATCTAGGGAATAATCATGATTGTGAATTGTTTGATCGTCTATCTATGAGGACACGGCGAAAAAAAAATTAGATGAAAAGGCGAATAAAAATATACGCTGATTAGGGCCAGGTGTACTATACTTAACTCTCAGTGGCCTTCTAGCTACTTTTCTGACACATGTCACAAAACTTAACACCATTTCATTTTCACCAGTTAAATGGTGTTACGTTATGGAACAAGTGTCAAAAAGTTAGAGAACCCACAAAGATGTCATGACATGCCCCGATCCCGATATTCCTCGAATACCAAGATAGGCACGTGCTGGCCGACACCCAAGGGTGACGAAATCCATTAATTGAATGCAAATGTTGAGAATAAGGAATAAATAAGGTTTATAAATATAAAAGAATAAAGAATATGCATTTAAGGAACGTGTTCAGAGCATACGACTAACTAGAATACTAAAAGAAATAACATAAAATTTAATGAATAAAAGAATGGGTCCCACACCAAAGGACTCGAAGATACTGATGCGGAAATGCCTGGATGCCGGGATGCCGGGATGCCGGGATTGTACGCCTCGATTCTAAGTCCTGAAGGGGGCGCAAAACAAACATGAGTGGACCAATTTGATATAGATATAATAAAACAGTTATCAACGTACTAACCCCCAGGTTTTATGAAAACACATATATAATGATAAACATAGGTTTTCCGAAACCTAGCATGCCGTGCAATGTCTCAAATCATAACTTGTATATATAATAATCACTAGTAAATTGTCCAATAACCCCCAGGCCCCATGCCGGCTCCCCGTCTCTGAGCAGACAGTAAGAGGAAAATACACTTCAGGCCCCATGCCGGCTCCTCGTCCCTGTGCTAAATAGCCAGAGGAAACACACTCCAGGCCCTATGCCAACACCAAACCGTCGCCAGGGACGGACCAGAATCTATCCCTACGTCCCGTAGCGGAAAGGACCACTAGGTAAGTACAAAACCATTGAATATATCAATATTGCAAAACAACTTCATAGTATAAAGTCATCCATCATCTATACTATAAAGAGGTGTTCGAAACATGTTCTAAATATCATATCGTCATCCATCGGATATTCTATAAGAACATGGGTTATAGGAAAAATAGTAATAATTCAAACTAGCTTTAGTAAGCATGTTATCTCAAAGCGTCTCATAAAACATAATTGTTAAATCATGCTTTTCATGTATGCATTTCTATTATTAAAACATGCTTTTGAAGGGGTCCACTCACAGATACTTAGCCGCCGAAGAGCCATGCAAACTAGCAATCACGAAAACATCACAAATATTGCCCCTAAGCACATAAAGGGGTACCTTTAGTCAAACTCTATTCAAACGATTGAATTTGGGAAAACGGACTTCAAAAACGGGTCCAGAACGTCGAAATTAGCCTAGGAGAGGTCCTGGACGAAACCCCGAAAAGTCAACTCAAAAAGTCAACGTTGATCGTTGACTGGTCAAAGTCAAAGTCAATTCCGACCGTTGACCAAGTCAACAGTCAGAGTCAACTGGTCAAGGTCAAAGTCAGATTGGGCTTGGATTGGGTTGGGCTAAAAGGGCCTTAGGGGTTTTGGGTTTTAACTAAAGCTAAAGGGATTTGGGAAAATGGCTGAAAGCCAACTTTATAATTGGCCCAAGGCCTTATTTATAATTCAGAAAATGAATAAAAACCTTAAAAGGTTTTTGGGCTTGACTAATGGGCTACGGGCCCTAAACCTAATGGCCCGAAGGCCTTTTGGTCCTAAACAACTAACAAATAAATAAAAACAACAATTAAAAGGATTGGGCTAGGGCTTAAGCAAAACGGGCTTAAAGCCCGTGGGTTTGACAAACGGCCCAAAGGGCCTAATGCTTCTACACGGCCTGAAAGACCTGGTTTCGCCGGAGAACACCGGAGCTTCAATAGCTCCGACCGACCACCACACACAATCCTAGACTCCGATCTAGGTACCAAAACGAAGAGCAAGACAAGGGGAGTATTTTTATACCTTCCTTTCGTCGTGGAACGGCCGGAGATGGCCTGAAACTCCCCCGACACCCTCGGCTTGCCGGAAATGGGTGTCCCTACACCCGCCTTCGATTTCGTCCTAAAACCTCCAAATTTACGAAATAAAACTCAATTAAATCACAACTCACAAGATTCAAGGACGAAATAGAGGGATTTGAGGCTTACCTCACCGGGAAAGTACAAAAATCTCGCCGGAGCTCCTTTTCCAGTTTCTGGGGTCGCGGGAACGAGAGGGAGAGAGAGAGAGAGCAGGACGAGATGGTGAATGGCGATGGGTCTTCCTCGCGTACGCGTGCGCGATGGTGTGCGTGTGTGTGTTGCGGTGCAGAGAAGAGAGATATGAGTGAGAGCCGAGAGGGAGAGACAAGAAAAACAGAAAAGAAGAAGGAAGAATGAAGAGTTCACGGGGGGACAGAGAGAGAAGAAGGAGAAATTGCTTGGGGTGCTGCCACGTGGCAGATTTAGAAAGAAAGGGATCCAATGCTTTGGATCCTGATTTGGTAGACAAAAAGGATGAAATTGATATATTTAAAACATTTAGGGGTAATTACAAACATATATCTTTATAATTAGGGGGCGGGTGTTACATGTCACATACAAAATGGGTGTAGAAGATTTGAACTCGATGTTGAGGGGTGTTAATTGCCTTCAATTATATTATGATGGGATAGTTCTCAGTTTTGATTTTGGTTACTCACGAAAACAAATGTTGTTAAAAGCAAGTCCACGCCTAAAAAAATGCGCCAGCACTCAACCCATTTAATCCACTCAGTGAACAGTGATAGACCTCAATAACAGTAATAGGCCAAATGCTTCTCCACCCCTAAAAAAATAGCCTAGTCAATTTTATTAAAATATTATTATTTTTAATTTCTGACTTTATAAAAAAATATTATTAATTTCTGACATTTTATTTATTTATTTATTTTTAAAATTGGCTGAAAATCTAGGCCGTTGATCTAAAAATCGAACTGTCCTCATTGTGCCACGTCAGTAGCCATTAATTTTAAATTTCAATTTTTTTTTACCGTTGGAAATCCAACGGACAGAGAGGAGCCACATGCCCCCATGCAGGAACCCTATAGTGCGCTTGCACAGTGGGCCCCGCCTTTGCAACGATGTCGGCCACTTGCGACCACGCACGTGCCTGGTGCAAAAAAAAATTTAAACGGCATGTGACGTCACATAGGCTAGGCCTTGGCTCAACACATTTTGGGCCGACCTATGGGATGGCTTGGGCTGTCAGCTACCCGATTGGACTGGGTTGGAGGGAATTGGCTGGGTACCGCACTATTCACTCCCGGTGGACTTGCTCTAAAGGAATTCAAAGAAAGAATAAAAAGAAACCAACAAGTATGGAAGGCGAATTGGGATGATTACTAGGTACTTAATTTGTTAGACTTGGTAGTGATATATAGCTTCACTACGAAACTAAAACCCTAGACGGTTAACTGTAATAACCAAACCATGCATGCAAAATCTCGTAACTTAAAACAAACCAATTATCTCCGAACAAAATAACCGCAGCTAAAACAAACTCAAACCTCACTTAGGATTCGGTTCTAACCTTCACTATTGATTGTTACATCGAACCAAACATTTTAAAAATCTCTCCACTCCATTTCTTACTAAATCCAACTTCTCCAACATTTCATTTCAAATTCTCACCTTGAATTCAGAAGACTCGAGCGATCAATTCCGGAAAAAAAAGTAGCGTTTAACCCTTGCATCCGAGGTCTAGAAACCAAAAGAAAATGGTGTGCAAGATCTTGAAGAAAACCGCAATCGACATAAATCCCATGTCCATCAACCGCTGTCGCGGCATAAGGCGGCGCCACCGCCACAACTGCTCAGTTATAAAGGCTGCAGCTGCTGCTGCCTCCTCTATCGTGCTGACCCGCATTGGCTTCAATAAAGGATTTAAGTTCATTCAAAAAAGACAAACCCGAGAGGGCCAACCCGAATCCGAATTAACCAAAGAACGCCGTCCGCTCCCACCGCTGACTTCGCCGGAGAAGAGGACCGTGTTCCTTGATCTCGACGAGACACTGGTCCATTCCGTGACGGGCCCGCCGCCCAAGAAATTTGACTTCGTCGTACGGCCGAAGATTCGCGGCAAAATCATGACTTTCTACGTCGTGAAGCGTCCCGGCGTGGACGAGTTTTTGGAAAAATTAGGGAACAAGTACGAGGTGGTTGTGTTCACGGCCGGGTTGCGCGAGTACGCAACGCTGGTGCTAGACCGGCTGGACCGGAAGCGGGTGATATCACACCGTCTCTACAGGGACACGTGTACGGAGATAAATGGTAGGTTCGTGAAGGACTTATCCGGATTGGGGAGGGACCTGAGCCGACTGGTGATCGTCGACGACAATCCCAACGCGTACTGCTTCCAGCCGGAGAACGCGGTCCCAATCCGGCCGTTTGTGGACGACGTGGCGGACCGGGAGTTGAGGAGGGTGCTGGAGTTCTTCAAGGACGAGGAGACTCGCAGTTGTGACGACATTAGGGACGCCGTGAGGCGGTTTGTTGGATATCACGAGTCGATAACTTCATCATCTGATGACGACGATGGTGATGGGTTGGAGTTGGAGTTGGAGTTGATGGACGCCACGTGTAAGCTTCCGGTGCTGATCGTTTCATCAAAAGCGCGGGAAATCACAAGTCGACGTAAATTTCAGCCTTTTGGAATTCCCATTTTGGAGTTTCGGACGAGGATGGTGGTGATGTTCTGTTTGTTTCTGCTACTTCTTCATGTAATGTGCTTTCGCAGAGGATCAGTCCACACTTTTTTCTAATAATATTGAAATTTAATTAGCAAGAGTGTTTTTTAGTTTTGTTTCTAATAACTCACGATTTTTAATCGATGGTGCGAAGTTAAAAAAAAAAAAAGTAATGCTAGGAAGACTTAATTTAGAGACTAAATTTTGGAAACTAAAAACATAAAAGTTGATGATTGATTTATTACTTAAGCGTTGATAGATATGCTCATTTCTATTGGTGACACATCATTTAGTTTGTAATTTTAGTCTCTAAATTTAGTCTCCCTAGCATTACTCTTAAAAAAAACAAAAAAAACTCTCATAAAACCTATTATATTGGTAATTTCTCCATACTATATAAACTTCCTAAAATTTTGGGTAGGACGTTCAAAGAATTTTGAGAAATCTGTTCTCAATTCGTTTTCCTAGCTTAAAATGCGTTTAAAAACAATACTTATGTGACTCAATAAATAATAACACAAATTTACAACATTTTCCTTAACCATCCTGTAAAACATCTTATGAAAACTTAACAATGAATATGAATGATCTCAAGTATATTAAGGTCTCCATTCATAGTTTATCGCTACAAAAAAAATAAATAAAAAATAAAAAAAATCAATATGAAACCATTTACCAATTTGGTTATGTTGAAATTTCAATGTTACCAGGCTAAAACGTTTTGTGCCTCAATTTTTATGGTACAATTAGTCTTACCTCAATTATTTTTTATATGACTAATAGTTTAAGAGAATAATATATATACAGAAACTTTATAATCTATGAAGCAAAATTTAAAAAATCATAATATAAAAGGATAAAAATCAATATGAAGTTGGCACCCCAACTAGTATTTTTTCTATATTTTTTTTATTAGTAAAAATTGAGAACCCTTTCCTTAAGGTATATATTTGGAAAATATTTTTCCATATCTTATTCCCATGTACTGATTTCATACCTCGTACAATTGATTTTCTTTTGAGTTATTGGTTAATTGAAAAATAATAATTGCAAGACATTATCACCCAACAAATACAACTTACGTAGATGATTTTTTTACTGCATTGGCGAAAAACAATCATGCTTATGCACTCTAGTACTGGTTCAATCTCACCAATTTTGCCTTTCTTCTAACAAATACAGAAGCTTCCTCATCCAAGAAAAGAACAAATATAGAAGGTTCTCTCAAAATGAAAAGAAGAAAAACAGATTTGGCAGCCAGCCAAGCCCCCGAATCAAACCAACGACCACCGCTCCCCCTTCAAAATAAACCCACTTAGCCTCAGCTTTGGACCCGAACCTACACTGACGACCGTTACACCGAACCTAAAGTTTAAAAACTCCCCCAAACTCCCCACACACCATTTCATTTCAAAACTCCACCTCTCTCTCTCTCTCTCTCTCTCTCTCTCTCTCTCTCTCTCTCTATTTCTGCTTCTCTCTCTTGATTTCTCTTATAAAGTCTCTTGCTTTCTCTCATCAAGATTTCGCAGAAGTAATTGGGAAAGCAAGAAATTGAATTTTGAGGAAATGGTGTCCAAGATTGTGAAGAAGAATGCCAACAGGCGACGCAATCGCGGAAAGTCCTCGGCCAAGAAGGCGGCAGTCGCGGCCTCCTCCGCAATGCTAGCCTCCCTCTTCGATTGCCCCCGCCGCCTCGTCAAGCTCTTCGCGAAACTTGCGAGAATCGGCACGCCGAACCGCCACAGGGGCTTCAAGATCCTCAAGAAAGCCCAAGTCCACGAGGCGGAGACGGAATCTGAACCCGGATCGGGAAACCCGCTCTGCCGCAAGCTCTTGTTCGAGCCACCGCTTAAGCCGCTGGTCTCTCCGGAGAAGATGACGGTGTTTCTCGACCTGGATGAGACCTTGGTGCACGCACAGGCCGACCCGCCGCTGGATAAGTTCGATTTCATAGTGCGCCCGAGGATCGACGGAATTGAGATGAACTTTTATGTTCGTAAGCGTCCCGGAGTGGACGAGTTGTTGGAGAAGTTAGGGGCAAAGTACGAGGTGGTGGTATTCACGGCGGGGTTGAGAGAGTACGCGTCGCTGGTGCTGGACCGGTTGGACCAGAAACGGGTGATTTCGCACCGGCTATATCGGGACGCCTGTAAAGAAGTGGACGGGAAGTTCGTGAAGGACTTGTCCGGGTTGGGGAGGGACTTGAGCCGGGTCGTGATTGTGGACGACAATCCCAATTCGTACGTCTTTCAACCGGACAATGCCGTTCCGGTCCGTCCGTTTGTGGACGACATGGAGGACCGGGAGCTGGGGAGGTTGGTGGAGTTCTTTGAAGGGTTGGACTGTGAAGATACGAGGGACGCTGTGAAGAAATTTCTTGGCAGCACTGGCGGCAGAGACGGCGGTGGATCGAAAGACGGTGAAGCAGTGTGAATGTCGTTTGGCTCAACGGGATTCATTTTCCGTCGAGTTTGTTTTGTTGAAGTTGAACAAGCATTGTTCAACGGGACTCTTCTTTTTTCACCAGATTTGGCTTGAATTGTGCACTCAGCTCTCAGCTCAGCTGCTCAGTCATTTATAATTGTGCATTGCTTAAAGATTGAATCTTGATCATCATTTCTTGCTGCAATGTTTGAGAGATTCTTAGGTGGATGTGTACGTCACTCGTCCGCTCAAGACACGCAATC
The DNA here is from genome assembly GCA_035220775.1 of Malus fusca. NCBI lineage: Eukaryota > Viridiplantae > Streptophyta > Magnoliopsida > Rosales > Rosaceae > Malus > Malus fusca. Next base: position 36,246,096 of record CM069068.1, read on the forward strand.
GAAATCTTCAACATTTGTGTGTTTTGGGCTAACTTGTGACATGGTACACACTTCCAATCATTTTCTTGTAGTGTTTTGGTACCAAAATCCTTCACTCATTTCTTGTTGCAGTGTTATGGCTAGGGCATCGTGTTACCACTATCTACACCGAAATTCGACCTTAAATATCGCTCAAATAAAATAAGAACACGAAATAAAGATGAATGTAATAAATCTTGCTACTGAGTACTATGTGGGACTGCAATCATGCAATTTTTGTCTCCATTTCGCATTTTTTAGGGCCTATATGTTAGGAAGCAAAGATTTTTGTTACAAAATCCACTCTTGCCCTGCAATTTAGCTCTATGGAATCCCGGGATTTAATGCCAAACCCCACATTTCCTGTGCTGTTATTTAGGTCTATCATCACTACGTCTTTGAGGGTAAGGGCCAAAGCAGAGGATCTAAGCTTCGTTCGAGCAAACGAATCTCTATTCGTTTTTGTTTTCCTTGTTCTTAGGATCCAGCTCTACAACAAACCAAATAAGTTTTCGAAGTGGTACAAAAAACCAATAAGATGATACGAATCACGCCAATACAACCACTATATCCAAGATTTCTCAGTGAAGATATATACCACCATTCCTCATTTCCGACCTCATTTATAATTCACCTTAAAATACAAATACACCAGAATCTATTGGAACTGTTTTTCAGCTTCTTGCCCCTTAAGTCGCCGAGTACATACAGAACTACAAAACAATCGTATCGCCCACACATGACTTGTAGGACAACCTATGGCATGCCTTACTTAGTAGGGCAAACATACACCAACTCCTATTCAGAGTGGTGCTACTGCAGGCTGAGGTTGCAGGGTTCAAATTTTGGTTGGCTTCACAGAAAATTTTGTCAACTAAATAAATAACCCTCAAACATGTCCGGGCGGGGAGCTGTGACAACCAAAGATTCCAAAACCTTATTGCCCTACACTTGAAGGGATCTTTTCTATAGCAAAGTCCTTACGTAATTTATCTTCCTAGTTCACTTATAGAATCCTCCATATGAAAACATTCACAAAACTCTACAAAATGTGTCTCAATCTCTTTCCAAGTATAACATTACCTTACAACTCAAACTTCCTTATTATCCGAAGAGTAGCGACTTTCGCACTCTCATTTTCTCCGTTTGCACTCCTCCCCTTGACTTTACGCTTTGATTCTCCTTCCGTTTGCTCATTTACCAAAGCGCAAAAACACGTTGGACGAGAGTGCAAATCGAGAAAATGAGAGTGCGAAAATCGCCACCAATCCCAATTCTTCAATGAGCAAAACCACAATCTTCTAATCCACAACAATCACAATTTCAATCAGATCTTCAATCGAAGAACAGAAGCAATTTCAGTTCACAAAAACATCATTTACAAATCACAAGATGCAGTATGCAGTTGCAGAATTCAGTACTCAACTCAACAAATTAAACAATTAGATCAAAGCCGAAAAGATTTGAAAAGCATATGACTTCAATCAATCAACTCAAAGCTTACTGATGATTTCTGTTGAGTCGGGAGTAGTCAATTTTGCAAGTGAAGACCTGAAGTGGCAACCGCAAAGCCTCGAGCTTCGGGAAGCACATGTCGTTGAGGACGTCGCTGCGGCACCACCGGCACTTGGGGTTGCGGGAGCACTGCGATTCCGACGACATGTCGTTGCAGTTCTGGATCTGACTCTGATTGCCGCCGTTGTTCCTCCTTTGGGTGCCCGACAGCTCGCGACCCGGACGGATCCGGGGCTCGGTTCCGTGGCACGAGCTGTAAAGAGTAGCTAAGAGGACCAGGACCAGGATAAAGGTCGCGGCTTTAGAACTCGGACCGCGGGACTCGGTTGCCATAGTTGGTGAGTCGTTGCCTCGGACTCTCTGCTGCCGGTTCGCTCGCGAGGATGTAAGAAGCAAGAACGCTACCTTGTAAATAATAATAATTTATTATTTATGATTTATTTTCCATAAAAATAATTATTAATTAAATAGAAGTATATTAAAAGAAATAAAGCTCGGAATTAACAGAGAGGAGGAAACGTTTAAGAGAGGAAGACTGACCTACACGACAATACAGCTTCTTCCTCCTTCTTCTACTCTAAACCATTTTCAATCCTATTGTTTTTCTATGCTTTCCCAATCAAATTCAATTTATTAATTTTCGATTTCTCTCCCTCCTAATTTCTTCATCCTCGCAGCAGAATCCGTTGCGATTTTCCTTGATGATCAGTATATGCCCACGAAGAACATAGAGATTAAAGATCGAAGCTTGATTTGATTAAACTAATGGACGGCCCCCGAAAACTGAATTCTGAGGTTGAGGCCGACGATTTGGCTTCTGGGGTTTCGGATTTTTCACTTCAGGGAGGCACCCTCCGCTCGAATTTCCATTCTCCGCGGGTAATTTCAATTCTCTATTGCTTTAAATTGGATTGGGTTTTTTTAATGTTATTTGATAGTGTGTGTTGAAGTTTTCTATTCAATTTTGGGATTTGATCCTACGCTGTGTGTATATCTTGACGTATTCGATTATTATTCGTTGATATGAAGTCCCAAAATTTAGTTGGTATTGCCTCAGCTGTGAAAACAATTAGGATTTAGGTTTCCTTTTCGTGGTTCGGAAGTAAAATTCAATTCGGAGAGATGGGAAAGTTAGTCTTTCGGTGGTTTTTCGTGGTTTTAATTTTAGGGTTTCTATGAAAATAATATAGTGACTGGGTCTTTCTGATTAATTTTAGGTTTTGATTTTGCTGCCTGTAAATATTGCTATGTGCTTGCGGCGTGCTACTTATTGAATTGAAAGTTTGAATCTATTCGAAATTGGATACACGAAATGCTAACTGGTGCTGGTTTGTGGATCACAGAATGATGGAGTTGATAATCATGGAGAGCACAAGCATAATGATGATCAAATAGTGACAGAATCTGGAGAATGTGACTCTGAGGTTCATGGGAAGGAGAATGGGGAGCAAAGAAAATACTTCTATTATGAAGCTCCACTTTCTGAAGAAACGGGGGTTTGGATACCTGTTTCTGTTCCGCCTATGTGGGAAGCTGAGCATGATGAGTGGTGCAAGGGTTTCTACTCTAATGGGGGATACCTTCCCAAGAGTGACATGGGCTGGGGCCAGTGCATTGGGGACGAGAAGGAGCTGACTATGTGGGATGTGATGGTAGAAATGTTGCTTGCAGCCCGTGGGAAAGTAGGTTCATTAGCTTCAGCTGATACGTACGGATGTAAACTTTCGTGGATGTCTGGTAATCTCCTTGATCAAGCGTGGAAAGAAATGGCCCAAACACTCACAGATGCAAATTTTGCTAATGTAAGAGAACTCATTGAAGCCGACCCACCAAAATGGTTGGCTGATAGTTCTGCATCTTCTTGTATGCTTTGTGGTGTGCACTTTCATCCAATCATGTGTTCTAGGCATCACTGTCGGTTTTGTGGAGGAATATTTTGTGGTGACTGTTCTAAGGGAAGGAGTTTGATGCCGGCAAAGTTCCGTGTTGCGGATCCCCAACGAGTCTGTGATGTATGCTGTGTACGACTAGAGTCTGTCCAACCATACTTAATGGACCAAGTAAGCCATGCTGCCCAGGTTCCAACCCAAGATCTTACAGACCTTAGTACTTTGAGGTCATGGATTAATATTCCTTGGGGAAACTCCATGGAGTATGAGATATATAAGGCGGCAAATGCAATTCGTGTTTATAAGAAGGTAAGAGTCTTAAGTGTCAGTACTGTTGAACAAATAATATTTTGATGCTTGCTGTTTTAATAGCCAGTTAGCTACGGTTTTGCCTCAAAAGGCTTTTGCCTTATTGTTCTAATTGCATTAAGAAAGCCCAATATCTTAGTGACTATGTTTGCTTAGGCTTTATATTTTTGTTGTCTGACTTGAATAAATGTGGGCTACAATTTTGCCCAGCATGGATGATAAATGACGGTTGGAGAATTCATGAATATCGTTATTTGTAGGATATTAACATGTATTCATAAATTTTGAATGACATTGTCTTCCTAATGTTCTTGAGTTTTCTATAAATGCTGCTCATGGAATTAATTGCCTCAGGTATGTTCACTAAAGCCTGAGAAGTCGATTCCAGATTCCATTCTGAGACAAGCAAAAGGCCTTGCAATAATCACTACTGTGAAAGTTGGAGCTATGGTTACCTACAATATCGGTACAGGAGTTGTGATTGCTCGTACAGAAGATGGCTCTTGGTCTCCACCATCTGCTGTTTCTACCTTCGGTATAGGTTGGGGTGCGCAGGTACGATTATTTCACTGTATCTCCAGTCTTACAATTAGCAATCACTATGACAGAGACAGCCAGTTCATACCTGCATTCAGCATACACTTCAGGTTTAGTGAAATGGAGGAACATCATTAAGATTAAGCAGTTTTCAGAAAATAATTACTTGCGATTTTAGAAATTTTTTTGTGTTGTCTATGTCTATTTTAAATTGGATCCTTATTCCCGAATTCCAATTTAAATGTAAGTGCAAAAGGTTTGAAATGTGTTATTAAATCGGCATGTGTTTTGCATTTTTCTAAGGATTTAAAAACTCCATCCTCATGCCTCCTTTTTGGTTGCAGGCTGGAGGGGAGTTGACAGACTTTATCATTATTTTGAGAACAAGTGAAGCTGTAAAGACATTCAGTGGCAATGTGCATGTATCAGTAGGAGCCGGTTTGAGTGCTGCAGTCGGTGTTGTTGGAAGGGCAGCTGAAGCTGATGTTCGAGCCGGAGATGGCGGTTACGCTGCTTGTTATACATACAGCTGTAGTAAAGGTGCTTTTCGTATGCATTTTTTATGTCTCACCTTATACCATTTCAATTACCTACGCAGCATACATCAGCGTCACGATGTTTTATCTGTAGTTTCTTGCATTTTTCTTTTTCCTCATCTTCCATTTTGAGTGGTTTCCTTATGATCGTACCAATCATTTCGATTTGCAGGTGCGTTTGTTGGATGCTCACTGGAAGGTAGTATTGTAACCACCCGCACGAAAGTGAATTCTCGATTTTATGGCAGCCAGTCAATAACTGCATCAAATGTTCTTCTTGGCTCGTTGCCTCAACCCCCTGCCGCTTCGACTCTCTATCGTGCTCTTGCAGACCTATATCAGAAGATCGAGCAGTGACCCCAAATCATTCGCTGAAGATTGCCGGGTGATCATGGGGAAACAAATCGTTGAAGTTTGTACATTATGTGCATATATGCCCTGAAGCTTTTCAATGATGAAGGTTCGTTGCTGCCATTCTTTGCCCACGAAAAACTTTTTCTGGGACTTACCGTGTACGCGGAGGCCATTGCAAGGGAGGGGCGAAAAATGTTCCTTATTTGGAGCCACTGTATATAAACCATGCCTTGTCATTTTCTCTCTGTAAATGTAACATTTATTCTCGAGAAAGCCAAAACTTACAGAAGCAGTATTTCTTTACAAAAGAAATCAGAAAAGTAGTATTTTGTTGGTGTTTGTGTTAATATTTAACTTTGGGCTTAGAGGAGAGAAAGCCCAAAAGAGTTCAATAAGAAAGTTTCGCCTGAAGCCCAGCACCAAGCCCAGACCGTCCATCTCAAGATCAATTGGCGCTCTCCCATTAATGCAAAGGCTATGTGCTTACAAGAGAAGTGACAACTGATGAAAATCAACCTACTCTCAGTCCAAAAGTACTTTTTAGTGGCAATACAAGTAAAATAATGATGAATCACTACCCTTCAATTGCTTTTGGGCAAGAACAAAGCTACAGGCAGTCAGACTAATTTGTCTATAAAATGAGGAAGGGGGCCCAGAGACAAGGACATTCAATCAATCAAACAAATAAACAAACAACTTGTCTCTCAGCCAAACAAATACTCATAAAGTCGTGCTTTGTCCAGACTCTGCACATTTTTAGCCTTAGATTTCCTTAGAAAGACATTTTTGTCTATGTAAAAGCTCTGCTACCTTTTCCTAAATGATGTAGTATCGATCCCTCGTGTATAAACTCGTTTCCAGTCATCTCCTTTACTACTCAATCCTTTTGTAAACTGCAAAGAGAAGAGACCTCAATACGTTTAACGTTGCCCGACAAGGTGAAATCTTGCCTGACTTTCTTTGTTTTTGTCTTTCAATTAACATATCTGGTGTTATAATGTATTCCCTAATTTATATTCAAGTTATTTCCAGTCCTTTGATGACCCAAAGCCCCATCAGTTCTCAGATCTGGTTCATTTAATGGTTTTATCAAGAATTGGAATGAATTAAACTGATGACTTGATCATATATGAACCTTCACCCCTCGAGCATACAAGATAATTAATGGCGCGTTTACTAATCCGTAATCAAATTGAGAGGAATTGAATTGATGAGGAATTGGATTGAGGGGGAATTGAAATGAGGTGGAATCAGAATCGGATTCCTGTTGAAGTTGTTTACTAAAACTGTCTGGAATCGGAGTAGGAATGATGTTGAGTCCATATAAGTTGTTTACTAATTCACTTCAATCGGAATGAAAACTCGGTTGATTACTACGTTGCCCTTACATAAATAAATTATTTTTATACTAATTAATCAAACTAATTTATTGTTCAAAAAAAAAAAATAATAATCAAACTAATTTTATATACCAAAATTTATCTCTATAAAAATAATTAACTTTACTCAATCCTTCCATTTGCTGTCTTCACCACCACAAAAAACCCTTTGCCTATCTTCCCACCCACACCACGCCTCTCTCATCCTTTTCCCAGCCGCAACAGCTTCCCCACGACAAAAAACCCATTGTCTTCCCACACCACCCCTCTCATCCTTTTCCCAGCCGCAACAGCCCTCCCTCATCCCCGCATTTCCCTGCCCTCCACCCCACTTACCCCCATAGCCACCGCCCATAGATCGGCAAGTCATGGTCCAGCGGAGTGGTCTCGTAGGCAAATCATGGTCCAGCGAAGTGGTCTCTCATCCTTTTACAGAGAGTTGCTGCATAGGGTTGCTGGAGAGGATGGTGGAGGACAACCATAAGATGGAAGGGTATTTTGGAAAGAAACATTTGATTCCGGATGGAGGCTTCTCCCCGGAATCCAAATACTAGCTCCATCTAGGTAATTCAATTCCGGGTAATACCGGAATTCGATTTCGGATTTTAGGTGGACCCCACGCTTTTTTTTATTCCCTATGTGTTAGTAAACGTCGGAATCCTTCCAAAGGAGTGCAATTCCGTTTCCCCCTACTCCTCCCCCGCTTGGTAAACACGCCATAAAAGTCCTTGATCTCAAGGCATAGAAAGCCTCCTTGATCTCAAGGCATAGAAAAGAACTTTATGTAGACTTAACTCATCTACAACAATCCTTTAATAAACAAGAAGTCAGAAATAACTTGGGGCGCAAGTAATCGGCTTAAAGCACACTTATTCTACATCTGCCATACAGAGATGGCAGTGGCACGCCTAAGCACCTAGTTGGTTTTGATTGCGAGCCTCAAGGCCTACACCTAAGGCCCCACAAAGGCACCCTTCAGAACTAACTTTGTTCTCCTCTTGCAGTATTGTGACAAGCAGGAGCCCGACAATCAACCAAAGTGCTAACTCCTCAGGGAGCTGTGTGCTCGAGCCAAGAACGCCCACCAGCTGGATTTCCTACCCGAACAATTGGGAAACTTGTTTTGTCACTTGTTGAGATCAGAGATTAGTGTTTAAAATATCTATGAAATTGTCGATATTTTTTGTTGAGATATGCAAAAAATCAAGGATCAATATGGAAATATGGAAATGGTTGAAATGCAAACTTTACTTTATATCGTCGAGATATAGGAAAACCAATGAATGATGATACTTACCGATTCAAAACAGAAATGTGTCAGTACTCATTGCAGATTTTAAACTTTCGAGTTTATTTTTGAGATATTTTTCTTTAATTTCGACTAAATCTAAATGAGTTAATATACCCACTTACATTGTAAAATCTTCATAATTTTTTTACGAACGCAACCGATATCGATACATGATGAACATTTCACATCTGAAATCCGATTCAATGATAAATCGAAAATCCGAAACCAAACAAACAAACATGGAAATGTATCAATCCTTCCAAATGATAAGAAAATTTTGACAAGGAATGAATTTAAAAGAAGGGGCAAAAAAACACCACCATGAACTATTTATAATTTAACTTTTAGTCCTCTTTTGTTAACAGAAGGAAGGCTCCTACTCTCTGTACTACTAACTCATCAACTGAAACACCCAGCAGAAATGAAGTCGAAACTTCGCAAGAACCTCAATCAAGAGACTCGCACACAATTATCTTCTAACCCTATTCGCTCAAACCGCTCTATCTTCAACGCCAACGTAAGTCCTTAACAAACAAAGCCGGTAAAGTCGAGGAATTCTCCAAATGCTGGATCCATTTCGCCTCCAATCGGTTCCTCCAACTTACCTGGTCCGAGTGCTCCCGAGTGTAAGTTCGAGATCATCTGATACGCATTCCTCAATCCTCTCACCTTCCCATGGCTTCACTAATCCTGTTGTGTTACTGCCAAATGCAAACTCCGCCGCCATCCCATCCGACATTGGGATGTCACCAGTGTGATCAATACTTGCAGCAACTGCCGGGGAACATGTTCCACTTTGCCCAGGAGTCCACATCCGAGACCCTGCACCTGACAAAGCCTCCTTCAAGTTAAAAGGGTTTTTCGAGACGAGGCTGAATGTTGGGGATGATGGGCCACTCTGAGGAATTTGCAGTCCAGCAAGCCATCCTGAATCAGGCAGACCCTGGCGACCGGGGCTTGGTGGGGTGGACGAAGGCAGGAAAGGGTAATGCTGCCCTGCCCAGCTTGAGCCAGCGACTGCTTCATCCCAGTCGCTCTTGGTTCGAGGAGTTCGACAAGTTGGGGAGCTCAGTGGTGGGGTGACTGGAGCACTTATGGAACCCCCTTGAACAAAGAATTGGGGGAGCTTGGACGTGGCAGACGCTGAGCCTGACGAGAGCGTTTTAAGCCATGGGATCAGAGAATTCGCATCAGCATTACCGTTTTCATTTGCATGGTAGCGGGCAGGACTTGGGAAGGAAGATGAGGCAGGACTTGGATTGTAGGATGCGCCCGGACTTGGATTGTAGGATGCACAGGGACTTGGCTGGTACGATGAACATGGACTTGCTGAGGTAGAACCCCCCATTATGTCCATGCGATCCACGGGTTTGCATCCCTACAACAAAGAACACATAAAGTAGGGTGAGACAAAGAACATAATATGGTGCTGAAAAGATGCTACATTAACTGTGTCTCATTCATTGTTTCCCTAAATTTGAACAGACAAAATAGTTGATCGAAGCAGAAAGATTAGTCCTTTATCGATTATGCTTTACAGCTATGTTTTCTGTACCAAAGGATAACACAAACGAGCATAGTTCTACAATCATCACTTCCATAGTCATTGCCAGTTCGAAAAAGCATCGAACTAATGATGAAGTCTTATGAAACTACAATCTGGCTAGTAGCCGGGGAAAAAAACTTGCATACACTCGAGATTCACATCCTATGTTCCAATAGCAATCATCGCGTGAGGTGACCTAGTCCAACAAGCATAGGAAACTTAGGCCATGCTTGTAATTTGACTAATTGCACCAAGATTCAGAAGTAAGACACAATTAAAAGAGGCAGCAATAATGTCAAACAGTGGATGCATATTGGTGACACGGCCCCTCCACGACACGCCATCTCCCAACATGTTCCCTCTCCATCACTATCTCAAAAAACCCACCGCACACGCTTTCCTGCCTCAGTCGCGTTCACATTTTTAGCAAAAAATGAGAATCCAACGAGAAAAATCACCCATTTTCTCATCTAAATCTCTTTCGGGGTTAAAACCCATGTTTTTTTTTTTTTGTCAAATAAAGATATTTACAAAGTCGCATACAATGCACTCGCAGTGCCACAATGAAGGTAATCCATCACAACATTACTAACTACAATTAGGTATTGAACCCATCAGCATAAGTACCAACTCTAACGCTTACATGAGTCAATTTCTAACTAAATAAAAATAAATACTACTAAATCATCCGTAATACGTTGCATATTTTAATCGCCAAGTGAAATTCCACTTTCTGAATAAAAAACTACTTATTAAAATAAACACTGAGATTAAAAAAATGGAAGAGGATCCTCTCCTGAGCTCAGGATGGGGATCCTTCTAATCAGCCCATTTGTACCGTTCAAATTTAATCCAACACTTGCAATTATTATAATTTTTAGAGAATCTCTGTTTAAAGCCATTGAATTAAATTTGAACGGCTCAGGTGAGCTGGTGAGAGGAAGCTCAGGAGAGGATCCTCTTCCTAAAAAAAGGGAGAGAGCACCGGCCCACAAACCATGATATGCCGTGTTCTCAATCTAACGGAAAAGTACTGCTGGCGATTACCCCGCAAATCTCGGAAAACAGGCCGTATAACTCCAAAAATATAAAATAAAATAAAAGTCATTGGTCGTCGCACCCATGTGGGTGTATAAAGACCGAACTGCCCTCACAGTCTAACGGAGAGTGTAGGCGCGTGAAGTGGCACTTTCGTGCATGATGAAACGGTAAGTTTACCGCAGTAAAAGGTCTTTTCACTTTCACTCGAATCTGCAGATTCTCGGAAGAAGCAAAAAAAAATCGAAGGAACATTCAGTTGCATTAAAGCCATGTGAAAGTTGACGGTGGGTAAAAAAGCCAAATGACGAGACTACCCTTGGAGAAACCCGAACGGCCGACATGGATCGAGTATGCGGGGAAGGTCGTTTCCCCGGTCTCGCAGGGTAATTTGGGAACACAAAAACGTCTGCAGGTCTCTGAGTCTTTGAGTTCATCGTGTTCCGGAAAAGAAATCGAAAGCAGCTGCAGAAGCGAATCTCGAAGAACCTCGTGCTCCGTGCGCGCAACCCCTCTCGGCGTTCACGAGCTAACGTGCGCCGGTGGCTAAGATAATTGACTAAGAAATCAAGCAACCGAATCAATCTCAACCGTCGATGACGACGATCGGCACCGGACTAATCACGAGCTCCGCCGCTTATGCTACCTTAATCGAGAGTTTTCAAAAGCACAAAAGAAAAACCGGATCGGTAACAATCTACTAACGCCGCCGGCGCAATTTAACTGCGCCGGAGCAGATTTTCTAGCGTGTGCATTCTAGCTGAAAATGCTTTGAAAATTTAGAGAGAGAGAGAGAGAGGGAGGGATGAATTGTGTGTGCACCTTTCGGTAAGTGGTACCGTCTTCTTCGACGGTCCAGCCGGCTTCGTTGCAGAGAGCTTTGAGGACCTCGTTGTTGTCGCAGTGCTTCGGGAGCTTGTAGTTTCCGTACATCCGAAGCCCGGAGTAGATCTTCGCGGCGATTGCCCGGCGCCGCCGCTCCCGCTTCTTGTTGTTCTCTCTCTCCTTCCACGTCGGCATTCTCGTTCCCGACGTCATCATTCGGTCGCTCAGCGTTTCTTATTAATTTACTCGGGGAGCCAAACGGATCGACCGGCAAGTGGGGAGGACCGGTGGCGCGAACTGGCCGGCGAACCGGGATTGGCCCTTTTTGGTGGAGACCGAGCGGTTTTATTACACAGAGATAGAAGAGAAGAGCAGGGGGCTTAGGAGGAGGGCGAGCTAAATACAGTGGGTGAATGTAATAGCCCCTGGATGAGGGTAATAATTACGAAGAGTGCCACTCCTTTTCTTTTGATTTTTCTTTTCGTTCCGACTCCGGAATCACGGGGCTTAACACGTGTTTAGGTTTTTTAAGGTCGCGGGTGACGGCCTAGGACTTTCGCGTCAGCTACGAGCGAATACGGGGTCGTTTTGAATCATGAGCAGCATTTTACACGGTCGCTTTGCTTCTTGAGTTATATTTTGATGTTCCAACAAAGCCAGGCAGGAGTGTTTACGTGATAAAGACAGGGATGGGCAAAATGGGAAATTTGAGAGAGGGTGGGGGTGGATTGGGGATAAGGTTATGATTAGGCTTGTCATGATAATTGTATTTGTGGTCCATATAAACGAAAAAGGAATTTGCACAAATGTCACCTGAATTTTTTGGGATGTGTTTATTTACCACCCCAAACTAAATTTTTTGTTCAATTATCAATTAGACTTTCATTTTGTGCTAATTGACATCTCTGTTATGTTCTGCTAGCTATGTCGTTAAGTTTAAGGGTGATTTTGTCGATTTTCATCGAAAAAAAAACCTTAATCAAAATCTTTAAATTTATTTAAACAATTAAAGAAAGCAAAGGGGATGAAAATTAGAAAATAAATTGCAAAAGGTCGAGATTGAGAGAATGAGTTAGGAAAGGAGAGAAAGATGAAGTGGAGGAGCGATATAGACAAGTGGAGCTGGGGAGGAAAATACAGGAAACACATAGGAGGAGAAAAGACTAACTTAGGTTGTGTTGTGTGGGGGTCATAGAAATGAGATTATGAGTCGCAAGGTTTGAGATCGGGTTGGGGTCTGAAGGCTCGAATTGTGAGATCAGGTTGGTATTTAAGACGAGCGTCGTGGAATTTGAATAGTGGTAGTGGCGATTGTTGTCACATCCTGGCCCGAGGCGGATCACTTCCCGGGCCCACTCCACCACCGTAGCACGATATTGTCCGCTTTGGGCTTACCATTCCCTCACGGTTTTGTTTTTGGGAACTCACGAGCAACTTCCCAGTGGGTCACCCATCCTGGGAATGCTCTGGCCTCCTTCTCGCTTAACTTCGAAGTGTGAGATCAGGTTGGTATTTAAGACGAGCGTCGTGGAATTTGAATAGTGGTAGTGGCGATTGTTGTCACATCCTGGCCCGAGGCGGATCACTTCCCGGGCCCACTCCACCACCGTAGCACGATATTGTCCGCTTTGGGCTTACCATTCCCTCACGGTTTTGTTTTTGGGAACTCACGAGCAACTTCCCAGTGGGTCACCCATCCTGGGAATGCTCTGGCCTCCTTCTCGCTTAACTTCGAAGTTCCTACGGAACCCGAAGCCAGTGAGCTCCCAAAAGGCCTCGTACTAGGTAGGAATGAGAATATACATTTAAGGATCACTCCCCTGAGCGATGTGGGATGTTATAATCCACCCCCCTTAGGGGCCCAACGTCCTCGTCGGCGCACTTCCGGCCAGGGATTGGCTCTGATACCAATTGTCACATCCCGGCCCGGGGCGGATCACTTCCCGGGCCCACTCCACCACCGTAGCACGATATTGTCCGCTTTAGGCTTACCATTCCCTCACGGTTTTGTTTTTGGGAACTCACACGAGCAACTTCCCAGTGGGTCACCCATCCTGGGAGTGCTCTGGCCTCCTTCTCGCTTAACTTCGGAGTTCCTACGGAACCCGAAGCCAGTGAGCTCCCAAAAGGCATCGTGCTAGGTAGGGATGAGAATATACATTTAAGGATCACTCCCCTGGGCGATGTGGGATGTTACAATTGTGCTGTTGAGAGGAGGGATGGTTAATATCCAGCAAGTGGAGGCGTGGGGGGTGGAGGAAGGTCACTAAGTTTCATTGTCTTTCTTCTTCTCTTTTCAATATTTTATTTCGTTATTTTAGAAATTTTCATTTAGTTTGAGTTTTCAACAAATTAAAAGATTAAATTAGATCTGACCTACATGAAGAAGGTGCTTAATTTAACGAAAAATTTAACAGAAATCATCAAAGGTGGTATATTGGCACCAAAATTCAAGCCTAGGTGGTGTTGGACAAAAGATTTAGTTTAGGTGGCAAATGCACACACTTCTAATAATTAGGTGGTGTTTGTGCAAATTCCCCAAAACAAAATATCAAACGGTCACATTCACTTGACCAAACTGCCTACTTTGACCAATCTTACAATTGACTGGCCCTAATATTTTCTAGGTCACACTAATTGGAGTATTGGACTAGGCTTCAATTTCAACCAATACCGACGGATTAAAGGCCAAACTATGAGTGAGTTAAGGGTTTGAACACCTTCAAATATATTTGAGCATGCACAAACCTACGGGTGGGAAAAGTATGAGTACGTAATCGATGTGTTATAATATATATTACACGACAATCTTTGCATAGTATGAGTACATGGTGTAATAGTAAGCACACGATGTGTTCATACTACAAACGAATTGTTAACACTATCTAAAATAGTGACTGTTTGAAATGTTAACAACAACGAGCGATTGTCTCTAATTGGTAGCTCAAGTGGGCAACAGCCCACCCGATATTAAGCATATTAATTTTCTTACTCTTCTCATTTTGGCTCGTGTCGCTCATTTCACCATATCTTCTCTCCTTTAGTTTCAAGGATTAACTCACTACATTTTGGATCGTGGGTTAAGATGTTTTGTAGTTAGTTGTTTATCTGCACGTGCTAATGTTAATTCATACAACTTTTGCAATACATTAACGATTATAAATTAGTGACCGGTAAATGGGTTATGAACAATGCTTTAATTAGACTGGGAGTAGAAGTAATAGTGTAATGAGAAATGTGAATGGGACTTTCTCAACGTGAAATCTTTATGAACTTTCTATCGCATCACCTTACAGTTTAACGTCAATTTCAATACCAACATTATAAAACATTATGTCAACAATATGAAATGACAGATAATCTATAAAAAATCACACTTATCGTTATCGTGTAATTAGCTACTAAACCGTAGCCTAGGTTACCTAGGTTGGAAGCGTGGCGTATAAAAAGTCGAAGATGAGAAGGTAAATGATTTGATTATGGATGTGGGGGGCAGTTTAAAGCGGCGGGGCCGGGGTTGCATGCCGGCGTGCGGTGGCCATGGGAAGTCTCTCTCTCTCTCTCTCTTTGAGTTTGCGGCCAGTACTTTTGTCTTTTGTCAGTACTCTGTGTGGGTGTGTCAGTGTGTGTGATGTGTGACGTGTGAGTTGAGTTTGTTTGGGTGTTGGTAGGTACTTTGGATTGGGTTGCACTGTATGAAGCGTGATCCGCCATGCACTGACTGGACTAGTGTCCTGTGTTCTGTTTGGGAGGTTCACGTGACAAATGCTGGTGGGGGACCGGGTGGTGATCCAAATATGTATGACTGACAGCTGACTGACATGATTCACATCCAGGCGGAGGAGGTGGTGAGCTTTTTGTGGGGCCCCTAAATATCTGCTGTGCGCCACCTTCCAAATTAGCTGGTCTTTCGGCTTCTCACTGATGGGGGCGGGCCAGGCTCGCCATCCCTCTGGCCCTCTGCCTCGTGCTCGCTTTCTCAACACTGGTATTTTTCGTATCGCATCCGGTGGTTTCTGCCACTTTGTAAACTAGGTGGTGTTTAGGGTATGTATGGATAGAGGGGCGATTTCTGCAATCTCCTATTAGCGTCTTGCACTATGTGTAAGTAGAGTCAAGAGACATTGTGAAAATCACCTTTTTGTGTTGATATTGTTACGTTGTGAATACAAAACTATAATGTTAGATAATAATTAACTCAAGTATTGATCTGCATTTATACGTTGGTAAGAAAATCATCTTTCGTACAGAACATTGTTTTTGTAGATGAAGTAGCCTCTACTTTAGTATGTACATATGTATAATCATGTAGTTATTCATAATCGTATCCACATGTATGGTATTCATGATTTGTTAATCTTGATATGATTTTTGTTACACTGAAACAAATTGAACATTCAACTTATTCATGATTTCAATTTATTATTCAACTCTCCAACAGCACTTGCAATCTCTAAAAAATGGTTAATTATCGATGATATGATTTCGATAGTATTGTTTTATTGAGTTTATAAAGTTTTGATGTGATTTATATGATGTAATCCTAAATTGGGGTATAGCTTAAAATTATAACGTAGAAGTTTGTAAAGATATAAAAACAAGAAACCTGCAATTTGTCAATTGTCAGCTTGCTATTTGGACAATAATAATCTCTCACTTTACAAACTTCTACGTTATGTCCAAGCCGATGCCTCATGGGTCAATCTGTTTTCTCATTCGAGAAAGATAAATGATAAGAAGATTATTCAAAGTAGGACTTTTTAAGTACTCTCTAATACTTTATTTTTTTCTGGGAACTTTAACGAAAAATTCTTAGTATTGTTTACTTTAACGAAAATCCACATTTATACACCAAAAGGTCAATCCTGGTACTATTCACTTTACCCTTTATTTTGTCCTTATCGTTAAAACTCAAAGTTTTCAAGCTTTTTTTTTTTTTTTTTCACAATTCTTGTCTTATTATAAAAGATTATGCCAAAAATATGAGGTGACGAAAAGTCTATAGAGAGTCCAACTTTTGAGATAGTTTCCTTAGCATTTATCTTTCCTTTTTTCAAAGAATGACTGCCATAAAATGATATACCAATATCATAAAAGTGAGACTCTTTATAGACTCTCCGCTACCTCATATATTTTACAAATTCTCGTGCCAATAATGTAAAATATTGTGCCACAAAACATGAGGTAGTAAAGAATCTCACTTTTAAGAGAGTCTCTTAACATTTCTCCTTAATAAAATACGTTGCAACTTTTAAGAAAATTCGTCATAATTTTAAATATATTTTTTGAGAAGCTAGCATGATGATTGAGTTTTCTAATTAATGACAAGAGAAACGTTAGGGAGACTCTCTCAAAATTGAAACTCTCCATAAACTTTATGCCACCTCATTTTTTTGACACAATGTCTTATAATGTTAACACATAACTCAATGTTAAAAAGTGAGATTAAATAAATACATGTATTTGTGCTTATCTAACCAAACGTGTGGTAGTGGCATATCATCAAACCACGTTTACGGTAGAGGTTAGAAGATAATCGCCTTTTCTTTGAAAAATCGCCCTCTTTATTTATTTTAGAGTGCATTTTTGCTCATCACCCTCAAGTGGTGGTAATTCTCAGCTCTATTTATCACCGTTGGATGAGTTTGAATTTTGAGATTTACGCATGTTCACTACATGAATCTCCAAATTCAAACTCATCTAACGGTGATAAATAGGATGGTGAGCATACACCATAGTAAATGGTGGTGAGCAAAAATACTTCCTTTATTTTATTAAACAAACACGGCCTTGCGTAGCTCCAATTGGTGGCAAATACGCCACCAAAGCACGTATGTCAGCACCCTTTGTTGAGACAAAATGACACAGTAGCAAGGTCGTCTCCAAACCATCTGTCCGAAAGCTAAATTAATCTGAATACTCAAATAAGTAACTCAGTATTATGATCTGATGGTATTCATCTTCATTTGTAAGTAAGATGTCTTAGGTTCAAATCTCGTAAATGTTGAATTCGATATTAAATTAGGTTGTCCATTGTGTGGTTTAACCGAACTCTCCGTTCCCGTAATATAAAATATATCGTTGTACTAATAAAAAAGTAATGTGAGATGTGTGTAGTGACTTTAAAATCCAATCAACTTTTCTCACTTTTTAATGATGAAGATTTGTAACAATTCGAAAAAGTCTACATTTAATACAACGCGAAATGTACGAGTGAGATTCAAAAACTTACATTTAATACAAAGCAAAATATACTACTGAGATTAAAAAACCAAATCTTATACATTCATTACTTTCACGATTATATGAATGCATTTAAAATGTAGAGAAATGCTAAAGGGACTCTCTAGAGAGAACATCTACCATCTCACAATTTAACTTAATTTTCGTGTTAATATTATAAAATATTGTGTAAAAAATATAAGACGTGAAAGAGTTTATTTAGAATTCTATTTTTAAAGGGTTCCGTTAGCACTGATCTAAAATGTTTTGTCTCTTTGTCTTAAATTATTTTTCTAGTGAATAAAATAATGAAATCCTTGGGAAAAATAAAATTCTGTAGGCGTTTCGAAAACAAGGATCCCCAAATATTCGGCCCATTCGAATCGTTTTTGGGGGCTTCGCAGTCGTATTTGCTCGCCCAAAGCCAATCACCCTCTCTCTCCTCTCTGCAACTTCCTACTACTGACCCCCTCTATTCTTATCAACTTCTCGTTGCTTTCGCTTCAAGCCTTCCGTTCCATTAATTTTTTTAGTTTTTCAAACCTCCCGACTTTTCAAAGAATGCGAATTGAAACTGTAGTTTCGTTTCCGGAAACTGTTCCAACGAGCTGCAAAACGACTCGTCAAAAATGCGATTTTGTTTCGAATTTCCAACTAAATAAATCAGAGTTGAAAACTTATCTGAGAGATTTGATTTTGGTCAATTGCTGGATTCTTGTTTCCGTTTCTTCGGGGTTGACTGAACTGCGACTTCTGGTAATTAGCTAGAATTTTCAGTCGTCCCCTTTTGGGGTATTTTTATTGGGTTGAATTTCGAGTCCCCAGTTGAAAATTCAATGCGATTTTCATTTGGGTTCTTCTGATTCAATGGAAAGTTAAGGTCTTGGAAGGTTCTCTTTTGAAGGGTCTTCAGCTGGGTTTTGGGTCCCATTGATATTGGAAAGTTTCGTTTTTGGGTTGAGATAATGTAAAATTTGAGGTTTTCGAATCGAGTTTTTGTGAGCTTGAGGGATTTTATTTTATTTTCTGGGATTTTAGAGTTTTGTGGGGGGGGGTTTCGGGTGCTCTTGATTCATTGGAAAGATTCGTTTTTGGGTTGAAAAATGTAAATTTGAGGATTTCGAATCGATTTTTGGGTCCTGCATATACAAGTGAGCTTGAAGGATTTGATTTTTCAAGAATATTAGAGCTTTGAGCAATGAGGAGTGGTTGATCATTTAGCTAACCTTAATTCATTGGAAAGTTTCGTTTTTCGGGTTGAAAGCATTTAAACTCGAGGTTTTCGGATTGGAGTTTTGGTCCTGCATATACAAGGGAGCTTGATGGATTTGAACTTTCTGGGATTTTAGAGTTTCCGCGATGGGGCTGTTGATTTAGTTCTGGGTTTTGATTTGGGTTGTAGGGAATTGAATCAATTGATTAGGATGGAGGAAGTTCAAGGTGGCACGAGTTCGCTGCCTCCTTTCCTTTCCAAGACATATGAGATGGTAGATGATGCTTCAACAGATTCAATTGTGTCATGGAGTGCCAGTAATAAGAGCTTCATTGTTTGGAATCCACCGGAGTTCGCTAGAGATTTGCTGCCAAAGTTCTTCAAGCACAACAACTTCTCTAGCTTCATCAGGCAGCTCAATACCTACGTAAGTCAATCGAATTTTTAACTCGATTCCGCTTCAGTTTCAGTTTCAGCTCGCTTTCTTTTGCTTCTGTTGTTTGACATTGGTGTATACGCATTTATGGTATGTTTGTAGTTTTAGTTGCTTAAAATGATTTGAATTATTACAATAGGGTTTTAGAAAAATTGATCCGGAGCAATGGGAATTCGCCAATGACGATTTTATTAGAGGTCAGCCACACATTATGAAGAAGATCCGCAGGCGAAAGCCGGTGCACAGCCACTCTTTGCAGAATCTTCAAGTCCAAGGGCAAGGGACTTCATTGTCCGAAGCTGAACGGCAGAGTATGAAGGATGAAATCGAGAGGCTTAAACATGAGAAAGAACGCCTTGGTGTGGAGGTACAGAGGCATGAGCAGGAGCGGCATGGATTGGAGTTGCAGATGCAGTTCTTGATGGACCGTTTGCAACACATGGAAAAGCAGCAGCAAAGCATGGCGGCTTTCGTGGCTAGGGTTTTGCAGAAACCGGGGATTGCCTCCAATCCTGTTCCGCAGTTAGAAGTCCGTGAGCGAAAGAGAAGGTGGCCAAGAATCAGTTGGTCCTTCGATGATGCTAACAGTGGATATAATCAGATGGTTACTTCACAAGCTGTAATTAGAGAAAATGGGGGTATGGAAAAGTTGGAGCAGTTGGAGTCTTTCCTAACATTTTGGGAAGATACCATTCATGATGTTGGTCACAATAACGTCCAGGTTGGTTCAAACCGCGAGGCGGATGAATCTACAAGTGGTAACGAAAGCACAGCTGTGTCTTCCATACAACTGAATGCTGACATTCGGTCAAAATCCCCTGGAATTGACATGAATGCTGAACCCCCTGCTTCTGTTGCTCCCAAGCCTGCTGCATCACAATCCTCGAAAGAACAAACAGCTGGAATTGCTGCTTCTGCACCCACCACCGCCTTGATACAACAAACGTCTAAAGAAAAAACAGATGGAACCACCGCTTCTGCACCCACCGGGGTCAATGACGTATTTTGGGAACAGTTCTTAACAGAGAATCCTGGTACATCGGAAGCACAGGAAGTTCTGATCGAAAGAAAGGATTCCGATGGTAAAAAGAATGACAGCAAACCTGGTGATCATAGGAGGCTGTGGTTGAGTATGAGGAATGTAAATAACCTAACAGAACAGATGGGGCATCTTACTCCAGTAGAGAAAACCTGATATTACTAGTTCTTTTATTCCGGTATAAATTTAGGTATGAATACTTTGTTCTGGCTGTATATAGATATTCTGTGTCTGAGTTCATTTTCTTCTTGGTTATCTTTATATTCTGATTACTATTCTTATACCTATAAACTAATACAACATCATTTAATTATTTTTATGTCTGAATTTTACGTGCTTTTAATCTCGCTCTCCTTATGATGGCCATGTACGTTAATCAACAATTCACAGATTTTCATCCACGTTAACTTTTGTTATTAGACAATTTGCCGCGCTTCATATGGCTGTGCACATGAGTCTGTTAACCCAGTTGCTTTGAAGTTCAATGATCTTAATTCTGTTTCATTCCAACTGGGCATCTGGTGTTTGGTTGACTGGATAGTTCAACGAAGGGTCTTCAGCTCGAGTAATTGCTTATTTTTTATAGAATTTATATTCTTTGCTGGGGATATCTTCATGTGACACGACTAGTTGTGGGAAATACATAATTCTGAACTCATGTGAAATGATTGTTTACAGCCTTATTATGCATCTCCTGTTTTGACTAAGTTCCCTGTGGTTGTAGGTTCCTCGCGATAAGTAGCATTTTTACTTTTGATTTGAAGAACCGTATGAATTTTTGCGGGGTTTGAGGATTGAAACTGGGTTTTACCACCTTCATCTTCCCCACATTTGTGCATCTTACACACATTGTAATTCTACATTTGCATTGCTTAGTTAACTTTCACAAATTTTGAAGCAGTAAGAGCAATTAGAATTAGAAAAGTAGTAGTGTTATCTCTTTTACAATTTGGCTACAAGTTTTGCTATCATTAGCTAGAGAGAAATTAGTCACTGCCATATTGTTCATTCTGTAGTTCAGTACCAAAACAGGTCCGGTTCATGTCAAACCATACCTGCCGGAACACCTTGATGATGAGATCATGGTATTCCTCGGAATTCAAGGTCAGGTAACAAGCCAAGAGCTCTTCCAGATCCTCCGGCTGTGTTATCTTTTTCTCCACAATCATCTCAACCATGGAGTCTCTGAAGTCCTTCTGTGGTTCGAACGAGCACTTCACCACTGCAAAGCTGTTCAACCCTGTTCTTACCTGCTGTACCGCTCTCTCCTTAGCCTCACTTTCAGTCTTCAGTTTGGCTTTCGTCATGTCTTCGAGAGCCTTTACTTTGCAGATTTCGATCCTTGAAGCTGTCCGCGGAGAACAAACTCTGACTTTGCAACTCCTCCTTGTCCTTCTCCTCTGCAATTCCCTGCTTATGTGGAGAGATTTCCGGTGTTTCTCGCTCTTCGACTTCACCTGTTCCAATTTCCTTTCTTTCAATCTCTGCCAATCTGAACTCTGTTTTTCTTCTGCAGTCTCAGGGTTCAAAGCCTCTTCCTCAATTGTTTCCAGACCGGAAGTTCTCGAATTCCGTGAAGATAAATCTTGATTCTTTACTGCTGCTAACATTTCCAGTACATCATTTCTCACAGAACCTGTTGATCTGTCTTCTTTCTTAACTGCTTCTCGTTCGAATTCCTCTCCGAAAACTCCTCCGTTCTTCATCCATTTCGAGTCTTTAGCAGTCCCAGGTTTATGCATGCCCATCAACTTCTGAGACCCTTCTCTTCCCTCCACTTTTCTACCACTCTTTTGAAACCCTCCACAAATGGATTTCCGAACGTCAAACTCATCGTCCGAATCGTACCGCACCGACCTCAAAACCCCCCTGTCGTTCTTCCCTTCAGCACTATCTTCCCCAAAAGACAGCCTCCAAAACGCATCATCCTCGTCATCATCCACGCCATGAAACCTCCCACCACCATGACTACCACACCTTGGCAAATCCAAAGGCGGAGAATTCTGCTTCCCCTTCCGGTTTCCCTTCCTGGGTTTCGGTTCCGAATTCCCACTCTTGTGCTTGAACTTGGAAAGCCATGAACTTGGAAAGACATGAGAGATCAGAGAAGTCTTCGAAGAAGAAGAAGAAGACGTAGGTGGATGCTTTTGCTTTTTGGTACCCCACTTCATGATTAAATTCCACTGAAAATCTGAATTCCAAAAGGGAATTTGGACTGTTTGGAGTTGCAGAGAAGGAAGATTGATCAAGTTGTAGGGAGGAAGGAGGGAGGGACGGTTAGTAGGAACGTGGGTGGGTGTGGGTAATGGTAGTGTATTTCTGGATTTGTTTTTCAAAAGAAAGGCCCGCCCTAAATCTTGTGACCACTCACTCACCCACTTTTTCCCTTACTTTTGTGCCTCCTTATTGGGATAAAAAGGAGAAGCAATTATGTGTTGTCTCTGCCCATCAAACCATATTAGCATTAACCCCACCACAAATTGGAGAGATTTTTTCCTGTACCGGAAACACGACCAAGTGTCATAGATACTTGAAAAGAAAAAAAAAATCAATCAATTGTTTTATAACATTTGATGTACCGAACGATGTTTCTTGTACACTGAAAATTTTCTCCACAAATTGGAGCAGCTTCACATTCATTAATGCATGAAAACTACATATTCTTGAATTTGATTTGCTATAGAACAATTCATTTATTACAACTTATTACAAAGTTAGAAACTAACTCAATTGAAAGCAAGTTGATGAGCAATTACGTGGTTAGAAAGGAGAAAACTTGTGTAGATAGTTGGATCAAGTGTACTATTGAATTTTTCTAGTCAAGCAAAAATCAATTTTTCTCTCGTGATCAAAGACTATTTAGTGTATACAACGATATATAGCTCACTTTGATGACTAAGTGTAATTGTCTGGAAAAATTCTTGGATGCTTCTGATTCTAAATAACTATGCATTTATTTCTATCATCACGTGACTAAAGACACATATAAGATTGTATATGAACGGTGAGATTGCATGCTTAATCAGGTTTTTCCTTTGTCGTAGACATTTACTAGGCTTTTTTAATACAACATTATTAGGGGATGGGAAATTGAAATATTCTACCGAACGGGCACATGTGACATAATTAGTTATCAAACTCGTCATCTATAATTACACGTTGTCCATTTATTTATTTCTGTGTGTTTTGGGTTTTGTTTGGGGCACGTAAATCCGTGTGTCCTTTTTGGTCATATACACTATTCCTACTTTTTGCTTTGTTGCTTTGCCTTTGGTCCTGAATTTTGTATCTTTTATTCAGTTTGGTCAAAAAGATTAGTACAGTGGGCCACTGGTCAGACTAGTTGAATGCAAAAAGGGCTCTGAATTGGTCGAATTGGGCTGGACTGATCTGAAATTTGGGAGGGAACCAAACATGAGAATTGCTAACCCACATCAGGATTGGGCTCCTAAACTTGGTCTTGCTCAAGTTAGAATGCATATGAATAATGTTGTGGCGACCAAGCTTAACAAGCGGATAACATAAATTCGTTGACGTATAGTACGTGTGGCTGTTGGCGACACAAATGGGCCAATCTGCTCTGATATCATGAAGAAAATTGAGGTTCCACTATAAATCCAATTAACAATATGAGGAGTAGTTCAACCTCTTATAAACTTTTGCATGGTTAGGTCCTCTCCAATGTAGGACTTTTGTCCTCGCATTCTCACATAACTAGCTTGTGATGGGACATCTGTTCCTACAACTCTCATTACAGATATCTATCACTTGATTACATGTACGTTTTTATCTTAGTTAGGACCGTGTCAACGAATTTTTTGATACACAAGATCTCGTTTTTTAAGTTGCTCGTATTAATTCAACGAGAATACTATTCTCGTCTAGAACTGTTGTTTCCCTGCCGTAAAACTCCCGGTCAGGAAAATTTATCAACCGATTCAAAGTCACTAAGTCATGCCTGCAATTTAAAATTGAATTTCGACCCTTTTGGTTGCATTTCTTAGCACATTCAAAGTCAATAACAATGCTTCTGTTGAGGATTGATATGGTCAAAGACTCTCAAGGCATTATAACCTCTTCTTTCTTTCGTACGGCGGTTATTCAGTCACGTAATGTTACAATTTGTTTATGTATTTTATTAATTATATTGTCCCTAAAACATAAACTCGTCGATCACCCATATTATAACAATTGAATTAATAACACAACGTGCTAGTATTCTGTCTGTCTTGTTCAACACTGAGAAATCAACATTCACGTTTCAACCATGTTATATTGTATATAATATGCCGGCTACACAGAAAGACATTAATTATATCTTATAATAACCTAATTATATATAAAAATACACTAATCCAAATACAAGGTTAAAAACTTGTGACTTGACCGAGACTGAAAACTACAATTCTTTCTCCAAAACCCAAGACTTCCTGCCTTGGAGGCAATGTATCAATTAAATTGTACTAAGAATTCAAGACTTTTCTTGCCGTCCAGGCAGTCCAAATCATGAACAAATGGAACAAAACCAGTGGGGGTTGCTTTGTTTTGAAGGTGAAGAAGAGAACCACTCCTCCACTGTGCACATTGTCATCCACATGGGCATTGCCAAATGGATGGAGAAGAAGCACACAAAGTGATATTCCTATGCTATTACCAAATAGAAAATAGTCTACTACATTTTCCCTTATAGACAAATCATAGTTTAACGTATGCATAAACATTACTTTAATCTAAATTTACAAGAGGAGAAATCGAACTTGAATATAACGGAGCGAGTACTACCCTGGTCAACTAATCTAACCCACATCTATAATGTATATGAATTTCTTTTAAGGTTTTAACCATTTTTTTTTTATATGTATCATACTGTAATTGGGTTTTAACCAATGAGTTGGGATCTTTGGATCTAGATGTGGCAAAACAACTCATTGAATTGTTATTAAAACTCATTTAGTTTGATTTTGCCTTACATCATCACCACTACTAATCTCATCTATATATTATGGTGATATCAAATTAAATTGATTTTAACGATTACCCATTAACAATCCAATAAGTTAATTTGCCAGTTCTATTTGGATTTTTAATTGGGACCCAATAAAGTTCAAGTTGAGCAACTCCTTTAAAACCTAGCCCATCATTTTTGTTTTTTATTATCATCTTGTCTATAAGCGGTGATTTTTTTTCATTTGTTTAATACAAGTCAAGAGGACCAAGAAAATGGGGTATAAGCTGGAAGCAATATGGATGTTGTGCTATATATCATTAGAAACTATCATTACTAATGCAACTGCTTTGATTTGGCCTCGACCAGAAAAACTTCGGTAGGATGTCTTATTACGTCACCTGTAAGTACTTTTCACAAAAAACATGAGATTTGCTATATTTTGAATCTTATTCGATTTTACTCAATATAAAAAATTGACCTAATCAGACAACCTTGTTAAAGTATTGTCTCCTCTAACCACAAAATAAATGGAGCCTTTTGGTGCATCAACTTTGATTACTTTCCCTTCCTTTCAATCCGACAGTAACAAGTAGGTGGGATTGCCTTAGTGAAAGGCATGCTTCCTCCTCCACTACACACAGTTGCCATACAAAAGCTCTCGATTACAGACAAGATTCTGCTTCCAAGTGGAATTTTCCAACAGACTTTAGTGGTTGCCTAACGCCCATCCAAACTTTATCTCACCCAAGGTGCTCGAAACAACTCAACGAAAACGATAAGATTATAGCGATTTTGGCTTTCTTGGTTCAGCTTCCGACACTCGACTCCAATTGCTATCAGGAAGGATTAAAGAGTGTACCAGAATAGTGATGTGACGCTTGACTGTGTGACTAATGCTTGGCTGATAAGAATCCATGGCATAGATGAAACCTTACCAAACTTGGCATTTGGTCAATCAAACAATTGAATGAAGAGATTATGTCCACTCTTACATCACTGTCGAATAACCACTACTTCTAGTCTCCAGATATTTCCCCAATGAGGAAATATCTTCGTCCCTTTCCTCTACACTCTTCCATAAAATTCTTCAGACCTTTCAACAACTAAGCTGCCTACCGCATGTAAATATGAGAGTAGTATTCTCTCTCGTCCAAATTCTCCTCCTCTTTGGTCTACTCTTATTTGAACGGTCATGATTAAGCCACGTCAACATTTTATGTTGACTTTATAGAGAGATCGAGGAGAGTGAGAAAGGAGGAGAGGGAAGGGGAAGGAATTTGAACGGGAAAAAATCCTACTCGATAGATATGGATCTTAAAGTAACAGAAACATCAAATGACTTTCACTTTCTGGACATTCAAATGCATGCGACTTGAAAGGTTTCTATTATCCCTTTGCGCTTTTAAGTATTTGCACCAAACGTAATCAGAAGCATTTTTTATTGTCGGTAAACGCTTTTAACTATTCTTAATGGTCTTGAACATGCCCTCCTCCGTATTTGTATGTGAATTTATCATTTTTTTATTTATTATATGCAATAGTGGCAGTATCAGTCTCTGCATTCTCAGTGTAGATCAAACTTCAAATTTGAGTGTACATAAAGATTAAGGCAGAAACTTCAAATGTGACTCCTAGCATCAAATTCAGAAGCATTCCTATGGCATCACAACGTACGTCCCTATTCAGAAGACAAAACTGTACTTGGAGCTAACGGGAGACTTAGCCCAAAACAGAGGGCAGTGGCGTTTTAGAATTCATACAGGCAACCCTACTTAGTGAGATAGGGCACTTAAACAGAGTATTCGTTCAGACCGTCGAAACAACACCTCAAACCGCAGTTTATCAATGTATTTGTAATGGTCTTGCAATTTTTCTGAACACGTTCTGTTTTCGTTTGCCAAACCATTCGACATTACAATGTATACTAAGCTTACACTAGAAGCTCGACAACACAAAGTATTCACTAAAATCACAGTAAATACGATACTCCTGTAACTTCTTTATGACCTCCAATTTCAATGAAAGAATGTGTAAATATTTCCAACAAAAATGGGAACACATATAAGCAAGGAAGACTATAAATCTAGGGTTGATGTTACCACTACAAAACAGGCACGGAAATGGACAGCGGCACGGAGACATCACCTACGAAACTCGAATCCCTATTCGCAGCTGAGTTACCTGCAAGTGCATATCCCACGCCGAGACCACCAAAATGCATTGCTGCAGCATTCGGACACCTTTGGAACACCCTAGCAAGAGAAGCTGCCTTTCTTCTTGCCCTCTTTGTACCAGTAAAAAGCAACGTCTGAAGTAACCCTGCCAAAGCTGGTGCCTTAATTACCATCTCAGTTGCAGCAGTTCCACCGCTTCGGCACAGCTCGAGCAAAGCTGCAACTGCATTTTCTTTACCCCTTGGAGTCCCGCCACGCATCATCCCTATCAAACCTGCCACTGCCAGGTCCTCTTTCACCACCGCTTTTGCCCCAATAGGCTGCCTGACAACCAATGCCAATGCACCAGCTGCTTCCTCAGCAACCACTTCGTTTCCCAATGCACTGACAAGCGCTGTAACAGCCCCAGCCTCTATCATTCTCGTGCAATTTTCGGTGTGAGTTGACAGGTTATACAAAGCTGTCACGGCATCCTTCTTTCCTCTTGGGGTACCCTCTCTCAACAATCCTGCCAAAGCTTCGATTCCCCATTCCTCGTCCGCTATTCTCTTCTTATAGTCATGAACTGCAGATAGACTAAACAAAGTTGCTGCAGCATTCTCCCTCGCCTCAGTCGTGTGCCCAAACCTCAGAACATTAACAATGGACCCCAAACACCCTTCTTCGTCCATAATTCGGCTTTTGTTTTTATCATATATCGATAAGTTGAGCATTGCAGTCACAGAATTCTCTTGGGCCACACAGTTTGGAGACGAGAGTAACTTACAAAGATGGGGAATTGCCCCAGCTTCCGCAATGAAAGCGCGGTTTTCTCTTCCTGTTTTTGCCAGCAATCGAATTTCACGAGCAGCTATAGTTTGTGCGCATGGTGATCCATCCTCCAGCCGTTGGATGAGAAGCCCCGCGGTCGCTTTGTTGGCTGCAACAGCAGCCTTAGAGGGAGAAGCGGCTGCAAAGCTGTCTGCTGATGCATATGCAGACTCTGGAGGGTCGTAAGGAATTCCATAAGCGGTGCACCACTGCATGATCAAATTCCTCAAAGCCCGATTCGGAACCAGGCGAGTGCTGGGCAGCATTTGCCCTGTTTTCGGACAAGTACAATTCCCTTCTTCCAGCCACCTCGAAATTGAACGCCGATCATATGTCTGTCCTGTCGCAATGATCACTGGCTCTCTCATCAAATCCAATGATATGGGGCAGCAAAAGTCCTTCGGAATCGTTATAAAAGTCTCCGCAATCTCCTGCGCAATCAACCCTTTTCGGGGCTTCCTCTGATTGTTCCCAATCCCCAATTCAACCTCGTCTTCTTCGAAACCGAAAAGCAAAAACCTGCAATACCGAGTGAATGCCACAAACCCATTAAGCACCGAAACGGTGGGCTCAACGTCACCTTCGTGGTTCACAATCTGCTCCTCCAAGAACTCGATTTCGTGCCGGCAACTCTTGGCGTCTCGAATCCCCAATCTTTCAACGAAAAACAACCACAAATCGGCCGAGTCAGGAACTCGGCCCTTCTCGAATTCGTCAAGGAACGAAAAGAACTGAACCCTTAATTCTTCATCTCCTTCGTCGATGAACAGCATCGCCCTCCTGGCCTGTCGCTGCAGGAGCTCAATCTGTTCCCTCACGTCCTCCCCCAATTCGACGTCCTCCATCGGAAACACGTCCAAAAGGGTCGAAATTTCCTGATTCAAATCGTGAAAATGGCCGGAAATTGGATGGTTCTGAAGCAAAAGCCACAACTTACTTGACCGGGCGCAGTAATCGAGGAGTATTTTGGATCTGTATAGCAGCAAGTAGAGCTCTTTCAGGCAGATGACCGCCGTCCACGGCATAGCAGCCCCGGAGTCCCTCAGATACTCCAAGAGCACGAGAAAGATTTCGACTTTCCGCACCAGCGACCTCGAATTCCGCCGCTGGAAGGAGAAAGACTTGTCTGAGAAGGAGGAAACTATCTCGGTGGTGACCGAGACAAGGGTCTGTACAAGGGCAACGTCAGAGAGGTCAACCGGAGCTAAAAACGCCTCCAGAGAAGGTGACCTCCGCCGGCGCATCGATGAGAATATCGCCGCCGAAGCCATGAAGATTTTGAAGAAACAAGCAACTGGGCAGAGTCAAATATCCTCGAAGAATCCAAAGCCTCTGGCTTTGATTGGCGGTTTTGTACAATCTTCGAAGGGAATGAAATGGGATTGTTTGGGAAATTGTATAAATGGTGGGGGACGATTCCGCGTTGCAAAAGCGGACCCGGGCGACTCGGATGACTCAGTGGATTTCCGAAAAGTAGGAGGAGGACTTTGGTGTTTGTCTTCTCCTCTCTTTACATTTTGCTCCACCAATTTCTAGGAAAGGAGGGGCTTTGACTGAGAGGAGAGAGAAAGAGAGGAGAGAGAGGATTCAATTGAATTGAAAATACGAGTTAATATTTTGGAGAGATTCCTGTGCAGCGTTGGATGCTGTAGCAGCAGGCACTAATAATATTATAAAGTTTAACGAAAAGTTTTCGATATAATTTATTTTATCCTTTATTTTGTTCTTACCATTAAAATTTAAAAATTTTAAATCATTTTCCTTAGATTTCTTAATAATATAGATGCCCAATCTCCACATTTCCTCTTTGTTTTTGTTGTTGTCGGCATTGCTGCTGGTTTCCGTGACCAAAAAGGACACGCATTTCTTCCGGTTTACTTACTTCTTTGGACTTTGGATTCTTATGAAGTCATCCACCGTAACAGGGACTCCAAGGTGGGAGAGAGAGGAATCTCCATGTTACACGTATATTCTTATGGTTGTGTTTCGTGTCAATAATATTACTCTCGTTCTTTTAGAATTTTACGGTTTAGTAAAATTATAGTTCTTTATCGTTCGACCAATCTAATAACCGAGAAAAAAGTAAAATAATAAGGTTGAATTAAATCGTTATTTTCTTTCCGTGTTGTATTGAGATTGAAAGGGAGTTAGTCCACAAGTTTCTTAGACCATAGGATTCAAGAAAACATGATTGCCAATGACTTAATGGTATGAATATCATATGAAAAGAGTATTAGTGACACAAGAAGTCACGGTAATAATGCATCGTATCATGAAAGTCATTTTTTTTAAATGTAAAACACCAAAGCGGTTCTTCGGTGTTTTTCAAAACTAATCAATGTTAAATAGAAAATTTAAGATTAATGTTGTCGTATTACTGATTTAGATCTTATCCTGAGGTGTAGGTGAGTCATTGTGCAGTGTCCCATTATTTATGTGAAGAACATAATTTCTCATTGAATTTGGCTGCCATTTTTGGATTCCTTTCCTTCAATTGAAGCCCACAGTTTATGCGATCACCCTAAATTTCCCTATCACATAACGTCATCACCCACCTCTTTACATCAATTTTATGTGGAGGTTGTTATGAATGTTATCTGCGTAGATTTGGAATGGCAGCACGTATACAGTCTAGAATATGGTAGTTGTCTTATAAAAGAAAATACGAATTGATAAATACAAAAAAAGCATTCGTTGTTAAATTTCGCATACGTAAGAGGATCATACGGAAGTAAATTATTTTTACGTTCAGATCTCTCTTTATTCAAGTGGTACTTTGCCTCTACGTGTTTTTCTAAGATTTCTTTTTCGGTTATGACCTATAAAGTCGAGATTCCAAAATTCAAAAACCAAACCCTAAGTCGTAAGTTCTAAATGGTCGTATCTTGACGCAGTTGAACATCTCATTTGAATGACAAGAACATCATTGATTTTTTGACGTGAAATGTTGATCGCATATATTCTCATAATTTTTTTTTCTTTCTCATTTGTCCTACCTTGATTAATGGTGTACACTCTACAAGTGTAGGTACATGTGAGTTGATTCTTTGGTGGCCAAAAAGCACATACCATGGAGGAGGACCAAGGAGACAACATAATCTACTTCCAATCTAATGGATGGTCATTTTTCAATGTGTTAAGAACACCATATGCATTAATAAGTGGAGGACACTCGAAAAAAAAAATTCTCCTATGTTATAACATTTGACATATTGGACCGTGTTCCCGACACTCCAAGATTTGAATGGAGTAGTATGTTGGGTACGAGGAGTAAACTGTAATTGCAAGAGTATTGCATGATTGCTTTGCTCAAAGTAAAGGTAGGTGTAAAATAAGCAAGCATCGGTATCGGACTTTTGATCCAAGGGTTGACTACTTAAAGCTGTGGGGGCCACGCATCTTTCAGGCGCGTTGAACTTTGGGGATTATTATTGGGATAATATTAATACTTATATTATTAGTTGGGCATCAAAGAGCCTGCGTTTTATGTCCACGCTGGCAAATTTTTTTACTTTGACTAAAACGTCCAACACACAAGTTGACTAAACAGAAACCACGGACAGACTCACCCTACAAAAGTGGAAGTACAACCACGAGCGCGTGGTCTAATGGTAAATGACGGATTACGAGACTTCTTTAAAATAAAAAATTGGAGATTTCGGGTTCGAAACCCATTGTTGGTGTGGAGCTTTGGATTTTGATTTCTCATTATTAAACTATGATTTTGTGGCATTTTTCAGTAATTTTGACCATTCTATAACCAACACCTAATACCTCATCCAATAATGTACGTATAAAATTTCAAATCAGTTTTTTTTTATTTTTTTTTATTTTATAAATATGAGTAATACTCGAGTAGGAGAAATTGAACTCGAAACCTTAAATGCAAGTATGAATAATGTTAACAAACTAACTTACAAGTCTTCAAGTATAAATTAGTTTCAAAATCTAATCATTTCAAGATTATCTTTCAACACAATTTAAATGAAAAGTATATAAACAATAACTTCACAATATGGTCACGCAATATTATAAATCTTCTCATTTTTTAGATGATTATACGTATATAAAGGCTAAAATTTGCTTTTACACCTTACACTGAGTGGTAAGGCCATCTTCATTCGAATGAGGGTCAAAAGACTCCCTTTAGCCTTATAGCCATGTAAGAAATTATATTTTAATGAACAGTGCTAGACCATATTTTATACCATCTCCAACCGAGGGTACCAAAGGGTCATAAGCCAAACATAGCCCTTTGACAAAAAACCATCTCCAAACCGAGAGAGCCAAAGGGCCATATGCCAAACATAATTTATTATTTTAATTAAATTAATATGGTTAATTAAATTAAACTACCATATTAAAATAAGGTTTTCAAACAAATTTTGAGTGTCACTTGTCGCCAAATGAATAAGCCTCCGGATTTTTTATCTTTATATAATCTCAATAATTTTTTTAATATGATTTTGAGTAACACGTGTCGTTATCGTGAGTAACTCTCTAGATTTCTTATCATTATGTAATCTCAATAATTTTTCGGATAGGATTTTGAGTGACACGTGTCGCTAAAGTGAGTAACACTCCATATTTCTTATCTTTATGTAATCTTAAGAATTTTTCGGATAAGATTTCGAGTGCCACGTCTTGAGATATAATTGGTTGTGCAAATTTTAGATTGGATTCTTATCTACGTGGCATTTCTTGTCTTCAGTTTTCAATGTTGTAGGAATGGTGTAGGTATTTATAGGAAAAAAAATTATAATTCCAACATTAACCTGACAACAGTATGACGTTAGCTAGCCGTTGCTAGCTGGCGTCATGCTGACACAAGTAGCTGTTGGCATTCAAATTGGCTGAGCTGGAGGGCTGACAAAATGTCAAGCTTGACATTCTAGCGCTGGAGGGCTAGCTGGCTAGCTGGATGTTTGGAAATGGCCAGTCCGCTGACATGATTTGGGGGTTTGGACATGGTGGGGCCCATAAGCCATTTTGCCTAGCTCTCGGTTGGAGACGGTTTTCGTGTCATTCCCAGTTATTCTTAGCCCTATGGCCCTTTGATCGGGTCGGTTAGAGATGGCCTAAGTTTTTTCTCGTTACTTGAAGAAAATGCAATAGCTGGCTAAAAACGTATGTTGTCTCGATAGCACTTATTCGAATTCTCCTCTCTTCTCGTTAGACTAGAAGTTAGAATATCGTCATGTCAAAATGAGAAAATAAACGTGGTAGAAAATGAAGCGAATTACGACCATAATTTTCCAGAAAGTAACATAAACGAAAGGAAAACAAAGGGAGAAATGACTTCGGCTTTTATTCTAAAAAGAAAAAAGATTGAAAGAATTATACAAGTAATGAGTAATCAAGCATTATACACCGGGCCGTGTTTCCGACTCTGAAAATTTTCTCATTTGTGATTCATCTCTTATACCAAATTCAAACAGACCGAACACGGAGTTTGAAAGTGTGACTGACTGAAAGATAATACTACCCATTACTTGACCAAACGCCAATTGGGTCAAGAATTAAGCATTAATTTAAGTGAGGGAAAGAGAGAGTGCGATGCCGAACAAAACGACTGCGACTCGAGAATCCATGGATTCATACCAGAACCGTTGACAAATACTACAACAAATAACAGCTCTTCATGCTGCTTTTGGAGTAGAAGTAGGGTTCAATCAAAACAACTATTTACAAACAATTAAAAGTTAACGATAACAGTTAATTTATTATAATCAAGATTCGTGTTTGTTTAAATATGTTTATTAGTTGGTTAAAAGCATTTACTTCTGCAGTGACATTTTGGCGTCCACTTGCTCCCCTATATCGCTTGTGTAAATAGAAAGAATTTTGACTTTAATCAAATTTCAAAATTTTCGATTATCTATAGGGTTGACGAGAGCCTAACAAACCGATAGCTCTAAAACAACATGCCGTTTTTGTTGATAATTGTATTATTGCTTAGGTATTGATTCACGTGCTTTTTTCTTATTTGATAGCACATCACATGATTTGCAAATTGAGAATGCTAAGAGGACTCTCAAAAGTGACTCTCCATACTCTTTGGCACCTCATGCTTTTTATAAGATTGGCATGAAAAATTGACGTTAGATTGTGAAGTGGTAGAGAGTCCATGAAGAGTTTCCTTAGCAATTTCGTCTAAAAAATTGGTCTGCATAGCAGTACTCGAGGAAGGAATAGTAAAAAGTAAATCGAAACTTGCATAAGTTTGAAGAAAAAAAAAAGTTTCCCTACATCTTTTCATGAAATATCACTTTTATTCGATGTAAAGGAAATAAATTGAGCTAGTAAACTGAATGAAAATGGCTAAATACAAGAAATGCAGATGAGGTTGTATAGACCCTTTAAAGCTATAGCCAAAACTATCTCTCTTATGCTACCCTTGGAGACCTTGAAGACACACACTTTCCGCAGGACACAAGCTTCAGTAACGAATGCGGTCTTCGTGCCCTTATCTTCAACCGCGAAAGCTGCATGTGAAATACATTCGTAAGTTTCATCTTCAAATCGACCACCATGGCGATTAAAAATGATGCAACGACAGACCTGAGCATTATATAGGTAGTTTTTAGTTAGTATTCATTTTCTCCATCAACGGCGTTTTCGTAGAATTGCATATCTAAGTTGTATGGCATGAGGAGTAAACTTTAGGTCTAAAAATGACGAGTAAGGCCCGGGCCATGCATATTATGTCGCGAGGCGTGTCAGCCTGCTCCGAAATTTCATTGCAAGAATACTGTGAGATTTAGAAAAATTACCCTTCGACGAGTTACTCTAGATGCTTTCCAGCAAAGCAAACTTCTCGATCGAGATTCCAGTCTCCTGTGATTTAGAAAGAATCAGTACCATTTCAAATAAAAAGAATTAATCAAGAGCATAAGATATTGAAGCTTATGAAATAACCTTGTATATGTCCTAACTTACAAGTTACTTGAAACGAAAAGATGAAGTAAACGGAATTGCGCTACTTACAAATTATCTTGTTCGAGCTTTTCAGCAATAGAAACAGCTTTGCGTTGTGACCATCCACTGCGTTGCGACTCTGACTGCTGAATTACATGTGCAAGGGACACCTTGCTCCTGACAATGCTTTGATTCTGACTTTGTTGTTTTTCTGGAATTATCGCCATGGTTGATTTCTTTTGGTTATGCATTTGACCACCACCCTTGGTTTCCCTAGGAGAAGCAGCTACTTCAACAATTTCACTCGTCCCCATTTCACAGGTATCATGGGCCACGAGCTGGGCATCGGTGGTGACTGCATTTTCATCTCTAATATGGGATGAACCATCCTTTGAAGCTGGTATAATAATAGGCATCTGAGCCCATTCTTTACTATTTCTATTTGATTCACATCTAATTTCAATTGTCAGGGGAGACCCTAGAACAATCTCAAATGCCTGCAAAATCTGCGTTCTGAACTTCTCAGCGGTAGATTTAGTCATATGCGAAGAGAACATCAACTGCGCAGTGGGAGCTGCAAAAGAAGGGAAACATGTCAAAGGATTACTAATGTGTTGATATTTGATTAGAATAGCTATGATCAATTCACTTTAAGCATATAAGTATCTCGTTACAGAAAAGTAGTGGCATCGGAGCAAATTGAGAGTTCTTAGCAAGTTTCTGAAAGATAGAATGTCATGTACTTAATTCAACTTTGTGTCCATGTCTAAGGATCCATAACCCAAACCCTACAAACCACTGCTACCGGTATTGCATAGGAGACTGACATAAATCACGAAAGGATAAATGTGTGTATGCACACATTTATTAAGTAGAGTAAATTGTTGCTATGGTCCCTTAACTTTAACTCAATTGGAGCAATGGTCCCTCAACTAAAAATCCATTTTACCATTGGTCCCTCAACTCATCAAAACATGCAGCTATGGTCCCTCAACTAAAAATCCATTACATTGGTCCCTCAACTTTAATTCAACTGGAGAAATGGTCCCTTAACTTTAACCCAATTGTAGCAATGGTCCTTCCAACATAACTCGTTTTGACAAAAAATTTGACGTAGTTGACGAAAAGGACCATAATTATACACTTTGATGAGTTAAGGGACCCTAATTATATAAATGGTTATTCCAACATAACTTATTTTGACAAAATTTTGACGAAATTGATGAAAAGGACTATAGCTACACATTTTGATAAGTTGAGGGACCAATGGTAATGAATTTTTAGTTCACGGACCATTGCTCCAATTTGATTAAAGTTGAGGGACCATTACTATAATTTACTCTATTAAGTATTAAATGGGCCATAAAGGTCATTTACAAAAGATAAGTTATTGCATACCTGCACCAAAACCGACTGAGGTCAGCTTCCCTTCTTGGTACAAAAATTCTTTAATTCGATTATACGGAATTTTCTCAAGCACCTCCAACCAAATTTCTTCAATTCCTTTATGGCTTTTGCCATGGATTTGCTTCCCCTTTACCCTGACCATTTCAGCAGAGCCTGTGGCCGTCTGTTGAGAAGCCATACCCGAAGCAGCATGACGTTTTCTATCTGAAATCATACCTTTCCCAGAACTTAAAGAATTTCTAACATTAGTTGGCAGACCTTTCTCATAATTTGGCATCCCACCTTGTTCACTATCTTTCCTGACAGCACTCCTTCCGCCCACATTATTTAAGGCCAAGGGACTGTGATGGAAACTTGCGTTTCCAGAAGAACTAGGCAGCATATACTGTTGATCAGGAGCAAGTTGGAGTAGTGCAGCTGTTAGCCATGTTAACTTGTCATTTGACATCCTCAATTGTTTCTCAGCCTCGGATAAAGTTTTCAAAGCTTGACGCAATTTCTCCATGTCTTCCTTCGATACTGCAACCAGTTAATTCGTTTTTCAGTTGACTAAAAGAGTGTCACAAAAAAGGCAAGAATCAACAGGAATTAGCCATTTGATTTCAAAGGGCAAGGGTTTTCAATGTCTATTTAAGGCGGTTTCCATAAGGGCATAACACATAACCAAAAGTAGTTCAAGCATGTTAAAATTACGGTGAAGACTGAAGGAAGAAAAATGACTTGTATGAAATGCTCAGTTACAGATATTTGGAAACAGAATATGAACATCGTTGACATAATTTATTAATGAAAAAATGGATTACTCAATTAATCTAGTAAATTTTTCAACTCACATGGTTGGTTACGAAAGAACTTCCTTCTACGCCTTTCTTTTCTATAATCATAGCTGCCAACAAGTATATCTGTAATTACCGTTGCTAGTTGTGACATCAAGCCTACTGGATCAACACCAGTTTCCATTATCATTCTCAAATTCTTCACAGTATTAACTGTGTCTGCCGATAACGCTAAATCTAGAAGATCTATCAATTTCTCATCAGAGATAAGCCCGACCTGCAAAACATAGTCAAAATCTTCAGGTAGTTCATCTAAAGCAACAACAGCAAACGTAATTGTATTACGATATCATGCTGGTTTCAAAAGCATTCCTCTATCTTTTTATGGAAATTGCATATTACATGTAATGCCATATATGAAGCAAAAATAGGAAGGAATACAAAAGGAATTTGTTACGAGAAACTGTGATAAGAAAACATTTAGGCAAAGAGGTGCAGAAAATGCAGCACCTTAATATTTATACCGCAAAGGGATACTTAAGCGGCACCGCTCGCATGCTAATAATCTAAAAGAAGAAAACTTAAAACATCCCATTTCAAGAAATGACAGAAAAATAAAGTGCTGGGAACAGTAATACAGAAGATAGGGATCCTCAACCAAGACGCCATTGCTCGAGCATTTTAATCAGCATTGAGGCATTACATATAAATACAAGTAAACCATAGCGATTCTGGAGGAACAGGAAAGAACAGCGAAGAACTTACCAGTTCCTGAACAAGAGGAACGGAGATTCGCTGGCCAAGCAAACTCAGTTGCTCTAGAGTCATCTCAGCATCCCTCAATGAACCATCTGACCTTGACGAAATAAGTTTCAGTGCATCCTTATCAATTTCTAGATCTTCGTTGGTTGCAATCCATTGCAAACTGTAAATAACATCTGCATCCTTTAGCTTAGGGAAAAAGAACTTTTGACACCTGGATATGATTATGTGAGGCAAAACATCAAGACTTGAACAGACAAGGACAAAAACCACATGTCTGGGTGCTCGATCAATGACCTTCAATATGGCACTCCAACACTCAGCAGACAACGTATCACAATCATCGAAGATGAACACTCTGTACTGTGATGGCAGCTGGGAAACAATCATATTGTCAAGTAGGTCCACAATGCTCTCGAAGTTGAAGTTACTAACAGGCCCAACTTCCTTTATATTTCTACTCTTGCCCATATCATGTGCGATGCAAGAATTGCAAAAGCCACAAGGCTTGGGATGATCCACAGAATGGCAATTTAGAGCTCTAGCAAATATGCGAGCACATGAGGTTTTCCCAGTGCCATGAGGACCATAGAACACGTATAGCAACCCAACTTTCTTTTTCATGACAGCATTTGAAAGAGCTTGTGCCACCAAATTCTGGCCCACAAGATCTCTAAAGGTTCTCGGCATGTACTTTTGTGTCAGATTTTGGTGCCTACGCCGGCGGTGCCCCCTCAATTTGCGGTGATCACCAGATCTAGCTTCAGAAGCATAGTCAGAACCGACATCATGCTTCAATAAATTATCAGCATAAATACCAAGTTCACCAGAATAGTCATGTACCCAACCAGCGTTGTCAGAGCTTGCCTGTGATCCAGATGCTTCAACTAGTAAAGGCAGTGCCTCAGATTCAGATTTAGTAGAAATGCTCGAGTTATCAGATGTCACGGGCATGTCAGAAATATCTCGACCATGGGCAGCCAGACCACCCTTCTTAAATCTTGAATCAGATAAACCACAAGAAAAGCTCCTTCCAGCATTGTCGAGGAATGTTTTACCTCTATGATGGATTCTCGACCAATTCCATGGAATCCCACACCCATTTCTAGGAGCCCTTGTGACATTTTGCTCACCATACTCATCTGCTCCCTGTTCCATGTGATACTTTCGGTGAGCTGACCCTTGAGCTAATGAATTGGAAGCCACAGATAAACCATTCTGAGCACCAAAGTCTCTGGAAGCTACAGAAGCACGACTTCTTCTTGCACCTCGGAATCTCCGCCTTTTTACCCTACTTAGTCCACTGCAATATCCCTGAACGCAGACCTCCGGTTCCTCAGCGATTCTTTCCTGTTGGGACCGTCTTCCAGGTAAGTGGATATTAGAGGACGTTACATCGTCACTATCCATCCTAACATCATTCAACTGCTCAGAGAGAGTCTTCATTCGAGCACCTTGAGTGAGCTTTCCCTTTTGTTTACTTTTTCTACTTTTGGATTCTGAATTTCCAGAAAGAGCGTCATGAGTCAAATTGTTATCATTCTGGTCTAGCGGAGGTTCCTCATTGCCACCCAAAATATTACTCCTATTACTCTTCTGACTAGATTCTTCTCTCCTAATTTTCCTACCATCCTTAACTCCACTCTTGCTGCCGTGTTCACTGATTCCGGCCACACCACCATTGCCATCATTAGCCTCGCGTGGAGCAACTTTTGGTGTCGCTAAACTTGCCAAAGTTGGAGAACCTGCCGATAACCTCCTGGCTTCCCTTCGATACTCACTTCCTACTGACCTCCTCCCCTCACGCACCAAGGCATCATTCTCACCTTTTCTGGAAAGCATGTCAAGAATGGAAGGCGAATGCCATGAGGGAGGACTGGCAGAAGGGTCCCTGAGGGATCGCGACCTTTGAAGGACGACAAGGTCCCTCATAAGTGACCTGTCAGCCAATATGGGGCTTCGCTTGTGCATATGGTTCTTCAAGTGAATGCAATTTGTCAAATGAATGTGGTTGCGCAGATGATCGCTAATATCACCATTCGCATCCTTGAGTATCCTATCTCGAACAGCCCTGGTCATGATCAGACCGTCAACGTGTCCGATAGTAGAATCTCTTTTGAATTAATGAAACAAACAAACACGTTTCGCATGGTTACTTAATACCACCCGAATCTCCGGAACAATGGCAGCACAAAAGCAACAAAAATCCCTCAATGTACACCAATGCTATCCTCCAACTAACTGTTCGGAAAAGCCGCCAAAATTCAATCAATCAACGATGCTCCAACACGAAAATAACATTCAATTTCAAATTAAACAACACCATTTTGAATGATCACGCCGCCATCCCCTCCACACACAGCAAACCCCTCAAAACACATAATTTCTCACTGAAAGGCAATGAACCCAACAGCAACAGCCGGACGAACAACTCAGTAATCCCCTCAGCTCATCAAAACAGCAGCAAAGACATAACCTTTAAAGCATCTCACCCAAATGGAACCCCAGAACAAGCAGAAACAGCCACCAAAAAACACAGCTGAAATTCAATGCATCAATTAAAGAAAACCCAAAACTTCCAACTAAAATAAACCCATTTGGAGAAAGCTCAGAAGCAATCAAAGCACCATGGCTGTTGCCCTAAAACCCTAAAGAGGCCAACTTTTTGGGGAAAATGGGAGAGAATTAACATAAGGCTGAGATAGAAAGAACATGAAGTAATATCCAAAAGGAGGAAAAAAATAATTAAAGGAAGGCGAAAAGCTGAAAGGGAAAGAAGGAAGCACTCCAATCACCTGAAATCAGAAAAGGCAGTGAACCGTTTGCATCATTAAGTCCCCCACCCAGATCTCCCACCGAGCTTCACATGCACTTCACAAGGCCCTTTCCCTTTCAAAGCAACCACCTTTAGAGTGAGAGAGATGGTTAGAGAGGGATAGAGCCAGCAGCAAGAGGGTACTGAGAAAAATGAGAGAGTGAGAGTGAGAGTTGAGAGAGAGAATCTGAGAGGGTAGAGAGAGAGAGAGAGAGAGAGAGAGATCGATCTGTCACAGACAGACAGAGAGACACACCTCTGCAAACAGAGAACACATTGCAAAAAAAGCGGTGAGTCCGTTTGTTTGAGCATGCAGACCAAACTCTTTTTTTTTTTTTTTTTTTTTAATTATTTCTTGAATTATTTACCTTTTCTGTATCAAAATTTTGAAATTGGGGGGCCAACAACTCCCCTGCCGTTGAAATATAGCGGGTGGGAAAATTGCAGACACCTTAAATTGGCATTTTCCTTAAAAATTTTGAATGATTTAAACTTGACACTGTGATTTTGACTCAATTTGTCTTCCAGTTCCAATTATTGAACCTAATTTAAAGGGATTCTTCAGTCATATTAATGAAATATATTACTTTTCTTATTTGGACATAATTTTTAGCAGTAGTTTTCAATTTTTGAAGTTTACTTCATCAATTACACTACTTAGGGTAAAACTTGCTTTACTTGTTTTCTTATCAAAATTTGGTTGAACGAACTGGATGAAGTTAGTATCGAGACTCACGAGAGTTAAAATCAACTTCCGTCCTTTTAATGATACGCTTAAAGATGGACTACGATTGAATTCAATAATAATTTGTGCATGGTCCAATAAACTCTTTTGTGATATTGTGAGACGTAGCCACAATCCCTACGTACAAATAGACAAGTAGGTGCAATGTCCTGCGTGGGAGAAATTCTTAAAATTTGAATGATCGGATCACGTGGTAGTACGGTCATAAACACATAACATGTTGGCTTTTATGTTTTTTGTTCCCATGGACTCTTTATTTTGTGTTATCTACTAAACAATCACATGATCTAGTTATCCAAGACCTAAAAACTTCTCCTTGTAGTCACATAAAACTAGAGAAAAAAAAAAGGATAACTCAAGCTATTTTGTTTTTATTTTTATAGAATAATCGTTAGAGCAAGTGACCAACTATCTCAATACCACGCTAAGAGTATCCGAAAACTCGTGAAAACTTTACACGTGTTTTTCGTGAAGTTTAAACATGTTTTCCGTGAAAATTTTCGTTGTTGATGCTCTCACTAAAATTGGTCAAAGATCTTCAAATTTCATGTTTGAATATTCTCTCTTCCTTTTGATGATAAGTAGAAATGATGCATAGAAACTCTTCAGGTAAATATATTACGTCAATCAATTATTTGATTTGGGTGGTGTTATTCATATATTTTATATTAATTTTTATTATTTAATTTTCTTTCATTTATTTTATCGGATAATTTAAAATTGAGAATAGTGCGTCATAAATAAATAAAATATATGTAAATGCACTAATTTTATTTTTATATTTTTGTTTTTTTTTTCCTATTTTTGTAAGGGTAAATTATATAGGATTCTCTGCCCCTTTTGTCATCCAAGGGAATCTTTTGACGCAAGACAAACTGTAATTTCCAGTGGACAGACTGTAATACTATATGGGGTCCTGATGGACCTTTGACTTCATTAAACATTACAAACAAATATGATAATTAAATAATGTTATTAGACTCATTCCATTGTCCTAATTTTCTACTCTCTTTATAATTTTACCCACAGTAGAAAGTTTAAAAATACTTAATACTCTTTCTCCACCCACTTTTATTCCTGAAATATCCTAGATACAATTAACATAATCCGACTAAATTCGACTGCGAGAGATCTGAAAGAGGGAGGGAGAGAGAAGGGTTCTAGATTATTTAGGTATTTACGTCATTTGACATAGGGGGTAAACATGTCATTAAAAATAAATTAATAAAGGGGTGGGATTAACAGTTCTCTATTTTAAATATTATTGTTACAACCAGATAATTAATGTGAGTCGTTTCAATGACTTATTTCAATTACGTAAACATACGATTACCACTAAACTAAAAGTTAGTCAGTACGATTTATATTTACCCGAAGCTTACAGGGTAAAACAGTAAAACTAGGAGGAGAAAGATTGAGAACTATATGAATTATGATTGCTACAAATTGTAAATACATTGAGGAATTAGATCTAAATATGTGATGAGATCCTGTCCGTTGAAGACAGATTTTCCTTTGGTACAAACATGATCCACAGTGTCTTGTCTCAACTTGTCTGTACACTTCCCCTGGTTTTTCAAATGTCTTTCTTTTGTTTTTTTCTTCTTTGTTGGTTTCTAGTTTGATGTATGGAAGCACAGAAAAATAAATAAAAACACTGGTACTTTAATTAAACTTGTGTTTGGCACTTTAATTTGCTTAATTATATACCAACTTAATGTTGAGCAGGAGGACAGGCAAAGAATGTATAATGCAGAGAAGTGTAGATTGCCTCCGGGGCCGGTCCTGAGATTTTTGAGGCCCGGGACGATGTCAAAAAAAGTGTCATAACTTCATGTAAGAAAAATATTTATTTTCACACATAAGACATCGAAAAAAATATACTTAGAAAAACACTTCAAACTCAATAATTTAGAAACACAGAAAGACTAATTTATTTTGTATTGAGAGAGGGAAACAAAAAAACTTCGGGCTTACAAGTAGATAGATGAAGAATTTTGTTTTCCATCTGAACTTTGAATGTGTTTTTGAATAAATCGTGAGATGTTTTTTTCTTATTTACTAACCTTGTCAATATGGGACTAAAAAATAATGATGTTTTCGAGTCTTTAATTGATATGTATTATTAATGAATGGGCACTAAATTAAACATTTTGATGACACGTCATATAATTTGCAAATTTGGTCTACGTATTATTCTTTGTTGAAGATTAGACTTGAATTAAAACGAATATTTAAAAATAACAACACACATAGCTACTAGATAGTAACTAAAAATAAATTAACAACCAAACAAAAATTTGTAAAAATTGAAAAAAATAAACATGCACATAACATTTCGAACTTCGGACCTCTTGTTAATTTTAAACAACAAAAATCATTGTTTCTAATTAAACTTCTTGATCCTTTAACCAAATTTTATAAATTTATACTCTTATAAAAAGAAATTTGTAAAAAATGGAAAGTAAATAAGCACACATAGTGTTTTGAACCCAAGACCTCCTCATTATTTTCAAATGACAAACCACCACTTCTAGTTAAATTTATTTGTCTTTGAACCAAATTGTATAAATTTATACTCTTATAAAAACATATATAAATATACCACCCTAATAATTTTGGTGCCCCTAATTTTTTTGGGCCCTGGACGGTCGCCCTGCCTGCACTGGG
Organism: Malus fusca; assembly: GCA_035220775.1. Taxonomy (NCBI): domain Eukaryota; kingdom Viridiplantae; phylum Streptophyta; class Magnoliopsida; order Rosales; family Rosaceae; genus Malus; species Malus fusca. Next base: position 36,290,268 of record CM069068.1, read on the forward strand.
CCTGGGCCGGCCCTGATTGACTCTGTAAGTCTTCTAAACTCTTAAAAAAGTGGATCGTCGTGACAAAGTTACCAGCTGGTCCTCTTAAAAAAAACAAGTGGGGCCATGGCCAGAGCTGATGAAGTTCTTATGAAATCCAAAGTCTCCATTCTCGTAGCCACTGAGATTTTATATAAAGGAAAACTAATGAAAATGGATTGAAAACTTTGAGTTTTAATGATAAGGACAAAATAAAGGGTAAAGTGAATAGTACCATGTTTGACTTTTTAGTGTAAAAATGTGGTTTTTGGTTAAAGTGAACAGTACCGTGGGCTTTTCGTTAAAACTCCCATATTAAAACATGTTCCATTTGCACCATCCTTCACTAAATACCTTGGTCCCCTCCACTATCTCACTCACCACAATGGGGCCTTATATCATTTAATATCATAACAACTTCACCAACATCTCCATAAAATCCCTTACTAATACACATCCGTATTCGAAGTTTCGAGTTCAATTATTCTATTCGCATTCACTTTCACTAATTCATACTCACACCCGAAAGTTCGAGTTCAATTTAATTTTCTCATTATTGCTTGTATCAAAAAAAACAATACCCATACAACTTTTCTTAACATGCACAAAAAAATTCAGGTAATTTTGTATTTTAGAAGAACATAAAATGTATTAAACAAGCACATTGGTCTCCTCCCCAACCATTATATAAAGGGAGTTTTAACGAAAAGCCCACGGTACTGTTCACTTTAACAAAAAACCACATTTTTACACTAAAAAGTCAAACATGGTACTATTCACTTTACCATTTATTTTGTCCTTATCATTAAAACTCAAAGTTTTCAATCCATTTTCATTAGTTTTCCTTTTTAATATTTGGTGAATATAAACCAAAGACTTTAGATATATTTTCAATATTTGGTATAAATATTGGTGTGAGGTCGGTCCATGTGATATATTTCTTGGATTCTCATAAGTGAAATGAAATAAAAGAGGAAGGCAGGACCACACATAATACATTGTGTGTATTATGACATAAATATATGTATATATATATATAGGTATATTTGTTGATTTGTCCCCTAAACTTGTATTGAGTTGTCAATTTTGCCTCTGGATTTTAATTTTAGCCGATTACCCATTTTAATTTTTATAATTAGCCAACTTCCCCCTTGAACTTTAATTGTAGCCGATTACCCCCCTAAACTTTTATAAATAGCCAATTTCCTCCCATGCGTTAGATTTTAAAATTTTACATCTAATTTTCCATCAATCTTGATCACAGAAACGACACATGACAACTATACGAGGGCAAAAATGATGAAAAATTGGATGAAAGTTTATAAAATCTAATGCCAAGGGTGAATTAGCTATTTATAAAAGTTCAGAGGGTAATTGGCTAAAATTAAAGTTCAATGGGGAAATTGGCTAATTTGAAAAGTTCAAGGGGGTAATTGGCTAAAATTAAAGTTCAAAGAGGAAATTGGTAGCTGCATACAAGTTTAGGAGACAAATCAACAAATATATATATATATATATATATATATATATATATCACGATGTAGATTACATGGATATATAGCAAAAATAAAGAAGAACCAGGAAACAAGCAGTGGTGGATCTAGGAAATATTATTAGGGGGTTAGCAAGAATAGCACGTAACGCGCAACATGTTTTGGAAAGTTGAGCATGCAAATTGGTATTTCATCGAACTTAGGTAGTCTTGAGGTCATTTGCCAAGTTATATTACACATCCGTCGACAAATGCAAACAGCTTTCGAGCGAACATATCAACTGATGTTAATAGCTTTTGAGCAAGCATGGTGACAGATGCCAACATATACCGAGTGTGCATATCGACAGATGCTCATAGCAACACATACAAATGCATGAGACTAGCAGCTACCATACCCAGTGCCCATAGAGGCAATTCGTCGAACAATTGGAAAACAATTTTCAAGGGCCTCTAAAAAATTTTAAGGACTGCATCCAACTCTTCTATAGAATACTTTTGAACTCGGACGGGGTCAGCTGACCCGCCTTGCACCAAGGTGGATCCGCCTAAGCAAGTTTTGAAGGCAGAGAGAGGTGGGTTTTTAAGCAGTTGAAAGGCAACATGAAGTCCATGTTCATATGATCTTTTTGTTCGGTGACCTAATTCGTACCATATATTGCATATATTGTATGTGGGGTGAACATTAATCTGGTTCTTGTTTCAACCGCCAGCTCCTTGAAAAAATTTATGGAAATAGAAGGGGGAATTCTTAACTCCTAAATTTTGAGGTGCGACCAACAATACAATTACAAATATGATATCTTCTTTTCGGATATGTTTTCATCCAATAATTCTACTATAACATTAACATACAAGAAGAAGATGATGAGGAAATCCATAGATTACAAACGGCGTGTCCCCATGGCCTTTCGCCTATGAAAACGAGAAGAGATCATTTTCGGATTTATTCCACCAATGTCACCAGATCAAGTGATCCGAGTCTTTGAAATTTCATCAAACGGCAAAAAATTATTATAGTTTTTAAGTGGTCAAAACAGGTGGGCCGTTGGATAAAATTTCAAAGGTCCGGATCACTTGATTAGATAACCTTGATGGAAGAGATCCGGAGAGGATCTCTTTATTATGAAAACGTCATTTCTTTATTTCTCAACGAATCTTTGACTGCTACTTTAAGAACTCAAATGCAAATCATTTTCAAACCTAAATAATTAGACCAACTTAAAATCAATCAGATGACACCAAAGTGAAAGTGTTGATTACAATTTAAGTAATTAAATAATTAAATTACTTTGTTATCTTCCAAAGCAAATGATTAGGGGGGGGCACATAATACACAAACGTTAAAGAAAGCAGGAGCAAAATTGTCGTTACATGGTTAACATATATAGGGCCCAGTATATAATCTTTGATTAAAGCAGTTTATCAAGTGTGCAGCTGACTTTGCTTAAAACCTTCCTAACTTTTTAATTTAGTTTTATTTATTTTTCTTTTAAAAGGGAGGACAATTGAGCCTAGAGAAGACTAATTGGAATTGCACCACGATTATCATCTCTTTCAGGCCCATAGAATGTTAGTTGGAAATTGCATGCCATACCCGTCGTCACGATAAAGCAGATTCACACCTAATAAAGTATCGAATATAAGACCTCTTGTTATTTTTTTTAGGAAGCTTTTGTCCGCACATTTCCACTTGGCCAATTGTTGTGATTAACTTGTTTTCTTTTTAATTTTTTTTTATTACATACGATAGCATTCTACACGAAGAGGTGAGAGAGTGGGTTAAGCCTCACATTGGACTATCCATAATAATTTGGTTCGAATTCATCTTTAACGAGAATCGAATCTAAGACATCTCACTTACAAGTAAAAATAAAAATACCATTAAATTGTAATACTAAGTAAAGAGAACGGCTAATTTAACTTTTTATTTTTATTTATTTTGCATTGGGGGGAGAAAAGGGTGGAGAGCATCATTTTTATCTATTGGAAAAGCTCCTTTTATGTCTAGTTCCGGAGGGACAACAACATCGTCATGTGTTCCAAGCATTCATATTTTTTTTGGTTTAGGGAGTGATGCAATCTCTAATCTATACACAAACTAGTTCCTCAAAATTTGTTGAAGTAATGATTACTCAATTGCATGCCAAAGTGAATCTTTGCGACGGCTAACTTGCACTCCCTTATTTTTTTTAAGTTATTAGGGGTGGCTACGGATTAAATGTTACTGATTGGATGTTAAGTTTGATACTAAACATTTTGTTTTAGATAACAAGAACTGTTTTGGAAGTTATTTTCTCGTCCATTGTACGGTCTTGTGATTTACACGACGTCGTATATGTGCAAGTACCCACACGTTTGGTATGATTCTTAAAAGGAGTTTTCTTGATATTAAGTTTACCTCATCAACATGTGAATTATGGAGTGAAGAAAGAGTTTTTCTTTTGGACACCCAAACACCCTTGAATTTTCTTTGGACACCCAAAACCAAGATTTTTGTTTTTAAGTTCTAGTTCGGCTATGTCACTTAGTATTACGGTTTAATGATATTTCTCTTCACTTGTAAGTCAGAGGTTTTAGGTTTCATTCTCGCCAAAGGATAATTTAAACCATATTATTGCATGTCTATTGTGAAACTTAGCCTACTCTCCCACCTCCTTAATATAAATAATATCATTTATTAAAACGAATAAAGTTCTAGTTTTGTTTTGCCCTAATTACTAGTAAAAACAAAATGAAAAAAAAAACGAAATGTATGGGTTCACACACCAGGCCCAGCCCAATCTTTCTTCCATCAGAAAGTCACATTTATATTGGTGCATCATCTAATACCTTGTGTTGAAAAATTTCTCCCATGAATATTTTTTTGGAGATTATATTCACACCCAAATTACTTCTCCCACACCTTTTTAATTTTTTAATATTTTTCTATCAAGTGTTAGTGGTGTGTAGAAAATATTAAAAAATTAAAAAGGTGTGGGAGAAGTAATTTGGGGTGTGTTAATATAATTTCTCTATTTTTTATGAGTGATCAGTTGAGATTTAACTCAATAAAATTTAAGTTAAATTAGTTATTCTTAAATTAAATTTAAGTTAAGTTGAGACTAATCCACCCCATATACATGCAAATTTCTTTAATTTCCCGACATGAGTTTCACACTCACAACAACTTGTGAATGTATGTGTGGTGTTAAGTAGGTCAATCTAAAAAACAATGTATACAATCGCATGATTCTTCAACTGTAGCCATTGAGTTAAGTAGGTCAATACAAAACACTTGGACATCAACGCACAATATATTTATTTTCAAACCAGATTAACAACTGCATTTGAATCTAATCAATCAACAAAGTAACGTCCAATTCTTACATTACTTGGTGGTTAATCAGGTCAGTCAGCACTTAGCAGGCCGTGAATCAGATGAATTCATCGCCAGCAGCTTGACGAGGCCGCCGATGATCATGAACGGGCATGAGTGCATTTTTTTTCTTCCAATCATTCTAAATTAGTGGTGATGCTCATCGTTTTATAATTACAGCTAAATTATTTTAAAATTTGAAATTTATGTAGTAAATCATTTAAATCAAATTCATTCACCGAATATCACTACTGCTTTAGAATGTTGAGCAAAAATATTTTCATTAATGCATAGCGCAACTTCCGTCAAATGGGTCTGCAAAGGAAGAAAGATGCCACGTCATTAGTGTATCCAGCTGGCACGATTACGTGGACGGATGAGAGATGGTTCCACCAAGTCCGAGCTGCATGTCGTACAAACTCCCTCTTTATTCGTTCCTGGGAACGAGAGATTAACCAATGATGAAATATGTGTACTAAAAAGTTAACAACTTAATAAATAAAATTTTCATAATTTTCATTAAAACACGTAATGTACCATTTGTATTCCCGTCACAACTAAAAATTTCTGTAAGAACATCCCGGAGGGTCGGTAGAAAGGAGAAGCCGTTTCCGCCTGCCACCTCAACTCTCCTTCTCTCCTTCCTCACTCTCTCTCTCTCCTCTGCTGAAATCTAGGGCACAAAATCTTGGCTTTCGATCATGAATGTCTTCAGATTGGCTGGCGACATGACTCACTTGGCCAGCATTCTGGTCCTCCTCCTCAAAATCTATGCTACCAAATCATGCTCAGGTTACACACCTCATCCCTACTCGTTTTAAATTTCCCAATTTTCCTAAACACCTGTTTGTTTCCTGAGAAAACGCTGGAAAATTTGATGGAAAATTGAATTTCATTGTTCCCACCTAAATATTGCTCAATGTGGAAAACTTTACTCAGTAATGCAAACACAGATTTTATTTTGATCTGTTTAGTGTTAAAGAGAACAACTTTGTGATTTTCTTATGTTCGGGACCGGATCGATTTCGAAGTTAATTTCCATTAAATTTGTATGCATTAGCGATTATTAGTTTGGTAATTGATTAGTTGCTTAATTGTGATTAGGGATTTCGCTTAAGACTCAGGAGCTCTATGCGCTAGTGTTTCTGGCTCGGTACCTGGACCTGTTTACGGACTTTGTTTCGGTGTATAACACTGTGATGAAGCTTGTGTTTATTGGAAGCTCGCTTGCCATTGTTTGGTGTATGCGGATGCACAAAATGGTGAAGCGTTCTTACGATCAAGAGCTCGATACATTCCGCCATTATTTTCTTATAGCAGGCTGCTTTTTGCTCGCCCTGCTTGTCAATGAGAAGTTCACGTTTCAAGAGGTGAGACAAATTTTTCGACATTCTCTTCTTGTTGGATGCATCTAGTCTCGTTTGAAATTGGTTTGCCTGAACCAGGGTATGATTGTAATGGTGAATTGGAACTACTTTCAGGTCCTCTGGGCATTTTCTATATACTTGGAGGCGGTTTCTATTATTCCGCAGTTAGTTTTGCTACAACGAAGTGGAAATGTGGACAATTTGACAGGGCAATATGTGTTCCTTCTTGGGTAAGTATATTTCTTTCCTCTGTACCGTCCCTAACTTGCCATACACTCGGTAATATCTTGTGGTTAGGTTTCAATATTTGATTGCTGTTGATGATGTGAAGTTTAATTGATTTTGTTACTCAATAGGTTTCCTTTAAGTCGCTGTTGTATAGATTTAATCTTAAACCAAGATGAACACATTAGTGAAATCTATGCCAGTGTTTGTATGCATTAACTCTGCCGAAATCTGAGAATATATGTGGTGTGAAGAATGAAGAGCTACTTTATCACATAAGAGAGGCGAGGCATATGCCATTTGAGAAAGCAATCCCTGTTGCGGAAAAGACTATAGGGTGTATGCTATTTCATTTATTGGATGCTGACCTCAACTTTAGGGGAAGGTTGTAATCGGGACAACGTATAGGAATGAAGTACGTGACTTGTTTGCTAGTGAAGCAAATTGTCTTTACGGACTCTGGCAAAGAGGGCCTTACCATGTGTCTTCCTTCTTTTCGGAAAGTTATGAAGTTGGCCCTTCTTAGGAAAGATAGAAGGAGAAGAGGCAATCGGACTGGTGAAGAAGTTTCTAACTGGTTAGTAGTGGTAGCTTGTTCGTTTTACGTACAAGATGAATTTGCTCATTGATGTCTCAGAATCCAACTTCTATGGTCGGGAGTTGGGCAAGTGGAAATAGTATATAGAAGTTAAATTCTGAGACATCGATGCAAATGCATATATTGCTTCACACCATAACATTTCCTTTACACATACGCGGTGTTAAGAGTGGTCCCCAAGTTAGTGTGTGGTTACTAAAGAAGAAGTGTGATTTTGATTCTTGCTTCCTCGATTGAATGCTGAATGTATTGAAAATTTGAAATCAGGTAAACAAACAGATACAGCAGTTTAGACCAGATTAGATTGATAGATGGTATACTTGTACGCATTTGTGTTCCAAGTTCATCTTAGATGGTGACATCTTTTCAGAAAAAAATCTGGGGATACAAGTTAAGTTTCTTATTGCAGGGCCTATCGTGCATTGTACATTCTCAACTGGATCTACCGCTACTTCACAGAACCACATTTCAGTCGATGGATAGGTAAGCTATGTGAGAACCGTCGAGGACAAATATTTTCTTTCCTATATAGTCTTATTTACTTTGGGGCGGTGCGGGCCTTAATACTGTTTGTATGGTATTTTTTGTAGCTTGCGTCGCCGGTCTGGTTCAGACAGCTTTATATGCAGATTTTTTCTACTACTACTTTCTCAGGTAGCTAATATGACACCTTGCTAATGATCCTTGTTCACTCTCTTAGATGGTTAACATGAAAGGCTGTTTGTTTTTCAGCTGGAAAAACAATGCAAAGCTTCAGCTGCCAGCGTAAGCCAAGGAAGTGTGTTTTTGTTCTTACATCTGACTTTTATACACTGGCTGATAAACCTACATGCGGGATAACTCTGGTGGAAGAAGTGCATACAGATTAAGTAGTTTTGAATTTGGATGGCGACCCCATTGCCGTAAACGGGGGAGTAGTTAGTCAATTTTGGTTGGAGTTACCCATCTTATAGGCACTTGCAGGTCAGATTAACACTCCCGTTAAGGTCCGATTATTACTCCCGTTAATTTCGAGTTGATAATATCGAAATCTCATATGGTCACCTTGTAAAGATGTTGGAAGGATTAATGGAACCCCAGGCATACGGTATAACTCCTATTTTCCCTTTCTTTTTGGTGGATGTGTATTTCACGTCTACAGTATGTTTTTGTAATGTTGCGTGAGAACAACTTACATGGCAAGTGATGCCACCGTGGCAATGTACTCGTGCTGTGTAAGTCTATCTCATATTATGCATCATAGGCACCTTTAGTAGGTTGATATTAGATAACCATCACTATCTGAAATCAACATATGGTGCCTTTATTTCTCTTGCGACCAAAACAAACGTATTTTTATATCTCCAAACAATTAATCTCTTAAATTCCCTTTCATAATCAAAAACCCTATAACCCTCGACGCGGTTGCATCGACTGTTAAGGAGTATCAAAGAGTACCGCTTCCCATCGCCGTGGTTGGGAAAGTCCGTACAAGAAAAGTCTTGTGTCGGGACTCCGGGCGCCTGTGTAAGGAGATTTTCTTCAGTCTGGACACCCATATAAGGTTGCCAAACTGGAACAGAAGCGGGTGAGACCAAAATACACAGAGATAAGGAATTTTTGTGTGCGGTGGGACATTTATGTGGACTGTCCGGATTGGGCACCAAGAGTGTCCGACCCAAGAGTTTCTCCATGATTGGGCCTATAAGGGGGCGTTTGTTTGCCCTCACTAAGTGGGACTGGACTGGACTGGACTAGCTGTTAGTCCAATACCGTGTTTGTTCCATGCTGGGACTAACATTAATGAGACTAAAGGGGACTAGCATGGACAAAACCCTTCACTAAGAGATCTTAGCGAGACCCCCCAATAACCATGGGACTAGCTAAGACTATCCTCTCTCGTCCTCGTCATGCTCAACAACCACTCCCGATAGACTCCTCGTCATCTCCGGTCACCTAGATCATAATAAAATATTAATAATTTATATATTAAATAATATAATATTAGAATTTGTTATTATTTAGCTTCTTAGTCCAACACTGCACCAAACGCTTCACTAAGTTAGTCCAGCTTAGTCTAGTCTAAGCCAGTCCAGCTTAGTCATTGAAGCTAGTCCAGTCCGAGATAGTCTGGCGCAACAAACGCCCCCTAAGAGATTAAACAAGGCCCAGTTAGAAAGAAAAATCAGCAAAAGAGAAAAGGGATGTGCTATCCACGCATCATATTTTACTTCTCACACATCTTTTGATAATTTCTGTCCGTTGATTTTCTTCAATTCATCTAATCCGACAACCGAAAATTAAAAGGGTGTGTGAGAAGTAACATAGGATGTGTGGATATTACATCCCAAAAGAAAATATCAAATGTCAGAAGAGTTGAAACGAAGCGAAACAAACAAGCACGTCACGCAGCTCAAATGCGGAACAAGAAAAATCAACAAACACGTCACACATGGCGTCGCACGATTGACTCATTCGTCGTCGTCACTCGTCATTGATGTTTGTGCCGGGACGCTGACTGTGCGTGCGCCACGTCAAATACGATAACGCGGCGGCTAAGTCACAACTCACAATTGTGTGTGAGATTTTTCAGGGCCTGGCCTTCCCCTTCCCTCCTTCTACTTGTCCATTTGCCTCTCTCTCTCTCTCTCGCTCTCTCTCTCTAGCTCTGCGTTTGGAGCTCTCTCAGGTAAACACCTTTGTCCTTTTTTTACATGATTAATTTGGATTATCGTTCTGGAATTTTGATGATCTCTTGAGGTTTTTCCAAGCGATTTTAGTAGAAAATAATTGGATATTTGAGATTTTGAACTGATTTGCTTAAGTTGATGCGATTAGATTGTAGATTATGTGATTTATACAGCATGCAACAAGAAGTCAACGCTTGAAACTGTGAAATCTGAACCTATATGTGTTAATTACCGATTATTACTTTGCTTTAACGAAATGCTTACCAAACGGCCCCGTAGTTTTCGTTTAAATCCGAAGCAAAATTATATTATATGTGCGTTGCATTTCAGTTAATTCTTAGCTGATCTGCCTTTATTATGCTATAACTTGTGGAGTTAGCAATTGATTGCTGGTAGCAGTTTACTTTGTATAAATGGCGGGGAATTCCTTTTTCGGACTGCTAATTTGTTCTTGATTTTAGTTATCCAGTGCTTAATCAATGTTATGGTTCTAAACATTTTCGGGTTAATTTGTAGTGCTTACAATGGGAGGAGGTTTTCGAGTTTTGCATTTGGTGAGGCCGTTTCTTTCTTTTCTACCGGAAGTTCAAAGCGCTGACAGAAGGATCCCCTTCAGAGAGAAGATTATATACACTGTGATTTCCCTGTTCATCTTTCTGGTGTGCAGCCAGCTTCCCCTTTATGGCATTCACTCTACCACTGGCGCTGATCCATTTTATTGGATGCGCGTTATTCTTGCATCAAGCCGTGGGACTGTGATGGAGCTCGGAATAACCCCCATTGTGACATCTGGGATGGTCGTGCAGCTCCTGGCCGGTTCAAAGATCATTGAAGTCGACAACAATGTCCGTGAGGATCGTGCTCTATTGTGAGGATTTTTACTCTAGTTGTTTGCTTTAAACAGTTTTCCTTGCTTCGATTATTGAATGATATGAAGAACTTTGCTTTTGGAGTTGCATATTTTGGTACCTTTCAACTTCTGCTTGTTCCTTCCTTGCCCTGCTACGCTAATTGCATGTTATTAAGAAATTTACTTCAGAAGTTGCTCTTTTTGTTAGTTTTCAAACTATGCTCAGTTCTCCTTTGGTCCTTCCTACTTCCTGGTATAATCTTGGTTTAATTTATTTCAACAGTAAATTAGTGGTTTATGTAAAATTGTTCAGCTTGTTCCTTCCTTACCTTGCTAGTCGTTGAGACAATGATCCTTCAGTTATGAGTCTTATGACTTAATTGGGTGGCTTTGCTAGTATTCTAATCTCTTGAATTTTATCGGCTTCTAATTTGCAGAAATGGGGCACAAAAGTTGTTGGCCATCCTCATTGCTGTTGGTCAGGCTGTTGCTTATGTGGTTTCAGGAATGTATGGTAGTGTCGCTCAACTTGGTGTCGGGAATGCGATTCTTATCATTGTTCAGCTCTGCTTTGCTGCAATTATTGTCATTTGCCTAGATGAACTTCTTCAGAAGGGATATGGTTTGGGATCCGGGATTTCCCTTTTTATAGCTACCAACATCTGGTACGCTAGAAACCTGTATTTCTTTTACCTTTTAGTATTATATATATAATCTATGGTCTTGCCATACTTGACTTTTGGTTTGATTATGCAGTGAAAGCATCATCTGGAAGTCCTTTAGCCCTACAACTATCAATAGTGGACGGGGAGCTGAATTTGAAGGTGCCATCATTGCACTGTTCCATCTCTTGATCACCAGGAACGACAAAGTTCGTGCTCTTCGCGAAGCTTTCTACAGGCAAAACCTGCCAAATGTTACTAATCTGCTTGCTACAGTCTTGATCTTTCTCATTGTCGTCTACTTCCAAGGTTTTCGTGTTGTTTTACCGGTGAGATCAAAGAATGCCCGTGGACAGCAGGGATCATATCCTATTAAGCTTTTCTACACCTCTAACATGCCCATCATTCTCCAGTCTGCTCTTGTCTCCAATCTTTATTTCATCTCTCAAGTAAGTTACTAGGCAATAAAAACTAAAGGCTCTTTACTGCAGTTGTTAATTAATTCACATGAAACTTGTTTTCTTCGTACAGTTGCTTTACAGGAAGTTCAGTGGGAATTTCTTCGTGAATATTCTTGGAAAGTGGCAGGATTCTGAATATTCTGGCCAATCTATTCCAGTTGGTGGTCTTGCCTACTATATTACGGCTCCAGGAAGGTGATCCAGCACATTTTGTTGTTTAACCTTTGAAGTCTCCTGCCATTTTTATCATGTTTCGTGCGCGAAAGCATGTATTAATAGCATTGGTTCTTTTTCTTTGTCAATGTGGTTTTAATTGCAGCTTGGCGGATATGGCAGCCAATCCATTCCATGCTCTGTTCTATCTAGTGTTCATGCTTTCAGCCTGTGCACTCTTCTCAAAAACTTGGATTGAAGTTTCTGGTTCTTCTGCCCGAGATGTAGCGAAGCAGCTCAAGGTATTATTTGCCTTCCTCATTCTAGTTCTATGATTTTTCTTTTGATATAAACCTTTGGATTCCTCAAATTGATGTCACAAAAACAAAGACATTTTGGAGAGCTCATAGCATGATTGTAAATGTGAAGACATGAGATTTCTAGGATTAAATTTATGATTCTTAAACAACTTAACGTCACGAACTAATACATTTATGGTTAATGACTGACATTTATGTTGCTTAATTCTGCAGGAACAACAAATGGTGATGCCTGGACATAGAGATTCAAACTTACAGAAGGAACTAAACCGCTACATACCTACTGCGGCTGCATTCGGAGGCTTGTGCATTGGTGCCTTGACTGTTCTGGCAGATTTCATGGGAGCAATTGGGTCAGGGACTGGGATTTTGCTTGCTGTCACAATCATCTATCAGTACTTTGAGACATTTGAGAAAGAGAGGGAAAGCCAACTTGGCTTTTTCGGCCTTTAAGCCCTAATGAAAGGTAAGATAGTTGAGAGCTGTAAGCACGTCCGACCTTGGATAACACTAGGGATACAATTGAGGTCGAATTTGTAGTTTGGTTACGGTTTTTTACTTGTTACATCGTCTTTTATGGATAGCCTTGCATGCAATAGTTTGTTTTTGACGCGATAATATTCGAAATTACTCTTAATCCACGGGTGGAATGGAGCGGTACACTGCCATGACCAACGGACTATGAACTAGTGTGACATATTTGGTGAGTTGTACGGAAAAGTATTGGTTCACACCCAACCCTGCCCATGACCTTGGGTCAATCCAATAAAGGGCGAAAAACCGGATGGGGTTGGGTTGGAAGTCCAATATACCAGTATTTTTTTTTTTATACACAAAACAATATTGAAAGCATTTTGAAGCAATTGAACTGCAAGCCACTCGCATCGTATATGCCCATTATCACGCTATTTTACATTTTTTGTGTTTTCACTGTATTTCCTCTTCTCCTTTAAGCTACTCAAGTCAAGAGTATACGTACGATTTACTTTGTAATTATTTGGTGATTAGTGAGTGTGTCTGGTTTGTGTTAGTGTTTTCATGAAGTGAGCAATCATGGTGCTTCCTGGTAATTGGACAGACTTCAAACTTTGGAAGGATGGATTCTATTTGTTGCAACTTTTGGCCTTATTTTTATTACATTTGGCTGCAAAAATTGAGCCCCAATTTGCACTAGATTAGGTATGAGTCGTATGATTGGATTCCTTGGAGTATAATTTTTGGTAGCAAAGCAAAGACGCTTGCTCAACACTCATGTCCCTCTCAAAGTTATGCTAAGCTTAATAGGGGTGTTTTCTTTGTTAAGCTTAAAAAAAAAAAAACCTAGGTAATCATGCTTTTTAGGATGGAGTTCAAGGTTTTAATAAGTTCAAGTTCTCATGCAAAGCATAAAGAAGCCATGAAAGATTGATTGGGTACACTTTTTTTTTTTTTTGAAATTAGATTAAATATATAAAAGGAGATAAAAGGGGTTTGCAGAAGGTGAAAATTTGGTGTGCAAAAATGGCTCGGGGAGATTATTGTGAAGATTCGACGATATATTCTCATGTTTAGGTCATGCGATGAGTGTTATACATAGTCATGTGATCAATGTTATATTTTACGGTAACATACTTCTTTCATACATAACGTGATGAGTATTATAGAAAAATTCGTTGATATAAGAATTTACCATTAAGTGAACAAGTAAGAAATCCGGCCAAATATTAAAGCGGATTAGAAATCAACACAACTAACTCTATCATCCCTTCTTCTTTCCTGTGCACCAGTTTGTGTGCTCATGGTTTGTGCATGACTCGGTTCACTCTGATGTCTTAATTACACTATAACGATACTCCAACAATCTAATGATAATCCAACGACACTGTAAGCACACAGCCGATTTTATTGTTGTTACAATGTCATTATGACATCAAATTGTTGTTGTTGTTATAGCTATGGCGTCAATAGACAACCGGGTCATGCGCAACCCATGCACAAACTTTGCGCGCAAAAGAGAAGTAGTTCTAAACTAGGGCTTGGCTTCAATGATACAAGTGTTTTGAAGTGTTGAATTTAATTTTCGTATCATTGAATGATACAAGCAAAATCAAACTAAAGACACTAGAGAATATAGCAATTGTACTTTGCAATTTATCTTTAGGCCTAAAACTTTCTCCTACTACTTTGCGACATTCTCTTACTATTAGCCTATAGAGGGACACAAAGCCGCCCAGTGGACATTTAGCCTATAACCTACCTCTGCACTAGTTCACTGTACAAACGTTGTATTCCGAATCTTATAGATTGAGACCAAGAAAAGGAATATCGTACAGATGATGGATTAGACAGGTTGGCTTTTGCCAAAATGTATAGCCTGGAAAGCTGATTCTGCTGCACTGAGTCACTGAACCACCGCACCAAGGACAAAGGTCCAGATTCCACTGCACCACAAGTCCCCTCCGATCTCAATTACGAGTACGAAGTTGAAGGTCTCAACCCCTTTGATATGCCATTGAAAATCTACAGCAACTGGTATGCAATGTGAATGTTGAATGCCCTACAGTTACTCCCACTTTGCACTTGACCATGAAATATCATCTATATATATGGTCCGTTAAAAAGTATTTCTCAGAGAGAAATGTTAAGGAGATTCTTTCAAAAGTGAGACTCTTCATGGACCATTCGTCATCTCGTATTTTTTACATAATTCTTGTGTCAATATTATGTTGAAAACACGAGAAATGAAGAGTTCATAAAGAATCTCACTTTGAGATTGAGAGGGCCTCCTTAGCATTTCTCTTCTCCAAATCACAATATATAGCCAAAGTTACTTGAACAAAACTAAATTTCTTTGCATGTATGTGAAACTATGATAATGTCGACAATTGGAAAAAACTTTGCATGTAAGAAGTCAAATATTTTTCGAACAAAGATTAATTGCGACAAACGTGAAATAGTACTGCACTTGCTGGTTCTCAGTAGCACTATGAAATTTCGGTGGCCATTGTGAATATGTAATGTGATTAGACAGCACAAGATGCAGGGAGGGAGGGAGGGAGGGAGGGAGGGAGGGGGATTGGGAGACTTTTAACTACAAAGCACAAACTAAAGCAACAAGCCAAAACAAAGCAAAAGATGCAGATCTGGGAAAGTTAAGCTTGTTAGCATATATGCGTTTGGGAAGATCGGAAATCAACCAAATGTAAATCGATATGGAAATTAATTAGGGGAAAACAAGAGGTAGTATATATCCGTTTGGAAAAACCAATTATTAGGCAACAAGGGATGGGGTTACGGATTCTCAACTTTGTTTGCCATTAGCAAACCCTAATCACCAAACTCTGCGTACCTAATCACATCATGTAGTTCTATATTAATCTATATATATGCAACGTACTTATGGCTTGCTGCTTATATGCTCGCGTGCCTTTTTTCAGAAACACACTTCTCTAACAAATTTTCTTCATTTTCTTTACCAAAAAGCTAATTGAATGCAAATAATTCAATTGATTTACAATCTCATTTCATATTTCTCTCATATTTTTAGTCTTAATTTGTAATTCGAAATGGCCACGCTAAAAAAGAAGAATTAGAAGTCATGATACCTATATAAACTATTATGTTTTTCATAAGATAATATTGAAGAGAAGGCTATGTGAAAATTTTTGCTCACCACCCTCAACTAGTGGTGACACTCACCACCATACTTATAATTGTTAGATAGATTTAAATTTCGAGATCTGTGTTATGGATATATACAAATCTCAAAATTTAAACTCATACAACGGTGGTAAATAGGGTGATGACAGTGACCACCACTTGAGTGGTAAGGAAAAATACACCCAGAAGCTAAAGATGATTACAAATTCAACTAAATAATTTGTTATAATTCTGTTCAATCCACCGTAATGATATACTAACGTCGCATGCCAAAAAAGAAAGAAAAGATTATGTTCATGTTATAGATTTATTACCAACTGCTAGATTAGATATATAACAAAATAATGTTGTATTTCAAGAAACATGCAATTTGGTCTGCCATGCAAAATTCAAGAAATTATATATTATTGCGTGGAAAATAGTTTTGCTTGCCACTTGTGTTGGAAACTTGGGGAGTTGTTGAGGTCGTGGTCCCATGATTGACCACATTACAACTTTAGTGTAGTACAAGGTTTATTCTTAATGAAGGTTCATTATGTATAATCCTATTAATTAATTAGATAAATTGCCATGATAATGAGAAATGCACGATCTAATATTCACAACCATGATTTGGTTAGTCAGATATAATGATACAAGAAGAGAGAAATAAGACGTCTACTTAACGTCTATGTAGTTAAAAAAAAGGCCAAGTACTTTTACTTAATTATGTTTTAGGCGTTGAATTGAATTGTCCCGACCATTCACGACCCATTATTCTTATTATTTTAATACAAAACTCGGGTCTACGACAATTAAAAAACCGGAAAAGTGTATGTAATTATGAAAGATTGGATATGATTTTCATTGTATATCTGGATCGATTTGTTTGCTTTTGTGCATGTAGATTTGTATTTGAAGTTTTTGTAAATATGTTTCTGAATATTACTTTATCGTTTCATTCGAGTTTAGGAGTTTCTCCAACTCTAATTATAAGTTTGTAAATGCCATTATAATACTATTTATAGAGTTCATTTTTCTATCATAAAATATGCAAATCCACCACAGTAGCTATCATCCTCCTTTAAGTCAAATGGATGTGTTGGGTTATGGGTCATATTTCAGAGTGGGTAGTTTTTTCTATGGACCAAGCAACTTTTGTGTAGGGATGCGCCTTATTTTATATAATTAACCTTTGGTTATGTAGACAACTTTTGTCCCACTCCTATTGTCTGTCAATAATGTCCAAGAAGGCCACTAATTTGAATTTTGAAACATATCTATTATCCACTTTCTATCTTTTATGAGTACCTTAGTTACTTCGAAGAATTTTTAGTTAAAGTGGTTTATAAGATTGATATAACTTCTTATTTTAGTTTTTGACATTGAAAATTGATAGAATTGGTTCATGAGTTTGTACACTATAAGTCATTTTGGTCACTCTATGAAAGATCCGTTAATGTTCTTGTTAAGTGGAGGGTTGGTTTGACAAAAGTACCTTGGTGGTCGCGTGGTCGTTCAATTGACAATGTAATGAACATATTGACAGATTTTTCAAGAATGACCAAAATAATTGATGGTGGACAAACTTAAGAACCACTTTTATGGATTTTCATTATCAGGGACCAAAATATAGAATTATACTAATATTAAAGAGTAGTATTTGGATCAATAATCCAGTGCACATGTTAGCTCTAGTGGGACGTGTTCAAGTGTTAAAGCAAGAATGAAACCCATAACTGAAAATGGACTAGTTGATTGATCACATGTTGTATTGAAACATGTTGGTCCATTCATTGTCACATGCAGTGTGAGTACTATCTTCGAGTTTTCCTTATTGTTTTGACCATACAGAAAGAGGGAGATCCAACACATTTTTTACGAGGGAATGATACCGATCTTCTCATTTCAACTTCTTTGGTCTATTTTTTCATCTAAAAAAGTTGTACATTGATTGAAACGATTTACTCTAGTGCACTATTTAAAGATTAGTTATGTAGAAAATCAATTAAATTAAAAATCGTTCAACAATTTCATTGAAATTGTCAAATTTGTGTGTTAGGGTTGATCGTTAAATAACGCCTTAGAAAAAAAAAACATTTCAAATCATCATGTAATATTGTAGAATAAGAAGAATAATCGATAAAATGTAATGAGAAAATTAAAAAAAAAATTGCTAGCATTCCTTTTCGACGTTAGTAAAAAGAAAAATCGAATACAAAACTTTGAGTTCGAGATAATACTCTTAATTATATTTTTTTATTTGTTACGATTCTTGTACTAGAAGAAAATCAATTGATTGAAGCAGGGTGTAGCAATTAGTGTGGACTGTGGAGTCCACAACTGGGTAGTCAATGTGCATGCAGTGGACTGTGATGTCGTCACAATCTTCTTTCGGCTCTGTCTCTTTTGAAATATTATCTCCCACATGGTCCCCACAATCTTATCAATATTCACTTCTAGAAAAAAAATTCAGTGTATCCGGAATATAGAATAATCTCTCGCTCAAAGGAGTAAGGATGATATTGTTCATACATCCATTTTTAACACCTTTTGTTATTTATGTTCTTTGATTTTCTGAAATTCACTCATTTCAATGGCAAAAAATTGAGAGGATGTGTGATAAGTAAAAACGGTGTGTAGATAACACACTTCAAGAGGAAAACGCTAGAGTAAATTTTCAAAAAACAAAAATTAATCCAAAACAATTTAACCAAAAGAGAGGAAAAAAAGAGCATATAACAATGCAATGTAAACTGTTAATTTGTGTAACAAATTAATTTATAAAACCCAAATTTTGTATTTGTCTTGCAATTTGCACATTCTAATTTTCAAGAAACACATAACTAAATGAGGGAATTTCTTATGCTGGTTGAGAATAAGTGGAACAATTTTGTTTTTTTTTTTTGGGACGAAGTATGATATTCCTTACGAAGTAAAGAAAACCGTACAAGAGGATAGAAAAATATTAAATGCGCCACGGTAAAAGAATTTGTCAAGATTTTCAACCTAATTCAAGAAAAAAGGATGGAATTTTCTCGTTGTCTTGCGACCTGTTTTTGCAAAAGTTGGAATCCTGGTTGAATTTGGTTTGTAGGGTGAATTGGATTCCGGTTTATTTTATTTCCTTTTCCTAGTTTTGCCTATTTTTAATAGGTTATATTCACCAAAGGAATAACCTAACCTGTATATGAACTCTAGAGAGGAGAGAGACGCTAACATAAAGAGAGTTTAACAACTAGGGTTTTGCAGAAGAACCAAAGAAAAGAGAGTTTAACAACTAGGGTTTTGCAGAAGAACCAAAGAAGTGAAAGAGTTGTTGGAACCAAAATTGCACAACGGTTTTAAGTGCTTCGTTTGGTTAAATCGTTCTAAGTTGCAGCCACTATCCTTGCCGTTCATGGATCTTGACTTCATGCGTTATGCTCTACTTGAGTCGAAGAATGAGGTTAGTTGTTGTTTTTATCCAAATTTTCGTTCTTAGATTAATAGTAGTTAGTCCGACTATAGTTTAACGTCCATTCTTTTTCAAAAATATGTTATTCGTATTGAGCTGATATTATCAAGAACAAATAGTACTGACATATTATCGAACACATATGTAACAATATCAATGCATGCTTCCGTTCTTTACTTCATGCACAAAAAATTCATGTATACATGTGTGTTGCTTTCGCTAACTTCTGAAATTGCAGAGTTGTTTTACTGTAGAAATTCTTAATGATAGAGTAAGAATGTGATTAGCTCCATCTAATTGCAATCCAAACCCCAATTATGAAATTCACTGGTTTAATTTCCTATCATTAAACAACTGTATTGACTATTGCATAAGGATTACAACGTGTATTTATTCTAAGCTTGTCCCAACCCTAACCCATCAACCCTAAAACCCTATTCTGCTAATCATCATCCATTAACTACATTATTAAAATAAATTATTGATGGAGACTAATTATACATTATCCCGATCCGTTGGATAATTAAGAGAAGTATTATTATCAATGTACATACATGTATTTTTTGGCATCTGTCAAATTCATACATATGAATATTGATAAGGTCGTTGATCAGTGACAGAACCAGTATGTGAGCATTGCTTGTTCTTAGGTCTAACAACTTAAAAAACAACATATATATTTGTTTGTGTATTGTATTTAACCCCTATAAACAACTAAGACAAACTAAATTACAACCTCCTCCTACTTTTCTATTTTTCTCTATCATATTTATCTTCCTTTTTTATCTTCTTGTGTGCGAGTCTATTGTGCGCACCATATGCTCGATAAAATACCTTAGTTGACAAGCATTGACAGTCTTTAATACTCCACAATATCCTGCATGCACCGTCAACAAACCTCTACAAATAATAATAATTATCTACATATATTATCATAAGTTTTTGGCATCTGTTGGTAGAAATTGACGATTATATGCTTGACGAAAAGATTCAATAAAACTTTTTTTATTAATATTATGGTTCTATTATTTGAAAATCTTAACTCCGCCTTGCCACTGTGGTAAATTATCCTCCTCCTCGTCTCCTGCCATGGATTATGGATGCAACTAGGTAGGGTCAATGAGTAGATTGATAGCAATCAATCACAGACTCACATCATACCTCTGTATACCACCATTATAAATTCCCACCCAAAATATTCAATTAAAAGGATTAAAATAAAATATTTTCCACTCTCATTTTTTTTAATTTTGTATTTATTTGACATTAAATTAAGAGATTTAAAACACAAAAATAAGTGGAGCGTTAAAGAAACTAACGAAATTGTGGAAATCATTATTCTATATGAATTATCCAATGTACGAATTTGCATCGATATTATAATAGTATCATTAAAAGAAAAGTGATTTTAACACTATATTTTACCTTCTGCATTTTCTTCTTAATTCTGTTTTCTTATTTTCTCTTTATACGTTTCATTCGACCGGAAGAATAAAAAAATGAAATGCACAAGGTAAAAAAGAAAGTGCAAAAATCATTTCTGTAAAAAAAATTATTGTCATTACATTTCATAAGCTACAATAATATCAACATGCTATCGATAACATATATATATCAACAATATTTTACTTTTAACAAAATAACAGACGTGCGTTTCATAGCCGGACTCGACGAGTTTTATAACTGAATGGACATTACTTGTTGTGTACTCACTTATGAGTTTATACACGGTATCTTTAAAAAAAAAAAAAAAAAAAAAACTATACACAGTATTTACACTGTCGACTTTTTCCCTTTTCCCGCGCTTTAAAACGCCCCCACTTTTTCCTGACCTCCTCGCATCTCCTCCGCCCTCCCCAAAATCCTATAGTCAAAGTTTGCGCCTCTGCTTTCCGCACTAAATCCCTTCCCTCTCAGACACCTTTTATTCCCCTCATCCCCACAAATCAAACCCAAAGTTTTATGCCTCCAACCAGCAATTTGAACTCTCCTTGCTCACCGGTCCCCTGATTTTCCACCATTTGCAGATGGACCTCGCCATGAGACCAAAACAGAGCAGATTATCCAGAACCTTCAGCAAGGTCATCAACCTCCGCACCGCCACGAGCAGAATCGCTTCCAGCAATGGCATTTGCCTCCTCGCGTTGAACGGAAAGTTCAAGGACAATCTCGACCGGCGGAAGGATGACAAGAAGGAAGAAGAGTTCAGAGTCAGGAATAGAGCGGTTATGGAAGCGCTTCTGGCCAAGCTCTTCGCCGGAATCACTTCCATAAAAGCAGCTTACGCGGAGCTCCAAATGGCGCAGGATCCGTACAACAACGAAGCGATTCAGACGGCCGACCAGTCCGTGGTGAACGAGCTGAAATCGATATCGGAGTTGAAACGCAGCTTTTTGAAAAAGGAGCTCGATCTCTCGCCGCAGGTCACTCTGATGCTCGCGGAGATTCAGGAGCAGCAGGCCATGATGAAAACGTACGAGATTACAATCAAGAAACTGGAGTCCGAATCCGAAAAGAAGGATTCCGACATTTCGTCCCTCCAGAAAAAGCTTCAAGATTTGGTCTTGTCCAACAAGTGCTCGGAGAAAAGGCTAAACGACAGCGGCTCTTCTTCTCTCTCCATTTTCGACAACCTTCGGCATTCGGAGCTGAATCCGACGCATTTCGTTCAATTCCAGCAGCAGGCTTTGAAATCCATCAAAAGCTTTGTGAGATTGATGATCCGGGAAATGGAATCCGCCAACTGGGATCTCTCCATAGCCGTTGGATTCATTGAACCCGGTTCTGTTTTCGAAAAACAGAGCCATCGATGCTTCGCATTCGAATCCTTCGTTTCCAAAACATTGCTCGAAGGATTCAACAATCCAAACTTCGGCCTACCCAGTGATTCTTTATCCCCAAGCAACAAAACCCAGCTTCTGTTTTTCCAGAAATTCAAGAAACTCGTATCCGAAAACCCAAAAAATTTCCTCACCCAGAACCCGAGTTCTTCGTTTTGCAAGTTCACCAAGGCAAAGTACCTCCAGCTCGTTCATGCGAAGATGGAGTGTTCGCTTTTTGGAAATTTGAACATGAGGAAGGTCGTGAGCTCCGGCGGAGTTCCGGACTCTGCTTTTTTCGCGGCGTTTGCAGATGCGGCTATGCGGGTTTGGCTTCTGCATTGCTTGGCGTTCTCGTTTGGGCAGCAAGTTTCGATTTTTCAGGTGAAGAAAGGGTCGAGATTTTCGGAGGTGTTCATGGAGTCTGTGACTGCGGACGACGTCGACATGGAGCCGTTGGTGAGTTTCACGGTTGTTCCCGGGTTTAAGATCGGGAAGACGGTGGTGCAGAGCCAGGTTTACTTGTCTCCGGTCCCTTCTCCGGCGGGAATTTAAGATCGGATGGTGATAGGAAATGTAAATAATGCATCAGAGCCGTTGGATGTGGTGTGGGGCCAAGGTGGTAGGTGTAGTGTAGGTGGTAGTATAAAGGTGTATACTATGAATACAATTGTGTTCCTTGCTGTATAACATGGACTCAATTTTCACTTAGAAATGTGCAGAATGAATAATTTACTTTCAGTATCTTAATCAATTACGTATTGTTATATGCGAACGTCAAAATACATCGGTATTTTAAGCCAATAAGAATGTTAAAATGCAATGCCTGATTTGATTTAGAGAGAAAACTAGCATAACGTTGTAGCTGCATGGACTAATGATGTCGTTTGATGGGTGTTATGTTTTTTTGGGGCGTACAGTAGATAAATCCTCGCATATCTCATGTTGTATACTTCTTTCTCGTTGTCTTCCTGATCACGTGACGAAAGAGACGAGAAAAAGAGGTATACAGCCCGGGAATGCCGGATATGTGAGTTTCTGCTGTGTGATAGATGTTAAAACTTAGAAGTGGGAGTGGGGGAACAGGAGCAAGCAGCAATGGCATCCTGAACTACATGTGAAAGTGGCCCAGAGAAGATATGATCTAGATTGGGATCATATTATTGGATGTGAGAGAGAGAGAGAGAAGCTAGGCTGTGTACGACCAGCCGACCAGGGGGGCTATAAACATTAGTAGCCGTTGGTGCAAATCATTTAGGCAACACATCAACGGCTCACAGTCTCACTGTGAATGACTGTAAGTCATTGATTCTTTATGTAAATCATCAGTCACTCATCCGTGCATTAATTATTAGCTGCTCACAGTCTCATTTCGAAAGACGTAAAAAGCCGTTGATGCATTGTATAAATTGTTAGTCGCTCACATGTGTATGAACGATTAACTCCAAACAAAAGTTGTACTAACATATACATTGGCGTATAGCACTTTCAAAACAAGCTTTAATTTGTACACAATTGTATGCATCTGGATAAGGTAAATATTAAGGACTACGATATTTGGTTGTTATTCTGATCAATGGTTGGAAGTGTTATTTACACGCTCATTTTTATCTTTCACACATCATTATTAATTTTAGATCATTGATCATCTTCAATCATTCAATCCGACGGCAAAAAATTAAAAGAGATGTGTAAGAAGTAAAAACGAGTGAGAATAACATATTGTATGTAGGCCTTTGTAGATTCTAAAGTTTGTTGGTCATATTTTTGTTTTGGTCTCCCATCGTACCATATTATTAGGGTTATGGGGAGGGACAACCCTACAATTCCGAGCATTTGGTTCACGGGCCTTTTTCCTATTGGATTTTTAGATCGTCGGGTCCGCTCAATTCTAACGACACCGATACTGTCCTCAACTTTACCACATGTCCAATCCGTCAGGTCTGAGGTTTTATCACAAAAAGCTTCGGTATTAATTAGAGTAGGATAATCGTATTTAAACCCTTTTGATTTTTTTGCACACACTGATGTGGGACTTTAACATCCCCTTCACTTCAGCATTTGTTTTGTTTGTGTGTCTTGATCTAGCAAATCCAAAACTTTTGGTTCCATTCGAAGCATGTATCGACAAAGATCGATTGCTGTTTCCCATACTAACTTTGCAGCGTGCCTCTTCGATATCCGGCATTTCTGTACAAGAAGTGATTTCCGCGCATACATTTTCTCTTTATGTATACCTTTGTTTATTTTTAGTCTTTGAATTAAATAAATCAAAGAAGAATCGAAAGACCAAAGAAAATATAAGCATGACCAAATGAAAACTGAATGCCGCTCGACCAAATAATCATATGCATCTTCGACATTAAGTAAGTCACACTTGGTGAAATAACAGTTGGTACTCGAGCTCTGGAGTTGTAAAAACCATGAAGCTGCTTGGAAACCTGCAATATGGGTCTCAATGCGAACCGCAAGAGAGCCTGTTTGTTTTGGTTGTAAGCTGTCCAGACTTCCCTCCAAACACATTAATTTAACGGCTAATTAACGGCTGGAAGTGCGTTGATGAATCAAAGAAAAATTAACGGGTGAATGTGGCTTGCTTAACATGTCACACCCCAGGTCGGAAGTGTGTTGACGAGGACGTCGGACCTCTAAGAAGGGTGGATTGTTGGATCTCACATCGTCCAGTGGAGTGGATCTATCCTCTATGCCTTCTATGTACATGCTCACCTCCAATTATCACGAGATCTTTTGAGAGCTCACTGGCTTCGGGTTTTGTAAGAATTCCGAAGTTAAGTGAGAAAGGGGTCAGAGCATTTCCAGGATGGGTGACCCACTAGGAAGTTATACTCGCATGAGTTCCCAAAAACAAAACCGAGATGGCGTGTTCGAAGCCCAAAACGGGCAATATCGTGCTACGGCGGAGTTGAGCTCGTGATGTGGTAGAGCCTGGGTCGGGATGTGACAAAACACGGTATGCATAGCATACATTGATAGAAGGACTCAGCATTTTAACCAATCAAAGTGACTCTTCTCAGGTATCAGTAATCTGAAAGATGGCATCTTCGAAGATGTGATCATTTCTTGCAAATCTTGCTATATAATTTACAGATTCAATAAGACAAGGACTTGATCCAACAAACGAATGCCAAGAAAATTCACTCAGAACAAAGAAGAAGAAAGACCTGTATACTGTTTCAAATGGGGATTTGAATAGCCTTTCCCCACCATATATTACCATAACCTAATGTCCCTAGAATGCATGTCGCCTGCACGCCTTAGTCAGACTTGTTAACCTTCGCGTATACGATGCAATTTTCAACAATCGATTTCCCGTTTCCTTTGTCAGTCCAAGTCGTTCTCCACGAATAAACATTGTCAGTTCCACCAGATCTTCGGTTTGAGCTGATGTCTAGTTGTGTTTTTCTACCATGTAAACCCACTATAATCCAAACTCTGCATTGATTGATTGATTGACTATATCACAGAAGAAATCCAAGCTACCGATTTTCCAGAACTGGCTGAAAATCATCAGTCAGAAGGTCAAGAACATGAAATCTTTCCTCCAACAATTCAGATCCAGAAAAGCTGAAAAATGATTACTTTCTTCAATCAAAGCCCATCATGTGCTTCATCATCATCGACTCCAAGAAAAGACGCTGGTATCTAACAAAGTCATCGAGGAAGATTTCAAGCAGAGCCTGGTTCACCATCTGAGGAAGGCGGAGAGTCTGAAGCGTCTGCAAGTGCGTCAAGCATTGCAATAACATCACCAGGGTCATCCAAATAGTACTTGGCTTTACTGGGCTTCTGTCCAACAGTGCAAGCGAAAACACTGGTATTGGAGGAGAGGACACCATTTGTCCTAGCACTACCAATGATCTCAAACATATCCTCATCAGATCTATCGTCGCCAACACACAGTACAAAATCGGCCTGCTTCCCTGTCTGATGCATTGATGTGAAGATCTTTTCTGCAACCACGCCTTTACTGACACCCTGTAAGGCACAACAAAAATTAGGATTCACATCATCATATTCGCTTTGAAAAATCAATTGGCATGTAACAATCCCCAAGCAATTTAATGTAGATATACTTTTATCATCAGCAAGCAAACTACTCGTCTCAAACTTTACTATAGTCTCCAACTTTGCTAGTCAGACTTTTATGAACTAATGTCTAAGCATTGCCATACTTCACAGTTTAATCTTTAGATATGATTCTCGTGACGATATAAAACAAACCCTCATCGCACTTCAGGCATTCTATTTTCTTAAGATGTACGCAAGCATAGTCTTACACGCATATTCCGAAAGTTGATTTATGATATGCAAAAGACCAGTAAAGAGACGAAAAGGAAAGATGAGGGAAATAACTGGTGTGTCTTCTATGAATTCTAACAATGGTAATGCAGGAACTTGGAGCTCTTTCTGTGATAAATAGGACTAGGTAGCCGATCCTAGAGAATTAAAAACTGAGACAGAGTTAAGACATTCACCTGTGGCTTCACTTCTACAATGTATTGACCACTCTTTACAGCAACTGGTTCATTTGCTAGCACACTTTCTAAATGATCCAGTAACTCTTTAGCCTGGCTGGATCCAAAACCAGGATCTGCATCTCGATGGTGCCAAACCAAGGCACTCTCCTTGGTTTCAATGCTGGAACCATCGGTGGCTTCTGTGTAGAGCTTCATAACTGGTTCAGCTATCTGTATCCAACCAAAGTCACTGCTCTGCCCGCAAACTTCCCAGTCCTTGTCAGCAGACCACCTAACAAAAAAAGATTTATATTAAAACCAAACGAAAACAAGGATATCTGTAAAGGACAAATATATATTGAATATACCTCACAAAATAACCATGTTCGGCAGCAATTCCGAGTTTCTTGCAAGGAGAAAACCACTTACTTAAACTATCCCTTCCTCTTCCACTGACCACAAAAACAGTGTTTTTAACATCACCACAAAGCGTATTAATGAGGGAGATGACCTCTTGACTCGGGCTCTTATTTATAGATGTTTGAGGCATCACAGTGCCATCATAATCCAACAGAATTGCCCTATTTTTAGATCTCAAGTAAGCAGAAACGATGCGATCAATAGTCAGCTTTCTGAAGTTAGGATCAAGTGCTATAACCCTGAAGCCGAAGCCCAAACCAATACCCCAGCAACGCCTTCTGAAATGTTCCTTGCAAGTTCTCTCCATATCTTGGAAAACACTTCGCGACCAGTATGCCACATCATGTGTACTAACATACCTATAATGTTTCTCATGCCGCAACTGCTTCTCGGGTTCAACCATTGAAATTGCCTCGTTCATTGCCTCCGCCGTTGATTCAATATTCCATGGGTTAACCCGAATTGCACCACTTAGTGAAGGGGAACATCCAATAAACTCTGATACTACGAGCATGCTCTTCTTCGGCCCACTGTGTTCTGAATTAGTATCTGATAGAGAGTTTCCTTGCCTGCACACAATGTACTCGTATGGAATAAGATTCATCCCATCTCTCACAGCTGTGACTACTACACACTCTGCAATTGTGTAATATGCAACTCTTTCACTAAGAGAAACTGGTCTATCAATGAACACGATAGGTTCATATCCAATTCGACCAAAATTTTCATTAATTCTTTTGATGCTTGCCTGTATTTCAGCCTGTGTTTCCTCAAGATCTTTCCCTCTTCCCCTAGCAGGGTTCGCTATCTGAACCAGAACCGCTTTCCCCTGCCACTTCGGATGCTGCTTCAGCATCTGTTCCATTGCCAAGAGCTTCAAGTTGACACCTTTAAAGATGTCCATATCATCAACACCAAGTAGCACCGTCTTTCCTTCAAACCGTTGTTTAAGTTCTCCTACCCTCCATTCCTTATCCGCAAGCTTCAACACTGACTCAATCTGCCCCATGTGAATCCCAACAGGCATGATCTTTATCCCAACCGTCCTTCCGAAATAATCCAACCCAATATAACCCCGCTTCGACTGATACTCCAAACCCAACATCCGACTACAACAAGACAAGAAATGCCGAGCGTAATCAAATGTGTGGAAACCAATAAGGTCCGCATTTAGAAGTGCCTTTAAAATCTCTTCCCTGACCGGTAGAGTCCTATATATTTCGGACGAAGGGAATGGGCTATGGAGAAAAAAACCCATTCTCAATCTATTGAACATCCTCCTCAAGAAGGTAGGCAGCACCATTAGATGGTAATCATGAATCCACACATAGTCATCCTCCGGATTTATCACCTCGATCACCCTTTGCGAGAAAATCTTATTTGCGGCCACATACGCCTCCCACAAAGACCGATCGAACCGCCCCCCATGAGTTGCTGAGAAAGGAAGCATGTAATGAAACAGAGGCCACAAATGCTGCTTGCAAAACCCATGATAGAACTTGGACAAAATGTCGGGCGGCAAAAAGGCCGGAACGCACTTGAATCTATCCAACAGGAGTGCTGATACATCGTCTTGTTCATTGGAATCCACTTCGACGCTCAAAGAACCTACATACAAAACCTCCATATCTTCCGGTAGACCGTCCTTCAACTGCAATACCAATGAGTCCTCATCCCAACTAAAGCTCCATCCTTTGTTATCCGGTCTCCGCTTGGCTTTCACAGGGAGCTGATTCGCAACAATAATTATCCGGTCCTGAATGATCGACGACGGAACATCCGACGACACACTACCCGCCTGATCATCATCGAGCTCCGATATAACACCGGCGACGGTCATTACACGCGGAAGCCGCCGTCTTTCGCGACCCATTACCGGAAAGTTTCCGGAAGCAAGATCTAAAAGATTGGTATACGATTTGGACATCATCTTGAACAGAATTTATCTGGGTTTCTCCCAATCCAACTCAAAAATCACAGACAAGATCTCACAAATATAAACCTGACCCAAGATTCTTTGCCCTCTTGAAATAACCAAAATTAAGCAGGATCTGCAATAACACCAAATAAACAGGCATCAATTTCAATTTGTAGCAAACTAAGCATTGATTAATAACATTCCCATGTACCAAAAATTGCAACAAAAAACAAAACATCATAAAATCTCAAGCTTTCAATTAATATCCAAAAAACAAAGCAGACCCTAGAGGGTGAATTGAATGCAATGATTATATTTCCAAAAAATGAAAAAATTGATACCTTTCAGAGGTTTGAAAGAACAAATTTTGAATCTTTCGCAGGAAAAATTTCGATCAGAAAATTCAAATACAAAAATGAATTGGGGGTGATATCAGCAGGAAAAGAAATCTAGGGTTTGGTTTGGTCTTCGAAAATCTCTCTCTCTCCCCAGACAAACATAAAAACAAATATTTTTGCTTCCCTCTTTTTGGAGGAACAAAATGAATAAATTTGTTTATTTATATATATTTTCGGAGTAAATTTCTAAATTCGAAAAACAATTAAAAAATAAGAGGATAAGGTTGGCCAGTAGACTAGTCAGTCATGCCAACTGGCCTAAATGTTTGAAATCCTCCCCCACGCGCTCCTACTCCCGCGTGCGAATAATTTGGTGACGTGGCGAAGTCCTGCACTTGCGTTGGCATCAGACGCACCGTTTGAAAAGGGGAGGGGACACGTCGACTTTGTACGTTTGTAGCCCACTGCCCGGGCCCAAGCGTCGGTGGATATATATCCGCTCGATTAAATGATCCCGTGTTTTCGCGTTCCTGTTTAAATAACTGCGCTCGGCAATTGCTTTCATGACACGTAGCGACTTGGAGTTTTTCGGCACGTTTTCATTAGACTTTTTATTTGACCAATATAATAGCCTTAATTTTCTCAATCGTTTTATTTTTTTTTTGACCTGACTTCTCTACCCTTCCACTTCTCATACACTCTCATTCTTTTTTATATGTGCGGTCACAGTTAAGCCACGTTAATATTTTTTTTTATATTTTTTTTTGTCTTATTATCTCTATAAAAAAAATTAATATAAAATGTTGACGTGGCTTAACCGTGACCGCACAAAATAAGAAGAGATATGAGTGTATGGGAAGTGGGATGACAGAGAAGCCGGGTTCCTTTTTTTGTTTTTTTTTTGTTTTTCTGAAATATAAATGATAAGGAGACACTCTCAAAGTGGGGACTTTTTATGGATTTTTCGTCATTTTATGTTTTTAACATAATTCTCGTGCAAACGTTATAAAACATTGCTCCAAAAACATGAGATGACATAGAGAGTCTCATTTTTGAGAGAGTTCTAAAATTCATAATAATAAGCCAAAATTTTCCTGACATGATTAGTTACAAACTCTTTTTGACAAGCATTCGCGGTACTTTTAGAAGCACATATTTCTCCATTAGCGATTGGCTTTAATGATAGTCTTTACGTTTTCCCTTTCACTAGTAGTATGGGGAAGGAGTGGACTTATTAGCATTTCTCTTTTTGAAATTGTTACCAATCATTCTATCACCTACTTTGGGAGCACCTTTTCTCACCACCATAAATTATAATGTATGCACCTAAAACATATGTCACGTGTCTTTCACTTATATTGGTTTATTTTTTTTTCAAAATTTAAAAAGTAATATTTAATGTGAAAGTTAACAAGAATTAGGTAAAAAGATGCAGATAATTAGGTGTATGGTACACCATATTTATGATGGTGAACAAAAATGCTCCCACTACTCCTCCTACGTTCTTTGTATACCTTTAATCATCTAAAAATGCTACACTTACCCTATTTTATATACCATATTTATATCACCTCACTAACAGAAATGAAACTCACATGTGTTGGTGGAACCTATCTCTATTGGAGAGGTGATGTGGTATGAAAAATATAATACGTGTAGCAGTACTCCTAATTATCACTTAATTCTAATCGCATCACCAATCAAAACATAAAAAGACTTCATCACTAGTTTTCATAGTTACTTAACTTGTACATATACAAGTAGTTTTCTTAAGACAAACACGTATTAAGCGTGAATATATATTGAATACTAACACTAATAAATGCCCATGACAAAACCAAACATATGGCATAATAAATTATTGAAATGGTACTACACTTAGTACATCAAAAGTATCACTCAATAAGCTAAGGGTGCGTTTGTTGCACCGGACTATCTCGGACTGGACTAGCTTCAAGGACTAAGCTGGACTGGCTTAGACTAGACTAAGCTGGACTAGTTTAGTGAAGCGTTTGGTGCAGTGTCAGACTAAAAAACTGGACTAACAATAAATTATTATTATATTTCAATTTATTTTCTATTAAAATATTAAAATGAATATATGGAAAAATAAAAGGGCATAGCCCTCTGCTTCTTCTTCCTCACGAATTGCAGGTGCTGCAACTTAGAGAATTATCAAATTTTTAATAACAAAGCTAACCCAGTCAAAACCCAAAAAATAGAGATCCAAATTTCCAATAACAAAGAGAAAATTTTGATTATTACAAATAAAAAATACCCTAACAAGATCCAATTAATTGCTGGTGCTCCTCTCACACTCAGGTCTGGGAGAGGATCGTCTCCGGACCCAATCCCACCGGATCCTCCGAGCCCTTATTCTTCTTCATTTTCCCTGCAGTTTTTCCCAACAGTTCGAATCCAATGTTAACGACTTCTCGGATATTTGGCTTTGTGAAGGTCGTTGGAAAGCTCCTCCTATATTCGGTTTCTGATTTTCATGATGGTGAAGGCTTCACCGTGAAGTAGAGGAGAGAGACAACCTGGGAGAGAGGGCTGCTTGTTGACGATGGTGGGGATTTGGGGAGGAAGGCTCAGTGTAGGCGACGATTGCAGAGAAAAATGAAGAAGGAGGAACGGCGATAAATTTTTTGACGAGCTTGATCCAGTTAGGAGAGGGAGAGAGAAAGACAGAGAGTTGAGGAACAGCGAAGGAGGAAGGCGTTCTTAGCAATCCCATGGTTCAACGCGGGACTAATTTGTGGACGATCTAAGGAGGCCCGGAGTCCAAACGAGTCCGGGCTAGTCTCACTTAAGTTAGTCCCTAAGCATACCAAACATGGGACAATAATCCTAGCTAGTCCAGTCCCACTTAAGAAGGTGAAACAAACACACCCTAAATGTGCTATATTAATACCTGTATTTTAATTTTTGAAGTACATATATTAAATTTAGGACTTCCAGCCTTTGTTTGGTCTATATGATTGTTATGTATCACTCACTAAGCTAAATGTGCTCTAATTAATACTTGTATCTTAATTTTTAATGTACGTATATTAAATTCAAGACGTTCAACCCTTGTTTGGTCTATATGATTGAACTAGAATGAATAACTCAGTCATATGGTGAAATTAACTCCCTTTCAGTAATACTAAACACCAAACCAAAATGGAGAACTAATACTTGTGTCTTTTTATAAGGTAGTTGTGGGCAACTTGATCAAACGGTGGATACAAAAGAGCATTTGGTTGATGATAAGGGTCGTCCCCGGAGAATTAGGAATAACGTTTGGTGATTGGTTGGGGGAATAACGTTTGGTGATTGGTTGAGCGATAAGTGTGGAGCTCGCCGTCTATGCAATTTGGCACGTGGTGCCAATACAAAAATACGGATAAGTAGATGCCAATTCCAATTTGGTGATGACGCCGTCAGTAACGTCAGGCACGTGGTTTTGGTCATGGATCGGGCAATTTAATACTAGTCGGTGGTTCGTTGGTGGTCATTTCAAATTTTGTTTATTTGAACAAGTCTTAGATAATTTGGTTGGATTAAAAATAACAAAGAAATCATCTCCAAATCTCTTCCACCAAATCCATCAAATCCATCAATTCGAGCATTTGAAATTTCATCAAACGGCTAAAAATAGGGGATCTCTTTAAAATTTGTAATAATTTTAGTCGTTTGATCAAATTTCAAGGACTCGAATTAGTAGATTTGATGAAAGGGATCCAGCCTTAAAAATATGTTAACTTATGGCCAGTTTTTATTATAATATGACAAACAATATAGAGTTCGTGAAGTAATAAAATATCTTGTGAAGTGAAAGTAATTATTTTTTAGAACTTTAGTACTGAATTATCGTGTTATTATGCATTTTAATTGGTCTTTGAAATTCTTATAATTATTTGAATTTTTTTTGTTACTGATGATTTGGTTCGTTTGAGTTTTTCATGTAGTTTGGATTTAGTTTTTTTTTAAGCAAGCTCATTTTCTTGTCATCGATTATTTAGTGGTGTCTCGTATCGTAACCTCTTGATATTCTTATATAATCTTTATTTTCTTTCGAGTTTCTGCCCGGCTGTCAACAAAATATAAGTAAATAAATAAATATCGTGCTTAAATGGTGGAGATATTAAAGTCCGCAAAACGCAAATATATATTTTGCATGGTTGGGGTTGAAAGGATGGAAAGTGGGGAAGCAAATGCAATGTCGTTATCGTCCCTACAGGATTTGGTTTATTCGCTGGAATAATAATTGGGTTGCTCTTGTAAATAAACAAGGATTGAGGGGTATTCTATTTGTACCCTTTTTCTCCTTTGACTGGCTTACAATATTAGAATACGCTTTGACTTGCTTACCTAATTTTTCCTGCATGGAGAAGGTGAGGAGGGAGGGTGAGTGTGGAATCCTTTGGAACAAGATAATATTGCTATTACAATCAAGCCTCAAATATTATTTGTTGATACACTTTTTCATTTAGATTTTTAATCATAATAGGATCTTTCTGTTCAATTTATTAATTTCGAGTTCAAATCATACTCGTATTCAATTTACTGGTTTCAAGTTCAAATACTTCTCTCATTTTAGTATCGTAAAATTTATTCACTAAAAAATTCCTTTGTATGCTCCCTTTTTTATCAATTGTGTGTTTTTTTACAAATTTTATGTCAACTGATTCAACTGTTTATTCTTTGAGAAATACTAAGGGGACTATCTCAAAAGTTGGACTCTCCGACTCCTTGCTAACTCATGTTTTTGACAAAATATTTTATAATTTTAGCACGAAAATTAACATTAAATTATAAAATAGTAGAAAATCTATAGAGAATCCCACTTTTGAGTCCCTATCTTATTATTTTTCAATTGATCAACCTATAACGTCCTTCCATGTGACTTGACCTCGAAAATTCCTCCAACAACTTAGAACGAGGATCCTCTCCGGATCCTTTTTGTGAGGATCCCGGAGATCCTCTAATCCCGTCCGTTCATCGTATATTGTGCCGTCAGAAATCATTGTAATTTTTTTATTTAAAATTAAATATAAATAGTATTTGACAAAAACTGGCCGTACGATCCACGATGAACGGACGTGATTAGAAGATTTATGGGGATCCTCACAAAGAGGATCCGGAGAGAATCCTCAATGAACATCTTATTGGCTCAAGTTCAAAATGTCCTATTTTAATATATTTTGACTTGGTTTTGCTTGAACAATAAGACATGCTTTTGCTTAATTGATTATTAATTATAAAAATGAAAATGAGTTGCTATCTGCACTCTAAAAAGACTAAAAAGTCCATTCTTTGTGAAAAATATAAAGAAAAAAGGGACATAGGATAATTTTTTGAGGATAAATTACATAGTAGCCCCTCAGGTTTGAGGTCTTTTACAATCTCATACAACATCTTTAAAACATTTCACTTTCATACCTCACGTACTGTTTTATTTCAAAATAATACATCAATTACATTTTCCATCTATTGATCCATTAAGAACTGACGTGACTGCCACATTTGTGCCACTTGGCAAAAAAAAATTTTAAATTTTTTTTTTAAAAAACCTGAATTTTCTCAACCAAAAAAAAGAAAAAATAATAATATTGAAACCCATCCCATCTCCCCGCAACCCCCCCCACCCCCACAAAAAACAAACCCAGATCTTTTTTCCCCCACCCCCACCCCCACCCACCCACCTCACAGAAACCTCATTCCTCTTCCTCACCCCCTCCTCCTCCTCTCTTTTCCCTCATATTCATCTTCTTCCCCCTGCAACCCACCCCACCCCACCCCCACCTTCCCCGAGCGCACCCGCACCCACCCTCTTCCCTCCTCTACACACCCCACTCCTTAAATCCATACCCATTCCTCTCATTTTCACCTCACGAACCCGACGATGGCGGACGAGATCTGGGTTTTGTTTTGTTTTTTTGTTTTTTTTTCTTCTAGGTTGCAGGTAGGGGGTCGGGGGAAGAAGATGAAGATGGGGAGAAGAGAGGGGAGGAGGAGGGGGGGGGAAGACGAACTGAAGGGGTGTATTTTTTTTTCTGGGTTGCGGGAGGAAGAAGATGAAGATGGGGAAGAAGATGAAGATGAAGATGGGGGGTTGCGGGGAAATGGGATGGGTTTCATTTATTTTTTTATTTTTTTGGTTGAGAAAATTCAGGTTTGTTTTAAATTTTTTTTTTTTTTTTTTGCCACGTGGCACAAATGTGGTAGCCACGTTAGCGTTTAACGGATCAATGGATGGAAAATGTAACGGAAGTATTATTTTGAAATAAAATAGTATGTGAGGTATGAAAGTGAAATGTTTTAAAGATGTTGTATGAGATTGTAATAGACCTCAAACATGAGGGGCTACTATGTAATTTACCTTTTTTTTGAAGTACTAATCACAATAACAATAAGAAAGGAATTGGACAAGTTTTTTCCTACCAATTTCAACCCACATAACAGAATAATATCCAGGTAGCTAAAATGAAAGTGTCAAAGATGCTGTGGATAAAACTAAAATATTGGAGAGCAAAAAATAAACAAAAATGTGCCTATCCGTTTCCCAGTGAATGACAAGGAGAACAACACACACGTCCAAGTCAAAGAATTCCCACCGAAACAAGAAACACTACACAACATAAGAAAAAACAGCACAACCTATGCACTCTGGCGATTAATCCAATGTCACTAACAGTATCGATCACTAACCTATATGACATTACCATCCCTCTCCATGGCATAATACGTAAGAATCGAAACTCGGACAGGCGAAAAAATGTCATCGGGGAACGATAGTGGTCCGGTGGATATAGCCATCAATGTTGTGAGGCAGTGGAAGGAGACCTATAGATGGATACCAATATTTGGAGCTGTTGCTGCAATTGCAGCGGCTTTTTTGACTGGTGGAAACAATCTTCCGGCTCCGGTTTGTGTTTTTTGATTAGGGTTCATGTTCATAGTTATTGGCTAGTCACCTTTGTTAAGCACATGTTCATGGTCAGATATTTGATGGCCCATTTTATAGCATCTGAAATTTGTTTTTGGTTTGTTTGATGTTTATCAGTTTTCGACACCAATTGAGTCAGGGAGTCTGACACTTCTAAAGGCATTTGTTGTGGCTTGTGTGATCTACGTTCCTGGAGCAGCCTTTGCAAGTTGCGGCTGTTCTGTGAATGACTTGTTTTCTGATGTATGGATTAAAACACTCTATGTTGCTCCAATACAATTCTATTTTACCTCCAAAGAAATTGGTCGCTATAACATGGATTTTTCTACAATGCGGTTAACTACACTTTTGAAATTGTGTATTTCATTCATATTATTGATAGTGTTGAAACTTCTGACCTTATAGTTGTCAACATGCAACGATATGATTGTCAATATGTTGTCGATAAACTTAACTGAAAAAAAGTAGTTAACCGCACTCGTAAAAGGACTGTAACGTATAATTAGCTAATAGAGTTTTCTATATTCCCAGTTTCTCAAGGAAAATCAACCAAGTGAAGGTTTCTTGATGTGGAGTATGGTAGTTGTTCTCATCACTGCAGGTATACCACAACATTAGCATGTTGCTGTATGCAATTTTTTGTATGTTAATTTTCTCATGTCTGTAATTTTTTGGACAGCAACTTGGCTTGCTTTGGCTACATACTGGCAGCTGCCAGTCTCACCGCAGCAATCGATGCAAGGTGCTCTACTGGGAACTATACTTGTTACTGAAGGTTTTAGCTACATACCCTTGTGGAATAAGGTAATTAAGGTGATATACAGATTCAATTGCTTAATTAGGACGTTGCATGCGAAAACCTTACAAGAGAATGAAAAATGAAAATAATTTCACTTCTTTTCAGTAACTCAACATTCTCTTTGTGCTATTCATTCCGAAAACATGTAAACCTTTGATGTCAAATGCTTACGCTTGTATTGTCTTTTCGCTATTATTCTTTCGTTTCTTACTCTCGAGCAATTGTGAAATACAGAACGCAAATCACAATTTCAATGGCGGAGGAATTCTTTGGATATTTCTTGATTGGACTGTGGCTCCACTCATTGCCTTCGCATTTGCACTCTTACTCTTCAGCGTAATGAAGGCTTCTCTGCTTCGTCGTGAAAATGCAGAAAAATGGGTTCTTGTTTTTCTCCCATTTGCCTATGGAATATCTGCTGGACTGCTTTGCCTCTTTCTCATGTTTCAGGTAAATTTCCTCGAGTGCAATTAGTAGTAGAACTTTATTATATATTACATTTTACTTTTGTCGATTTTCCGATGTGAGATTTTTTCTCCAACACCGTTACCTGCATCAATATCTTCCTTCTTTGTTGTCCATATGGCAGGTCATTCCGTCTATAACAGCGGTTCACAGTTGGGTTACCATTGCTGCAGTTGCCACGGCCGCCATGACTGGAGCACTATTATCTTTGGTAGCATTTGTAACAAAATAAGATTTTTTTTTTAACCTTCCTTGCCCATATTTATGTTCAACCTTAATTGGGATCTCTACAAAACAGGGTTTGGTGATTCCTTTGGCCATGAAGAAAGTCAACGTAGACAAAAATTACAAGACCAAGAAGAGAAACATGTCTAAATCCATAGACCAAAAGTGCATCGAAAGCCAAGAACAAACATGCATTAGTACAAAATCTTTGGATGACGAAGCGCAGTTTGAAGAAGCCTTGAAAGATTTCATGCAGATGAGAGTCCTTGATACCGTGTACGAAGAAGAGGATGAGAGGAGCTGGGCTTCACCGGACTCAATAAAGGAACCTGAACCCGAACCTGCGCCTGCTCATAGTCACTCAGTTTCCGAAGATCAGTCTAACACGGAGAAATCTAGGTCATTTAGGCAGTTGCTTGAGTCTTCGCCAAACCAGGGTCAATCAAGGCACTTTCACAAGATTGACAAAACTACTACACCGGTTGAGAAGGCCCTTCGGTTCATAAGAGGCTCATCCAAATCAGCTTTTTCTCATGTGAGTCCTATCCATGTATTTTGTACTTGCCTGAATGTTCGGTCACATTACTTTATATTACGTTAACACCTTGTGCTTATGTAATTGAATAGGCGAACGAGTATGACAGACAGACCCTTGTTCGCCATGCTCTAGCCGAAAAATATGATGATGTTGAAGGCTTGTTCATTTTCCCACAGATTATAGCTTCGTGTATCTTCGCGTAAGTTTATTTCTGCCAGAAACAAAAATTCATTTGATATAACGTATAGTGAAGATATTGACACATGGCATTGCAGGCTTATTCAATCTGCTAATGAAGTAGCTGCCATTGTGAGTCCATATGGAGCTATTCTTGATGTATTTCAACACAGGGTGAAATACTCCGGAAATGGGGAATCTGTGGTGAGTTAACGACTGTATACAATCACGCGTCTACCTCTATTTTCCATATCTTATCGTCTTGACCAATCAATATAAGATTCTTGTAGGAATCCATCCATGTGAACTGGTGGTTTAAGGCGATTGGCGGATTTGGCGCAGCAATTGGTTTCTTGATCTGTGGCAGGAGGCTGACACAGTGCCTAGGTGGGAAGCTCACTTATATAAGCAACTCAAGAGGCTTAGCAGCACAACTGTCCACTGTGGCAGCAATGATTCTGGTTCATAAGATTAAGCTTCCGGTTTCAAGTGTTCATGTTTTTGTTGGATCGTTAGTAGGAGTTGGGGTCGCAGACGACGCTCGGGTGAGATTTTCTCGTATCTTCAAAATACAAATTCGTTTCTCGTCATCACATTCCAAGAACATTTTAACGATAAGTTTTAGAAAAACTTGACAGTCAGACCCTTAATATTTTCGTTTTTTTTTTCCTCAGAATGTTAACTGGAAGCTCCTGTTCAAGTTCATATGTGGGTGGGTGCTCACCATTATTTTTTGTACTGGGATTGCTTACGTGATCTTCTCGGTGTCTATACACTCCCCAGCCTATGTGGTGCCCTAAATCCGTCTCCAATTGTTCCATCAATAATCCATTTTGTTATTTTTTCTTTTCTTTCTTTTTTTTTATCCTGTTCCTCTCTCTCTGTGTGTATATATATATTATTTTTGTTTTTTGATTTATAAAGCCGACATCACCTAATGAGATACTTCATTGTTGTTGGTGATGTGTAGCACTCAAATAGTCAAATTTATGATTAGTCATTTTTGGAAAACTTCTGTTTTTATTTTTTATGTGACACTATGACACATTTGTGTAATACATGCACAAACATATTTTTTCAGTTTATCGGGGTATTTATTTACCGTAATAAATACCTCCCAAGATGTTTATTTGACAATTTACCGACATTAAAAACTTATTTATGTAGTGTGAATGTACCACCTCCATCATTTTTTACGAAATTTTTTGTGAAAGAGCATCACAAGTCACATAAGTAAGCCCTTCTTTAAAGGCATTTCTACGACTTCGCAACTCCAATATAACTTTGCGTAAGAATTGCGTTGACGATTCTCCAACTTTCTCCGTTTTTGTCTTAACATTTTCCTGTCCAAGTCATAAGATAATTGGTCAAAATAAGTACCAAGCCATTTTCTAAAATAGATACATGCATGTTGCTTCCTAAAGGCATTCGAGGAATTTCAACGACTTCTTTGGCGTTTCATGAAGGCTTATTTGGGCTGTAGCTAGGGCTTTCAAAAACTTTATATCGAGAGTGATTCACTTCAAATTATTGGAGTTTTGAATTACCTTCTTACCAATTAATTGAATTGTTGGATTGATTAGTTATTAGTCATATCACTATAGTCTAAGAGTTTAAGGGTTTTTTTTCCATGATACAGTTAAGTAATGCAACGATACTATAAAAAAAACAGTGCTTAAAATTCTTCTTCAAATATTCCGGGTAATTCACAACAAAGTAAGGCTATTGTGTTGGATGAATTATTGGCTAATCTTCCTGCAGACCTTGGACATAGACGTCAAATGCTTGCTTATCCACTTAATTATCACGAAGCATTTCGTAGACGCTCTTCAAAATGATTATTGTCAACCTAAAGACCATATCATGCCAATAAAAGCTAGCAACAATTGATGTTTTATTACGGTCGGGATCAATGGTTAAATGATAGCATTATTGTTTACATTGAGATACATGTATTTGCTTGTATTGACAATAATCTATTATGCATGTTTTTATGACATGAAACCTCGCCAGAAACAATTATAATTTCGTTGTTGGCCTTTTTTTTTTTTAACTTTGCACTTTTTAAGTTCGCCCCTCCCCTCGGTAATTACTGGCTTCGCCACTGAGTGCGACTAACGCTAAATGAAAATTAGGACATTAAATGGTGATATATCTCTTAACTTTGACATTACTTTCTTCTCAAACGTTGCAAGGATGCGCGGAGTAGGTTTATTAATCATGCAAAATTGGTTATGTTCACGTTTAATCATGCACAATAGTTGTGAATGACTTGTAAAATGGTTGAAAGCCAGCTAATAAATAGCAACTAACAGATCTTGTAAATCAACCTTCAAAATACTAATGTAATTTTCATTTAATAACCCCCTGAAATCAGTCCTAATATTTTTAACACATCTTCAATGCATATGAAACTTAAATGTAATCACTTGGAAAAAAAAATAAAGCTAATTATCATTTGTTTGATATTTTTTATTTAGTTGGATATTTAATCAATGGTTTCTATATTTTAGTAGCAACATGTCATTATGTTTTCTTTCTTAACGTGCTTCTTTTTTATTGATGACATATAATTTAGTTTGCAAATTTGGTTTAAAAATTTGATCTCCCTAACATTACCTATTAGATAACGTATTGCTATTGTAATTTAGTATTATTGATTGTAACCACTTTTGAAAACTAAACCAAAATAACACACACTATTTATGTAATAGAACAAAATAAACACTATTTTTGGAATTATAGCAAAATAACCACATTATTTTTTAAACTGAACCAATATAACCCACACTATTTCTGAAACTATAGCCAAACAACCATACTATTTATGAAACTAAATCAAAATAGCAACACTATTTCTAAAACTAAACCACAATGACTACACTATTTTTGGAACTACTGCAAAATAATTCACACTATTTCTGAAACTAAACAAAAATAATCCACATTATTTATGAAACTACAGAAAAAGTACTCACACTATTTTTCAAAATCAAAATAGCCCACACTATTTCTGAACCTATAGCAAAATAGCCACACTATTTCTGAAACTGAACTAAAATAACCCACACTATTTCTGAAATTGAACCAAAATAACCCACACTATTTATGAAACTATAACAAAATGACCACACTATTTTTGGAACTACAGCAAAATAACATACACTATTTCTAGAACCACAACAAAATAACTCACACTATTTCTGAAACTGAACCCAAATAGCCCACATTGTTTCTGGAACAACAACAACATAGCCCACACTATTTTTGAAAATTAAACCAAAATAATCTACACTATTTCTGGAAGGAAACAAAATAAACATTAGTTTTGGAATTACAGCAAAATAACCTATATTATTTTGAAACTAAACCAAAATAACCAACACTATTTCTGAAACTGAACAAAATAACCCACACTATTTTTGAGACTGCAACAAAATTATACCTATTTTGAAACTGAACCAAAATAATGAGTTTTAAAACTAGGAGATTTTCAACCTTATGAGCCAAGATTTTCACTACGTTTTGTTTAGATAAGCATTTTGAATAGCACTAACGAGTTTTAAATTATTTCTTTACTCTTCACAACTACTTAACTTATTTCCCTAATAATATCATCTCGTTGGCAAATAATTGGCATTCTTGTGATAGGTTGAGCATGCCTCAATTTCACAAGTCAAGTCATGCATCTCATTGACATGTATCTTTGAATAATATATTCTGGGGTTTATGAATTAATCTCAATATTGTTCCCTTTTTTTTTCTGTCAGGACTAACAATTGCATTAATAAGGGAAATACAAAAGGAGGCAAAAGGGTGAGGGGATAGACGCCCAAACCCAGATAAAAGATAAAAAAAAAACAAAGGTGATTTGACCCACATGAAAAAAAAACAAATGTGACAGACAGATACATGGACACAACCAAACAAATATTAATGGGAGTGTGGCCCCAACAAACTTCACGCAGTTCAAAGGCTAAGGCCATCTCCAACCGAAGGCTGGCCAGATGGCTCGTTTTAGCCCTCTGGTCCTCCAAGATATTAATATTATAATGAACAGTACATGACCATATTTGCTTCTATTTCCAACCGAGGGCCAAAAGATCAGAGGGCTCGTTTTAGCCCTGTCACAAAAAACCATCTCCAATCGAGGGCCAAAGGGCTATAGTATGGAATGTAAAGAATTGAAATAAAATAAGGTAAGACAGTATGGAATGGTGAAAAATATATGAGAAATGGTGTAGGAAAAAAATTAGAAATTAAAAAAAAAAAAAAAGGTCCAAAAAAAAAAATGGGCTGTTAAAAAAAATTTTAAAAATAGGCTGTGACCAAAAAAGTTCATAAACCCTAAACCTAAAGTGGCCTGAAAGAACAAAAAAAAAAAAAAAAAAAAAAAAAAACTGGGTTGGGCAAGTGGAAAAGAAAAAAAAAACAACACAAAATGGGCTAGCTGGCTAAAGATGGCCAGCCGGTTGGCTATCTGGCCCATTTTTGTCCCGTGGGGCCTATGAGCCATTTGGCTTAGCCTTCGGTTTAAGACGATTTTAAGGCTATTTTCGATCCTTTGGCCTTTTAGACCCTTCGGTTGGAAATGGTCTAATGGAAAAATTCAACTTTTTGATGGAATGAGACTTCTGTCAGGGGCATTAGCCGGAAAAAAGAAAAATTAGTGTTGCACGTGGGCTTCTTTATTATTGATGAGACTTTAGCTTTTATCCATATTATATTGTATTTTGTCTTTTTTATTAAATTTCAAGTCTTTTATATTAAATAGAGTTATAAGGTGCTTTTTGTTATAATAAACTTATCTCAAACCCCTTTTGCTCCATTTTTAGGGAGTTTTAATAAAAAGTTCGCTGTACTGTACACTTTAAAGAAAAATCACATTTTTACACTAAAAAGTCAAATATGGTACTATTCATTTTACTATTTATTTTGTTCTTATCGTTAAAACTCAAATTTTTCAAGCCATTTTCATTAATTTTTCTCCCTGTTTAATAATGAGAGTGCATTTCATTTAACAGCCAAAAAAGCCCCATGAATAGAAAAAAGCAAACAAACATCAGCCCAAAACCTAATCTGAAGCCCAAAAAGTAGAAGCAATCCATAATACATCAAACCCTAGCATCAAACTCTACCCATAGAGCTGGCACCACCATTGTCGGTGCAAAAAACGTCACCATCGTAGATACAAGCCAAAATACAATGAAAAGAGAGCTCATACGAAAATGGGACATTTATCACGCACATATTCAATTGACCAAGTGAGTATAATACGATCTTGAGATTCTAATTTCGTCAATCCATGAATCTGCACCCTACGTACCAAAGTGTGGCTGAGAAAGCTAAGAACTAGGGGGCACATTGCGGAGAGATCTGCATCAAAGGGAAGTTTTGGCTTACGGATAAGCGTTTGAGCATATGACTGGACAAAGCAGGAGTATAATTTCAGATTTAGTGGCGGGATGGCGAGTATGGGTGAGCGGAAGGTGAGCAAGTGGGGGATGGAGGGGAAGAGCAATGGACATCAAAGCTTAGCTGACGGAGTGGAGAATTTTGATGGAGGAGGAAGAGGAGTGGGAGAGATGAAAGCGCCACTAGGGGCGGGGGAATTTACGGGGGTGTATTCAATTAGGATTCTCAGAGAGTTTCAGGGAATTTAAATCTATAGAATTTGAGAGAGTTTGAGAGAAAAAAAAATGAATTCCTAGAGATTTTGAGTGAATTAATTATAACTTCCAGAGAATTCACATGAATTGTGAGAGAATTCTTTACATGGGGTTAGAGAATTGAAGAGAATTTGATCGACAATTTCCTTCTCTTTAGAAGCCAAATTTTCATCCTACTAATACCAAATTACAATACCAAGTTCATATGCAATGTTTTCAACTAGCTATCAAAATGAAAGAGGAACCCGATAGATACCAGCAAAATCTTGGAGATGATATCGAACACCTCGAAATAATTCATTCGCATTTACGGGGTCACGACCGTTACCAGCAAAATCTTGGAGATGATATCGAACACCTCGAAATAGAGCTAAAAAGGACTATAAAAGCATAACATGATAATAGAGATTACAAGTATAAATGACTATAAAAAGGATTGGGACAACAGATTGACATATTATTAATAGGGATTACGCAACAAGTATAATGACTATAACAACAAACGAGCAGGTCGTTTTTTCCCTTTGTTTCTTCGCTTCAATTAGGGTTTTAAACCTGCTTGGTTTCTTGTAGTTAGATTTTTGTTTTATTAACCCTAACATAGAAAGACTTGGCAGTGGACTAACTATATTATATAAATTTCCACTAATCTAGAAAGAACAACA
The DNA here is from genome assembly GCA_035220775.1 of Malus fusca. Taxonomy (NCBI): domain Eukaryota; kingdom Viridiplantae; phylum Streptophyta; class Magnoliopsida; order Rosales; family Rosaceae; genus Malus; species Malus fusca. The sequence goes on from CM069068.1 coordinate 36,334,961, forward strand.
TAAAAATATTCAATTTTCCTTAGCATGACATGGATGATAAAATATTTAGGGTAAATTTTCCTCGTGCCTAACCAAAAAATAACCCAAAAAATAAATAAAAATTGGAGACTGGACAAGTAAGCTTTGAATTTATATTTGTCTGTTGGTTCGGTTTCTGCATATCCCAGATTTGTAAGATATCTAGGGCATATGGGAATTTTCATTGGCCGTAGTTGTTTGGTAAAAGAAACAAATTCACAGCCTTCACAACAAGGACAAAATCGAAGCAGACGAATAATGGGAAGAAGTTGCAGAGATTGTACCTTCGCTCGAACGGAGACTAGAGAGGAGAGAGCAGCACGCTCAAAATCTCTCAAAGTTTCTAGGGTTGAGGTGAGATTTGACAAGCTCTTTGGTATTTATACATATCACCTTGAAATCCTCCAAAATCCACCAAATCACAAATCCGTTAAAATCCAATTCATTTTTCAATACACCTAAACTTTTAGAGACTTTCAAAAAGTTATGATTGAATACACCTAAATTTATAGGGAATTGTAAGAAGTATTTAAGAATCTCAATTGAATACACCAAGATTTTTATAAAATCTTTTAAATTCCTAATTGAATACCCCTGGAATTATTAATTCCCTGAAACTCTATGAGAATCCTAATTGAATACACCCCCTTAGCTTGATATATAGTAATTTCTCCATTAATTGAGAAATAGTACTAGTGGTCCATATAATTGCAGTTGCAAAAGTTATTGCATGGTATTGATACAATCATTTACTATAATCATTCCACATATTGTAACATAGTTTTATAATCATTGTAGGATTGTAAGTTTTTTTAGTTAAGATTTAGGGATTCAATTAAGCTAAGGCCGGTCGCTTTCTAGCTAGTTAATTAATATTGGATTAACTAGGGATAAAGGAATCCTTATTGGATATATATGCCAGGTGTATTGGATATTATGATAGGTGTTTTTGAATGTATGCTAGGTCATTAAAGACTGCCACATCAGCAGTAGCTTAGGATATAGACCATTGTTTGGTGAACCGCCTATATAGAGTATTAGCTCCTTATATTAGATAAGCTTGGTTGTAATATCAGTTTTGAGATATCAGAAATACATCTTTCTTCTCCTCTAAGTTTCTTCATACTTTTCAATTCTGTAATTCTTTCATGAAGGTTAAGATGGTATCACGAGCCTAGAATCGCTTGTGCTCTTGGTGCTGGGTTAATTTTCCGCTGCTCAATTGAATTTTGATGGTGATTTCGTTTCCTTTTCCTCTGTTATTTGGTGCGATATAGTTGTACAGTTTTGCAGTTCTTGATGTTTGTGAATTTTTATTCTGAAATTGATGAATGTTTGAAGGCCGATGCCGTAAATCATTACTATTTTGTTGATTGTTGCGAAGTTCCGAGGCCGATGCCAAGAATGAAGTGTTGTTATGATTTTCTTGATTCTTTGATGAAGGCCGATGCCATGTATTTGATTCTTGAAGATTTATAGATTGTTATAGTTTGGCATTGATTTGTTGGTGGTTTCTTCATTAGTGCTCTGGTTTTTGGGCGAATTTTGGCTACTTTTTCATCTGGGTTTTTCTTGCTGTGGTGCAATTTTTCTCTGGGTATAGGTTGATATCTTGCTTTGATCTTTTGGGAAAATCTTACTGCTAGTAATCATGTCGGCTTCTGTAAAGATTGAGAGTTTGTTGGGAATGCTCACTATTAAGCTCAATGATGAAAACTTTATCAAATGGAGTTTTCAATTTTGTTCTGTGCTTCGTGGATACGATCTTCTTGATCATTTCACTGGTGAATCAGTTTGTCCTCCCAAGTTTGTTCTTATTCTTGATCTTGGTGTTACGAACGAAATTAATACTGCTTATAAAGAATGGGTTAAGAAGGATATGGCATTGCTTAGTCTTTTAATTGCTACACTAAGTGATGATGCGATTGAGCATGTAGTGGGATGTAAGACTTCATATGAGGCCTGGACAGCTTTGCAAGATCGTTATATGTCTGTTTCTAAAGCTGAATTACACACTATGCAGAAGGGTGGTGATTCTATTGATAAATACTTGCTGAGATTAAAGGGTATTAAGGATCAACTACAAGCAGCTGGTGAAAAGGTGTGTGATAATGATCTTATAATTGCTGCTCTTACTGGTTTACCTCCTGACTATGATATGATTCGAACTGTCATATTGGCAAGGGAAAGTCCTATTACATTTAAGGAATTCCGAGCACAGTTGATTGGTGCATAAAAGAATATTGAAAGTAGAGTTCAATCTTTAGTTCACAGTATGGCTGCCATGTATGTAAATGGTCATTCTCCACTTGGTGTTGGTATGAATTCTTCCAGTTCATCAGATTCATATGTGATTGGTTCTGCTCCACCTTCTCCGAGCTTTGGTTATGGTTTTACTGGTTCTAATTCTCAGACTTTGTCTCAATCATCTTCTCAAGGAGGATATCAGTCGAATGGTAATGGTCCTATTGCTGGAAATGGTTTTTCATCCAATTCTAATAATGGGGGTAATCAAGGGCAGATATATTTTGGTACTAGCTCTAACTCATACAGGCCTAAAGGAAATGGGGGTTATAAGCAAAGGTTCAATGGATCTAACAGAGGTAATTCTTGGCAATCCTGGTCAGGAAACACTTCGAATAGATTTGATGCGATTCCAGAGTGTCAAATTTGCTCCATAAAAGGTCATGTTGCAGTTACATGTTTGTACAGAAACGATAATGGACAGCCAATACAAGAGTGTCAAATTTGTGGTAAGAAATGGCATATTGCTCTCAATTGCAGGCATAGAAGTAACTATGCATATCAAGGCACTCCACCTCCAGCTTCTTTATCTGCCAATTATGCCAATCAAGGGTTTCATCCTCAGAATCCATCTTATGTTCCATTATTTCCCACTGCATCACAGTATATCTCTCCAAGCAATTTCCCTCAATTTCCTCAGTATTCACCTCAGAATCCTGCAGTTCCATATTCATCTCAAATCATGCCTCCGGGTAATTTGACTTCTCCTCAACCTTTCTTTCCAGCAATGACAGCTCAGAATTCTAATGAGTCTGCATGAGGTGACTCGTGGATTGTAGACACAGGAGCATCTCATCACATGAGTCCTGATGTAACTGTCCTAACTCGAGCTGCACCCTATGAAGGCACTGAGAAGATTGTTGTAGGCAATGGTGAAAGTCTGGAAGTCAACCACATTGGTCATGGCACTTTGCAAACTCAATCTCATCCGTTACATCTCAAAAACATACTACATGTCCCTATGTTAACTGTTAACTTACTTTCTGTCAAGAAGCTTTGTGCCGATAATCACAGTTGGTTTATTTGTGATGAATCACAGGTTTTTGTGCAGGACAAGGCAACAAGGGTGCTTCTACATCACGGAAAGAGTAGCAATAATGAACTATTCAAGATTCCAATCCATGTTTTTCCAACAGTGATGAGCTCAGGTGCTATTTCTCCAGCTTCTGGTTTCTTGGGACATGCAGTAAAATCATCTTTGTGGCATCAGAGATTGGGTCATCCATCCAATGACATTTTAGCTACTATGCTTAAGCAGTCTAATATTTCTTGTACTACTGATGATAATGCTAGTATCTGTTCACATTGTATAAGTGGGAAAATGAGCAGATTACCTTTCTTAGACAAGATTGATAAAGTTGATATCCCGTTTTACAAAATTCATAGTGATGTTTGGGGACCATCTCCTACTATTTCTCTGGAAGGCTATAGATACTATGTGTCTTTTATAGATGAAGCCACTAGGTTTGTATGGATATTCCCGTTAATAAATAAAGCTGAAGTTTTTGGTACATTTCTCAAATTTTGTGCTTATGTTGATAATCAGTTTCATGCTAGAATTAAGATCTTACAAACTGATGGTAGTGGTGAGTTTATGAGCAATGTGTTTAAGACTTATCTGGATAATAATGGAATATTGCATCATATATCTTGTCCATATACACCTCAGCAGAATGGATTGGCTGAAAGGAAACATCGGCATCTCATTGAAACAGCAATTACTCTTTTATCTGTTGCTAAGCTTCCACAAAAGTTTTGGTTTTATGCGGTTGCACATGCTGTCTTCCTCATCAATCGAATGCCATGTAAGATACTCAAGATGGACTCTCCTTTTAGTAAGTTGTTTGGTCAGCAACCTGAGTTAGGAACATTGAGAGTATTTGGATCTGCCATCTATCCTTACTTGAGGCCCTATAATATTCATAAGTTACAACCTAGGTCCACACAATGTGTATTTCTAGGTTATTCTTCAGGATATAAGGGTGCTCTTTGCTACAATATAGTGACTGGAAAGGTGATTATTTCAAGGCATGTATTATATGATGAAAATTGTTTTCCTTATAAGGATTTAGAGCCTATCAAGAGTTCTATTCAATCTCAGTCTTCTGATATACAGAGTTCAAGGCCTATAATTGTTACATTGCCTTCTCCAGCATCTATACCTCACACTGCATCTTCACATCAGTTCAATAGTCCTGCAGTGCATCACTCATCTACATCAACCTCAGCTCCTGTTAGTTCTCACAGGTTATCATCATCATCTCAGGACTCTGGATCCAATGCTACAAATAGTTCAAATGCTACTCTTTCCAATTCTACCCCAATGTTGCTTGTCCTCCAATCCAGCCAGCTTCAGGTTGTTTTACCAAGTCTTGTTTCTCCAATTGCAACTCCTTCACAATCTGATTCTCTACCACATGGCATTCAAACTAGACTGAAAACTGGTACAATTTCAAGACAAGATTATTCAGCTCTCACTGCCATTTTTCCTGAAGTGCAGTCCTTAACTTTAAGTGCCGATAGTCCTTTTTCTGGAGGGTTTACATTTGTTGCTGACATTGTTGATGCTTCAGAACCTACAACATTTAAACAAGCTTCTCAGATTCCTGAATGGCAGGTTGCCATGCAAGAAGAATTTGACGCATTACAAACTCAAGGTACTTGGGTTCTTGTCCCTTCTTTTTCTGGTAAAAATGTTATAGGCAGTAAGTGGGTCTATAAAATTAAAAGAAATTCTGATGGTACAATATCTCGATACAAGGCTAGGCTTGTTGCTCAAGGCTTTAGTCAACATAAAGGTTTGGACTACACATAGACTTTTAGTCCAGTGGTTAGGCACACCACTGTGCGATTGATCTTAGCTTTAGCCGCAACACATAAATGGGATCTTAGGCAGCTAGATGTAAAAAATGCATTCCTTCACGGCGACTTGCAAGAGGAGGTTTATATGAAACAACCTAGAGGTTTTGTGCATCCTGATTACCCTACACATGTTTGTAAGTTAGTAAAGTCTTTATATGGACTTAAACAAGCCCCTCGGGCTTGGAATGATAAATTCACCAGTTACTTGCAAGCAGTGGGGTTTCAAGCATCACTTTCATATTCTAGTTTGTTTGTGAAGAAGAGTGGTGATGATGTGGTCATTCTTTTGTTGTACGTTGATGATATAATCATCACATGATCTAGCTCTACACTGGTTCAATCTGTGATAGACACTTTAGGTGCAGTCTTTGATCTCAAAGACATGGGAAAATTGGCCTATTTTTTGGGACTTCAAGTGGAATACAAGACTAATGGTGATATATTTGTTAACCAAGCCAAGTATGTTAATGATCTTATACATAAGGCTGGGATGGATGATTGCAAGCCTTGTGCAACACCTTGCAAACCTCACAATCAAGTTCTTACTACTGAGGGTACTCTTCTTTCAGATCCAACACACTATAGAAGTTTGGTTGGAGCATTGCAATATCTAACCTTCACTAGGCCAGATATTGCATTTGTTGTTAACACTGTTTGTCAATATATGAACTCACCCACATATGTTCATTTTGGTATGGTTAAACGTATTTTAAGATTTCTGCAAGGGACTCTCCGTTGTGGTCTTACATATACATCAGGGACTTCAATGGCATTGTCTGCATTCAGTGATTCAGACTGGGCTGCCGATCTCAACACTCGACGGTCTATCACAGGCTAGGTTGTTTATTTGGGGGAAAATCCGATATCTTGGCAATCAAAGAAGCAAGCTTCTGTTTCAAGGAGTTCTACCGAGGCAGAGTATAGGGCTCTTGCCCATACCGCTGCTGATATAGCATGGATCAGGCTTATTCTTCGAGATGTCCACCAGTTCCTGTCTTCACCTCCCTTAATTCATTGTGATAATCAGTCGGCCATAGCACTTAGCTTGAATCCCGTTCAGCATTCTCGGATCAAACATTTGGAAACTGACTTCCATTTTGTTCGAGAGAGGGTACAGAAGGGTGACTTGGTGATTCAATATGTTTCAACAAAAGATCAGGTTGCTGATGTTCTCACGAAAGGTCTTCATGGTCCTGATTTCCTTCACCATTGTTTCAATCTTAAGCTTGCTTATCCCAGCTAAGATTGAGGGGGGGTATTGGATATATATGCCAGGTGTATTGGATATTATGATAGGTGTTTTTGAATGTATGCTAGGTCATTAAAGACTGCCACATCAGCAGTAGCTTAGGATATAGACCATTGTTTGGTGAACCGCCTATATAGAGTATTAGCTCCTTATATTAGATAAGCTTGGTTGTAATATCAGTTTTGAGATATCAGAAATTCATCTTTCTTCTCCTCTAAGTTTCTTCATACTTTTCAATTCTGTAATTCTTTCATGAAGGTTAAGAATCCTAATGGATTAACCCTTAATATGGATGTGGTAAGTGGCATGGTAAAAAAAGGAGTTACAGACAGTTTGAGGTTGTGGGCAGATGGAAAAACCAGAAGCAGGGTGGTTAAAATGTTACTTTGACGGGGCTTGGAAGGAACAGGGAAAAAAGGGGGGGATTGGAGTGGTGTTCAGAGATGACATGGGGCTGTTTTTGGCGGCAATGGCAATGAAAATGGAAGGCATAACATCTCCGATGTTAGCAGAACTGGAGGCAGCACGTGCTACAATTCTGATGGCCCGAGAGTTAAGCACGGAACAGCTGGAACTGAAGGGAGGCGCAGCTTTGGTCCTTGCTGCTATAACTCTTCACACGGAAGATGATTTGTCTTTGTGGGGAAATAGAGTAAATGAGGCACGCTATTTCATACGCTCCATTCCACAAACCAAAATCAATCATACTCGTAGAGAGACAGACAAGCTTGCTCACAGATTGGCGCATGTGGGTCTTACTTTAAATCAACGACGAGATTGGTTCGAGGAACCGCCTAATGTAATCATTGATCTCCTGACAGAGGATAGTTAATTTTGTAATTTTGTTGGTCACCTAACGATTAAATAACAAACAAATTGTTCTCTCTCGTTTCTATCTTCTTCTTATTCAGCTATCTTAACAAATATATGAGGTCTTACATTTCTCTACTTCTCATTAAGTCGCCGCATTAGGAATATATGGCAGTGCATAGGTTTTCTTGAGGTTTAAGCAATCGTGCTTTAGATTAATGGCTACTCTCCAAGTATTCTGTAGGTTGCGCTTTATTTGATTTAATTATATACAAGTTTAACATATAGATGAACAACAAGTTAGTGTCAAGTGTATAGCATGAGACAATTGACCACGATGTAAAATAAGGCTGGTGCTACAAAATAATATAGGTATAACTTGGTTTTTTTATTGTATATCAACATTAATTTGACAACATGGACCAACATAAGTAAGAGAACTACGAGGAAAAGAAATAGGCGGCCACGGGTCTACTGTCCCGAAAATGATGTCTCCTCTATGTCTCCTTGTTTATTTTTTTGACATGTGTTATGCCACTAACTCTAATTTTAACTCTGTTAACTTTTAATAAATTGAAAAAATACATAATAAAAGTAAAATCAGTTGACAGTTCGTCTTCTACATCTGTTCGTCTTCTCTCCTCCGCCATTTTCTTGTCTATTCAAATACCCAATTGTGATCGACCCAGCCCGACAAACAACAAATTTTATGTAAATTTTGGTTTGAAGAAGGAAGAAATATGGTAGATCGATATAAACTCGATTTGAATCGACCCGAAAACAATAAACGGCGAGAGCTGAACCGATCGCACAGTGCGATTCATTCATCATATGCGGTTTCGTTGGTCAGAGATAGAAAGAGAGAGTGGAAATGAAGCTTGAATGGCGGTGATAATTGTCATGGACAACAGCTGTTGGGGTTATTGTTTTTGCTGGGAAAAAGATTGGAAGGAGCTCCAAACTTCCTGTGTTGGGTTTTGGTGTGTTTATTGTTTTGGTTTTCTTTAATGGCGTAGGAGAGAAAAAAAATGAGGTTTCGCCGGGGATGAAGATGAGTGTTTCATGTTTGTTTGCTGAGAAAAGATTGGAGGAAGTTCCAGACTTCCATTGTGTTTATTGTTTATTTCTTTAATGGAATAAAATTTTGTTTTCAAATACATATTAGGAGAGAAGACGAACAAATGTAGAAGACGAACTGTCAACTGATTTTACTTTTATTATATATTTTTTTAATTTATTAAAAGTTAACAGAGTTAAAAGTTAGAGTTAGTGGCATGACACATGTCAAAAAAAAAACTGAAAATATGATTTTAGCCCTTCAAACTCAATTTTCTTCATATAAAACCCTACATAATTTTTTTACTCCAAGAAAACCCAGTGACTAGGATCCACATAAGGGAATTCATTAATTTCATATTACTTCACACATTTTACATTTTTCACATGCCTAAAATACCCCTATTACATATTTGATGTAGACAATTAATTGTAAGGATAGAGTAAATGATTTTGCAATAATAAAAAACAAGACATTAATGTTAAAAATTTATTGCATATTAATTTTTTAGAAAGACTTTGAATTTTCATAAAACTATTCGATTAAGTTATTTCACCCTACACTTGAATACTTTTGAATTTATCCTTTTTTTATTAATATATTAGAACACTGTATTTCCTTATCTGCATGCACATTAATTTATCTACAACAATTATACCATGGGTGTAATACAATATCTCTGTTTTACAATGATGCAAAATAATGTTTATACCAACAACAAAATGTGCTTAACATGCGTACTAATACATGGAAAATAATTTACCTATATTAAGAAGAAATGTAGTTCGATGCATAGTATTAAAAATACTATGTAACACCCATGTTTCCACTCATGTTTATACAACAACAAAACGTGTCTAACATATATAATAATACATAGAAAACAATTTACCTACAAGTTAGAGGAATGTTATTTGATTCAAAATATATAATATAGGTGTAGTATTTTTTTTTATAAATAATTGGAACAAACTAATTTACCAACCAATTAATATGGATAAAATTGCTACAAAATATATCGCGAAAAAAAAAACTACTTTTATAGTTTGACATGGATACAATTAATGCAAACAGTGTGTACATTTTATTTCACTGTTTCTACCACTTTTAATTTGGCATAAATTTAGGAATTTGGAAAAGGGACCATAAAGTATGAGTGGCATGGGTGTAAATAAATTGTATTAATAGGTCAATAGTGTTCCCATATGTTTGCAAATTATAAATTTGGGCTTAAACTGGATCTTTAAAGATATATGGATTTTTATCTGGAAATAATGAGTTGTAAGGGTCAAAATCTAAAGCACCCAAAAAATAAACAAGGAGACACCATTTACGGGACAGCAGACCCGCGGCCGAAATAGGCTGCATATAAAATGACAAAATACTTAAGCCTCAAACTAACCGAGTGCCCTTATATATTTAGGGCACATACATAATCTTAATCATCTTTTTCAAAATACTAATGACGAATTTTCAATTAATTAACCCTTCTGCAATCAGTCCTAATCTCTCCATTGGTGCCTGTCAAAACTGCTATATTTCCCATATTGATCATGGACTGACCAAAGCTATCAAAGAAGTCACTTTGGCTATTTGCAAAGCGGTCCACAATGGCAACGGTGTCTCCGCTAGTTGAGAACAGCACCTGATCGGTCTGGAGAAGCCCGCGGTTGTTTTGGAGATTTGTAAAGTAGTGGTTGTCGAAGGCATCGCGGGTGGACTGGTCAAGGTCATTCAACGTATCTCCGCTGCCGTTTTGAGGACATGCTTGGCGGAGGGTTTCCAAGTATCCGGCTTCAATGGTCGGGTCCGGGTTGCCAGTGCCGCTGAAATTGTAGAGGCGGTGAACGAAAGTTGAACATCTTGCCCGGCCAAATGTATGAGCACCTAAGTAAGGAAACAACTACATTTAAATCTTTCAAACTAATTAGAGGTTGACTTATTAATTGGTGTATACTACTAGGTTAATCTGGTAATTAGTTGTACTATTATTCTGGTCAATTGCGTGTCTATTACTAGGGTTACCTGATAAAGCAACCAGATCAGTGGAATCTAATCCTGCATCGCGAAATTTTTGTGAAATTTGCTCAACGTTTTCGAGAAAGCTTGGAATGGCACTGGTACCAGCTCGGTTGGCTGTCCTACTGTCTCTTCTTCCCAATTGAGCTTCCCACGTTGGCCCTCCATTCTGCAACAATACCAATAGAAGTATTATTTGAGGAACTATTTGGATAATAATATATCAGGAACTGCTTAAATATATATGCTCCAAATTTCCAAGAATTGTTCATTAATCAGATTGTCTCTTCACCGCCATTCGCTTTCTTTTTTATTTTCCTTGGGACTGGTTCTCAGATGGAATATTGACCATTTCCCAATTTCTTTCAGGGCTTGGTCCTCCTCTTAAATATCAGTTTTTATTTTTTAAATTTTATTAAATAACGTAACGCGAATTAATTAATTAAACTAATTAGAACTTTTAATATGTACTTACCGCAGAAACAAGAATTTGAGAAGCAATTGCTAAAATGTCAGAACAGGAGACAACACCAGGGCAAACGTTCTCGACCGCAGTTTTGATATCATCTACAACGTCGTATCCCTCTGTCGATTGATTGGGAGGTGCATCTTTCTCGCTCTCTATCCCATCTGTGTTGTCCAGCATAATCGATCCATCACAACCCTGCATGCATGCACCGTTACCGTTACCATTATATTAAATTTAGAGCTCGTTTGGATGTACTTTTAAAATGACTGAAAACGCTTTTGTTGAAAATGTTTTTGGAACTAATTATTAGTAAAAATGCAAGTATATTCTGGAAAAACACTTAAAGTGCTTTCTGGAAGAAGCACATAACTGGTGCTTCTTGCAGAAAACACTTTAAGTGCTTTTGGAACCAAAAATGCTTTTTATACATAGAATTTTCTGTAAAATATATATCACATTATATGTTACCGGATGATATTTTTAACACTATATAACATACTCTTTAATGAATTACGTACGTTAACAAAGCAGTCGTGGAAATGAACTCGGATGAGTTTGGCACCAATTCGGATGTCATTTTGTTGAGCTTGCTCGACCACACCACGAACAATGCTCGTCACATTCGTGCATGTGGTACTGTAGAAAGTTGAGCTCAGTTGAGCGTTGGAATTTCCCAATATACTAGCAGTAACAAGAACAAATATTGCTGCTGCAATTGAAAATGAAGACATGATGATTAATTAGGAAATTCAAAATTGCGAGGTTGTTATCTATAGTTATAGTAGCTCTTATGTTGGGAGATGAGATGGCTTCTATGAGGCTAATACTCTACCCTTTTATAGAGAGAGTAGTGGGTGAGATTTCAGGGATCTAAGAGCTATGTATTTTGTGCATGCTATAAGCAAATGACCAGAATGATAGTTCTTTGAATATTCATATGTTGAAAATTTCAGATAATTAAGCTGATGTGGGCCTGTTATAGCAATCAGGAACTTTTCTACGTCATGCTTGCAAGTTGAAGAATTTTCAAACTTTCCCGTGGAGGGCACGCGCAATTATTCTAATCAAAGTTTTGTATATATTTCATACAGTAATGTTAGGTCAATTTGTACATTAAATTATGTATCATTAATAAGAAATAAACACATTAATCATCAATTTTTATGTTATTTAGTTTACAAAATTTTGCCTACAAATTTAATTTCTCTAGCATTATCCTATTTCAAAAGTCCAGGGACCATATATGGATAATGTTAAGGAGACTAAATTTGTAAACGAAGTTTACAAATTAAATGATGTGTCACCAATAGGAATGAACACATTTATTAACGCTTAAGTATCATTTCAATTTCAACTTCTATGTTATTTACTTTACAAAATTTGTTTATAAATTTAGTCTTCCTAGCAATAACGCTATATATGGTCTCTACTGATGACTTAGTATAATAATAAATTCAGTAGGAAAAGAATTGGTCTGGAGAAGAAAAATGGAATTATGAAGCAATGATTGTCAATTCGATCAGCGAATATACCATCTGCTTAATTAACACTAGCATTCATGCGTGCGCTCACACAAGTACATAATGCATTTTTTGAATCACGGCGTGCTACGCGCGACTTACACGTTAATGTATTTATATGCGTAAATTGACAAAAGGAAAGTCAAATATTTGAAATAAATGAATAATCTTAGATCATGCTAGAAGAAACTTGTCATAAACTAATTACAGCAGCTAAATTCACATAATAAAATCGGTCTCTATAGAATTTAGATTAAGAATAGAAAAAATAATATATAATAAGAAATTGATTGAATCACATTATTACTAGCCCATTGTGAGGCTAAGCCCACCTCTCATTCTTAGTGTAGATAATATCATTTGTTAAAAAAAAAAAACGATCATTTGACAACTAATTTAATCATATTATTATCCGCGTGAGAAAAATATTTTTTATAACCGGCATGACATGTCTCTTAAGATGTTTTGAACGTGTTTAAAAATAGAGAAAATAATATTTAATAAACAACTGATTGAATCACATTATTGCTAGCACATTGTGAGGCTAAGCCCACCCCCGTCTTCCTTAGTGTAGATAATATCGTTTGTTAAAAAACAATCATTTGACAACTATTTTAATCACATTATTATCCTCGTGCGAAAGATCTTTTTTATAACCGGCATTACACATCTCTTAAGATGTTTTGAACATGTTTAAAAATAGAGAAATTGAATCACATTATTGCTACCCCTACTTTATTTGACATCAAAATCACTATTCACTATTTCCATTAGCTTTATATATAGACACTTGTCTTTGAATAAAGGTTATCACAGTTTGATTAAGACACATATCGAAATTAATAAATGCCCTGCTTTATTTGACTGTCCCACTGATTATTTCCAAATCTATAATTTGCAGAAATTTATATCCATACAATTAGGGTATGCATGCTTATGGATAACATACAGTAATGATGTTTACCAATTTCTTCCATGCATACTAAACAAAATAGGGATTTTGGTATACTTTTCTTTGTGTGATTAAGACACTTTTCCAAAATTCAAAATGCCTTTATTTGAATGTCCCACCGGTTATTTTCTCATCAATATTTGCTTGTCCCACTGGTTATTTTCTCATCAATATTAATTAAGCAGATGGTGTATTCACTGATCTGGATGACAATATTGATTAAGCAGATGGTGTATTCACTGATCTAACTGTAACTAGACATATTGAACTAATTAGAGGTAAATCAACATTGATGAGAAGAGAAATTCATTAGACCAAAACTAGCTTATTCGTTAGATAAAATGAAACTAATGTTTTGTTTGGTATCTAGAATTGAATTAGAATGAATAACTTTCATATTTAAAATATCTTGAAGGAGTAAATGAAAAAATTGCATCTTACATGAATGCAGACGGAGAATTACTCTTTAAGAAAACTTATGCATGCCAATGCCCTCCCAAATTGGAGGATTAATTAGATAAGTTTTCTCCATATCTAATCCCTTCAAATGTAATTAAAAAAAATAAAATAAAATAATAAAAAAAAAAAATCTTGTATGTCTATCTTAAAATATGCCATGAATTCCATGAGGTACCAAATCCAGTAACCATCTGTTCCAATTCTAGTCACCAAACGACACCTAAGGGTAATATTTATACCCTGAAATCAATATTGTTGATATATTTCATACCGCGCATCGTCTTGCAAAAGTTGACCCTTCTCTGAAGCAAAAGTCTAGTCACCAAACGACACCTAAGGGTAATATTTATACCCCGAAATCAATATTGTTGATATATTTCATACCGCGCATCGTCTTGCAAAAGTTGACCCTTCTCTGAAGCAAAAGTGTGAATGGACTGATGCCCCACCTAGTATTGTCACTGTCTATGCATGTATGCTTATAGATGGATTGGTTTTTGTAATGCTTTTGATGAAATGAAATCTACTATAGTATCTTTTAAAAAAAAAGAAAAAAAAGAGACTTCTTCAATTTGGATATTGTAGGGAGTAGAAAACATATGTATGATGAAGTCCCAGCATTCTAGAAATTTTGTATATGGATTGGAGGCTTTAATTGGAGCCAATCGAAGAACTTCTATCAGTTTGTCAAACCGTGTGGGTACGAACGTAGCTATATGGACGCGCTCATTAAATAAGTAGTTGTACATATTATCAATGGATAATATTAGCATTGTGGAGCCTAAAATAATCCCAAAAATTCTATAGGCGACACGTGAACTTTTATTTAAGAAGGACAAGATTGCCCTCAATAAATGGGCAGACTTCTCAGATTTTCCACGTGCAGTTCACATCCCTGAAGGACCCAGCAGCTGAACACAACTGCCCACAGCTCACCTGCCCATGGCAAGGAATTAAAGATAAGGATTAATTACCCAAATCCTATCTTTAATACATTCCTAATTAAAAATTGACTCCAATCAAGTAAGTAATCCTAATTTAAATCAATTAAGGATTATTACCCATTATCTCAAGATATTATCTCCTATTAAATATCTTGGGAATATTTAGAGAATATTTTTCCATTAAACCCTAGATGGCCGGCCCTAGCCCTATAAATACCCCATATTCTACCAATTTTGGAGAGCTTTTTGCAGCCCTAAAAAAGCCCTAAACACTTTACTCTCTCAAAGAAACTAACTTAGGCATCGGAGATCTGTTGACCTAACCCCCCCACCACTTCGTGGGCGCGTGAGGCTTAGGTCTCTGATTAAAGGTGTTGATTGTTTTGCAGGTGCATTTTCGTCAAGATTGAAGACGGCGGAAATTTGCATCCACAAATTGGTGCTTTCAATGAGAGCTGATTCAAAATACTCAAAGAAGCCTCTTGCATTAGTTTCTTGAATTTTCTGTTACGTTGAATTTCTCACACGTCGTATCAATTAATTTTTCCTAGAAAAGTTTCTTGGTTAATCCCTGGACAAAGGATACAATGGTAGGAAATTCAGAAACTACGACGAACGGAACCCCGTACGTGCAAAGATTTGGACAGAAGAATGGAGACGAGAACATAGCCCCACGACAAAGATCCTCAAGGCTCAACGCGACGGCATGAGGAGCCTTACCGCCACGGAGCCGCACCACCACCACTACCGTGACCCAGCAGCCACAACAAGGCCACCAGGCCACGACACCACTTCCACCAAACCCTAGGTAGGAGACCCAGGTCCACTTCCAAACCCTTGGGTAGGATGCCCCGAACTTAGCAGCTGCCACAGCAAGCCCTAGGCAGGAGGCCAGGCCCAATGCCACGGCAGGCCTTGTTGCACAGCAGGCCCGAACCTTAACCCAGAATTCGGCATCTGCTACCAGCCAAGCAGCTCAGCGGACCCAAGCCCAAGCCACTCAGCCAGCATGCCAATCTATGACAGCCCAACGGCCAAAAGGGCCCATGGCCATATAGATTCAAGGCGAGCAGGCACCGGTCCAATGCTTCCCGCAGCTCGCTCCGACGACCTGACCTACAGCCCAATCCATTCCAAAGCCTCATCCAACGATCCAGATTCCGACCACTGGACCCGCGATCGATTCAGGGTTACTTACACCCCACTTTTCTGCAGGACTACCCGTTCTGGGCTCAAGCTTTGTACCTGCAGTCTACTATACTTCCACCACACATGGAGACGCCCATCATCCAGGCTCTTCTAATCCAAATGGCGAGCACCCACTGCCTCAGCAGGTAGCTAATTTGATAAATGCCCTTGCGCAGTAGACCATCTTGGTGAACCAACTTCTCGAGCGCATCGAGATGCAGCGCGTCCCAGATGAGGTGTCCCGAAGCAGGACAATGGCGGAAGAACGTGACTCGTTCCAGCGACGTCCAGGCAAAGAACCGCTCAACCCGCCATGAACCGAGCATTCGAGCAGTGTACACTCTCATTTGGGCCCTCAGGGAAATGTCTTTTCCAGCCTAGATGTGCAGAGAAGCTTTCATTCCTGACTCAGTTCACGAGTCAGTGTGGATTCAAGGTTGGGTCCGCACTCAAGACCTTCCGAGAAAAGCTTCCACATGAGGCTAGGCCCGCAAGGAGATCCTCCTACGAGGCAATGAAGTAGGCAGCCGCATGACGCACAGAGAAAAACACGTAAGCAGTTCGGCTCAAGTTCCAATGGCAGCCACCACCTGGTGCTATGGCGAGCAGCACAACATGGGCTACGTGCACATCAACCGCAACATAGACGAGCAGGACGAGCCAAAGAGCAACATGGACCGGCAGGTCAACACTGGGGGCAGTTGGAGGCTTTGCTGCCCCACTAGGCCCAAATCCAGGAGGAAGTATAAATGCTCGTAGCAGAGCAGCTACGCGGATTCTAGCTCATTGACACTACCGACGATGCCCTTCGCAGAGACATGGCCAACCTGAGCAGGTCACCATTTACATACGAGATCGAGAGGACGAAACCACCGTGGAAGTTCAACCTGCCACATTTCACCTAGTTTAGGGGAGATGAAGATCCGGACATACACTTGATGCACTACTGAAGTGCCATGACCCTCTACACGAACAATTACGCTCTCATGTGTAAGATCTTTGCCACAAAGCTACAAGGCGAGGCGCAAGACTGGTTCCACACTCTGCCACCACGTTCAATCTGGAACTTTGACGAACTTTCCTTGGTTTTCACTAAGGAATATTCGTCCTACCGCTCGATCAAGAAGAAATCTGACCACCTTTTCAGCATGAAGAAGGACCCGAATGAGTCACTCGGCACTTATGTCAAGAGATTCAAGGCGCCATCATCTTCATCATATGAGCTTCATCTTTCTCTCATTCACCTTCAATATCCATCTCGGCACTGTGCATAATCACTATGCATGAGATCTCCAACAAGGTAAGTGCAGAGCACACCTAAATCCCCTTATATCATGCTTTTTATTGTGTTAGATAGTGTTTGAGTTGTTGTGGTACGGTTTAAACACCAAAGTAACTCAGGAAATCATTTTCCAAATTTTCCTGCGAGGTACCCATCCCTTTAAAGGCAATTTTCGGCCAAACCACAGCTATTTGGCTGGCGTGCAAGGTATCAATCTCTTCGTCTCGCTGAGTAATACAACTTTCCTTTTTTTTCACCCAATTTCGTTGAATATTGAAGAAGTTATATCCATTTGAATCTTACCCAGTTTCCGGCGACCTCCGAGGCTTTCAAGGCATTTTCCAGCCAAACCACGGCGAGTTAGACATCGTACGAGGTACCATTCTCTTCATCTCTTCGAGAGCTATGATTTCCATTTTTGAATCACTTGATTTCGTTGAGTATTGACAAAGTTATGAATGTATAAAGTTAGAGAACCTTCCGGCCGAATTCTGGCCTTCTTCTTCCTTGGGTCCAGTGACCTATCAAACATAGGCATTTCGGGCATTTCCTGCCGAGCCCAAACCAAACCCATTTCTCTTTTTATTTTGTTTTAATTTAAGGCCTTTGGGCCATTGTTGTGAGGGCCTAGGGCCCGTGCACTTTAAACCTCAAACCTTTTTTTTTTAGTTTAGGCCTTTGGGCCAAGAACCATCCAACCCTTTTTATTGTCTGTTTTATTTATTTTTGGTTTTAAAGCCCATTGGATCTTATATGTTAAAGCCCTAAACCCTTTTAGTTTAAAACCCTAAACCCAACCCACCTAAAAGTCTAAGCTTAAACCCTTTAACCCTTCTAACCCTAAACCCTAGTCGGCTCAAACCTTTTTGTGGAATATTTCATTAGGGTAATTCAACGTTCTGACGGAATATTCTTTGGAATATTCTATTGACGTTTACGAAATTATCCGGGACCCTTCATAGGGTAATTCAACGTTCTGAATCCGTTTTCGACGTCTGTTTTCCCAAATTAAATCGTTGAGTATAATTTTATTAATTGGACCCTTTATGTGCTTAGGGGTAATATTTGTGACATTTTCGTGGTTGCTAGTTTGCGTGGCTCTTCTGCAGCTAAGTATCTGTGAGTGGACCCTTTCTAAAAATGCATGTTTTAATAGTATGCATACATGAAAAACATGATTTGATGATTACATTTTATGAAACGTTTTGTGAGATAACATGCTTACTGAGGCTATTTTGAATTATTACTATTTTTCCTATAACCCGTGTTCTTATAGAATATCTGATGGATGATGATATGATATTTAGAACATGTTTAGAACACCTCTTTATAGTATAGATGATGAATGACTTTATACTATGAAGTTGTTTTTCTCTATATATATATATATATATGTTCAATGGTTTTGTACTTACCTAGTGGTCCTTTCCGCTACAGGACGTAGGGATAGATTCTGGTCCGTCCCAGGCGACGATTTGGTGTTGGCATAGGGCCTGGAGTGTGTTTCCTCTAGCTATTTAGCACAGGGACAGAGAGCTAGAATGAGGCCTGAAGTGTATTTTCCTCTGACTGTCTACTCAGAGACGGGGAGCCGGCATGGGGCCTAGGGGTTATCGGACATTCACTAGTGATTATTATATATAAAAGTTATGATTTGAGACAGTGCACGACATGCTAGGTTTCGGAAAACCTATGTTTATCATTATATATGTGTTTTCATAAAACCTGGGGGTTAGTACGATGATAGTTGTTTTACTATATTATATATATATCAACTTGGTCCACTCATGTTTGTTTTGCGCCCCTTTCAGGACTTAGAATCGAGGCATACAATCCCAGCGTCCAGACACTTCCGCATCGGCATCTTCGAGTTCTCTCGGTGTAGGACCCATTCTTTTATTCTTTGAACTTTATATTATTTCTTTTAGTGTTCTAGTTAGTTGTATGCTCTGAACATGATCCTTAAATGCATATTCATTATTCTTTTATATTTCTAAGTCTTATCCATTCCTTATTCTCAGCATTTGCATTCAATAAATGACTTTCGTCACCCTCAAGTGTCGACCAGCACGTGCCTATCCTGGTATTCGAGAAATATCGGGATCAGAGGGTGTCATTGTAAGTTTTTTTAGTTAAGATTTAGGGATTCAATTAAGCTAAGGCCCGTCGCTTCCTAGCTAGTTAATTAATATTAGATTAACTAGGGATAAAGGAATCCTAATGGATTAACCCTAAATATGGATGTGGTCAGTGGCATGGTTAAAAAATGAGTAACAGACAGACTGAGGTTGTGGACAGATGGAAAAACCAGAAGCAGGGTGGTTAAAATGTAACTTTGACGGGGCTTGGAAGGAACAGGGAAAAAATAGGGGAATTGGAGTGGTGTTCAGAGATGACATGGGGCTGTTTGTGGCGGCGATGGCAATGAAAATGGAAGGCATATCATCTCCGATGTTAGCAGAACTGGAGGCAGCCCGAGAGTTAAGCACGGAACAGCTGGAACTAAAGGGAGGCGCAGCTTTGGTCCTTGCTGCTATAACTCTTCACACGGAAGATGATTTGTCTTTGTGGGGAAATAGAGTAAATGAGGCATGCTATTTCCTACGCTCCATTCCGCAAACCAAAATCAATCATACTCGTAGAGACACAAACAAGGTTGCTCACAGATTGGCGCAGGTAGGTCTTACTTTAAATCAACGACGAGTTTGGTTCGAGTCACTGATCTCCTGACAGATTGATAGTTAATTTTTGTAATTTTCTTGGTCACCTAACGATTAAATAACAAACAAATTGTTCTCTCTCGTTTCTATCTTCTTCTTCTTCAGCTATCTTAACAAATATAAGAGGTCTTACATTTCTCTACTTCTCATTAAGTCGTCGCATTAGGAATATATGGCAGTGCAGAGGTTTTCTTGAGGTTTAAGCAATCGTGCTTAAAATTAATGGCTACTCTCCGAGTATTCTGTAGGTTGCGCTTTATTTGATTTAATTATATACAAGTTTAACATATGTATAGCTTGAGAAACTTGACCACGATGTAAAATAAGGCTGGTGCTAGAAAATAATATAGGTATAACTTGTTTTTTTATTGTACATCAACATTTGACAACATGGACCAACAAATGTAAGAGAAATGCGAGGAAAAGAAATAGGCTGCCTATATATAAAATGACAAAATACTTAAGCCTCAAGCTAACGGAGTGCCCTTATATATTTAGGGCACATGCATAATCTTAATCATCTTTTTCAAAATACTAATGACGAATTTTCAATTAATTAACCCTTCTGCAATCAGTCCTAATCTCTCCATTGGTGCCTGTCAAAACTCCTATATTCCCCATATTGATCATGGACTGACCAAAGCTATCAAAGAAGTCACTTTGGCTATTTGCAAAGCGGTCCACAATGGCAACGGTGTCTCCGCTAGTTGAGAACAGCACCTGATCGGTCTGGAGAAGCCCGTGGTTGTTTTGGAGATTTGTAAAGTAGTGGTTGTCGAAGGCATCGCGGGTGGACTGGTCAAGGTCATTCAACGTATCTCCGCTGCCGTTTTGAGGACATGCTTGGCGGAGGGTTTCCAAGTATCCGGCTTCAATGGTCGGGTCCGGGTTGCCAGTGCCGCTGAAATTGTAGAGGCGGTGAACGAAAGTTGAACATCTTGCCCGGCCAAATGTATGAGCACCTAAGAAAGGAAACAACTACATTTAAATCTTTCAAAATAATTAGAGGTTGACTTATTAATTGGTGTATACTACTAGGTTAATCTGGTAATTAGTTGTACTATTATTCTGGTCAATTGCGTGTCTATTACTAGGGTTACCTGATAAAGCAACAAGATCAGTGGAATCTAATCCTGCATCGCGAAATTTTTGTGAAATTTGCTCAACGTTTTCGAGAAAGCTTGGAATGGCACTGGTACCAGCTCGGTTGGCTGTCCTACTGTCTCTTCTTCCCAATTGAGCTTCCCACGTTGGCCCTCCATTCTGCAACAATACCAATAGAAGTATGATTTGAGGAACTATTTGGATAATAATATATCAGGAACTGCTTAAATATATATGCTCCAAATTTCCAAGAATTGTTCATTAATCAGATTGTCTCTTCACTGCCATTCGCTTTCTTTTTTATTTTCCTTGGGACTGGTTCTCAGATGGAATATTGACCATTTCCCAATTTCTTTCAGGGCTTGGTCCTCCTCTTAAATATCAGTTTTTATTTTTTAAATTTTATTAAATAACGTAACGCGAATTAATTAATTAAAGTAATTAGAACTTTTAATATGTACGTACCGCAGAAACAAGAATTTGAGAAGCAATTGCTAAAATGTCAGAACAGGAGACAACACCACGGCAAACGTTCTCGACCGCAGTTTTGATATCATCTACAACGTCGTATCCGTCTGTCGATTGATTGGGAGGTGCATCTTTCTTTCTCGACCGCAGTTTTGATATCATCTACAACGTCGTATCCGTCTGTTGATTGATTGTGAGGTGCATCTTTCTCGCTCTCTATCCCATCTGTGTTGTCCAGCATAATTGATCCATCACAACCCTGCATGCATGCACCGTTACCGTTACCGTTACCATTATATTAAATTTAATTATTATACCACATAAAAACACAATTCTTGTTTTGACAGAGAGTCCGTTATTAATAGCCGGGTTGTCGATATATTGGTTAACGACATATGAATAGAAAAACTTTTTGACGTCCTAGCAATCCATTATTAACATTATCGATACAAAATCCATCATTTATAAAATGTGGATGCTCACGCACATAAATTTTTTTGTAAAATATATATCACATTATATGTTACCGGATGATACTTTTAACACTATATAACATATTCTTTAATGAATTACTTACGTTGACAAAGCAGTCGTGGAAATGAACTCGGATGAGTTTGGCACCAATTCGGATGTCATTCTGTTGAGCTTGCTCGACCACACCACGAACAATGCTCGTCACATTCGGGCATGTGGTGATGTAGAAAGTTGAGCTCAGTTGAGCGTTGGAATTTCCCAATATGCTAGCAGTAACAAGAACAAATATTGCTGCTGCAATTGAAAATAAAGACATGATGATTATTAGGAAACTCAAAATTGCGAGGTTGCTATCTATAGTTATAGTAGCTCTTATGTTGGGAGATGAGATGGCTTCTATGAGGCTAATACTCTACCCTTTTATAGAGAGAGTAGTCGGTGAGATTTCAAGGATCTAAGAGCCATGTATTTTGTGCATGCTATAAGCAAATGACCAGAATGATCGTTCTTTGAATATTCATATGTTGATATTTTCAGATAATTAAGCTGATGTGGGCCTATTAGCAATCAGGAACTTTTCTACGTAATGCTTGTAAGTTGAAGAATTTTCAAACTTTCCGTGGAGGGCGCGCGCGATTATTTTAATCAAAGTTTGGTATATATTTCAAAGAGTAATGTTAGGTCAATTTGTAGATTAAATTAACAAATTACATGATGTATCACTAATAAGAAATAAGCACGTTAATCATCAATTTTCATGTTATTTAGTTTACAAAATTTTGTCTTTATAAATTTAATTTCTTTAGCATTATTCTATTTCAAAATCCAGGGGCCATATATGAGTAATGTTAGGGAGACTAAATTTGTAAACAAAGTTTACAAACTAAATGATGTGTCACCAATAGGAATGAACATGTTTATTAACGCTTAAGTATTATTTCTATTTCAACTTCTGTGTTATTTAGTTTATAAAATTAGTCTACAAATTTAGTATCTTTAGCAGTACCGCCATATATGGTAACTCTATTGATGACTTAATATAGTAATAAATTCAGCAGGAAAAGAATTGGTCTGGGGAAGAAAAATGGAATCATGAAGCAATGGTTGTCAATTCGATCAGCGAATACACCATCTGCTTAATTAACATGTCCTTGAATAAAGGTTATCACAGTCTGATTAAGACACTTTTCCAAAGTTAAAAAAAATGGCCTACTTTATTTGACTGTCCCACTGATTATATGGCCAAATCTATAATTTACAGAAATTTGTTTCCATACAATTAGGGTATGCATGCTTATGGATAACATACAGTAATGAGGTTTACCAATTTCTTCCGTGCATGCATGCATAATATACAACATAGGGATTTTGGTATACTTTTCTTCGTGTAAAGGTTATCACAGTTTGATTAAGACACTTTTCCAAAATTCAAAATGCCTTAGTTTATTTGACTGTCCCAGCGGTTATTTTCTCAAATTTATAATTTGCATAAATTTTTTATCGATACAATATTAATTAAGCAGATGGTGATCTGGATGACAATATTGATTAAGCAGATGGTGTATTCACTGATCTAACTGTAACTAGACATATGGAACTAATTAGAGGTAAATCAAGATTGATGAGAAGAGAAATTCATTAGACCAAAACTAGCTTATTCGTTAGATAAAATGAAACTAAGGTTTTGTTTGGTATCTAGGATTGAATTAGAATGAATAACTTCCATATTTAAAATATCTTGATGGAGTAAATGAAAAAATTGCATCTTACATGAATGTAGACGGATAATTACTCATTAAGAAAACTTATGCATGCCAATGCCCTCCAAAATTGGAGAATTAAGTAGATAAGTTTTCTCCATATCTAATCCCTTCAAATGAAAAAAAAAAAAAAATCTTTTATGTCTATCTTAAAATATGCCATGAATTCATGAGGCATCAAATCCAGATACCATATGTTCTAATTCTAGTCACCAAACGACACCTAAGTGTAATATTTAGACCCTGAAATCAATATTGTTGATACATTTCATACAACATGAAGTAGTCTAGCAGAGTCTATTGTTGATATATTTCGTACTGCGCATCGTTTTGCAAAAATAGGCCTTTCTCAGATGCAAAAGTGTGAATAGATTGATGCCCCGCCTAGTATTGTCACTGACGTACTTGTTGAGGAGAGTGTATCCATGTATGCTTAGAGATGGATTGGTTTTTGTAATGCTTTTGATGAAATGAAATCTATTATCGTATCTTTTCAAAAAGAAAAAAAAGAAGAGACTTGTTCAATTTGGATATTGTAGGGAGTAGGAAACATATGTATGATAAAGTCCCAGCATTCTAGAAATTTTGTACATGGATTGGAGGCTTTGGAGCCAATTGAAGAACTTCTATCAGTTAGTCAAACAATGTGGGTACGAACGTAGCTGTATGGACGCACTCATTAAATAAATAGGTGTACATATTATCAATGGATAATATTAGCATCCTATTACGGAATACACATATCTCAGTTTCCATAGCGTATGTTTGTTACACTGTACCATTTCAGGTTTGGGGTCTATTACAATCGCATAACATCTTCAAAACATTTCACTTTCATACCTCGCTTACTATTTTATTTCAATATAGTACTTCCGTTACATTTTTCATCCATTGATCCGTTAAGAGTTGACTTGGCTGCCAAAATTGTGCCACGTGGCAAAAATAATAATTTTTTATTCATTTAAAAATAATTAATTTAAGAAAAATTTAAATAAATAAATATAAAAAAAAAAAAAACCATAACCATCTTTCCCCGAGACCCCTCCTTTCCCTGCAACCTAAACCCCTTATCCCACCCCACCTCCCCCGCAACCCCCCCTCCACCAAAAACTTTTTTTGTAGAAGGCAAACAGAGGTGCCCCCACGGAGACAAGGAGAAGAAGACGGGTCAGGTCTTGTAGCTGCTTTCTCCTTTTCAATCCACTTTTCTTCTTCTCTCTCTCTCTCTCTCTCTCTCTCTCTCTCTCTCTCTCTCTCTCTCTCTCTAGAATTCCCTTTGCTTTGCCCTTCCCAAAATCCCCACTCCCTCATTTCGTCTCGGGAATTCAATTCCCCCTATTGATTTTGGGTTTTGGGTGGGGTGGGGTGGGGTTGGGGGCGTTGCGGGGGAGGTGGGGGCGAGGTAGGGTGGGGGGGTTGCGGCGGAGGTGGGGGTGGGGTGGGGTGGGGGGGGTTGAGGCGGAGGTGGGGGCGGGGTGGGTGGGGGGGTTGCGGCAGAGGTTGGGGTGGGGTGGGATGGGGGGTTTAGGTTGCAGGAAGGGGGGTCTCAGGGAAAGAAGATGGGTTATGGTTTTTATTTTATTTTTTATTTTAACTTTTCTTTAATTAATTATTTTTAAATGAATAATTTTTTTTGCCACGTGGCACAATTGTGGCAGACACGTTAGCTCTTAACGGATCAATGGATGGAAAACGTAACGGAGGTACTATATTGAAATAAAATAGTAGGTGAGGTATGAAAGTGAAATGTTTTGAAGATGTTGTATGCGATTGTAATAGACCCCAAACCTGAGGTGGTACAGTGTAATTTACCCTAAAATTTATAATCGAAACCGTTTAATCTATTAGTTTTTATTTGAAGATCATTCTACAAATTTTTTTTGAATTGGAGATTGTTTTAGTCATCTAAATTTATGGAACAAATCAACAATGTGAGTAACTAATAACATATTCATAATGAATCGTTCATTTATCTGATATATTTGAATGACTAAAAAATCTCCTATTCAACTCTTTTTTTTTTTAAGGATCATCTTCAAATGAAGATTAAGAATTGAACGGTTCTAACTATGGAATTTATTGCAAGGAGTGGTATATGTGCATCTCTCAGGGGGGGATGCAACTACTATAAGAGAAAATTTTCAATTTGCCCGAAATTCAAGCCGGTACACCACATATCATAATATAAGTGGAAGGAGAAAGGAGACTGAAAAATATATCATCTCTACTTATATTATGATACGTGGTATACTGGTTATTTTCCAAGTACATGAAAAAAACTCTCCTAATCTAGAATAGTAAAGATGCCCTCGTCCACTTATATTAACACGGGTGTATACCATTTTTTGTTCCGACCGTACATATAAAAATTTCTCAACATTTGCCTACATTTTGACCTCCAATATATTAGCTTATGACTCGTTTGGAAGTGTTTTTAAAATAATTTAAGGCTCTTTTGATGAAAATGTTTTTGAAACTAATCCTTAGTAAAAAGAGTAATGATATACTTACCACATAGTTATACTATCATTTGTACCATCTCTCTACTATAGGTAAGGCCCACCAACATATGTGGATCATGTCTCTATTAGAGAGATGATACAAATATATGGTAATATTAATATTTTAGTAGTAAAAATCCAAGTAGATTCTGGAAAAACACTTGAAATGCTTCTTGTGATTTTTGCAAGAAGCACATACATCATATATGGTGTTCTTCCAAAAAGCATTTGAAGTGCTTTTGGAACCCAAAATTACTTTCACCAAAAGTTATTTAAGTCATTTTAAGAACACTTCCAAACAAGCTCTTAATTAAAAAAATAAATAAAATAAATAAAAAGAAACTGCCAATATTTAATCTGCTCAACAATCAACTAAATCAAGTGAGTAACTCTGAAGTTAATTTACTGTTAGGTATATGTATTGGTAAATGCAGAAAAAAAACCACTAATTGAGCTTGAAAATAAACAAAAACAACAAGAGTCAGCAATGTGTGCTCTCCAATCAGCTCCTTTATTTATTTATTTATTTTTAAATGTCTCCTTTATTTATTTGTTGGGAAATTGCTCCTTTTTTACTTTCATGTCAGTAATATCTAACGTCACACTCACGTAGACCCGGCAGTTTCTGACATGACACAGTGACACGACACAAAAATAACGGGTTTCGGGTCAACACGATAACTAATCGGGTCATTATTGGGTGACCCGTTATGAACCCGTTAATAACGGATTCTTAACAGGTATACACGCGGGTAACACGTGGGTAACCCGTTTCGACCCGTTAAGAAAAAAATTATTTTGATAATTTTAAAGTTTAATTACTAAAAGATTTATTATAAAATACAATAGCCATATTAATATATACAATATATTCTATATTAAATATATAGTTTTGTATTATTATTCTATATAAGTTTAAAAAAAAAAAAGTTTTAGTCATTATTTATTTTTATTATGAGAGTTCCTTATTATCATTACTAGGATAAATTTTACTTAACATATTGTTGTCCAAAAATAAAATAAACTAGTATAGTATTTGTATAGGCAAGAACTAAGAAGACATATGTAAGAATATAGTGATTCATCGTTATTCCTCCACAAGTAGATAATGGTTACACTTACATTATCGTTTAGATTTTTAAAATCCTCCAAACCCTCATGAATAATGTTTTTTATTTGAGGGCAAAATTAATAAAATTAATAATAATTATTGTAGAAGTGTAAAAAATGTAAAAAAAAATATACAATCACTCATAGTGACAACCTTTACAACTTTCATGAAGGGGTCAGCTTCGAAATCCAACACTATAATCCATAAACCTTAAATTTATATTTAACCGTCGATTGTCATTTACGCTTTATTCTTCTTACTAAATTTCATTTTTAAAATTTTCTTTTTTGAAAACATCATCATCTGGCGAATGTAAGAAGATGAACGGTTCAGATATTTGATATCACGTTTCGATATTTATGATTAAATGAAATATGAGTCGATGTCATATAGTTTGTAGAAACTTTATAAACATCAAGCAATATTTTCACTAACAGTAAAACTTTGAATATAATATCAACGATCCAAACCGTTCATCTTCATGCATCCTCTAATAGATCATGTTTTCAAAAAAGAAAATCTGAAGAAAAAAATATTTGATGAGAACAATGAAGCGAAAATGTAAACAACAATCAACGGTTAAATTTTGATCTATGATTTATATGATTATAGTGGCCAATTTCGAAGTTAAGCTCTTCATGAAAGTTGTAAAACTTGTCATTACAAGCGTTTATATATATTTTTTACACTTCTACATTAATTAAAAAACTATTAAAGACTTTACTTAAATACGTTTTTATTTTTTGGATGTGACAATATGGTATGTATCTACTTATTTAGTATTATGTTTTTCATTTGATTATTTATTGGTTTAAAATATATTTTCCTTAACGGGTAACGGGTCGGGTCATATTACTTGTTAATATTATCGGGTCGATTTCGCGTCGGGTCATTTTACCCGTTTATTTTAATTCTTCATCTACTCTCTGAAGATTGTAACCAATGTAAGTTTATGAGTATCAATTATGGAAGGAATCAGTTCTTGTGTTTAAGATTGATATGGAAAAATCTTAGTCAAAAGCCTTAACTTATTTGGTTTCCTTGTGGAATAAGTATTGTGAGATTCTGAGTAATCCTTGTGGTATTAAAACTCGGTAATGGAACACGTTTGGGATTGATATGTTGTATTGATTGTGCAGTTTGAATCCTAAGTCTATTCTGATAGGGAATGACAAAAGGAGTACTATAAAAGCTTATGCCACTGCTCTTGCAATATACGGTTTTTAGCATTCCAAGTCCTATTGTTTGGAAGAATCATTGTGATTTGCTAAAGAGGAGAAGGCTGCAAGCTGTGAAGTCGCAATGGCTTCTTCATTTGGTTCCAATTCTGCAGGTAAGTTCTCTAGTCTTTCTCATGTTTAAGTTCATCTCTTGGTTAAATGAAGTTGTGATTTAATTGGTTGTATCCATGTTTTTTAGATTGATGAATTGTTAGAATTTATTCTTACAACCAAAACTTAAGTCGGCTTTTGCCGTTCTTTTGTACTATTTTTCTGATTGAGTGCAAATACTATGGTTTCCATAATTTTTTTTTGAGAGATCCAAGATACTAGAGCACGCTCTTGTGTTTGTGCAATTTTAATGAAGTATATATTTTGCGATACACCAAAAAAGAAGTTACAGATTAGTCCGCAATGTTTTACTAAAAAAATGATTAGTCCAATTGCTAATTATGTTTAGGTTTTCACGAAACACTTTTGATCATTGTGTTGTGTGGCGAAGGGCCATCGTCGATTCGCATCAACAATCACCGTTCATCAAAGAGATTCAGAATCTCACGTGGCGAAAGGCCATCGTCGATTCGCATCAACAGTGACCGTTCATCAAAGAGATTCAGAATCTCTCACGTGCCAAAATTTGCCAAATGGCTCCCGAGGTCTTCTTTCTTTAGTATCTCTGGTCGCGCCTTCTGATTCTCTCTCTTCATAAGTCACTGTCGGGATCCCTCTCTCCAAACAACCCACCAATGGCGGCTGTGTCATCACCATTCTCCACTTCACTAGTGGCCCAGAAACCGAGTTTCCCAGTGAATTTCCGGCATGGGTTTTCCACAAGCTTCGATCTTGGCCGCCAGAGGCCGCTCAAAGGGAAGAGTTCCGAGCTGAAGAAGCTGGTGATCTCTGCTAGCACTGGCAATGCTGTTTTTGTCAGTGATTCTGTGCCTTCATTGACTTCTAAGTGAGTACTTTTCGTGATTAAATTTGCTTTTTTTTCCCCTCTAATTTACGTTTCGACTCTTTCTGGGTTTGCTTTGCATGCAATAAAGTTTCATTTTTTTGTGCACTTTTTGGTTGAAATTTACTTGCTTTGTTTCTTGGGTTGACCTGAATATTTGTGGGGTTTTTGTTATTTCAGCTGCTGGATTTAGTGCTTTTGCATAGAACTGTTTTAACATTGTTATTTTTGTCTTTATTTATTAATATTTAGTGAGTAACATAAATTTTATTTTCATCATTGGGTAATTGGCTTTGATAATTTAATTGTTCCAACCAATAATTTTTTTTTTAAGTTCGGGTAAATCGACTTTGATGGTGACCACAGCCAAATTTATATTTACTGTTCAATTTTTGAACTTCAGCTAAAAAGAATGTAACTTTGAAGCATGGATAAGGATACAACACAATACGGTGATACGTAAAATCTCTAAAAACTAGAATACTATACGTCATGGATACGACAATAAAAATATATAATTTGAAACATATTTTAACATGAAAACATTCAAATTCAAGTTCATTCAAATGTGGGAGTTATATTCCTTGTTTCAATTAGAGGCAAGCTCTTTGTATTCATCAACTTTCAGCTAAATCTTTGTTTCCTATTAAATTTCTCCTCTTAATTACTCATTTGAAAGTGTAACGGTATCCTAAAAGCTGAATACTTTTATCTGGCGAGTATCCGGAGTATATGATGAGTATCGTATCCGTTGAAGTATCGGATACGGGATACACGACCAAACTAAAGTATCCTTGCTCTCAATGGACCTAGGGAGTGAAAAACTGATGTGGGAGTTAATACTTTTATGGCAAGTGTAGCAAAAGTAAAAGATATAGGCGATGGCTGTGTCAATGAGGCATAATTAGTTCATCATTTTTAAAGCTTTTGTAGCGATGAATCGGAATCCCAGGTCATGGGCCTGGAAGACTATTTTCCTTTTTTGTCATGAATGTGCAAGAAATTTTTTATCTGGAAAGACTTCAATGTGATTTCAAGTTTTCAATTCTGGTTCTATAATCATTTCAGGGTAAAACGCCATACTATTTCAGTGTTTGTTGGGGATGAGAGTGGAATCATAAACCGAATAGCAGGGGTTTTCGCGAGGAGAGGTTACAATATCGAGTCTCTTGCTGTTGGTTTGAACAAGGACAAGGCTCTCTTTACCATAGTTGTGTCTGGGACTGAAAAGGTGTTGAGGCAGGTTGTTGAACAGCTCAACAAGTTGGTGAATGTGATAAAGGTTAGTGGACGTCTTTAGTATTTCGTGTAAAACCTTTTGGTAGTTTCTGCATTATCTTCACTTATAATTCTGCTTTATCAGGTCGAAGACATCTCAAGGGAGCCACAAGTAGAACGTGAACTGATGCTTATCAAACTTAATGCAGATCCAAGTACCCGTGCAGAGGTAAATTTTTGGATCATCCAACCAATATTTGGATAATCGTTCTGATATGTTTAAATGATCCACCCCTAAGAATAATCATCAGTAATATAGATAATTTTAAAATGTTATTTTCACCACAGAACATGTTGATTTGTTATACATCATGTTGCATTGTATTGTATATCTGTGTTTTCGGCCCTCTATTGCGTGTGTACTATGCTGTTGTTGTGCTCTGCATTGGTTATTTATTGCAGGCTTTGCTGGTGTGATTACCGTGTATTTGTTGTAGGTGATAACTTGGAATTAAACCAGGGTTAACTTCTCGTTTGATGGTTATCAACACTGTTTAAGATGCTCTTTTATCATTTTAGTTATCATTTTACCTGATCTTGTTTGTGTGATCTGATTTTCAGATAATGTGGTTAGTGGACATCTTCAGAGCAAAAATTGTTGATATCTCTGAACAGTCACTGACAGTTGAGGTGAATTTTAACGCTTATGCCTCCTTTAGTTGTTAAACTACAAGAGAATACACTAGTTCTTGTTGATTGTGGTACAGAGCAATTATATTGTTTATTTGTTTTCTTACTTTCTCTGATAAAAACAGTGCAGCGGTTCATGAATTTTGTTTATAATGTGATTTAACCTACTCCATGAGCATATGGTGTCGTTTAGTTGTTTAGTTTGCTCAACCCACATTTGTAAATCTTGGAAATTTTATAAGTTGCTTTAGCCAATATCCTCTTGCTATACAAAGAGTGTGCAAACTTGCAATTTCCTTTATGGCTTCTTATAGTCATACTGGTACCAAATCCATCTATGCTTACAAAATCAGTTCATCTCAGGTTACTGGGGACCCTGGGAAGGTGGTTGCT
Organism: Malus fusca; assembly: GCA_035220775.1. NCBI lineage: Eukaryota > Viridiplantae > Streptophyta > Magnoliopsida > Rosales > Rosaceae > Malus > Malus fusca. The sequence goes on from CM069068.1 coordinate 36,366,708, forward strand.
GTTCAAAGAAACTTAAGCAAGTTTGGAATCAAAGAACTTGCAAGAACTGGAAAGGCAAGTTCTATATTTTGCATTCTGATGTTGATGCACGTACAAAAATGTCCATTTATGCATGTGTTAATGGCTGCAACCGTCTTAAACAACGCATGCAACGAGTCATATGTGTAGGATATCCAATAATTAAACGGTACATGAGTGGCCAAAGAACTTGAACTGTCAAGATGTTCACGACTAACAATTTGGAATAGTATTCCCAATCAGGAAGGTACTTATTGTTGGCATGGAGATGCTAAGACAATTTTCTATGGGAGTTGAACATCGTTGTGCACTAGCATTGATGGGTAATGGATGATATTTGTCAACCGGTTCCTTTGTACTTATATCCCTTAATTCTTGATTTCTCTGTTGCATATGTTCTCCCAAAATGCATTTTGAACTTGCAATCAATGATGTAAATTAAGTTAGGGTGGTCATGTAACCCGTCTAGATGTTGACGCACTGTTTTTTTCCCTTCAATCTTTTATACGTTATGCAAGTATCATCTAAGTGAGGAGTTCAATTTGACTCGTCCGACAGATTGCTTTGAGACGAGAAAAGATGGGTGCAACAGCTCCTTTCTGGAGATTTTCTGCAGATTCTTATCCAGATCTTGAGAAGTCCACGTCTGATGGTGCTCTTGCAGTGAAAGCAAATCGTACGCTCAATGGTGATGCTGTTACTGCCTCAAGGGTATGTTTTTTTGTTGTTCTTTTTCTATCGAGCAGATTTCATATGTGCGGTTAATTTCTCTACATGCACGCATAGTTATCTAATTCTTATTTATATGGAATCCTTTTTAGTAACGCTGAAAGGGGTTCTCCTATCATATAATGGGTGCCTCATTCACAATACATTCCAGATATTTAGTTATTTATATGTCGCACAACAAACTGTGTTGTCCTCTGATAAAATCATTAACTGTTATCATTTACGACGATAACATGTATGTGCACAGCTTTTACTCTTGCCTTTGCCATTTTGGATTGAACATAAGCGAACCTCATTTCATTATTGCAGGGCGACGTTTATCCCGTGGAGCCCTATGATGACTTCCGTTTGAATACAGTTCTTGATGCGCATTGGGGTGTTCTCTATGATGAAGATGTAAGTTTCTTTACAAAAATCAATTCACATTGTGTTTCACTTAAGTCCAAATATTGCCTTGTATGAGACTTACAAGGTGGAAAAAATCGATGTATCTGCTTAGGAAGTAGGCTCTTTATTCATGTTTGCTTTACTCTACAAACCAATGCCATTGAAACCTAACCTGTGCCGTTCATTCTAATATGCAGTCAAGTGGGGTTCGATCACACACCTTGTCTATGATTGTAAATGACTATCCTGGAGTTCTAAACACAGTTACAGGAGTCCTGTCCCGAAGAGGTTATAACATTCAGGTTTGTTGATTCTGATCCGCGCTCACTTTTTACGTTTGGTTTTCTTGGGCCTTTGCTCATGTGATCATTGGATTTCATTTCACACTTCTAGAGCCTGGCTGTGGGGCCCGCTGAAATGGAGGGGCTTTCTCGCATTACAACAGTTGTTCCCGGTACAGATGATTCAATATCCAAGTTGGTTCAGCAACTCCACAAGTTGATAGATCTTCATGAGGTGAGGGTTACAATGTTCAAATATGCAAATTAAAAAATGTGTTGAAAAAGCTCGTACACACTTGAAACTCTGCATTTCCGATTCTAATCACTTTTTGCAAGTCAAATGCCATTGTTTCGGTCGCAATCTGGTATATGTGGTAGGTTGGGGTTAATGACTAAATATAAAGTAGTTCTATGACCCAGGATCTTTTTTTCCCCCTCTCCATATTTCGATTAATCAAAATCTGCTCCTCAGTTATCTGTCAGTCGTCGATAAAGGCAGTCTTGATAATAAGATCCTTACCGAATTCTTCCAAGGTTAATCACAAAATAAGATTTGTTCATGCCTTCATGGATGATAACGCTGGTTGTTCCTCCAGGTTCGGGATATTAGTCACTTACCATTTGCTGAGCGAGAGTTGATGTTGATAAAGATTGCTGTGAACACTACTGCTAGAAGGGATGTTCTTGATATTGCCAGCATTTTCCGTGCCAAAGCTGTTGATGTATCCGATCATACAATTACCCTTGAGGTTGAGGTTTTTTTCCCGCACTCCTATTATTTGTTATACTTTCACAAAAATTCTAGAAGCAGGATAGTTGTTCTTGCTTTCTTTTGGTCCTTGGAATTTGGACCATGACTCATCTCCCTGAGTAAGACTAATAGCAATAGATGGCGATACCATTCATGGATTCTCAAATACAGAACAAGAATTTGTGAGTTACTAGTCTTATGGAATCTGTTGAGAAGTTCTACCTCCGAACAGGATCAATGTCACCGTAGTTCTTGTATTTAGTTGTAGTAATGAATGCGATTATCGCTAATCTTACTAATACGATCTACTCATGATTGTTTTCAGCTGACTGGTGATTTAAATAAGATGGTTGCACTGCAGAAGTTACTAGAGCCCTATGGGATTTGCGAGGTCTGTTTTCTCATTCTTTTGTTGGTCTTGTACTGAACATTTAACTTAGCATATAAGTTTCAGGTTTCCACATGAGCTTTGGTCCTCATGTCTTAACATTGTTTTTCCTCCTTGAAGGTTGCGCGGACTGGGAGGGTGGCGTTACAGCGGGAGTCTGGTGTGGATTCCACATATCTCCGCGGATACCCCCTTCCGTTGTAATGCCAGTTCCTCGCCCATTTCCTCTCTTGGCTGGCCAGGTTATGTGAGCTTTCTGCCGTCCATTTTGACGAGCTCAATGTGTGCCTAGCTTTGTTCATATGATAAGGAATAAAAATCCAGTTGGGCTGTTAGGTCTAAAGAAAGAGCGAATCAACCAACGTCTTCTTTTGGAGATCATTGATAAACCCTGGATAGAAGATCCGATTCCAACGAACCCTGTGTTGGTTAGCCGGTGTTTTACCCGGGAAGCAATGTATGGAGGTTAAATTAAGAAATTAGAGTGTGTCAGTCAGTGTTTAAGGCTTAGGTTATTAAATTTATGTTGTATCAGTGTAACAAGCACATGTATGTTTGTGATAGCACATTAGCTCTTGTTCTTCCTTGCAGAGAATTCAGTAGATCAAATTCTTCAATGGGGGTAACGAACGAATCGAGGTTTTCAGCGATTATTCCCTGATTGTTCGTTACCCCTAAAAACTGTACCAACAACTCTAAAAGTCAAGGCAATTTCTTCGCATAACTCAAATCCTCTCAAACTCAACATTGATGCAGAGAAAAAATGGCAACCTCCGAAGAACTGTGCTTGTCAAATCCCGAATGAATAACTGATTCGACTTTGCTCTCCATGCCCGAGAAATATTACTGAAACGCAACTACAAGGCAAATCCAGATGTGCCTAGCTCGCTTCTAAAAGGCAAATCCAGATGGACAGAAAAAAAAAAAAAAAAAAAAAAAACAGAACCAACTTCATTGGAAAATATATATATATATATATATTTATGTAAAAAGTGGCCCATACAGGTCTCGAACCTGTGACCTTCGCGTTATTAGCACGACGCTCTAACCAGCTGAGCTAATAGGCCAGTTAACATTCTCTTCGGTTTTAATTTATTTACTCTCTAAGGTTTTGGAAATAACGTTAGAAATTTCCAAATTTCCAAATTTGTCACTTAATTATTAAATCATACAATTTCAACCCTTTTGATTAGAAAGTCTCCTAAAGCTTGTCCACTGGATAAGATCTGATCGATGGTTTTGGGTAGTTGGTTGTTATTGCTGCTAGTGCTTCGATTGGTTGCATTCTAATCTCCAAACGCATGTGATGCATGAAATATTCTTTGTTAAATCAGCACTTGTTCTTGAATTATTGGTTTCAAAAAAGCCTCTCATCAACTCATCCCAAAAGCACTTCTATCTTCAAAAGTGCACTTCAATTACGAATCAAATCAATTTGTAATATTTGTCCCTACCATATATGAAACAACAAAAAGAAGGATGGGTACTCAAAAAAGTATGTAATAGGAGGATGGGTACTCAAAAAAGTATGTAATAGGAGGATAGCCATACTTTGCTACTTTTTTTCTAAAGTGATATTCTAAGAGCTTGCGTTCACGAAACGTGGAGCTCAATCTATCAGCAAAATCATTGCACTTACCTTTCTCGTGAAAAATAGTGGGAGCTAATTTCAAAACTGAAATGATGGTAGTAGGATGTTGAAATCTTATCAATGACAAAATCATGAGAAAGAAATGCACGTCGACTAGTATATTATTGTGAAAGATGAGCTTTTATATAGGCTAAATTCAGTGTCAAAAGTTACAACAAGAACATGAACTATCATGGAGAGAACGTCGGCGACGAATTAGTTGATGTTTTTTAAATTTTCCAAAGTTGTCATCATTTATATTCTCTGCTAACGTCTATCCAATAAGTCACATTATGTACAATATCATTTAGTTGCTGCCATTCCATGCATGTAAAAGCCACCATATATAGCATGCTACTCGGGTCACTACCAAAACCCTAGATGCTGGCTATCATGCACTCCGTCGGTCGGAAACCCTTTTCTTTCTTCTTAAACATCATATTAATAGTTCTCTTAGTTTTGGCACCCATAGCATCTGGAATTCGAACCTACCCGACCCCAAATGTACCGGATTATAAAAGCCAAGGCGCTTCGGAGACGCCTGCAGCTGTGCCTCGGCTGGTGCTGTTAGATTTGAAGGAGAGGCTAGTGGCTGTTTCTCATCATGTGGTTCTTTCTAAGCGTCCTATCCCACCTTCGGGTCCAAACCATAGGAGCAACAAGGCACCTAATTCTTCAAGGCATTTGTTATTAAATAGTCCATGATTTGGCTTATGCAGTATAGTTGTATTAGTTTGCAGTTTTTTGCCTGTGGGTTTCTCCAACCCAAATTGAATGTACCATGAACATGTCTTGTTCATATTTTTACTGTAATTTTTAATTTGTAATTTAGTTTTAGAACAAATAGTCAGTCATAGGTTCTACAAGACCAGCTTGTACTCAACTTCAATTTTGTTCAGCCTCAGTCAGTAAACGGGCATGTATGTGTGAATTGAACTTGGACGGAGATGCATACCTTTGGGAGTTTTAATTGAATTCCTCTGTCTTTTTCTTTTCTTTTTTTTTTTTGGTTCCTTGGAAGGATTTGAATCGTACACTTTTATAATCCTCTCACCACTTGGACAAATTCCTAAAGCTAAAATTAATTGAGGTTTGCTCAAGTAAGTTTTTGTTATACAAGCGATACTAAAACGGAGAAAATTTATACTAAAGAAGTCGGTGCATTGATAAATGCTCTTAACAAGTGCGACCTGCCTACTTTTGTTTAATAGATTCGCTTACACGACACGTTAGTTCCACTCCAAACTAAAAGTCAAGCCGCCAACATATCTAGAGGTAGCGCTACCCAATGTAGGTCGACACTGGTTAGTCAATGGCCGCCAGCTGGTGAATTGTTTCATGACAAATATGGGAGCCAGACTTGCTTGCACCCACACTCTTCTTTAGTTTTTGTTTTCTCTTATATATTTCAGTGATTGATTTAACTTGAGCTTCACTTCTGCATTATTGATATGGAAACATAATTAATCTGAATGCCAAAAATCAAAAACCAAAGTGGAGGCATTTTGGTCCTATGGCTATGATCAGGTCTAAATTACTGAACGAGCGCGCGGTTGTGTGGATCCCTTGAGTTGGTTCGATGTTCTTGAGCCTTGGTTTAGTCATTTTTTACGACGTTGTCTAATCAAATTGAAATTAAGCGAGGGTGTGTAACTCAAGTACTCGAGAAGATTTATTTATGCACCCAAGTTTTAAGTTTGATTTATGTTTCCTCAATATTGCTTGTGTAAAAAGAAAATTATATTGAAATTGAACAAGAGGCATGTAGTTTAAGTGGTTAATTAAGATTATTTATCGATGCACCTGAATGCTGAAATCTTAAGTTTGAGTCTCCTCTTTCAATATCACTTATATAAAATACAAAAACAAAACAAACAAAAATTGAAAGTTAAAATATTTCATCTTTCTTTTTTTTCTTTTTGAATTACTTCCTGTATAAGTGACTAGTCTTTCATAAACATGACAACAAATTAGTCTGCCAAATTGTGAATTTTGATTCTTCAAAGTTCCCTTTTTTTCCTTTTCACTTCGGTCACTTTCCAAGAAAGCCGGATATGTGAAAAGACTTATGAGTGAAACCTGCTTGATCTTAGAATTTAACAAGCCATGACTTTGAAAGTTGATAGATATTATATTCTTGGAGAAAATCAGAAAGTTGTAGACTCTAATTAATACTGTGCATGCTTCTCTGATCCTAGCTACATAGTCAATCCTGGTGGTTAGAATAATATCCACGCACCATATATGTATTTCTACTTATGTCTCATTCAACTGATGGATGTGTTTCTTTGCAAGTGGCACCCTTAAACAGTAATTATATCTTCCTTATGGGCGTGATTGATATCTTAATTTTAGGAACATGTCTCTGCTTTGGAATTTTTTGACGCACTAGAATAGAAAAGACACATGAATTCCTAGACAATACTTCATAGATACTAGCATATTCCAAATTAAATTTAAGAAAGAAACTGATAGGATTAAAAGCACACCACAAAGTAACACACAAATGTCCTATTGATTTTCCTTATTAACACTAAGATTTTTCAATTGTAGCATATGAAAATAAGGGTCTTTCCCGCAGAAGATTGTTTTATCTAACTACTTAAAATGTCACAAAAACTGGTTGCTGTCCCTACTGACCAGCCACCGAAAAATAATTATTAGACCGACTTACACTTATCTAAATTCTACGAAATTTTATATGAAGACACTAGACACACAGAGATACACTTCTACAAATTTTTGGGATTTTTGGATTTGATTTGCTATTTAAATTAAATTGAACAAAAACAGGACAGAAACAAATTTTAAGTAGTTCACAAATTAAGAAAAACGAGTTAGGGGAATTGCTATCCACCACCACATAATCATGCAAACATGTTATGTTTCATTCAAATTCCTTTTATTTCTGGATGAAGATGCTCAAGTTGGCTCAATGTTAGAACTCAACTTATTACTCGTTCTTACGTAGTATGTTAAGAGAATGGCGTTTTCAACTTAACTTAGTCCCTAACATGCAATCTAGAATGGCGTGTTCATAGATTTAACAAGTAGAAATCATTAAGAACGAAAAGAGTTTGAGTCATCACAAGGCATCGTAAGTACTTGCGTTGTCTTACTTATCCTAGAAATTGGTTCACATGTTAATCGCAATTAACAAGTACTACTCTAGAACATATGTAGGTCCTCATTCGACAAGGGTAGACACACACATATTCATAGCGTTAGAATCCTAGATATGCTTACTACGTATGCATCCATAGAAAACAAATAAAGAATTCATCAATGAGACAAGTAGTGAACCAATTTTCATCCATTCATAAAAGTAATTCAAATGAAATGTCATAACAAATTGGCAATCATATTCGGGGCTTCAAAACAGCCCCTAACTACTAAAAGTTTAGTTACACACAATCCTTAAATAAAACCAAAAGAAAGACATGAGTTTGAGAAGATAAAACCGAAAGAAATCGATTGAGGCCTCCTCCTCTCTTCCTTCCTTCCCCAATGCTGCTTTTAAACCAATTCTTGCTACATCATTTTCTTCTCCTTAACTCACCCACTAATAGCCATTTAGTGATGACAATAAGTGAGAGGAAATGTGGTAAAACAATTGTAACACTTTAGGTAGCCTTTATGCCAATTACTCCCTCTTAATCCTCATTTTTAATTCCATTTCCTCTGATATTTGAATAGGTGTCAGCTGATTTGTTCTTGGCTGCATCAGTTTTGGCTGCTAGATTTATTGGGTTTATTGCTTTCATTGCAGTTACAAACTGCTCAGCCTCTTGGTAACCTTTCAGTGTTTAAACGGCCATAACTTCTTCTATAAAAATGATATTATCAATCCGCGAAATGCTCCAGAAAATAGACATCCGTAGCTTTCCAAGCATATAAGGATCATTCTCTAATTCATTCTGAGTTGTTCGCAACTTGCTTCCAAAGTCAGCTGATCTGCACAGGCAGTTTTGACGAATTTGTCACTTAAAATCCCACTCGTGCTATTTTTCTTTTCTTTGCTTGACAAATCCCACAAAACACAAAAACAAAGTAAATAGCTCAAAAATATAAGGAACTAACTAAGAAAAGAGAAGTGAATTTGATGTAAAATATATATAAATATGAGCTTATCAGAAACTGCAAGCGATGAATTGTCTTGAGTTTATAACTTTTCTTTTAAACACATTGTCTTTCGAGTTCACACCCTTACTCTTTACTTAGGCCATCTCCAACTGAAGGCTGGCCAGATGGCTCGTTTTAGTCCTCTGTCCCTCCAATAAATTAATATTTTAATGAACAGTGCATGGTCATATTTCTTACCATCTCCAACCGAGGGCCAAAGGGCCATATGACTCGTTTTAGCCCTGTCACAAAAAACCATCTCCAACCGAGGGCCAAACATAATTTATTATTTAAAAATTACAACTTAAATTCAAATCCAACGGCTAAGTGACGTTAGCTAGCCATTAGATTTGAATTTTTTTTTTTTGCTATAAATAGGGTGGATATTGGGTTACAATTCACACACCTTTGAATTCAATCTATTTGAATTCAAGTTTGCAATGAATTCCAACTTTGGATCTTCTTCAGATTCCAACTGGGGGTCCTCATCCAATTCCAAATTGGAAAAAAAATGGGCGCATATGAGACAAGAAGATGATGAGTCTGATGAAGAAGATGAAGCATGGCGCAACACACAAAACAGAGTAGCAGCCATGGCTATGGCCATGGTGTGTCAGCCAACTCAGGAACAACCTCAATGGGGTGGCTCTGTTGCTGGTCGCTCTTACAAACCACGAAACAGAGCGATGACGCATGCCAATCTGATGAACAACTACTTCAACCCCAACTCGGTGTACACAGAAGAGGATTTCAGGCGTCGCTTCCGGATGAGACGTCATGTCTTCGAGCGTTTACTTTGTGATGTCCAGCAGGTCAATCCATACTTTCGACAGAAGCGGGACAGAGCAGCCTGCCTTGGTTTCTCACCTCATCAGAAGGTTACTGTTGCACTCCGAATGATGGCCTATGGCTCCCCAGCTGATTCGATGGATGAAACCCATGGTATGTCTAAGTCTACATGCCTTGATATTCTTGCTATAGAATGATATGTTCCTATGCCACAAACAAGTACCTACAACAGGATCTTGTTGCACATCTTTGGGCCAAAAATAACATGGAGTAGGCGTTTAAGTTTTATGTTGTTAAATGTTTTTAAAAATGTTGTTTAAGTTTTATGTTGTTAAATGTTTTTTTATGTTGTATAATTTTTATGTTGTTTAATGTTATTTAATGTTATTTAATGTTGTTTAATATTGTTTAGTATTGTTTAATGTTGTTTCATGTTACTTAATGTTATGTAATGTTTAATGGTTTAGGAAGGTATGGGAAAAAAAAAAGTTTTAAAATTTTTTTCAACAAATTTTGTGTAAAAAAAAAAAAATATTAAAAAATAACGGCTAGCTGACCGTTGCATTTGAATTCCAGCCCGGCCTGAGGCCGGCCGGTTGGCCCTTTTTTGTCCAGTGAGGCCCACGAGCCATTTGGCCTGACCCTCTGTTGAAGACGGTTTTAGGGCTACTTTCGGCCCTTTGGCCCTATGAACCCTTCGATTGGAGATAGCCTTAGTGTAAATGAGTGAATGATATCATCGTTTTAGTTTACAATTCAAACGATGATCAACGTCATTCGTGACATTTACAGAGCAAGTAAAAAACTTTTGATTGGCACCATACAGATGTCACCGCTCCAATCAATATGATTTCGTGTTTGTATGATTATAAGAGTAATTTGTTCAACTAATCATGCGACGCAGTAGTTCGACTAAGTACACAAGTGGTCGGTGTATGAGGGTCCTGCTCGAAAAACAAGTCCCAAAAACGTGTTTTTGCATTTTTTGGCACTTATCTTTCACAAATTGTTATTGGCATTCCAAAAATTTCATTTTTTACTCTAAATTTTCTATAATTAGAAAGAAAAAAACACTTGTGTGAAGTGTAGAATGAGATTTATGGAATGCTAATAACAGTTACCCATACTCAAATGACATTACCATTTTATACACTATACTCTCCAACATTGTTATTCTATTTGTTTATGTTGTGTCCAACACTAAATGAAAATATTTTATTTTAATTCATTGATATTCTTACACTAAGGAGATGAAGAGTTTGGTAAAGCCATACATTGGTCAACCTAATTTGATATCGAATTTGTCATTCACGAGATTCGAACTTAAGACCTTCACTTATAAGTGAAGGGAAATATCCTCAGATCGTAGTACTGAGTGACATTCCCACCCAATTAATATAAAAGAAAATCTCTCTTTTAGGAACTTTGCTTTTTGGGTGAAGATCTATTTGTAGAACTTTAGCAAAGGCCAAAATGTTCCAAATGCTCAGCACTTTTTGCTACTTAAATGAACAATTGACGTTAGAAGCTCCATCACCCACTTAAGAAAAAAGAATTATAGCTTTTGGAAACATCAAGAATTTGGAGAGCTCTTAATTAGGAGATGCCAAATTTAACCAAATGCAAGCGAAGGTTCTGAAGTGCTCAGTCCTCATTCAAGAATGGACAATAATCCTTGTTCCTCTCTTACCTTTTACTTTTATATCATTCTTCTATTTTCTCTTTAAAATTCGCAGAACTATTTTTTGGACAAGGATCATCTTCGGATCCCTTCCATTAAATCCACAAAATCCACTAATCCGGACCATTGAAATTTAATCTAATGGCTTAAAACAGGGCCTCATTTAAACGTTATAATAATTTTAACCGTTTGATCAAATTTCAAGAGTTCGGATTAATGGAAAGGATTCGGAAAGGAACCCTTTTCCCTATTTTTCAACGTTGACAGGATATAGTATTAAACAACAAGAAAAAAGGGAAACCCAAATATAATAAAGAATCGGAACAATGGTACAATAAGGTCTTGTAAAAGCACCGTCTTTATAATATCTAAAGGGATGCAGATTATAAAAATGAATCCCAACAAATTACTGTCTATACATTTCTCTTCAACTCTTTAAATTCTATACCTAACTACTCCACTATAAAAATTAAAAATTAAAAAAATCGAAAACTGTAGTGACTACAGAGATCTAACAGCCAATGAAAAAAAAATACGAATAGTTATTGCGAATATATAACTGATACTAATCAATGGCCGACGCCGGGGCTGGGAACAGACTGCCCCAGAATCCGATTTGGTTCGACGCTAAGATGGCGTGCGATGAGCTTTTCGTTGATGACGACGGCGTGACCCTTCTTGCTTGGGGTAGAAACAGGCACGTTGCCCTTCGGAAGGGCACTTAGAAACAGAGAAGCCTCTTTCTTCTTGTACTCGGCATCGTCCTTCTTTACATCCGAGAGCTTTCTGCTTTCTAGAATTGACACAAATGAGGCCATTACCACTAAGAAAATGAGTGCGAAAGCGCTCAGACGAGGCATAGCAGTGAAGAATGGAGAGAGAGAGAGAGATTTGGGATTGTGGGTTTTGTGTAGGTTAAAGAAATGCTGATGGGGGGCTTGGTTTGGGTTAGGCCGTGTATATATAGTACTAGTAGTAGGGTAAGTAAGAAAGTTCATGTACCGCGTGGCGGCGAGAGAGAGAGAGAGAGAGAGAGGAGCTTGGGGATCACGGTAGCACGGTCCACAAGGAGGTGGCCAAGTCAAGATCAAGTTGGAAGAGAGAGTCAGGTTAGTCAGAGGAAATTCTGGCAATATGTCATTTCATACAATGTGGGAGACGGAAAGGGAATCCTTTTTCCTAATTTACCAAATTAGAGGATATGTGCCGCTGAAATTTGATCCAACGGTTACAAACAAGAATTTACTTTAAAAGTTATAATAACTTCAGCCGTTGAATCAATTTTCAATAGTACGAATCTTCTGATTTGATGGATTGAAAAGAAGGGATCCGGAGAGAATCCCTTTCCGTGGGACACTACAGAGAGTGTGAGAGGAGGCCGCGTGGAGGAATTGGAGGCTTGGTTTGGTGGGTGTGAGCTAAGCCGCCGGCCATATTTTCTTCCTTTTCTTGGTAATTTGCACTTCATGAAAACACATGCACCGTCAAATACCAACACCTTTCCTCCCATTTAATGCACCTCGGCTTGGCTCAATTATAATCAGCTGTCACTCCGGGCTCCCTTTAAATTTATCTTAAATTTATAGTGTAATTTTTTCGAGATATCTGATTTTCACATTCTCATCTTTTTTGTTTTGTACATTTTTTTAATTTAATTTTTAAATTAAATAAACTAAAAATTAACGAACTAAGATAAAAGACAAAATTGCATAAAAAATGCATGTGAAAGTCACTTGTTAATAAATAGAGGTAGAATATGTAAAGATTTGAAAAGTATATATAGAAATTAAACTATTAAAGTATCAAATAAATGCTCTTCTATGACAAGTTTCTTATTTAAAAAAAAAAGAAGCAATAAATACACACACACGTTTGTAAATAATAGTAGATTTAAGTTCATAAGTACTTACATAATCTTTTGATTATGCTCGTGATGAATTCAATTAAAAGTCAATTAAGGTGTTCAAGTTGCAAGGATAATTAACTCATTCTTTTATGTTGGTCTTATAATAATCTGCTCGTGCTTAACACTTAAAGGCAGCTTTCTTTCACACCTAAATTCATTTGCTCTTCATACCTCAACCCAATTTTAATTAAAGGCTAAACTTTTTCAATAGAGCCTAATTTATTCCCAAAACATCTTTTTTTCATTTCCTTGAAATTTAAAGCTTTTTCCTTTGAAAAAAACAAGAACCATGACTGTCATAGTGAAGGCCAATCCTTGTTGGTGACACAACACCTCCTTCTTAGGTGCACAATAACATGCCTCTAATTTAAAGGCATTGCAAGGAAGTTCCTACTTGAGGAGAGTTACACTTTTAGCTGAGGTGTGAAAACAATCTACTTAACCAAAATCTATACGATTTGTTTATTTAGGTATTAACAGAAAGAAAAATATAAAAGTGAAGGTTGTGAAAAGCATGGGACATGACATTCTCCCGGCTTGACCTGCAAAGCGCAGCCAAGCCATTTGTTTTCTGAGGGCTGAAGCTTTGGGACTTGGGGAGGTGGGAGATCGGGGATTGGTGGGCAAAGTCAAAGCCGTGAAGCTCAAGAGCAAGATCCATGTGGTCCCTGATCATAACGCAACAAAAATATAAAAGTGACAAGGTTTTTCTTTTTTACGTGGAACTTTGATTGAACGATATCTTAAAGAAGAAAAACCGGAACCATCTTTTTAATTCAAAAGTCTCACACTCGTAAATCACATTACGACGTAAGTTTATAATTTTATTGAGCTTTTTACTCTTATTTTAAAAAAGCAACTAATTTCTTTGATTAATTAATTAAGGTCTGAACCTCTTTAATTAATAAGAATTCAAGATGGTCATATTTTAAAGAAGAGAGAACTTTCCGCATGTAGATAATTTCTGAAAATTCAAAAGTCTCACACTCGTAAATCACATTACGACATAAGTTTATAATTTTATTGAGCTTGTTACTCTTATTTTTGAAAAGCAACTAATTTCTTCTATTAATTAAGGTCTGAACCTCTCTAATAAGACAATCATATTTCGAAGAAGAGACAACTTTCCGCACGTAGATGATAATTCCTGAAAGCAAAGCTGCTGAGAATATGCATTATTATTCTTGAATATTTTGGCCATATGCATGCATGCTGAAACAGAAGGGTGCAAATTATTGACTGAGAGTTTTCGATGCTCTGGGAAGATAGAGCAAACTGAAGTGTGCACACAGGAAAAAGAGACTCCAGGAATAAAATTACCAGATAGTAAAACGATCATAAGATCATTGAAAATAGTAATACCACGCGTTTAATTTAATTAAAAGGGTTGCATTTGGCAATAAACAATATACCGTTCAAAATATATGTTAGTTTTTTCTTCAATTGTCAAATATATACAGCTCAAAGATCAGTTTTCATTTTTTAAGGTTATTTTTGTAATACCCCGTATTTAAAAAAAAAAGTTTATATATACGTATAATATTATTTTGTTAGGCCTTAAACTTAATCTTTTTACTTGTTGATGGAAAATCACCATTGCTAGCTTCATTGATCTTTAATTTGAAGCACAATCAGGAACAAAGAGCTGAGAGCTTGAAGTGGGGATTATCTAACTAGAATTGGTGTGATATTTTTAACAAATGGTGAGGTGGCAAGTTGAGTTAATGTAGTGTGATTATTCATCCCTGAACATTGGAGAGGTGTGAGTCTATATAGGGCCATAGATTTGTATTTCAATTATTTGTCTATATTCTCTCTTCAATGCTTCAATCTATCATTCCAAATTCTCCAATGAGATAACCACATGTGGATTTGAAATGCAAAGTAGACGTAAGTGAAGATCTTTAACATCTAGTAGCACAACTTCTTCAATCGGATTTACTCTCTATAAATGGAGAAGAACGAAAGAAAAAAAGGGAGGAATAGAAACACCACCACATGAGCAAGAAGAATGTCTTCTTTCTCAGACCAATCCCTCCTTCACTATCCATTTCTTTCATATTATGTCAAGGCTTGAAGCCATTTCCATTGTATTTTGTAAATCTTTCATACATAGTGAAATACAAATCTATATACACCTCTAGTGGACGTAGCCAAATTGGTGAACCACTTAAATCTTCGTGTTCCTTTGTCTAATTGCAATAGATTTGAGTTGAGCAAACCATTTAAACATTGAGTTATTAAATAGAAACATAATGGAAAAGGAGGATCGACAAAATGAGGAAATGGTAACATATTGCTTATCATTTATATTAAAGATTATTATTTTGTTATTAATATTATGATTATACTACTCTTGTCACTAATCAATTTGATTTATGTTGAAGCTTGCAGGCTTGTTAGATAAAATGTGAGTATTGATATCTATGTGCACATGACATATACATATGCATTGCAAAGCAAGAAAAAGAGTTGTGTTGTGTCCAATGCTCACTTGTGTAAAGTGTTTGAGTTGTGAGGATATTCAAGGGTTGAAGTTTGCCTTTAATATAAAATAATGAACCTTGTATATGTCATGTGTAGGGTGCAGGGCTTGAGTATACAAATTGGTTGATTATAAAAATAATGAAATCTTGTTTTATGTCAATCGTCGAGGGAAGGGCTTGAATATACAATTGGGAAAGTGTCTGTTTAATAAAGTGGAAACTGAGAGTTTAATTACAAAAATTGGGGTTAAGGGATGAACGGGAGTTAACTAATATTCTAAGGTATTCGGAGCCAAGTGGTATAAACATGGTATGAGACTTGTAGGCTTGGGTGTCTTAGGTATGTGTTGACGGGATTAGAAGGGAGTGAGTACATTCATGCATCTCATTGCATACTGTTGACCCTAAAAACTACCAAGCCTACGTGCAGTGGCGGAGCCAGGAATCTTACCACAAGGGGTCGTAGTGTAAAAGTCCAAAAAAAAATTTAGGATGGAAATGTTAAAGTTAATGCTTTACTTAAACTGATTATGTGTAAAAGGGCTGACTGTTGCCTTTATCAGTCGACCCATTCTATTTATCAGTCGACCCGATTACTTCAGTCGGCTTATGTATTGAGCCATATATATCAGAAATATCTGAATGAAAAGATAAGATCTCAGTTTTAAGAAAAAGCATCAACCCTCTGTTTCCAAAGCTCTCTGCACTCTGTTTCTTTGATTTTCAATCTTTATCATTTTATCCAAGTTTTATTAATGATGAAAGATTGTCTAAATACCAACAGGAAAAACATGTTGAAAATGAAATCATAGTACTTTCATTCATAATTCATAACGGAAACAATATTACAAGCTATAATTGTCCACGACGAGGTTTCATATTTTGAAAACGAAGCATTATAGCTTCATTTTCAATACAAGCAAAAATATCTCTCTCAATATAAACAAGCAAGCTATCACTCAACCATTGATCTCCCATTTTGTTCCTAAGTGGACCCTTAATAATATTCATGACAGAAAATGCTTTTTCCACTGAAGCAGTTGCAACTGGTAAAACTAAAGACAATGTAATGAGCAAATATACATAATTGAATACTTGATGCATCCTTGTCTCCACCATTTTTTTTGCAAGATCACCAATCCCTTCCAATTGAGAGAAATCACTACTGGAACGCACATAATGAATATAAATCTCAAGTTGATCTTCAAGTGCCAAACGATCCTCATCCGAAAAGTCTTGAGGATAAAATTGAGCAAGACGAAGTAACTTTGGTTTATCAAAAGCTACAAATGAATCTTTCGGACTCAAACATGCCAAACAAATAAGCAACTCGGTATTTACCTCATTAAAGCGATCATCTAACTCCGTAATTTGCTCATCAATGACATAAATAAAGAGCTCCACACGATAATGATGACGATTTGTCTTTATTGGAGCATTACGCCTTGACCTCCCTGGAAGTATAAATGCCTCTTCCATGTTAGGAACATCAATATAATGTTTTTCACAAAAAAAAAAGACTTCATCAACCAATGCATCGAACCCATTATTCCTCATCCAATGTAGCTTTTCCTTGCATGATTTCACTAAAGCCATTGCATTCACAATTTCTTGATCTTTCCTTTGCAATGCTTGTGACAAATCATTTGTGAGTCCCAATATGACTTTCATCAAGAAAAGGTGAAACACAAACTCAAAAGTACGTATTTCTCTCATTAACTTATTTGCTTCACCCGCACTTTCATTGGGATTATCATCAATAACCATTTGAAGCACATGAACCACGGATGAAAACATGGAAATGATGCTAATCAAGGTACCATAGTGTGAGTTCCATCGTGTGTCACCGGCACGTTTGAGACTTGTTTCTTAATTTAAGCCTCACCCCGTTATAAGACAATCATTTTCAAAAGCTATCACAAGATCTTCTTGAAGTTGTTGTCTAAGTAAATCACGCCGCTTACAAGATGCTCCAACATGATTAACCACACTATTAGCCGTTGCAAAAAAAAAAGGCAATGTCTATATTCTTCTTTGCTACGGCAACAAGAGCTAGTTGAAGTTGATGAGCAAAGCAATGAACATAATATGCACAAGGTTGTTCTCTCAATATCTTTGTTTTAAGGCCATTCAACTCACCTCTCATATTGCTAGCACCATCATAACCTTGTCCTCGTAGCTTGGAAATGCTTAAACCGTTGCGAGAAAATAATGTGTCAATAGCATCCTTTAGTGAACTTGAAGTAGTGTCGGTAACATGTTGGATACCCACAAATCTTTCAATTACATGCCCGTTGTCATCCACATAACGCAACACCATAGCCATTTGCTCTTTCACCGACACATCACGTGCTTCATCCACCAATATTGAAAAGAATCTATCTTTTAGACCATCCATGATAGCATCAAGTGTTTCAAGGGCACATGAATTCACAATTTCTTTTTGAATGGAAGGAGCTAGTAATTTGAGATTTCCCGAAGCATTTTCCATCACAACTTCTCTAACTTTATCATCATTATCTGCAAGGAATTGCAATAGCTCCAAGTAATTTCCCCTATTGCTTGAAGTGGCACTTTCATCATGACCACGAAAAGCAAGACCTTGTCGCAATAAAAACTTAGTGCACTTGATTGATGCATTCAAGCATGTGCGATAAGCCTTACGAGCTTGATCGGAGTGTTTGCTCACTGCCGTTTCAATATGTGTAGCTTGATTCATCAAATTTGTAGCAGCTTCTCTAGCCTTATTATGAACACTCCCAACCGGTCCAACATGCATCTTAAATCTTTCTCTCCCTTTCTTCCAAGTCTTAAATCCATCTCTAGTGAAAGCTTCACTACCCACTTGTTCAAAATTGGTTTTAAAGAGATAGCAATAGAGACAAAATGCCGCATCTTTAGATATACTATACTCCAACCAATCAAACTCATCAAACCATTGGGGAATGAAGCGTCGATTAATTCCCGACATATTAGTTATTGGGAAATTATGACCTCTAGGTTGACAAGGTCCTTTTTGTAGATACGATCTTCGGACCTCATCTTTCATATTAGCATCATAATCTATCATTTGAGTTCTTAATCCAGGATCCGCTTGAAGATTACCCAAAACACCATCTAACTGACTTTGTCTTGAACTTGGAGTTCTTGAACTACCAACAGTATTTGAACTATCAACATTATTCGAACTACCCGAACTCGATGATGACTTTCTCTTAAAAAACTGTTCCATAATAATTCTACATATACAAAATATTCAAAATAAATACTCACAATATAAACAAACCATCAACATAATCAAAATAAATATGAATTGGATTTCAATTAAATTAAATATATCATACATTATACATAGGGTTTAGAACTTACTTGAATTGTGAAATTCCACTAAGCCACGTAACGAATGATAACCACCAAAAACTAAACAGAAAAAAAAAATCAGCATACCCTGTGACATAAAGAGACTGAAGTATACTCTATATTATGTAACAAACTAACTTTTCCCAGCTCATAATCAAAAGTAATAGAGACAATGCAATCAACCAAGCTAACGAAAAAATTTAACATGCGCCAAACTATGAAAAAGGGGATTAATTTTGAGCTGCAAGAACCATGTTCTAACATATATTCGCTCGAAATAAGGCTTCTCATAGATTAATTAAATCAGCCCTTAAAGCAAGCTCATCGCGATTTCAAGGCCTCGAAACCATGATTGATTCTAACATTGAAACTTATCACATACATATTCTGGCAGCAATTTAACTTAATTAGCCCCTGTGGTATACAAATAAATGTGAGACAATGGTTTTATCATTTTCTTTAAGATTAAAGGAAAATCAAGATTACCCAAAGGAACATACTTTAACCTAAAGAAATTCATTGCATCAAACATATCCAGAAACCCTAATTCCAATGCATGAAAAATTGTAAATCTGAAACTTACAGCCGAAATAATACCACAATTTCGGCCCATCCCAAAAAGATCTTACCAGAAATGAAAACCTAAAACCCTAAAATTGAAAGCGAGAATAACCAAAACAAAACTCAAATCAAGACAAAGGGCAAACCTTTTTGCAGGTGAGAGGGGAGGCGAGAAAGTAGACAAATTTGGGGGTTTTGGAATGGGGGGGTCGGGTCTGTGAGCAGAGGAAGGAGAGGCTGCATTTTTTTTTCTTTTCAGACCTGGCCCAAAACGATGTCGTTTTGGCCAGGTCATTTAAAAAAAAATTCCTTGGGCCAAAACGACGTCGTTTTGCCCAGGTTGTTTTAAAAAAAAAAGGCGCGTGGCTCCTCCTTCTTCCAAGAGGTCGCACCAGCAGCTCCAAGGGGTCGCTCCAGCAGCTCCAAGAGACCTCTAAGGTTATTTCCATGGCGTCCAAGAGGTCGTGCGACCCCATTGACCCCACTGTGGCTCCGCCTCTGCCTACGTGGTGCGCAGGCCGAGTAATTAACAAGTTAACTACGTCATTCGGTTGTGTGCGGGGCGTGCCAACTCGTCGGCCGATGAGTAAAATTTGTTGATGTTGCGTTGGGTGCGCTGCTGACTTCTGAATCTCGCGACTGCGGCCGAGGAAGGAACACTCTCGGCCTTCGGGTTCTAGAGCCTGAAGACAAGGCTACTAGTTCTGCGAAGTTCAATATCAAATTCGGCTTTCAATGTGCTGAATATAATAACTTGTAACACCTCACTTCGCCGAGAAGGCTAATGAGATGACCTCGACCAATAAGGATTCAAAAATCCTTCTCGACCGAGACTTGGATAGATAACCAGTCACCCTCGACGCAGTGCTATCTATGCCAACTGAAGATGCTACGAGACCGGCTGGTTCTACGGTGACAATGCTATCTATGCTGACTGAAGATATCACTGGTTGCCTTCACAGTGCTGTTTATCCAAACTGAAGATGTGTTGGCGAAAAAGAAAATAAAAAAATCTCAAGATTGTTGAGAGGGTTTGCGCATGGCAGTTTTGTGTGTTGAATTGGAGGTGCTCTTGAATGTTGCCTACGACTCTGTATTTATAGTGACGAATACGCACTGGTTGATAAGATGAGAAAGACTCCCAAACTATTAAAACTCATCTTATCTCATCGAATCCAAGATAACCTGCATGCTTGGACAACGTCCATCTAATCAACCACCAATTATATATATATATATATATATATATATGTGTGTGTGTGTGTGTGTGTGTGTGTGTGTGTGTGTGTGTGTGTGTATAAAACAAAGTTTGCACCCTTCCAATGAGTTCGCAGACCTAATGTCGCCAATTATATATATATATATATTTATTTATTTATTTATTTATTTATATTTATGTATATGGCTGGTAGCCTTTGACGCGGTATGCAGGCCATGTCCATCATCAATTCACTTCATCTGACAACATCCATAAACCTAGCCCTCTTAGGTCTCCTATCTCATCCTCACCTCATCAACAATAGCCATCATCATTCTGATCAAATGAATTTTAAATCCATTTTACTTCCAAGTGCTGTCAGACATCCCAAATCAATTCGAATTGTACTGCTTATCCGAGACATGAATCGCATTCTATTTATTTGGTTTAAGAAGACACCGAGATAATTCTTATTAAAAGATAATTCTTATAAAAACCATAATATTATCTTTTAACAAAAATATCTTCACTTTTCCATCCGACGGTTGATAACTATGCTTACTCAACGGCCTTGATTACACGGACCGATGGTGTAAAATTGGGTCCAAACACATACATTTTATGTATTTGCAAGAGCTACTCATTTCAATTTAGTTGGTAGTTTTGTTATGAATTAATTTTGTATACTACAATTTTATTTCCGCTGCGTAGTCAATAAATTATATGTAGTAAACTCAAGCTTTTATTCTGAAAGATTTGTTATATAGTGTAATCATTGTAATTTTATTTTATTTTCCACCATATCTTGGTTGCAGAATTTGTTTCTATAACTAAGATATGACTCACACCCTAACTCGTGAATAGTCTTTATTCGCAGGTCGGAGCATGAAAATTCTCACAGCCAGTACAACTTGGACTAACCACATGTACAAGTCCCCTTTTAACAGCTATGACTCGATGTGGCACGTTTTAGTTGTACGTTTTGTACTCTGAAGTCCCTTAAGTCATTTTGGATAGCAATTTGCTACTTAAAAGTAAAGAAAAAGTTGAGTTAACCAGTCTAACAACCATATATTGACGGATCTATAACGTGACAAACATGAGAAATAGTACAACAATTTGTCATATATCATTTGTCAAATGGTATTTGCAATTTTTGTTCTCTCTCAATTTCTTTTATGAAGGAAATTCAATTGGTCTCAGCAAATGCAAATGGAATATTATTAAATGGCATTCATATCTTATGAGTCACACCATTCTACTAGCCAGACCAAATCATAGAAGTGTTCCCATCAATTAATAAATGTCACGAAGAAAATGCTTATTTAAATATGTAAAAATAAGGATTTCGACCAAAAAAAAAAAAAAAAAGGTGAAAATAAGGGTACACACACGCACATATTATTTTCTTTTCATGTGCTGAAACTTTATGATGTATGGTCAGACAATAAACTTTTTTGGCCATGGAAGCAGATAAATCTTGTCTAATGAAGATACCTGAGCAGCTGACATGGGTGAATGATTTAAGGATTGTTTTGTTGACATTGTGCCCTACATGCACTTAATTTCTTCGTCCTTGGGTGGCTGCGTCATTCAATGCCGACAGTGCAGGAAATTTAGCACCATACTTCTGTGACTTCTCCATCTCTTGCATTTTTGCCTTATGTTTTTCTGCGTAGTGTATACGCGGTATCATGCGGATTTGTTTTATGCATAGTAATGGTAGCTAGCATTAAGTCAAAATATTGACATGGTTTTGTCTGTTATGGGCATGCATGCTCAAATTGGCCATGGGAGGCCTCCATATGTTTCTGATTTTAATTTATTTTATGATATTCTTATGGGGTTTTTTTCCATTCGATGTCGATACGTATTTTTGAGATTAGGGTTTAGGCAATTGATATTATTGTGTACCAGGAACAGTGAATGGATGTGGAATTGTACTACTACAAATAGTACTACATCTTTGATCGTGAAATATCGATTACTTGTTAAATCCTGTGAATGTGTACTGAGCGAAAGTATTCATGTATTAAACCTATTTGGAGAGGTAATTATTTATTATTAAATCCAAATTATGATAATATTTACTTGCGAAACCCAAATTTGCTATAATTTTTGTTTATTGAGAATCATGCATGCCATAAAAAATAATTGCTCCATGTGTATGTGTCGAAATTAGGTGATGATACTTGGCATACGTTTATATTTTCAATCTGTTTGAATAAAAATATATAAAACTAAAACCCATGAAAATTAACAAAGGAAAAGGGTCCTACAAAACCAAATAAACGGTTCATGGGATATGATATACAAATTATTTGGGAGCAAAAAGAAGTAGACCCATAAGGGTTTGTCACAAGAAAATGTATTAACATCTTTTGAATATCCTTCTCTTGAGAGTTGAAGTTTGGATGAATATATTTTAATTAAACTGATGATCCATCTAATGGTGTATAATTTGAGAGTTGTTTGCTGACTTTCGATCTATACAAAAAAAAAAAAAAAAAACACAACTTGAGGCTGAATTACGCAAGAGGTCAATTACCCATGCAAATGCAACGTGTTCAACGCTTAGCTTGTACTGTCTTCTTCAGTGATTCTCTTTGTTCAGGATTTGAGGAACCGCCTGACCTCATTACTTGGTTTTCTTCTTAAAGAGTGTATTGAATAGTTTAGCTATTGTTTTAATCTTTTGTTGCATTGCTTCCGTGTATTGATTTGTTCTTCAAACCAATGAAATTCTCTACCGTTTCAATTAAAAAAAAATAGATGGAGAATATAATAGACAAATGCTACAAGGTCAAACAAAGAAAAATTATTAAGAAATAACATAGTTATTACTCTTCTATGATCTTAACACGTCTACTAAATATAATGCTAAAGAATTTTCACGATTCTGTTTAGTCCTGTAGCCTCCTAGGTCTTAACTAATTGAGTAAAACTTTGTTAATAATGTTACACTAATAAGAGTCTAAATTGCAAAAGACTGTAGTCCACGTCTCGCACATATCATTGACCTTAGGCTGCTAACAAAAGATAGGACATTGCGATGGAATTATTAGATTCTTTACTCTTTGAATTATTATTTGTGTATTATATTAACATAAACAATTTGATTAGGTGGTTATGGTTGCATAATAACACAACAAACTTGATAGCTACCCCAATATGTTATAATAATATTCCATGGCATCTGCATTCTGCAGCAGTCCCACACAACCGCGTACCAGCAACAACTGCTAACAAAATTATTTTCTAGCTATGAGATTTATGCCAAAATCTAAAGAGATAATTATCTAAATCCAAAAGATTTGATTCTAAACAAATAAGTTCAAATATTTGTACATTAATCTCACCTCCAACCGTGGTTACAACAGTGGCGATGCCCACCTACGCGTAGTTGGTGGTTGGTGGAAGAAGTTGGACGCACTCTAAAGTCACTTCATGGATACTCTTGAATCCTTCCTGAGTCCTCCACCAAGATAACAAATGGGAATTTTTGTAGTTTTGTTTTGAATTTTAGCATTAAAAACTCGTTCATGCTGAAAATCGAGGCTACATTGAAGTACATTCAATCATGGAAATTGATTCTCCTAGAAAATTAAATATGTTTTAGAAAACTTTGTATGTCTTTGATAGGAATTTAACTGAATTGCAACTTCATCAGTTTGAGTCTTTGAAACTCTCTTTAAAGTGAGCTTATCAAAAAGCTCATTTTCGACTAATCACTTTTGAATCAGACATCTAATTGATCTCATTCCAGATTTGTAGATATCTGATTACTACTTTTAAAGTGAGACCACATATGGTTTGATTTTTATGAGTAAGGAAGCATGCATGGGAAGTAAAAAATTGTAATACAATATATATGGTTATGCACATTAAATTGTGTGATAACTGGGCTTTGGAGACTGGGTCATTGATTTGAAGTGGGCTGGCTTTACATGGCAACTCAAAGGATTCAGACTGGCACAAACAATAGTTTGCTAATAAGGTTTATGTTTTTCTCAGACTCAGTGTGGTTCACTGTGGTTAGAGAATAACGTGCAACTGATTAAGTCTATTCCAACTTGCATTAGTAAGGTGCATTGTTAAACAAGAAATCAAGTTTTATATGGTAAAACAGAAGGCTAATCATAAGGTTTATAGACCTTATTTTATATAAACAGAACAAAAAAAGAATTAATTTTTATATGGTAAAACAAAAGACTAATTATAAGGTTTAGTGTTTTTTTTTTAATTTTTAAAAAGGGTTCTTGACTTCAAAGAACTTCCAACCCATGGCCAATGGAATTGTCAAAATCCACTTACCAATGCACTATGTTATTGTAAAACTAGCAAACAATACATATATATATATATATATTAGTAAAATTTCAGGATAAGTATGGGCCTAATTTGGCCTCCATGTGGCTCCGCCATTGGGTAATAGTACTTCAAAGAATACTTTCGGAATTGGGTTCTTGGAGATAATCGTAGATGGCATCTTACCCTTCTGAATGTTATGATTTACATTATGTATACATGGCTGATTTCAAAAGAGAAGGTTGTTCAAATTTGCGTTTTTGCTTTAGAAAGCCTTGTTGGAATATGATTATGATAACATGGTTTTCACAATATGTGTAATCATATGTGAAGGCACACCATAACATTGGTGTACTAATATACATATGATTGTAGTTGTATATGGGCTTGATAGAAATTGGGTATTCATAGGATCGAAAACGGATGTCGTTACACTATCGATCACAATATGGTGTGAATGATATGAACAGTTGTATTTCAACCTAAGAAGTTATAAATTCAATTCAATTTCCATACTCACTCTCTGTTCATATCCTTCACACCATATATAGAGATGGAAGTAACCTTTTTGGAGAAGTTGTGTTCTTCAGGAGAAGTTACAACTTCTCAGGTTGAAATACAACTGTTCATATCTTTTACACCATATTGTAATTGATAGTCTAACGACATCCGTTTCTGATCCTATGAATACCCAATTTCTATCAAGCCCCGTATGCAACCGCAAGACATTACCCTTAAAGTGCTGTTTCTACACTGTTTTACCATTCATCAACTTTTGCAGATTATGACATAGTTATAACTCCTTTGCAGGTTAAGAGTGTTATACCATTTAGCCAGTCATTTACATGGATCCCGAAAGCCCGCCTCCCGAGAAGGACTACGATGTTTAGTTTAAAACTTTGGAAGATGGAATTACAGGAAAGGAAATCTTGGAACAAGAACTGTACCAGTTTATTGCTGCATGTATTCTGTTATCAACCTTAACTCTGTAAGTGAAAAAAATGGAGCTTGATATGCTAACAATTTTGATCTGTAGATATTAAAATAAATTACATCCAGCTATTAAATTCCGCCATATATATTATACATAGATGCACACTAGAATTTTCGTTTTCGATATAGCATTTCCTTGGGACTGCTGCGGCGCCCATTTAATTTAAGGCCACCTCCTGTCTTACTCATAGCAGCAGATGAAAGGCAGAGGACATTTTAGCAACATCAAAGCAATCAAAGATTATAGGGTTCTGTGGGAAAAATTTACTTCAAAATTTGCTGTAACTGTGGAATTATAACCTTGATCACGAGGTCCAAATCTCCTTATATATCTGGAGGTTTGAACCTTTTTTTCAACATCAGTTTACTTTCTACACATGAGTAGCCTATACAATGTTTTCTAATGATATTCAATGAGATTATAAGTACTTAGAAAAATGGATACTTTTTTAATTCTCTCTTAAAACCCTAATGTCTCGACTCTCTAGACCATCCTGAATTGAGGAGAACGAGGAGATGTGAAAATATTCAGTAATTCAGTCAGCTGGTCAAGTCACTCTCACAAAGGGTGGGTCCTTGTATATTGGAAGTAATGCTTATGCATAGTGGGGGCTTATTTCGTTGTGAATGTACCTCAACATCCAGTTAATTAGGCTGCCAAATCTAAATTTTTTTCCAAAGTGAGACCTCGTGTACAATAACTTACCTATAATTGGAAATCTTGAATGGATTGTGGTGGTATCTCAACCAATTAAACATTGCTACGTGAGAAAGTTAAAACACATTGCAATATTTGATTAGTTTGTAATATTGTCACAACCGCGTCCTAATTTATAGGTAAGCTATTCACCTCAGGTATGAACGGGGGTGGCCGCATAGTTTGAAAAGCAATCTTTCTCTGTACAATGTAAGATTTGATGAAGGCTCTTCAGTCTTCCCTTTTAAGTTTCCTGACCTTGTCATGTTAAAAGTAGACATCTCTTTGTACAACTGGAAAAGTTCAAAGCTTATATAAAACAGAGCTTCTGCAGCAAATTTTATGTCTGTGACTGTCAAGCATTGCTGCCACATGGAAAATAAAGCCTTGGGCGCTGCATCACCACATGATATACATGCTGACATGAACTGGAGGAAGTTATTCCCTTTGCTATTGAATGCAAAAACTGCAATTTGAGGACCCTACAAGTTTGTCTGAATGAGCTGTGATTTTGGGATATGTTTCATGACCTCACTAATCACAGCAATTCACTAAATTGACTGATTTGTTAGTACATAAGGATTCCTTTAAATAGGGACATTACAATACATTGATAGGATAAATATTTAATGCTAAAGATTATGGTCATTTAGCACTACGGTTTAGTGATATTCCTTTTCACTTGTAAGTGAGAGATCTTAGATTCGATTCTTGCCAAAAGCAAATTTGAACCACATTGTTGCTAGCTCATTGTGAGGTTAAACCCACCGTCTTCCGTTAATATAGATAGTATCGTTTGCTAAAAAAAAGTTTACAAAAGATTATAGTTTCTAAACATCTAATTAGAAGGGACAAGGATTCTCTCCCTTTTTTTCCCCTCCCCTTCCTCCCTTCTGTTTGAAGGCTCATGATTTCATCTTGTATGGAGAGAGAAGAAAAAAATTACTGTGGAAGGAGGAGAGGGAGGGAAGGCAAAAAAAGGAGGGGAGATAATCCCCATCCAACCGTTCACTCTCCCAAGTCCGAATACAAATAAATGAGCAATAGTTTTCCATTCCTAGGTACATTAACATTTTCATGACATCTATGCATATGAAATCACTGGCTAATTGAGTACTGCAATTGAACAACTAAGCATATATATGCAAATTACAGAACTTCTCAATTTTGTAAACGAAATTAAAGACCAAAAACAAAGTAAAAAGAAACGCAAAGAAAAAAAAGGATCGATGCCAAATTATTTATTTTCTCTAAATACTTTTTTTCCTTTTTTCGGCTGTAAAAAAAGGAACATTTACATGATAAAGTAAAAGAGAAGTAAAAATGAGGTTCTCTAGCTATTTCTTTTTTCTCGTTTGATTTGAATTGGTTTCTTGACCTGCAATCCTCATAAATGGAGTTCTGATGGCTTCACAATATCCTTCAATAACACCAGCATCCCTACAGAAAATATCAGACAAATAAATACATATAAAACCAAGTGTGAAACAATATAAGCGCGATAGAAAAGCACAGAGGTAAGCCAATCACACAAACGAAACAAGAAGCTTAAGCAACTCACCCCAAAACAAGCTTTATCGTGTCTTGCAGGAGGAGCATCCGTTAGGGTTGAAAGTCTGGCAAGCATTTCTTGTTCAGTGAATATTTTACCTTGAGAGCTCAGGAACACGGTCCGCCGGACCGGAGGAGACCACAGTCCACTCTGCTCGTAATCAAAGTCGAACTCCGCGGCATCAAAGAACTTCTGAAGAAGTCGATCAGAAGTGGATTTTGGGACCAACTGCACAGTTGGAGAAGTGGGAGGAGGACAAGTGTCAGGCAACCCAGGTGAAGAATAAGAAGAAGAAGAAGGAGAAGAGAGCTCAGACTCTGTCCCAGAAGGCATTTGGACGAATTGGAATCCAGAATAATGGAGCTGAAAAGATAAGGGAAAGCAAAACTTGACAAAACTAATGTATGTGTATAAGGGGGAGGTCAGAGGTGTGACAAGGACGTGTATGGCTGTATGCAATCATAGGGGGACGTCGTGGCTGCTATATATAATACATGATTTTTATGTGATTCAATATCTGGTAGCGCACTCTTTGTTTTTCAAGCTAAAGAGTCTCTGGAACTTTGAAAAGGTTTACTTTGGAGAGATGCTAGACTAGAGGAGTCACATATTAAACGAGGTCTATAAAAATTGGTTCTATAGAGGTGCTTATACATATAGGGTTCGTTTGGAAATAATTATGTAGGAAGCTATTGTAGGACGTATGGCGGGGGTAGAGTGGATCGAACAATAGCTTGACAGATTCGTTTTGGAGTTTCGATGTGAACCCATATATAATATACTATTTAGAGAGAACTGTGTGATCACGAGTCAAATAATTTTGAGTTTTCTCATATTTTTTCGTTGAGTGTCATGCTGCATAAGAAACGCTGCTACTCCTAAAATATTTTAAGTCAAATAGTGTTAAAAGTGTTTTTGACTATAAAAAACATTCTTAGGTATTGTAGAGCATATTCAAACCTGCCTATTAATACCACATCAAGCAACCTAAATTTGAATCCGTGCAAATGGACATGGTGGCACACATAAATCATTTGTGGGTCTACTTCATGGAACGCCCAACTAATTTCTCAACGCTTGTATAATTCATGGTTGGTGTGAAAGGTTTGTCTTGTTGGTGAGAAAAGATCCTAAATTATATTGTTGGTGCAATATTAACCACATTGTCTTGACTTTTAGGGTTTTGAAAGACAGAAGAATGTAATTTGGTCATATATAGATTACGATAATGGCTAGAATACTTTTACCGTACATTAATTACACCGATGTGTTTTTACTATGCATCTAATTTCAAATTTCTCTCTCACAATTTAGATCGAGCTCAGATCACAACGTTATAAAATAGATTAATTTCATTTATTGGATCATAACGTTTACCAATTAGAATTTTAACCAACAACAAAGAAAAACGTTTAGAAAATTAAAAAAAAAAAAAAAAACTCTTGCCCAGTAGGGTTTCCATTTTAAATAAAATAAATACATTCATAATATCTCTCCACTCCAATCTGCTACATTCCATCCTGCATTCTTGCTGCACCAGATTATTATTATTCATTAAGATTTAATGACCCCACCTTTTCATAACCTTATTCCTAATCAGTTTTTGAAAGCCCAATTAGCCCCAAAGATCAGAAGAAATTAGAAGACTCAAAACGATGTTTAATTATCATTAAAAACGAATTTAAACTATATTATTATTAATATCGTTTATTTAAAAAAAACAAAGCATTTCAAAATGTCAAAAACAGCCTCACGCTAGACTTCTCAACTGTAACCCGCATTAATCGAGCAAGGACGTAAACGTCATTTCAAGTTCCACATTCCTTTGCAGACAGCAGTCTTGCACCGGTCTGACACGCCTCTGAAAAGCCGAAAGATCGAAGGGAAAGGAAGCAAAATCCACCGACACAAACAAAAAAGCGAGGATCTCAGAGAGCGAAAGCAAATCAGCGGGAGAGATCTGAAGAACAAGATCGCCACCTTCTTCTTAGAAGCGAAAGAAACTTCAAACTTTTTTCTTTGGGGTCACTGTAGTAATGGCTGGGTACAGAGCTGAGGACGACTACGACTACCTTTTCAAGGTGGTGCTGATCGGCGACTCCGGCGTCGGCAAGTCCAACTTGCTGTCGAGGTTCACCAGGAACGAGTTCAGCCTCGAGTCTAAGTCCACCATCGGCGTCGAGTTCGCCACCCGCAGCTTGGATGTCGACGGCAAAGTCATCAAGGCTCAGATTTGGGACACTGCCGGCCAAGAAAGGTTGGTTGGCTTTCTTGTTTCTCTTTTCTGTGATCTGGGTTTTTCTTATTTTCTGTGTGGGATTGAAGCTTTTGGTTGATGATTATAAGATACGAAATGGGTCTGGGTTTCTTGGGGTTTTGGTGATGAAAAAATTAAGCTTTTGTGCAATTTGGTTGGTGCCTGGATTTGGTGGTTTAATTGGGTTTGTTTTAGTAGATCTGAAAATGCTTGAGTCAAGTCAAAGAATATATGCTCAGAATTTTCTGGGTTTCTTTTTGTTTTCGTAGCAAACTAAGTTATAACAGATCAATCATTGACTCGTTGTGCAAATGAAATTTCTGCATTAACATTGTATTGTTGTTGTGCATATTCTGCTTTTCTTCTGCAATTCATTTAACTTTTATATATGGATTATTAGATAGAAATGAAATGAAATGTGCAGGCTGTGTTTATAGGTCTCTGTAATTTATGCTTTCCGGTTGTGTGAAAAGGGTAATTGGAAATTCGTGGTTGCTTGTTGCTATGTGTAACGTCAATAATCCATAAGATAGAATGCTTAATTAGTTGATTGGCATTACTATTTGAAAAAAAGGTACTTAATCTCAGTGGGTTGCTGCTGATTGTACAGTGATGAAATTCTATTTGTTAGATACCATTACTTAGTGAAGCTTTGTTAATGGCCTGTTTCGGCTTGAAAATATGTGGTACTAGTCAAACCAACCTTATCAGTTTCAAAGTCAATACTTTCTGGAGATTCCAGGTACTGTGTTGGTAGATATTGGTGGAGATCTTTCATTAAATCCGCTTTCAAGTTTTCATCTGGGCCTTAATTTCAATATGGTGTCTCCGCCCTGAGTATTCTTACAGTTTATGGTTGAGGCTACTGTCTTTTGTTAGAATAAGGGCAAATTGTTTAACCTTAGTAGGACATGATTGTTTTATCTGCTCTACTGTAGAATTATCAAGGAAATTGTATTTCTTATTGCTGATCCATGTACATACTGAGATTGAGAAATTGAACTGCTTTTTTCAAAGTGCAGAGTTTGAACTTTGACATGGTTTCAATAGAAATTGGTGAGTTAAATGTGACATTTAGGTAATGCAATTAAGTTAAGTTTTAATATTATGCTTTCTTGAATGATTTACCTATGATTGAGCATGAAATGCATGTGATTTACCTATGATTCAAAATGTGTCTTTATATTCTAATGACTTTCTATGAGCAAGATAGCAACTTTTTGCATTTGGAGAAGTAAAGCCTTTCTAATTTATTAACATTCAAACAAGTACTACCTTCGCAAATCCAAATTCACTATTGTCATCTGTGTTTCAACTTGATTCACATGCCTTTTCACCTTGAACAGGGTATTCTGCATAACTGTTTATTGTGCCACTGGCATGCTTTCTCTTCTATTAACAGTTCAGATTCAAATTTGTGCATATTTAATAAAGGATAATAGTTTGAGCACCAAAGAAACAGCTGATGAGGATTATCTACTTCCCTTTATTGTTTTGGCGAAGTTGTATGAGTTGGGAGACATGTCGATTAGCCTGGAATTCAAATCCCATTATGTTTTCTAGAATGAGAGGGGTGCGGTGTCCACCAAAACAAATCTTCTAAAGTATATGTTGAGTGCTTCATGTTATGTCAATATGGTTGTCCCTGGACTAACCCTTCTCTTGTAAAAAACAGTAAAAATGAAGCCATCCTCTTAGCAACACTGAGGTTTTTTATTAACACCAAATAAAAGATTGATTGAACTATTTTCTTTGAATCCCATGTTAGATGTCGACACAGGAGTAAGGGTAGACTAAATGGTCCAACCTACCCTCCATGTCCAACTACAATTAAACTTTTTAAACCATTGAGGATGTGTGATAACAACTCTCCTCACTATGTTATTCGACATGCACAAATTTTCTTTTCAAACATATTGCAAAGCCACCATACGACTTCAGGTCCATATCTGACACTAAGATACCCCAAGCCACCCACCTCAACCCACCCCGTCAATAACAACATTTGTTGTCTGTGTACTGAGACTGAAGGTACCTTTGTGTATAGAAAAATGGTGAATTTTTGGCTCTATAAAGATGGGTTATGTATGGTTATATCATAATCTTATCAAATACTCGATGTATAATTTGAGAGCATTTCTTTTTTGTGATGATATTGACACTTGATCTGGACCACCTACATGTACTGTAATGTGGAACTTCAATATGCTCTCTTTTGATAGTTTATTTATAATTTGTTTCTTTCTAGTAATGCTGTATATGGGATTTTGAATATGCTATTGGTAGTTTGATGTCCTAATTGTGTTGGGGTTTCATATTGTTATTGTTATAATCACTACTAATTGTGTTATTACTATATTGTTATTGTTGTAATCATTATTTAGTATTGTTAAATTGCTATAGTTTGGGACTTGATGTTAAAAGTTCTACTTTTTATTCCTTTCACAATCAGGCATGTGTTTACCTTTTGTATTTGTAGGTACCGGGCAATAACAAGTGCTTACTATCGAGGGGCTGTGGGTGCACTGCTTGTGTATGATGTCACTCGGAATTCAACTTTTGAAAGTGTGGAAAGGTGGTTAAAGGAGTTAAGAGACCACACTGATCCCAACATTGTCGTCATGCTTGTTGGTAACAAATCAGATCTTCGTCATCTTGTGGCAGTCTCAACTGAGGACGGAAAATCCTTTGCTGAGAGGGAGTCTCTCTACTTCATGGAAACTTCTGCACTCGAAGCAACCAACGTGGACAACGCATTTTCTGAAGTCCTCACTCAGATCTTTCGAGTCGTGAGCAGGAAGGCCATGGAGTCTGGCAATGAAGGAGCTGCTTCGGCTGTTCCTCAAGGGGAGAAAATCGATGTCAGTAAAGATGTTTCAGCTGTGAAGAAAGGTGGGTGTTGCTCAACCTAGAGTCCGAATCTGCACCGGATGTAGCTGGTTTGTGTTTGCCACATCTGTTTTTCCCTATACCGGGGTTGTGTAAAAAAAATTCTTGGAAATTCTGCCGGCATTAGGAGATAGGCAGGCGGGGTTCGGTGTTTACTTCCATTGTCATTATCATTAATTACCCTAAGATAGATATGTTTAGCTGATCAAGATGAGCTTGTTTAGTAACAAGGTATTACATGTTCATACTTTTCATAGGTGTTGAATGGGGGGTTTATTTTCACCCGAATTTTTTCGGTATTCCGAGGTTATTCTTGAGACGAATTAATTGAAATTGTTTATTCAACTTCTCTCTCTAATCTGTCGTGTATTCGCATATGTTTCATGGCTGCTGTGCACGGTGACGGATGTACATTGGGACTAAGGTGGTCCAGAACCATTGGGAGTTCAAAAATACACATGTTAAGGTCTTTTGAGGACCGTTCAAATGTTTGGAATGGGTTTTTTTGTGCCCACCAAGTGTTTTTGTAATATATGCTAGACATATTTTGTCAGCATTCAGAAGGTTGCGCTGAGAGTAAATTCTCTCGATAGCACTAGACAAAATGCCTCAGTGAGTAAACAAATTTTATTTTTTTTGCGCAATTCACGCTCTGTTTCTACTAAAAAAATTAGATCTTTAAACACTAAAACCCAATTTTCGAATCTAAATTCCCCACTGACTGGCTGTAGTTCCCTCTCGAGACAGGCTGTCGTGCAGGTCGATTCCTAGAAAACAAAACAGTTGGTGAAGGTGGTGCATCATGCATGCAAACAATAAGGCATGTCGTTTTGGAATATCCTTCTTGCCAAATTTAAAAAGTTTAGTTTGGACGTCCTTTTTCAATGATCTGATCTGTCCGTAATCATTGGGGAAAGGATATCATTGCCAATATGAATTAAACAATTTCAAACACTTTCCTTGTCCACAGGCAACGCCGGAGTTCCAGTAACCTAGGCTGCTATCCACAAATTAGCCTACGACAACAGCACAAATTGCACAACATGTTCTATTCTTCATTGAGGAAAGCTAAGGAAATTGCAAGCCGTTAGATCTGTGTGGACCCCACAGTGAAAGCACGAGAAGATGTTACAATACAAAGTGTCTCAAGCCAATCACGCATTATTACGTGGGATAGTTAAAACACATGCAATGCGTGATTTGAAATCTTCGATATAGATAAGTTTTTCTGACTTGCATGTGCAGTTGTCTCTTAAGCAACTTGTATCTACTGTGGTACTGCTATATTTGATCACACATGCAAATCAAAATGAATGTGATTCATACAGAGTTATCCTTCTAGACTTTAGGCAGCAAGCAATGGCGGATTCAGAATTTTGGGTTCGGAAAGGCCTCTCACAAATGTAAAAAAACAATGCAACAATGCTGCAAACACGCTCGCGAATCTATCTCTAAGCCATCATCTCATTCATCGTTTGGTCATCGTCTCAGCTAGTACTTAATTTGCTACTTTAGATTTTTGGTCCGATTTTAATGTTTGTTTGCTTGGTGACGATGATGTTGAATTTTATGAATATGGGAATAGTCAAAACCTTCTTTGTCATCACATATTCACAATTATTGGAAATCAGAGGGATAACTCTAGTTTTTTTTTATGTGAAAAAATGTCAAGTAAGCTCGGGACCATTATGGTCCCTTCATGGCTCTGCCCCTGACAACAAGGAAGTTATGGTCACTTATCGTTCAATCTTAATTCAACGGTAAGTGGTCATTTAATTTTCTTGTGTACTTTCTCCTTACTAATGGATTAAAAGAAAACGGTGGTGGCCATGATTTTCTTAAACCTTGTAAGTCTAAGAGAATGAAACTCGTGATTCATATGTGATCGACACAGTTTATCATCATAATATTTTAGACCGTACCATAAAAAATATTTCTAACTTTACCGCTGCTACAAGTGTGCCATATTTAAACTTCGATTCCAGCAATACCAGCGGAAGGTATTAAGCATGTTATATAGAGAGACAAAACTTGCAGGCTTTGCAGGTTATTAGGGTTTTAATAAAATGGTGAATCTTCATGGCTAAGCTGTCATTTGCCTTAATTTATGCATCTCTCTCTCTCTCTCTCTCTCTCTCTCTCTCTCTCTGTACAATGCCTTAACGGATAAGGAAGAAGTAGATCCGATCCAACTTATCCCAAGGATGGTTTCATTTCATGACATGGGCAATGACTCTGCAATAATTTATATGACGTACTAAATGCTGTGCAGGTGTTGTAAATCAAATAGCAAAAACAAAAGCCAATTGCAAAGATGAGTGTTTTTTTAAACAATCATATTAATTTTTTAAATTCGACGAGACTAAGACCATCTCCAACCCTTGGGCTAAAAGCCAAATTTTTTAGCCCGGAAAATTTGGCTTTTAGCCCAGAAACATCTCCAACCCTTCTGGCCTAAAATTTTAGTCCGGAATTATTAAAGAATGAACTTAGGCTAATTTTTTTCTTAAATCAATTTAAAAAAAAAATAAATATGTAGATTATTGTAAATTAATTTTATGAACATTTTAATCTAAAAAAATTTAAATTCCGATAAATATTGAAAAATCATTAAATTTTTCACAAAGCAAGCTACTTTCACCAACCTTTCAAATGTCCAATTATGACCTCTAACATGCTCTCTTGCCATGTTGAACAATTTGGAAATGGAAAGAAATGATAGAAAGATAAATTGGAAGAATTGTAGGAGAAAATTGAATTTTGTGTGGATGTTTGAACAAATACATAGGTATTTATAGAGTTTTTGGGTAAATTTTGTGTTAAATAAATTTATTTAATTATTTTAGCCGTTGGATTTTAATTTGGGCCGTTAGATTTGATTATATTCAATCTCAACCGTTGGATTCAATGTATTTTAAAATAACATATTTTTTAAAATGAAATTTGAATCTGGACCGTTGGATCAACCAACGGTCTTTAAATGATGGCCTTCCGATTTTGAAAAGAGCCGTTGGGCTCGGGTGAGTGGCCGACAAGGCCCTGACGCTGGGCCCCCTTCTTGTCGGGCTCCGGTTGCAACTTGCCCGTGTGGGGCGCGTGCGCGAGTCGGCGGGCCGAGAGTGGCCCAAAACGGGACGAGTCCACGCGTTTGGGGGTGTTTGGGGGGAATTTTGGGCTAAAAATTTGGTTTTTAGCCCAGGTTTGGAGTTGGCCTAAGTAGGGTTTAAAATAATTAGGGTTATTCGTCCCAAAAAAAAAATGGTTAGGGTTTGAACTA
Source organism: Malus fusca (assembly GCA_035220775.1). Classification (NCBI taxonomy): domain Eukaryota; kingdom Viridiplantae; phylum Streptophyta; class Magnoliopsida; order Rosales; family Rosaceae; genus Malus; species Malus fusca. Next base: position 36,402,968 of record CM069068.1, read on the forward strand.
TACTGGTCCCCTTCTCTAGTCTTCATCAACAACTATTATATATATATATATATATATATATATATATATATTAACACTGCATTTAGGGTTTATAATAAACTGAGGTAAGCTGGTGAAGTTCAAATTATCTGGATTTAGAGTGTGACATGCAAGATATTTTAGTTGTGTTTCTTTTTAATAGGCTTAGGCTACCAAGTGATTGGTAACGAAGTCAAGATCCAGCTATACCATCATCAACTAAAAGTCAAGGGTTTTGGGTTTCTTTAACTTTGGAAATGATGTGCCGAGAAAGACATTTTCATTCGACGTCTAATCGAACGATGAGAATCTTAGTTTCTGAGTTCCTCACTTCTATGACTCGAGTTGTGTTCTTCCCAGCCCAACTCGTTGGTCGCCCATCCAACAGATGCTAAGATTGGTTTGATCGAATTATTTTGTGTTTTTAAATTAATCATATATATAGGAGGAAATCAATATTTAGCCAATTATTACTGCTACGTGTTATCTCTTTCATCCCACTAATTATTTAACGAGAAAGATAAACACATTACTGTATAATATACAGATGATGATTCTAAGACAAAAAATTATCCTAGTATCAAGTCAATATATTACTATATATCATTCAAAAAATGAAAGAAATATTTAAGAAAATGCAGTGTGATTGCTTCCGGGAAACAAAAGGTGAGAAAATATAATGTGAAAGATAAGATCGATGGAAATCAAAGAGCATAAAGAGGAAGCAAATGGCCATGTGATAATCAATGGTTGCTGGATTATTTTATTGTCATAGTTTAGTTTAAAAAGAATAGAACTGCCAACTATCCTAGTAGTTCTCTAATAATATAATTAACCTAGCCAACTCCAAGGGCTGGCAACAGTCCGACTTTTGAATTAAACTATCCTAATAGTTCACGTCATCACTAAACGCTAGTGAACCCAACAGATGTCCATTTTTCAAAACTTTAGGTGGTTAATTGGAATGTTTTAAAATGTTAGAACCAATTTGGAATCATCCTTAAAGATTGGGTAAATATTTAGATGACTTAACTCAAGAATAAGTAAAGAAATTATATTCAAGTGGAAGGTAGAAAATAGATTACTCGTGAAAAAACTGGTTAGCTTCAATCCCCACACAATGACATTAACACCTTATTAATTTCTTCACTTCTACTAATTGAATCCTTGACACCAAACGAGACTCTCGTGAAAAATTATGAAGATATAATTTCTTTTTTGTTCCGAATCACTTTGTCTAAGTTTTCTATATTTTAAGAAATTATGTCACAAACGTGTGATTTATAAATACTAGCCTTCATGCACGCGCTCACGCATGTACATAAGACATTTTTTTAATCATGGCGTTCTATACGCGACTTATACGTTTTAAATATATTTATATGCGTAAATTGACAAATGAAAAGTCAAATATTTGAAGTAAATGAATAATCTTAGATCATGCTAGAAGAAACCTCTTATAAACCAATTAAAGCAGCTGAATCCACATAATAAAATCCGTCTCTATTGAATTTATATTAAGAATAGAGAAAATACTATTTAATAAACAACTTGTTGAATCACATTATTGATAACTCATTGTGAAGCTAAGCCCATTCCCCTTTGTGTAGATAATATTGTTTGTTCAAAAAAAAAAAAGCAATCATTTGACAACTAATTTAATCACATTATTATCCGCGTGCGAAAAACCTTTTTATAACCGGCATTACACGCATCTTAAGATGTTTTGAACGTGTTTAAAAATAGAGAAAATAATATTTAATGAAAAACTGATTGAATCACATTATTACTAGCCTATTGTGAGGTACTAATTATTTTAAAAAGAAATTGTACTAAAGAAATTAATTATTAAAAAACACTTTTAAAATGACGAAAATACCCCCTCCACATTTGATGCATTATTTTGGATTGCTTTTGATGTCTTTTGTTTGAGGGGTATTTTTGTCTAATTATTTTTGGTGAAGTTTGTGACACTAAAAAAATACTATTCATTGGGCCATCAACTTTATATATAAAGATAAAATTAGCAATAATTGACTGGTGAGCCCCACTTAAGAATATTCTATTCTATGCAAAAGTTGGAAACGGACGGCCAAAATATGCTAATTACACCAACATCATGACAGATCCAGATTAAAAACTGTGTTTATTCATTCACTAAGCTAAAATTAAGGCAAGGAAATATAATAAACTTTTTATTACTAAAAAAGAAAAACTAAAATCTTAAAAATGTTAAATAAATTCGGTATCTTAGGGCGCACGATACTCGTTTGAACGTAGAGATTTTTTAAAGTGTCAGAATACGATCTGATATATTAAATGTTATAATATCAATGATTGAATATTTGAAAAAAAATTCAACCAATTATGTTATAACACTTGATTTGTAAACCGTTTTCTTAACACGCTGAAAAATTTCTTACTCGACACAGAACTCGTGTATTTACGGGGAGAGAGGTTGTGTGTAAAAAAAAAAAAAAATTTGGAGGGTTTTATAGGGAAGGAAGGACACGTGTCAACAGATCTGAGCTTGTGGTCCCACGCCGCGGTGTCGAAACACGAGCGAATACTCCGGCAGCTCGCCGAGATCGGCGAATAGAGACTCGTCCTCTTCTCCCATCGGGAACACCATTGCCGCCATGTCCCAGGAATCGGACCCGCCGGAGCCGCCGCTCTCGGCGAAGATAGGGCTCTCAAGCACCGTCGACGACGTGGTCTCCATGTCGGCGAACCAGACGTACTCGTCGTTTACGAGAAGCGACTCGTGGTTTAGATCCGCGAACCTCGGGTCTTGGTCTTGGTCTTGGTGGTCGGGTTGCTGGGCCTCCGGGGTGGGGCAGGGTTTGGTTCCGGCAGCGGGATTTGAAATGTTGCGGTTGCGAGAGGCGGGCCAAGGGTGGTTGTGTTCGGCGGAGTAGGTGATGACCAGCATGGTGGGGTCCACGCGGCTTCTTTCAACTTGTTTCCTCGCCGGGCATCCCTTTGAGCTACTGCACCTGTAATATCCTCTGTCCAATTTGGTAAATTAACCAAATCCCAACAAAAAAGACACATAATTAGTCACGGATCACCAGCTCTGTAAAACCTGCCAAATTCGGCGATATTCTAAACTGCTCTGATATACGTACATTTCAAATGATTCTAATTTTGTGCAAGGAGCCGGACACATGCGGTTAGGAAATGATTATTAGTATAGAAAGTGAAATTCACACTTAGATGTAAGAGGGCGAACACAGTCTCTCGGCCAAACTTGCTTAACTTAAATATGTAATTACGAAGTTGATTGATTACTAGTAGAAGTACCTGGGATAAGGGGAGCCCTTGATGGGTTTCTGGCCGTACTTTCTCCAAGCCCAAGAATCTGACGGCGGCGGAGCGTTGCTGTTCTCGTTTTTTATGGGTACCGACACCACTCGTTTCTGTATAGCTCGCCGAGCACTGTAACAATTGAATTCATGTAAATTAACGTGAGCTTAAAAATCCCATTACAAACATTGGTTTGGTGCATGGACTTGAATTGAAATCGGGTTTATCTTGTGAATTGAGAACAAGAGTAAATTAAAAACCTTTTTTTGGGGGAGGAGGTGGAAGTGGTGATCTTGGAGTAGTCGCTGAAATTGGTGGACGGCGGGGGAGAGTCTGAGCTGTTTTCCGGCGTGGAGGAGGTGGTGTTGTCATTCTCCTCCTGGTCGCTCATAATCTGTTTGCTGTTGCTGCTGAAGAATGTGGGGTCCATTTTTGGAACTTTTGGAGCTCTGAATTTGATGATGATGCTTGCAGAGAAACAGAAAGCGGCTGCTCAGAGCAGAGATGGAGGAGAGAGAGAGAGAGAGAGAGGTTAGAGAGAGAGGGAGATGGAAGTTTGTGGTTTGATGAGGGGGGTTTAGAAGAAGAAACAAATGGAGGGAGGTGTAAGAGTAAAGGTGGGGTCTTTAAAAATTGGCCGTCACATTGACAAATGGGCGTTTGGATTGTAATTAAATGTTTATGTTGAATTAAGGACGTGCAACCAAATGTTTGTTTTTTAATTTAAACCCCCCAGTAATTGGATTTATGAATTATTATCCATCTCTATTTTCTCCTTTCTTTTTCTTACCCAAACTAATCACATTGCAAAACGAAAGAGACCTTTCTCTTTTTTTCCAATTTCCAACCAAATCTTTGGGGACAGTTGAATGAGTTCTACCAATTTAAAGGAATTTCTGTTTGTTTCCTTTTTAAAGGTTGCGTACGTCTTTTGATCTAAATTTTTTACAATCCAAAAGATATTTACGTAGATACGTTTAACAGTTAGTCAGAACAAACACAATATACTATGGTATTACAATTGGACTAGCCGCAACTAGGTATTCACAGGATGGTTTTTAATGATCTTGAGTACTCATGCTAAAGTTTGGAGCTCAATTAATGCTTGGTATTTAGGTACATTGTTATATATGTTTGTCTATTGTTTTGTGAGTTTGCCAACACCCACTCCGTTGTGATTGGGTGCATTTTTGCTCGCCATCTTCACGTGGTGGTAATATTCACCACCATATTTATCATTGTTGGACTACACATATCTCAAAATTTAAACTCAGGAGACCAAAAAACACTTTTTCGTTTTCTCCCCTTCTTTTGCCCACACTGCTTTCCTTAACAAGCCCTCAAGCCTCCTTTGCGCTGCCTAATTAAAATGAGGAATTAGTAAAATAGAGGAGCAGGCGGACATCGGCACGTGCATGGAGGCTAGGGCAAGTAAGTTCACATAAGGGCCTGAGCTCATATGTTGTACTCTATCATTGGCATGGGCGGCATCGATTCATTCGATTACATTTTACCTTTCAAAATCCATGTATGGTACCAAAGACCTCGAGAATACCTGCCGCAAGAATTCATAGGTTCGTTCACTTACCAGCACTAGTTTGTACCTTACCTTAGAAAACAAGTAGCCGTGATAAAATAGTGTGGTGAGCAAAAATTTTCCCTTTGTGATTATGATAAATAAACAAAAATATTAAGTATGTTCTTCCCGTTAAATTCAATGGAAACCCGGTTTTGTTTAGTTCACACTTCCTTTCCCTTTCCTCCCCAACCGATGACGAATAGAATAGAGGCAAGTAACATTCAAAATATGATTATCTAAATAACATGATAATGTTATTTTATCGACTCATATTATATTAACCATGATGATCTCACCAAATTTGTTTGTCCTTTTTGTGTATCAAGGGTTCTTAGCTCTTAGCCCTATCTAATTCAAATCAATTTTCCATTAATTAATATAAGAAAAGTCAAATTACACCTATTGTAGCTAGGTTAACAAATACCTCAATGACGTATATTAAACTTTATATTAAATTAAACTTCTTTTCTTTATAGTGTCAAACCAGTCTGTCAGGTAATGTGCTTGTTCCCTTACATCTGAGTTTGATTTTCAATCTTACAAATTATAGTAATTTTAAACATTAAAGAGAAAAACAAAACAAACATTAAACATGACAGAATGTTACGAACATACTAAAACTATTCATAACGAATTATAGCAATTTTTTGTTGGTGGTTTCATTGCCATAGATAATCCCTAAAGGTTGAAGATAATCATATATATATATATATATATATTTTTTTTTTTAATAAATTGCAGAAAAGTTAAAAATGAGTACATTTTTAGGGGCCATGACTGAAGACAAGGCCAACTTCATGAGGAATGCTAAGGAATTCTTTTAAAAGTAGGATTTTTTTATGGATTTCCTGCTATTTCATAATTTTATGTTAATTTTTGTTTCAATACTATAAAATATTGTGCAATAAATATGAGGTGACAGAAAATTAATGAAAAGTCGCCCTTTTGAAAGAGTCAAATAACATTTGGATAATTTGAGGCATTTGGCGTGGTCCCAAAATTAAATTTTTTGGCGTGAGTCTAAAGTTGAGCCTCAGAATTTGACCAAGTCAGTTGCAGTGCCCAATTGGCCTATATGTTACATCAAATTTATCAAAAATCCCTAAATATATACAAGTCTTCTATGGGTGCCGTGAAGCAATGTATATGCATATGGATACGACTTATATTATTCATTTGTACATTGTACAACTCTAAGATCTACTAACCATAGTATTTTTTTTTTTAAATAAAAAATAAAAAATCAGATGGTGACTTTGCCATGACAGTTCTCAATTCTAAGGTCGGAAACTAACCCTAATTTTTATTGTAATTATTTTTATATTTTCATTTAATTTTATAATGCAACATATTAATTGTAATAATTTAATTAATTTCGTATTCCTTCACCCACTGCATCCATCATGGCCACTCTCTCAAACATATGTCACAGCTCACACCTATGTATATTTTTCAAGGGATGGGAAGGTTCCTATTGGCTTTTCTCAGTCATATTTTAAATTAGAAATGAATCTTCGATTTGAAATATTTTCCTAAGAGCCAAACACATGCTTTTTACGCACGACATGAATGTTGAATAAGAAGCAATATTATGACTATTAATTTATGTTCATATTTATGACTGCGATATGATAAGAGAGCGCCATATTTGGGTGAGTATATGTCGCATTAAAGCTTTGTGATCTTCCAGCGATTAAAATAGGCAATATTAACCAGCGGAATGTAACCCACATGTTATCCTGATCCGTGTAATACTGAGAGGGTCAGAAGAGATATCACTCGATCATTGCGGGAGTGGCTTAGTGGAGGGGAAGAATTATAGGTTCGTATTCTACACGGTACGTTTCGGGTTTGATTTTTAGCGCTGGTGAATCACACAACAGGAGCAATGGAAGACTGAAATGTATATGTAAGTCTTTTTGGCCCCTGAAAAGGTAAACTGTAACTATGTCCAATTATTTTATTTGTGGGTTTGGGTGTGTGCACGAGATGCATTCACCTTTTTAAACTTTGTCCCAAGCCAATTTGGCATCTGCACGGAATCACACCTAAACTTAAACGTAGAAGGAACTCTTGTTGATATATTCATAACTTAGCCAATCAACTTAAGCCCCGTTTGGGATTGAGGTGATTTTAAAAAAAGCCACTGTGAAAAAAAGCTGAGGATCATTTTTGTGTTTGGTAAACTGAAAAAAATGGCTTATTTTGGAAGCTGCTGTGAGAATAAGCTGAAAATCAAAGGAAAAGCTGAAGCTGCTATTTGCTGCTTTGAAAAAAAGCCAGTTTTTTCAAAGCACACGGAGCTACAGTGCTCCTTTAATGAAAAGACACACTATCATCCTGCTTTTTTTTCCAAAAGCACTTTCACAAAAAAGTTTACCAAACACTCTACTGGCTTTATTTCACAGCCGCTTATTCTCACAGCACAACCGCTTATTCTCACAGCAGCTTTTTTTCAAAGCACAGCAATACCAAACCAGCCCTTAGCACTGTGGTGTTACTTACCTAGCAATGGAGCAGCACTCAGTGGCTTCGTTGATTATTAGTAATAGAGGTTGTTATCGACGGCCGGAGTTAGACATACCAGAGTGGCTTTCTAATATCCTAGCAATTGACCCAAAAAAAAAAAAAAAAAAAACTTGTATGCAACATGTTTTAGTTGCGAGAAATGGTTGTCTATGAATGAGTATTTTAAATGATATTTTATGCCACTTAGTACTATTGTATTATAGTCTAGTGTTATTCCTCTTAATTTGTAAGTGATATGTCATAGGTTCGATTCTCGCCAAAAGCGAAGTTGAACCACATTATTATGGCAAACTCATTGTAAAGTTTAGTCCACTCTCCCATCCCTTTAAACCATCTCCAATGGTGGGCTAAATGCTAAATTTTCCCCCAATTTTCCCCCCAAACACTCTCCAACCCATGCTAAAACTTTGGGCTAAATGCCAAAGCTGAGCCAAATACCCCCCCCCCAAACCCCCTCCATGCGAGTGGACTCGCGGGTTGTTGGGCCAGTCTCGGCCCTCCCACGCTCCAACGCGCCCCACGCGGTGCGCTTGCAAAGGTTTCCCGACACGGGTGGGCCCCGCCGTCAGGCGTGTGTCGGCCACCCACAAAAACCCAACGGCTATAATTTTGATCCTATGGCTGGGCTTTAAGGACCGTTGGTTGATCCAACGGTCCAAATTCAAATTTAATTTTTTTAGAATATGTTATTTTAAAATACATTGAATCCAACGGCTGAGATCGAATATAATCAAATCTAATGGTAAAAAAAAAGATCTAACGGCCCAAATTTAAATCCAACGGCTAAAATAATTAAACAAAATTTATTTAACTCAAAATTCACCCAAAAACTCTATAAATACCTATGTATTTGTTTAAACATCCACACAAAACTCAATTTTCTCTTACAATTATTCCAATTTATCTTTCTACCGTTTATTTCCATTTCCAAATTGTTCAACATGGCAAGAGAGCATATTAGAGGTTGAAAGTTTGGTGTTGAACGGTTGGTGAATTAAAAATTTGGTGTTGAACGGTTGGTGAATTGAAAGTTAGCCCAGGGTTGAAAGATTGGTAAAAGTTGAAGGTTTGTTTTGTGGAAAATTTAGTGATTTTTCAATATTTATCGGAATTTAAATTTTTTTAGATTAAAATGTTCATAAAATTAATTTACGATAGTCTACATATTTTTTTTTTAAATTTAATTTAAGAAAAAAAATAGCCTAAGTTCATTCTTTAATAATCCCGGGCTAAAATTTTAGGACATAACGGTTGAAGTAGAAAAGTTGTTTATGGGCTAAAAGCTAAATTTTTCGGGCTAAAGTATTTGGTTTTTAGCCCAACCATTGGAGATGGTCTTATGACGTGTTTACCAAATCGGAATGGAGGTAGAAGAAAGGGAATTGAATTCCCATCCAAGTGATTCTGGCGTTTACCAAATTTTTGGAATGAAAAAATTAGTGGGCTCCACCCAAAATCAGTAATCGGATTCCTGATATTCCCGGAACCCAAATACTGACTTGAAGGTGGTAATTGAATTCCAGAAGAAAGCCAGCATCTGGAATCAAACTTCTCTACCAAAATTGCCCTCCCCTCCCATCTGCCTCCCACGATTCAACCACCCAAAGCACACACCCATCCCACCTTTAACCAAAGCAGACCACCGCACCACTTCCCAGACTACCAAGACCTATCACCCACTGGCGAAGCTACAGATGAACAAGGAGGGGCGGCCGCCCCTCGGCTCGTCTGAAATCGAAACTGAAAGTCTGGATTCCGCCCCTCAGATCTTTCGAACTGCAGGAAACTGGGTATGCTGCTGCATTTATGGAAGGTTTGCTGCTTAGACGGAGAGAATGAGAAATAGCTAGAGAGACTGAGAGAGAGAAAGCTAGAGGTACCGTTTGGTACGGGACGGGACTGGACGGGACGGGACTGGACGGGACGGGACGGAACAGATGATGTAAATATTGAAAAAGATAAGGAGAAATTTTGTCATAAAATGTTATAAATTTGTGTTCCACGAATGAGGAACGGGTCGTTCCAGGGGGAAGAGGTGGAACGAAAAAGCAGCCAAATTTCGTCCCATGGGACAACCCGTTCCACAGTTTTTAGGCGCACCAAACGTGGGACGGAACGGCTCGTCCTGTTCCGTCTCGTCCCGTCCCACGTACCAAACGGTACCAGAGAGAACGGACGAAGAGAACGAAGCGAAAAGGGACTGAAAAAAATAGAAAAAAAATGATGATGTACTCCGATGGTGTGCCAACCAATATATTCCAATATATTCCAACGGGAATGGTTAATATTTTAATAAAACTATACATATATATATGTGTGTGTGTGTGAGTGTGAAATTGTATTAAAAACTTTATGAATTTTTCTATTATTTAGATTAAGGGTATTTTAGTAATCATATTAATTTTCATTCCGATTCAGGTGAACTAGTAAACAACTTATATGAATTTTGTTTCATTTTTACTCCGATTCCAGAACATTTAAGTAAATAACTTTAACAGGAATCCGAATTCGACTCCTCCTCAATCCAATTCCTCCTCAATGCAATTCATCATCAATCCAATTCCTCTATTTTGATTACGGTTACGTAAACGCGCCATTAGTGTAGACACTAGACACTATCGTTTGTTAAAAAAAATATATGATATTTTTTTAAATCACATCCGAGATTTTTTTTATCCATAAAGTCCAACCAATCATAAATACGACATAGTGGTATAAGTTTGAGATGATGTTTATTGTTAAAGGTTGCTAGAAGCTAAAGAATGTGTCCCCGCAACATGTTGAATGCAACAATTCGATATCTAAAATGGAAGGGACACTAACTTTTGGTTTACTTTAGATTTGTTTCTGACTTTTGATTTTGTGGGAGGGAGAGTGATGCATTTCCTCCTTCGGACCAACCATAGTTAGAATATAACTCTCAAACAATATATATATATATATATATAGACACACACATATAAGGACAGATTCGTGACATTATATTTTTTTTTTACACATGTTTTTGTGCAGTTTGCTTATAATATATTTTAACAATCTGAATCGTATCTTTTAGACCATAATTCATTGATTATCCTTGCAAAAGATTAGACAAATCCAAAACAATTAAGATATTCATTTGTAGAGAACAAAATGGAAGAACATGATCCTACAAAGAAACCTGAAACTCTTAATTCAACGGTCATATGGTTTCAGATTTTAATAATCTTTGGTAGATATAATATTTGAGAACAAATTTAAAAGATACATGGTTTGAATCGTTAAAATTGTGTAAAAGAACGTTTATAAAAAATTGTGTAAAGAAAAACTGGTACCCTACGAATCAGTCTCATATATGAATGAGGATCCTCTCTAGATTCTCTTTGTGAGGATCCCGAGGATCCTTCAATCGTGTCTGTTTATCGTATATTGTGCGACCAGTTTTTGTTAGGTATTGTTTATATTCAATTTTAAATAAAAAAAATTATAATAATTTTTTACTGCATGATATATAATGAACCGATACGATTGAAGAATCTCTGGAATCCTCACAAAAAGAATCTGGAGAGGATCCTCATTCCCCATATGTATCTCGAAATAGTTTTAGTTACTGTACGTGTGTTGATGAAATTTGAGAAATAATCGTATTTAACCGTTTGGGTGAACGCTTTTAACTATAAACTATGGAAGTGGACCCTGTCTAATGTCAAGGATTTAGCTAATTAAATCTGCATATTAAAAGAAGAAATCTAGCATTTCTTCATCAAGCGGGTCACATCACTCTGATCACATATAATTAAACTAATAATTAATGGTCAAGACTGAAGCTGCAGCCTGCTGCAGGCCTTCTCTGTAATTATCGATGGACAAGGATTGTCTGCCCTCCTAGTTGTGGTGCCGTTCCATGCCCTCCTATTTTGTGCGGTCACGATTAAGCCACCTCAACATTTTATATTAATTTTTTAATGAGATAATAAGACAAAAAATAATAAAAATATAAAATATTAACGTGGCTTAACCATAACCGCACAAAATAGGAGGGCATGGAAGGGCACCACAACTAGGAGGGCAGACAATCCTTGTCCATTATCGATAGGGTGCAAGTTAAAGTCGGTAACGTCGACATTTACAATAGTTGGATAATTGTATTGCATTGAAGCTTGTATTGATGGATTTGATTTGTACGGCCATGCACATTGCACATGTGTGATAATATGCAACCTTTGGCAGTGTAAAGTTGGATCGGATTGTATAAGATCAAATTTTATATCAAAGAGGAAGAAATGAGAATTCCTTTTATGTATAACGTCAATTCAGAAGTTGAGTTTGATCTTTACGCTCTTTTCTTTTTTAGTTATGAATTTTAACACTAGATTTATAATCTATTTTTATAAATCACCCTACTTAGTTACCCTCATCAATAGACTAACCTTAGTGGCTTATATATGCTCGTTTATTTATCACATATGCATGTCGTAATTTATATGTTCAAAGTGTATATTATGAAAGACGTACTAAATAACTTAATTAAAAGTTAGATACGTTATTATGAACAATAATAATAATAATAATAATCTAATGAAAACAAATCTTATATAAATTGAACAATGCAATCTCCTGACGTATAATGGAGTGTATGTGTTGAGACTCATTGCAAGTTGCCTACTAGTTCGTACCATATAATTCTTGGTTGTTAGTTAGAGATGTCACCACCAAGTACCAACCTATCAGCTAAGGACCAAGCGGAATTGATAAAGCACCTCTACACACTACATAAATCAATGATAACCTCTGGACCATAATACCCCCACACTAGTTACAACCACCTCCATCTCCGCCTGCAATCCCCATTAAAGGAAAATTTAGGGTTTGTGGACAAGCTCTGGGCCAAAATACCCTAACCTAGCCAGTTCAGTAGCTTCGCCAAAACTATATATATACAGCCAAATCAACATCAGTACCCACACCATCTGATTTTTATGGCTCTTGTTTCATGTGTGTTCTCTTCAAGGTGTTTTGAGTGTTGATTAGGTAGAGCTGGCAAGATGAACTCAACCCATTAATTAACACGATATATATATATATATATACATATATACATACAGCCAAATCAACATCAGTGGCTCTTGTTTCATGTGTGTTATCTTCAAGGTGTTTTGAGTGTTGATTAGGTAGAGCTGGAAAGATGAACTCAACCCGTTAACACGATTCAATTCATTCATAAATTTTTAACTAACGGGTGACAGGGCCGGCCCAGGCCCAGTGTGAGCTGGGCAACCGTCCGGGGCTCAAAAAAATTGGGGGCATCAAAATTATTGGAGTGGTATATTTATATATGTTTTTATAAGAGTATAGATTTTTTAAATTTGGTTAACTGACAAAGAAATTTAAGTAGAACTGGTGAGTTTTGTTATTTGAAATTAATGTGGAGACCTTGGGTTCAAAACTTCATTTGTGTTTATTTACTTTCCAATTTTTATAAATTTCTTTTCATAAGAGTATAAATTTATAAAATTTGGCTAAATAATTAAAATATTTGTCTATAAGCGGTGGTTTTGTTTAAAATTAACAATGAGGTCTTGGGTTCGAAACACTATGTGTGTTTTTTAATTTCTAACTTTTACAAATTCTTTTCATAAGAGTTTAAATTTATTACAAATTCTTTTCATAAGAGTTTAAATTTATAAAATTTGGCTAAATGGTCAAGAGGTTTAATCAAAAGCAATGGTTTTTGTTTTTTAAAATTAATGAAAGGTCCAGAGTTCGAAATGCTATGTGCATGTTTATTCTTTTCAATTTTTACTCATCATCTATCTACTTGTAATCCCATGTTTTTTTGTTCCCTTCTCTTGTTTATTAATTTCTAACTTTTACAAATTATTTTCATAAGAGTTTAAATTTATAAAATTTGGCTAAATGGTCAAGAGGTTTAATCAAAAGCAATGGTTTTTGTTTTTTAAAATTAACGAAAGGTCCAGAGTTCGAAATGCTATGTGCATGTTTATTCTTTTCAATTTTTACTCATCATCTATCTACTTGTAATCCCAGGTTTTTTTGTTCCCTTCTCTTAATAAAATTAAATTAGTTTTTATGTGTTTCTAAATTATTGAGTTTGAAATGGTTTTCTAAGTATAATTTTATCGAAGTCTTACGTGTGAAAACAAACAATTTTCTTATATGAAGTTAGGGCACATTTTTTAGGCGTCGTCCCGGGCCTAAAAAAATCTCAAGACCGGCCCTGACGGGTGAAGGCTTAATTGTTTGAATTAATAATGGATGAACCCATTAGCAACCCATTAGATAACGGATGATTTTGGGTGAACCCAGAAAACCCACAATCACCCATTAATTTCAAAGGCTACATCTTTTTCGAACTATAGCTCGATTGTAGAGCCAACACTGTCCTTCTCGTGGGATTTGGATCCTCTCCTGAGCTAATGGAGAGGATCCTCCTGTCCAATCATCTTGGGCCGTTGGATTTTTATCCAACGGCTACAAACAGGGAAGTCCCTTTAAAGTTATAATAATTATAGCCGTTGGATAAAAATCCAACGGCCCAAGATGATTGGTCAGGAGGATCCTCTCCATTAGCTCAGGAGAGGATCCAAATCCCTTCTCGTGGATCCAAATGCACTAAACGAACCAGAATTGAAACCCTAATTCACAATTAACATAAAAGTATAAAAAAAAATTGCTCTGATTTTTGGAAAATTTGGTTCTAATCTAGTTCCAGCGCGGAAAAAAGAAAGGAAAAAAAATGATTTAAATTTGGTTCTAACCTAAACCAACTGAACCTAATCATTTGCCAGCTCTATGATTAGGGTTTTGTGTTTGAGTTTTTGGGGCTTTGAAAGTGGATTGCTGCTTGGGAGTTTTGCAATTTAGGGTTTTGTTTTTGGGTTTGGCTGCTACGGTAGTCTCGCATTTGTGCATTTGTGATTTCAGCCAGCGGTCCGACAGTTTCTTTCTATTAATGAAGTTGCCGTTTTAGAACCAAAAAATACCAACTGCAATTAGGCCTTCTTTTCTAGGAAAGGCCCAAGAGCTTATAAGCCTCCTTTTGCCTAAACTCATAGAATAAATCCCACTGCCTAATTAACAATGGTTTTGAATCTTTTGATCCATTTACTATAGATGTGGAAGCTAGTTCTCTTGCATCAAAACTCCTTGTGAGTAAAGAACTTAGAATACAAGAAATTTGAAGTGTGTCACTGGTGGCATATATTCATCCCACACGCATAAAAGTGATTTGAAATCAATTAAGTGATTAAAATTGGGCAACGCAACGAAGTTTCAATGTTTTTGGCAACGCAACAAAGTTCCAATGTTTGGTCTCCTTTCAAGATACGACATTAATTTCAATCCTTTTTTCAGATGTTGAAAGTGGAAGTGACACCAAATACATTAATATTACATACGCATCAATTAATATCTTCACTACATTGATAAGAAGATTCAACACTACTAATTAAGAGTTATTAACCTGGGGAGCTACAATGCATTCACGCGTCTCCTTTCCATCTTGATTAATCTTGGTGGCCCTTAGTATTGCTTGTGTTACGACTCTCACATCCATCTGGTCTTTGTTTTCGCCATCAGCTACAGCTGCAATGGCTTCCATGGAAAAATAATTGTTGCATGAAACTCTAGCCTGCGCAACATTAAGACCCATTTCTTCAAATGCCTCCAGAACTGAAACCAGAGTGTCCTTCGCTTTCTCGCACTTCACTCTCACAAGAAACCCTTCCTTAATCTTCTCTACCTTCACTTCCTGCTCATCCATGCACATATAAATATCCACCAAATGTGTGTGTGTGTGTATATATATATGTATATAGTGTGTGTGTGTGAGTGAGAGAGAGAGAGAGAGAGAGAGAGAGAGAGAGAGAGAGACCTTGGGGACTTGAAGATGTTTGATTAGGTTTATGTAATCTGTTTTGATAGCCATGAGATGCAAGTACTCTCTGTGGACTGCTTCAAGCTTGAGTTTCAGCATATAAATGTGGAGTAGAGCATCCATGATAATGGAGCTCCTCTTCACCTTTAAACATAAAACATCCAACAAAAACACACAATGTTTAATAGGTTAGCTAGCGAGTACTAGCATAAGAAAGTAAACCCTAATAGCTAGCCGTAAGAGATTAAAAGAACAGAGGATATGAAAACTTTTGTATTACGGATTTTGTCTTGGTAAGGCTCCTTAGAATTTGAAGCTTTCGGCGCAATGCTGCTCTCTTCCGCATCCCGGAGACTATAGCTCTCATCAGCTATGTTTCTTTGTTTTGCCTGTTTCTCTCCGTGTCTTTTACTAGCTAGTATTCATATTTGATGAGTTAATTTTGTAGCATGCATGGGATGGCTTTTATAGCTGCCAAGAGCAAGGAAAGCACTTTAATTGATTAGTGGGTGTGTCTTGGAATTTTGAATTTCCAAACTATTCTCCTCTTGTTTTTATCTGAATAGGCAAAAGTACTGCAAATCTGTATGTCCATCAGAAGTTCTTAAAATGAATCAAATGGCATACCATTTGTTTTTTTACCGACATTAAATTATTCTACACTAAGTTTATCTAAGTTGCGACAATAGAGATATGAACTTGATGTACAGGAGGAAGCACAATATTGCTCTAACCAACTTAACCAAGCATAAATCTACAAATCAAATGGTATATAGTTATATAAGACACCAAATTAAGTCCAAATCCAATGAAAAAGGTAAATGTTCTTTTTTTTCCTTTTATTATTGATATAAAATATATTAATAATATTACTAAGTATTGTAAATATACAAAAACAATAGAGTGAATTCATTCTAGTCTTACATGAATGTCACCGACGCTTGGGAGTTGTCACCCATTAATACTGTGTTAAACAGTCATGTTAGGCATGCTTTTTGACTTGACTTCTTAACACAATATCAATGGGTTGCTGGGATATTTGCGTTGTTGAGTATATAAATTTTTCGTCTATATTGATAAACGATCAACGACCTATAAAGGACTCCAGTAATTCAATTTTCAATTTATGTTCAAGAAAAATGGATCTAACTTATTTCTTTGCTTTAGGTATTTGTAATTTAGCATCTCAAATATTGAAAATCAGTACTATCTAAATGGGATAGGGTTGGGATCTAGTAATTGGTACATGCCAAGACATGAAGATTAAGACAACTTCTTCACTATTATTAAGATTGAAAGAGTTTAGAGGACCATAGAAAGCAGGTGGGGACTAAGCTAGCTAAGTTCAAGCTAAATAGCTATTTTAAGCCAAAAACACAAGAAGGAACAGGATTATGTACTTTTCCAGTTGGGAAATTTGCATTGGGATGGCTAGGTTTATGGAAAATGAGTCGGCAGAGATGGGGTTTGATCTGTCAGAACAAAGACACATGTGAGTACATCACAGACACTGAGCCAGTCAATAATCTGGAGGAAGAGGCATAAGACATGCATTAACGGTACTACGAATTCACGGGCCTCTCGTTTGGTATCGATTTGTCTCCCCTTGCCCTAATGTATTATACCACACTGTATGGCCATACCCTTAAAGCATATATTATTAGTGCTGGCAGATGCAGCTGGTTGGCTTTATTGCTTTACTACTGGCCGTAGCTCACATGCTCTGATACTACACATTCTGTTTTATTCCTTATCGTTCTTTCCCTTTAATAGGGGTCACCGAATTCCCTTTACAAATTAATGTAACTAGCTACTCAATCTAAACATGTGGGATACCTGCATTTTAGAGTACATATGAGCTAAGTTGTAAACTCAAATATTTGAAATTTGAAACCTCAAATGCTAGAATGCTCAAATTTATCAATACGTGTTGGTTTGCATTTGATTGTAAGTATTAAAATATGGGTAATGCTAGGAAGACTAAATTTCTAAATTAAATTTTGTAAACTAAATGATGTGGTTGTTGACGATTGGATTATTACTTAAGTGTTATTAATGTATAGGCAATCACTAACATTAAAATCTTAAGCTATCATAAAATGGCAAACAATGTATATCAAAATTACTTATGCATCCTACAACGTTTAAGTTTAGTGCAAACTAATATAGAATTAAGAAACAGAAATAATTAAACTTAGGATTACTTACAAAGAAAGCTCTGATATCAGTGGCGGATCCAAGAAATAATATTATGAAGGTCAATAAGAATAGCGTGCGCTGTGCGCAAATTTTTTTATACCAGAAATAGCATGCATATCGCAATTTCATCGAGTCTTGGTAGACCTGAAATCATTTGAAAATGCATATTACAGACATGTTAATGTATGCAAGGGGCAGCACCCAAGATATTCATGGACATTCATCGGGTTTTGGTAGGCCTGAAGTCGGTTGGAGGGCAAGTATGAAGCCAACTTTAATCTTCAAAAGGGCAACACTCAAGGTATCCATATACATTCACTGAAGTTCGGAGGGTCATCACCTAAGGTATCTATGGACGTTCATTAAAGTTCGGGGGGTCAGCTGACCCTCCTTGCCCCTTAATGGATCCTCCAGTGTCTGATATCATATCAATTACACAACCACTAGCCCCAAAATTCAATCTATCAGAAGAATAACAAAATATATAACAAGGTTACAAATTCAAATTAACGAATTAGTATAATATAGTAACGATATTGTATGAAACGAATCAATATCTAGAAAGATGTTAGCTAGTTGCAAACAGTGGACGGTTAGCTCATTCTTGCATGCTAGTAAATTCCAAGCATATAGCTAGCCCTGTCCTTTGCCTGTACCGTGAAAAGACATGTCCATCGACTTCTCAATTATCTCTCTCATTATTCTTCATGTTGTAGAGGCATATGTCTACAACAACACATAAGCACTAAACAAAAAGGCAAAAACACAATTTGGATTTTAGCATGCAGTTGCATAAAAATATTACACCAAATCCACTCCCAATGTATGTGTTGCTATTGGCTGCTATCTGTATTTTGTTTCTTGTATGAGCTACCAGAGAGTCACAGAGCTAGTGTTACCCCTGTTTTTTAGAAGACGGATCACTAAGAGGTCCTTATCTGTCTCCTTATTTTTGTTCTTCCCATTTCTCTTTGTCCATTTCTGTTTGACATATCTCTCTCAAGTTCTCAAGCTGTACGGGGACGGAGGCTCAATGCATGGCTTATCTGATCTCATGAATCTTTTCGATTTCTAGGCTTGCTTGTGAAACTTTTTTGCACTTTATCTCTTCGTCCATGGAATCCGCCACATATGGGCAAAAGCGCAATCCAATTTTTGAAAAGTAGCCAAGACTAGGTGGTTTATATGATACTAAGGTTTGTTTATCAATAATCATGTCTCAAACATGATCTTATTTGGTGTTTATTTCTTAAAAAATAAGGATAATTTTCATTATTTAATTGTATGGATGTGAATCAAATATTGATTGTCCCCGGAATAAAGATAGCTTATTAATTTGACGGGAGTTTGCATGTACTAGAGAATAATTTACCAGAACTCCTTTTTCATTGACTAAAATTCCACACACACGATTAAGGGTCGATTTCTGACTCCACCAACATGTGTATCTAATCATTCATACCATAGATTACCATGGCAACTACACAAAAAGAGTTCATCTATACTATATGACATGTTTTATTAATATGCTTATTATTAGCAATGTCTCATATAACTCTACATAAATCTCACTTTACCCCTTACACATTATTGTGCTTCACTGCACTATTGTTTTGTGTCTCACTTATCCCATTTTGTCAAGGTTGAAGAAGCATTATTTTTGCTGACATAGCATGGTCTCTTGGTTGTTTCAACAGTGAATATCAGAATAGATTACGTTTTTTTCTAAGGAGTCTTTGGCATTTTTGCTTTTAAAGAATCATATTTACGTTTCTTTCTGAACTTAGATTGACTATATTCAATGTCAATCTAACCTTTTAATATTAAACCCCCTTATTTTCTTTTGTTTCAAAAGAAACTTTAGTTGTGAACTTGTGATGCCCTAACTTCTCACTGGGTTCCAATCATCAAAACAGAAAAAGACGTTTTTCCGACTATCTTAAATTATTATGTTTGAAAATTTTGTGTTATATTGTTTACGTTCAATATTCTATCATGGAATGTGCAGCCAAATTGCAAATTTCTGTTACAAGATTGGACCAACATATTATAGTAAATAGCTCGAAACAGCTTAAGCTCTGTATCAAGCTTGAAATTTTTTTAAACTTGATTGAACTCGGCTGGTATAAGAAGCAAACAAAACTTAGTTTGAGCTCATAATTAATTAAACAGAGCAAACTTGAGGAGAGTGATATTCAGTTTGACTCAACGCATGCCCTAATGTGTTGCAATTGGGCTGAGCCTCAATTTAATTGATTTATTCATATTTGGTCTTTTGTTGAGATGTTAACTTGAGATTGGATACAATTCAACTTAATGTTTCACAAGTCCTTTAGGACTCGTTTGGTGGGTTGAATGAGATTAGACTGGTAATGACATGTAAGACATAACTTGTAACATAACTCTATTGTGGATCTATAACCCATCATGTCTAATCACGTTATCTCACATTTTGACACAACAAACAAAAGATTGAACTCAAGTTCATTTTAATTGGTCATAACATATCCCAACCAACCCATCAAACGGGCCTTAAAGTCCATGCCTCAATATCATGGGCCTACATATATAAGGTCCATGCCTCGAGGGCCAACATATATAAAGTACGGAGGGAAGGTCCATATTTGAAATTGGATGTTTTTTAAATTACAATTAGAATTAGAAATTTGATGAATATTTTAACCAATTTTATTTGAATCCATATAATTTCACTCTATACGAAACTTAAACTTTAAATAAGAATTGTCTTTATTACCTTATTGTATAATTACCATCAAATGCACAATAAAATTAGTAATAAAACCAAAATTTATCAATAAATACACTCCCAATAATCAAACCCTAACCATCACGCAATCTTTCTCTAATGTTCTATTCGGTACATTAAGACGCTCAACAAGTTTTTTTTTATGGATTGATTGTGATTTTGATATTTTGGATCCTCCAACTAAGGTATGAATCAAGTTATGCAAATTTTTTTGTTTGTTTCTTTTTAGTTTCAGAGTTTGAGAGACGACCAAGTTGACCTGATCAATCTTCTCATTCCATAGCCTTGAATTTATTGCACCCTAACTTGATCATAAAATCATCAAAAAGTGGCCAATTAAGGTGTTATCAAGCTTTTCCAACATGGTAATCGCCCACTCCTTTATGGAACTTAGCCTCAAAATATCAAGTTTTTCCAACATGGTAGGATGGTTTTATGCCATCCTCCTGCTAACCCTAAACGATAAATTAATTCTCACCCATCCTTATTAATTTCGATTTCAATTTCTATTAAATCATGAGAAATTGAAAGGAAAAATGACGGCCTTGTTGGAGGGAGAGAACGTTAGACAAGAGAACATATGCTTTAATTTTGAGTTTATTTTTTAAATTGATGTAAAAACAAATTTACATATTGAATTAGGTTTGTGATGGTAATTTAGGTAGTAAATTAGTGTTTAAAGAGATATTGATAGTTTAATTAAAAATAAGATAAGTGTACATAATAAATTAGGTGTAAAATGAAGTTATATAGGTTTAAATAAAATTTTCCTTCTACTATTCGACAAAAATGGCATGTATGTTGAGATAATGGCATGCAGAAAGAACAATTGTAAACGGCAGTCTCGAACTTCAGCATACATTGGGACGTGAGAGTGGAAAAAGAAAAAAGAATATATATGAGAACACACATATATCATATATGCTTCAGCATCTTCCATCATAATTCTGACATGAACTTAACATATTGGAGGTCCAATTCATATTCAGCATTTGGTGTAAACGTTACACAAGGACAGCCTCTAATTTTCGCCTCGTAGTGTTGGTTTAAGGATATACTTCAGTTCTAGGGCATATGCTGCAGCCTCATAAGTCACTCAAGCTTATGTGTTCCAGCAGAAGGTTTGTGCAGAAATGTTGCACTAACTTAGATCCAATACCCAAGCTTATGTGTTCCAGCAGATGAACATATTCATCGTTCTTTTTAATTTTCTTTGGGTAGAAGAACCGTAGAAGCCTATCAGAAGTTTCATTATTATACCCTTTAAAATTTAGTCAATATGTTTGAGTTTAGTTCTTCAGGAAGGTGCAGTTGTATACTTTGCTACGTTATAAAGGCTAAGGTTATGGAATTTTTGATATATTAATACTTGCATTCCCCATTTTGGGGATGGTCTCATTCCCCCACTTGCAAACATATATTTACTGTAAAAATTTCAATGTCTAAACCATTCAATGTCTTAATTTTTTTTAGTTAAGTTCAATGTCTTAATCTTCATTTGAGAATTATTCCTACAAAAAATCATTCGAATCAGAAATCGTTTAGTCATTCAAATCAAATGTATCAAATAATGAACAATATTTAAATGACTAAACGATATCTGATTCGAATAAATTTTTGTAGAAATGATCTTCAAATCAAGATTAAGACATTGAATAGTTCCTATTATGAAATTTCTATGGTGATAACGTTATTTGCAAGTGGGGAGAGCTCATCCTTAAGAGGGGAATTAATGTAATTATTATCCCTCTAAGTTAGAGATGTATAGGAATTTACAAGTAATTAAAATACAATAGGCAATACCTAGCTAAGTACAGTGGGACTGCTATATATAATAAGAAATAAATAAAATCCCCTAAAATAGGGTAACTGATCCTGCCAACATAGTCCTCTAGAAATATATATAATGAAAAAAGAAAATTAAATGAATCCGTATGTTCGAATGCATATATGCACCGCATGAGTGAATAGTGAATGCACCCTCCAGTTTTTGCTCAACGATCAGATTTTGTTAGGTCCATTTGGCTGGTCCTGCAAGCAATGAAGGTGACATTACAAGACTACAAGTAGAAGAAAAAGATATATTGAGAACATGCTCTGAATCTTCCTTCTCATAAACATTATTTTTCACGATTTTCAACTCTGACCTTTTAATGTTCCACGTCCTAGCAAGCTTGTAAAACGACTTGTTGATACTACGGTGACTAATTTATTAGGGGATGTATCATTAAGTATAAGAACCCTAGATAAAAAGCATTAGACTATTAATCTCTCATGTATATATGACACTGAATATTAGTACTATGAAGTTGAATCATCAGAGTTTTTTTTCTCTTCTAGTGCAGCAACATATTACTTAATCCACTTAACATCACGATTCAATTCAGAATAATCAGCTTCATGAAGTCTTTACAGCAAGTAACCGAAAAAAAAAGAGTAGTAATCTGTGCAGCTAAGGTTTTCCTACCATGTAAAAGTCGGAGCGATTTCTGGATAATTAAAGTCATTGAAGCTTGTACTTTTCAACAAACAAATAAAAGAATAGTTTTTTAGGATCCCTGGCATATGCTCTCTCTCGGTTGCCATAAATAACCGTCTCCTCTTCATCACTCTGCAACTTAAACCTTCGATTGTGCAGATGCATAAATTACAGGGCAAAGTCTCCTCTGGCATGTAGCCACTTACAAATTACAAATGCTTAATTCTGGCTGAGCAAGCTGGCCAGCCTTGCATTACTTTTGTAGTGTGCTTTATGCCAAAGGAGATTTGCTCGGCAATTCTTCTGCACTCTTTTGCATGCTCTATTGGAGAATAAGGAGATGTGAGACAATCACAATTGTTCAAACCCTGATCCTGCTATATTTCACTTTTCTGTTAGGATTGGCATGCAGTTGAAATTCATTCATTCATCATTTCCCAACAGCAGTGTGTTAATTTTTTACAATGTACTATACCATGATAATTGATGTCGGTATATGTATATATTAGAGTTAGTGTAAATTAAACCTAAAACCTTAATTTTTGATTATTTAGCAATTACTAATGTATCTAAGGAGAATTAAACTCTGCATGCATGCCTCAGGTACCAGTTGTTTTCTCACTTTGGTATTAACATTGATTCGAAAACTGATTGAGCATGATGATTTTCTTTCTCATTTTTTTTCCTTTCTCATTTAACTTCTCAGTGATGATCTGTGTTTCTGGAATACTACAGCCTCAATAAGGGAATCGGCAGAAAGTGCAAGCGGCTGTCTGTGAATTTAGGAGCTGTCTGAAGCCTGAAGCTCCGTCACACTTGGAAAATTTTCTGAATCTAAACCCTTTGTATACGATGGTTGAGGTCAAGTGAATTCGAAAGTTGTACACAATTAATTGTTGCAATAAATTTTAATATAGGGTTTAAAGATAATCAGTATTGCAGGACTATTTCATTGATACCAATGTATAGAGCTGCATTTCATTCTCAATATGACTTCTTTTAGAAGAAATGTTATATATAAACTCATCTCCTTCAATTCATCAATGCATGATATTATCCTAAATCTCATGCATCTGTCATGTGTGAGTATTGAGTAGTCCACATTTGACACGAATAATACCATACAGTTGCAAACTTGGATCCTGTATACCGTAAATATTGCCTGCAGTACCGTGCAGATGTATTCAACTCCTAGGTCCTTTGTAGTGAGACAGACATATGAAGAAAAGCCTTAATCTAAAATGTTGCTATATGTCTCTCAATTTTGGAGTCTGATTTTCTCTTCGATCTCATTGTAGTTGTAAACCCTAAGCAACGGTCTGTCAAACCCTAAAGGTTGGTACGTGCTTGTGCCGAAAAAGCAGTAGCATTTGCTACTTCAATTCGACACGGTTTACATGTTCGGAATAGCTAGGCATATCCATAACTAGAAGAATTGTCAGGTGCTGAGGATCATTCCTCTACTAAATCCCAACTTCAGGAAGCATGTTCGAGCCTAGTAACTCGAACCCATCCAGCATGGTCTACCACTAATATCACCAATATATTAAGTATAAAAACTCTTATATATTAATTGTATATTATTTTGTTATATGACTGATTTTCGAACAAGAGAAACCTTAAGAAAAAGAGAAAATGGATATTCGTTTTTTTTTCTTCACATTCTCTATATTGTACGAACATTACCTTCTTCTATATATTGTACTATTTGTTTTTTTCTTTAGGTAAAAGCAAAATGTTTGCTCTGATGTTTGTAGAATGATCACATATATATTCGGATGTGTTGGGCTTTCCAACGATGGACATGCACATATGTTGGACCAGTGTCTTACAATACTATATGGCAGACAAAGAAATGCGTCTCTCTCTCTCTCTCTCTCTCTCTCTCTCTCTCTCTCATACATTAGTACATCATTCTATAAAAGAAATTCATTTATTCACATACATAAGGAATTTGTCTATGTGTAGTGTGCGTAATTAGTTGATCAGTAAATATGATACAAAAAACATGTAATCCTCATAAGTAGAAGTATAGTGAGCATGCATTCCTCATAAGTAGAAGTATAGTGATAAAATTTGAAAATTAAACGCTACCTCATTAATCTCTGTACAGTCTACAACTTAATCTCAAATTTTCAGCGGGAAGGACGCTCTTGATCTCAAATTTTCATCGGGAAGGACACACCTTTGGTGTACCAGTTATCGTGCCCACGGTAAACGCTGGGTAGCCAAGTGCAAAGCGGATAACTGCTGAAAGCATCTAAGTGGTAAGCCCACCCCAAGATGAGTGCTCTCCTATTCCTACTTCCCCAGAACCTCCGGTAGCACAGCCAAGACAACGATGGGTTTTCTGCCCCTGCGGGGGTAGAGCGACAGAAGTTTTGAGAATTCAAATGAAATAATTGTATATGCATTGCAGATAAGGGAATAAAGTTGGTGCCACTCGAATTATTGTTCTTTGAGCACACATATACCTGAAGCGCTCGAGTATAAATACCATGGTTTTTGGCTATTAAAAATCAATAGCATAAATTAATTTCCTTGTGACTATAAATTCCATGGTTATTGATCATAAAAATCCACGGCATTTTAATGCACTGCAGGTGAATTACCGAGCAGCCTCCTCTTGGCAAACTGCCTATATCTTCTACATAAGAATTGAGAAACGCTGTCTGCCAAAGGAGATCTGCTCAGCAATTCTACTGCAGTTTCTATTTTGCATGAACATACCGTACTCCTAATGTGCTTATACATGAACAGAAACAAGATACGATTATTAACGCCGTTACTTGACTTTGAATTCGTTCAACTTGGTTTATATAGCATATATTTCATATTTATGCTGTAAAGTTAATCTCTTCTTAATTTCCAATCTATACACATTCATTGTGTGCTAATGGCTACTTGTACATATGATTACAGGTAGTTTGCCACAGGCTACTGGATCATTGCAGATTGGCTCTTCAAGGTGAATCTGAATTTGAACATCAGTGAAGAAAGTTGAGGTTTCACCATAAAATCAAAGGAAAACTAATGAAAATGGCTTGAAAACTTTGAGTTTTAACGATAAGGACAAAATAAATGGTAAAGTGAATAGTACCAGGATTGACTTTTTAGTGTAAAAATGTGGTTTTTCGTTAAAGGGAACAGTACCGGGAGCTTTTCGTTAAAATTCCCTAAAATCAATTGTCAATATAACGAGTTGCAACTTTTTATAAACACATGCAAGATCCCTTAACTCCCCGATATTGGATTCACACTCTGAAACAGTTAGGATTGTTTGGTTTGGCCGTGAAATACATGCATTTTTTAAGTAATAGCTCCTTACAGAGTAGCAAATCAATATACATTGACAAGTTCTACTAATGGGATACTACTCTGAATTTATGTACAATAGCTCAATGAATATTCAAACACATGGAGACGCAATAAAAATTTGGAGAGAACAAATCATTTGCACTGCGGCCTGTTGACCAATTAAGTGCTACATCTCAAGGGACTTTTGTTCATCGATGTTCTTCAACTAATATGATATTCATACAAATTTGTTGTAATAAAATTTATATTTGACAGAAGAGAATTTGTGGCGTCATTCTTAAGACATGTACTATTTGAACTCGTTTGGAGTTCAATTCAAAGCAACTGATGAACAAAAAATAAGCACCATGCTACAATGCCTACTACTGTTGACATGCAGATCCTTTAAACTGTTTTAAGCTTTAGCTTTAGTTTTCTAAGCTTATTTAAGTTGAGTTTGTCTGTACGGATGTAAACTTTTCAACTTGTTCTTCTAGGGTTTCCTCTTCTTTGTCTTCTAATGTTAGCTTATGTTGAGTTTGTCCGTAAGAATGTAAATTATCAACTTGTTCATCTAGGGTTTCCTTTGCTTTGTCTTCTTCTCGGCACTAAGAGAGTATGGACCATCAATCTGGCACACGTACTATTTCTTGTATGGAAATTCATACGTGTACGAACATGCATGTTACACAAATGGAGGTGTGATATCTTAATACATACCGAAAATTCTACAGTGCTCCGGAATATAGGATATTTCTAAACTTAATAACAGTTAGCTACTTAGCTATTGATTTTTAGATTTTTGATCAAAAATCTAACGGTTAAAAAGCCCGGAGTTTCCTGTACTCTGGACCACTGTAGAAAATCCTTAATGCATACATCATTCATGCCCGAGTGATCAATATCCATTATGCTAATATGTGCGTCCTTGCTCGAGTTTCTGCACACAAATATAACTTTCGGGTCCATCTGCTGGCTGTTGATGACAGCCATGAGAACTGAGATTGCAACTTTACACGTACCTGAAAGATAAAGATTTTGGAGAAGATGCCTATGGAATATGGATCTTCCATAACGAAGCATCCACAAAAAATCTGTTCTGTTTCTCTTTTTTCATCTTTTCCCCATTTTCTCGATAACCCTATCAAGCATTGTTAATTTGATTCTATTGTGTGAAAGCTATATGTGACGTTTCAGGTTGAGGTAGGGACATGATAATTATATGCATTGATACAAAATTAAAACCCTTGTAATAAATTGTTGACTAAATTGATGTGATATATAGCATATGGTTTTATGGCATGACGGAATACAAGTGTCAGAAACCCTAGTAATCTAAATTCTGGGTAAGGTGATGGGTACTAGCCAGGTTAGAAGTCCAAGGATCAAAACTGTCATTTGTAACACAAGAAAAAATTTGGAATAATAACCTGTAATATATATAATTTGCGAAACAGAATCCTTTTCAATGTAAATTAAGAGGAATTAGTACTTATGAAATCAAGTGATGAAAAGCGTTCCAAGTCACTCAAGGGTCAAGAGTCAAGAGAAAAAAGCATTGTTCTATTGTATATGCTCATCTTGGACAGTATAAATTGTACTGGTCTCCATGGCATCATTCCGCAGAACTGAATGAAGATCAGCTGGCTGCAGTTGCATTACAGGGCTGTTCTCCATTGGCAGGCAGCAATTATGAGATGCATGTGTTGGCTTCATGCATTCCTGCCAAAGGATATTTGCCCAGCAATTCTCCTGCCGCTTTGTTACACACAAAAATTCTGTTGTTAATAATTTGCTTGGATATAGATGTTTTGATTTGTAGAGTCATTCAATTTTCTATTACAAAAATGGCAAAGTCAATTAGTCTATATGTGTATGGAGTAACAAACTTTTAGAGTAAATAAGATAGTTATTAGATGTTTCACAAGATCATAAAAATACTAAAGATAGTTATTAGCAAGGAAGATAAGTATGGACAAATAAAAAATATACTATAGCTTGTGACATGCCATTGAAAATTGAGAGTAAATTTAGCAGTTTATGATTAAGGATAAAAAAAATCCACACATGCGCACAAACAGAACCTTGTAGGGTTTTATATACAAGTGGTTTCGAGAAAGGCCGAAATCTAACTCAAGACTTTGGGTGCAAAGTGCAAAAGAAAATGCTTTTAATTAATTGAACTAAAAACCTCTTGCAATATATACATGTAGGTAACTTTATCGTTAATTTATTTTAAACTTTGAAGACTCGAGTCATGCCATTGCACTTTTGGGGAAAATTAGGCACACAAAATTTTAGTCAGATTTCAATAAAAATAAGGGATGAATATATTGGATTTGGATGCTTTATTCATCAATGAGAGCAGTGACCATGCTTATAGAAAATTTGGGTGATATACGTTATTGTCAAACATCAATAATAACACCAATAGAACACTCAGATCACCAATAGAACAATCTGATCACCAAATTGTGGCGATATTGTTGTATAGATTTTGGCCACAATCATATGTTGTCTTCATAAACACAAATAGAGACAATTGCAAATCATGTAACTAGTGGGTGCTTTTCTTGTAGTGATTGAGGTGAACCCCTTTAAAATATATACATCATAAGCACTTAGGCTAGAAGGAATAGGATTGTTTAAAGAGTATGTAAATTACAAGTTTTGTGGAAGAAGAAATTCTAATTAGGTTTGTATTCTATCACAGAAACGAATGTGGATTAGTAGCCCCCTTAGAAACCAAAGTGGATTAGCTAGTTTTCATACAACTGTGGCAAAACTATACATAGGGAAAATAACAGAAAGTGGAGAAGGAAATTAATCCTCTGAAAAGTTCAAAACTGTTCACAATTTCTTGAGTAAAGTTTCATCTATAAATATTGAAACCAAAAAATTCCTTCTTTCTTTAAACCTTAGGCTTTCAGAGCACCACAACGCATACAAACTATCAAAGACTTAACTATGTCAATGCTAGAGTAGTGGTACTTCTCTTTCATCCGTTGTGTTTGTTGCCTTGAATCATCTGGTAATCACTGTTCAAACGTTTGTATCAAGATCATCTGAAAGCACTAGCTTTCCAAGAATCAAGACTGGTTGGGGTTCTTGAGCTCTGCACAAAATTTAGTACAAATCAAACTGCAAATTTGCAGTTATCAATCTGTATCAGGCTTTCATCCGCATTGTTGTGACATGGTAATGCAGATGAGTTTCTCAAGTTGAAGTTGAAAAACGTAATTAAGGCATATCTGTCTTTCACACAATCTAATCTCCACCTTTTCAAGTTAACTACAAGATCAGCCTTCCTAATTGCAGCTAGCCCTCTGCGCTTCAATGGCACAAATATGTATATTTTTCTCGGAGCATTATTCATTTACTAGTACTTTTGTTGCCAAAACAATCATCATCTTCATACCAAAGCAATAAAATATTAATTAACAGCAACAGTAAGCAACAAATAAAGATAAAAAAACATGTGCTAGCTAGCTTACTGTATTTGCAACCGATAGATGGAAGTGCATGAATACCAAGTGGTGCGGACACACACACACACACATATATATGGATATTCATTGGTAGAGTTATTGAATTGCAGGGCAATTCTCCTTTGGCAGAAAGCATATCCAGTGGTATTACTCAAGAGTAAATGCACCATAATCATTTCTGCCAAAGGAGATTTGCACTGTTATTCATCCCTACCCTCAGCACAGTCCTTTAATTAATTGTGCACCATGCATATGTACTTGTTAAGGTGAGTTGCTGCAGGAAGTTGAATTGCTTGCCATGGTTTTTATTAGGGCAGGAATCGTGTGATTCGCACATTAGACATGGATATTCTGCGGAGATCGATCAGTATATCCGAGGCATCATTCTCTACTGAGTCTTTCTTCTTGCTATATAATGCTATCATGGTCCCCTCCCCTCCCCCTTCCCTTAACAAAGCTGTTGTGTAATTTCTTCCCGTACATACAAACATTATATATGTTTAATTCAAATATCTATTCACATTATGTTTGCAGTCATCTGTCTTGGTTAACTAATATTGTCCAGTCCTCTTGCTTGTGCCTAAATTATATTGAGAATGAGTCCCACATTGATGGGAGGAAGGACCTTAAATGAGCTTATAAGAGGTTTGGCTACTCCCCCCAATTGGTTTTATGGTGGAACTCAACCTTCTTCATGGTATCAGAGCAGGTTGTCCCACGTGTGAAAGCCTACCTAAAATAGGTTTAGGGTTTATCATTTATGTATATGTTAACAATAAAGTTATGTATAGGATTTAGGATATATAGGTGTTTTGTATCGATCAAATTTATTAACTTAGCAAATATGTTAAGCCTCTAAACTTGACACCTGTTGTAACGATTGACCTTTCTCTATATATTCTCGGACAATATCTCTAATAATTAATAAAACACTCATTGTCAACCAAAATTCTATGAAATTATCAGTTTAACCTTCTCGAACAATATCTCTACTAATTAATAAAACACTCATTGTCAACCAAAACCCTATGAAATTACCACTTTAACCTTCTAATTAAAACAGAACATGAATAAGAAATATGGGGCAGAAATATAATTTCACACAACCAAATTTTGCTGTTTTTTTTTCAAAACTTTTCCTACATGTAATCCAAACATATCTTTAATTATAAAAATTAAAAAAATTAAAAAAAATTAAAAAAACTTCCCACTCCCCCACGTTCTCTATCACTCCCTTCCTCTCTTCTTCTATTTCAAAAACAAAAATAAAAAAATTTCTCACACACACTGTGTGTGCCCATATGCTAGTGTCAATAACAGAAAGAAAACAACAAAATCAGAAATAGGTACAAATGAAAATTGATCGGATATGCTGAAGTAAACAGTCGCATATGCTGCGTGCGGGTCAATATATATTCCTCCTGGAGCTAGCAATAGGTTCCCTTTCTCCATCATGTGATCGTGGTCCAAACCCAAAATATCCTCTCCCGTCCATCTCAATATTTTTGGCCATCTTTGCGCTTTTGAGGTCTGGTTATCAGTCTCTCCTTTAGTTCATACGCATGTTACATCCTTCATTACGGAAGCAGTAACGTACTTGGAAAATAGGCCTGGTGAGGCGCACATTTGGATCTTCCTCCATCAGAGTCCTTCCGAGTTTTCTTGTTTGACCTGTTTTTTCCTTCTTTTAATTCGTATGTGAAACAAGTAATCAAGCATATTAGGACAGCGTGTATGAATACTCTGTTTCAATGGGTCGAACTTTCTGTTGTCAATGAACAATTCTCCAAATTAATCCTCACTTGAACCGATGTTCAAATCAAACAACGCAAATAGGAAAGAGTTACATACATATATCCGTATATACACACATACACATACAACACACACACATGTGTATCCACTACTAGAATTTTGGCTAAAGAACATCATTTTCGTTGGTGTCTATTATAAAGAATGGGCACTGACAACGGTGACAAACCTCAATTGCCACCAAACAGCCACTAAATAGAAGTCCATGGCCTATATAGAAGTCTCTATTATTACAATCACCACCAATTAGATAACGGTGGCACAATGAATAGCTACACCTTTGAAATATTATATAATTTTTATACATCGGTGGCCTTGTTGTAATATGTTTTTTTTTTTAAAGGGCCCATTAATCTGGGCACCCAAATATATATATAGTTAATAGACTACACAAAATTGCATGTTTGCTGTAGTCTTTCATAACTAGTCACATATTCAAAAAATCAGGTCTAAAAACAATGAGCTATACTAAAAAATATGAAACTATCCATCAAAGTACGAAACAGGCACCAAATTGGAAGGAAATTGCCACTTAAAAGACTTCACAGTTTCTTGATCACCTCCAAACATGTTTTTTAAGAGTGATGCTCCTCGTAATGTTTGAGCCTCAGTAATTGCTATCTCTACCTGCAAACACATAAGCACATGGATCAAATGACTAAAATATACACAAAAGTATGCCTTTACAGTTTTATTGTTTCCTACAACCTGCAAAAAAAGCATATACTTGCGAGTATGATTCTCTATAATTTTCCACACGAAAAAAACAGGTTAAGAGAAGGGTTGAAAGAAAAAACAGGTTAAGAAAATTGTGTAAATCATTTCTCGTTTTGAAATTGTGAGAAGCTAGAGGCAGGACTAAAGTAGAAGTTGGTGCTGCAACATAATTTAGTTGGCGAATTAAAAAGTTAACTAGTTAGATATGTAAATTAACACCGAAGTCTTAAAATGCGTACATAATACATATGCATACAGAAGCCCTTTATCTTATACGATCGATAGTAATAATTAGCATGCAAATGTGATGATCAAAGGAGAGTAGATGTGCAATCCATGGAGAAGGGATTGCAGATTGCATTGTCCATACAGAAGTGGGGATAGTGATGGTGTTGATGAAGAGTTGGGTCCATCAAAACAAATTGCATGAAGGTTTCCAATGGCGTTTCCTTTGGTTGATGAACCAATTATTTATCTGTTTAAGTTCCAAACCAGTAGATTCTGCCGGTGCTAGCTTCTGAGCCTCCTGCATTTAATAAACAAGGTCCCTTTATAATATATCGCGCTACCACAACAAGAAACCAAATATTCGTGGTATAATGTTTGCTTATGTTGTTAGAATCAATATGAACTAAGACAACAATCAACATGATGTATGTCTACGTTTGATTACGTTGTTAGACTGGATAGGAACTACAACAAAAATCCACACGATTAATGTTCCGGATTTGCAGTACATTTAGAATGTAAGGATCTAAATGAACAAGGATATAGATGAGTATGAAAAATATACCGATGGATAGGGCCACTTGTAATGTCTGCACCATCAGTCAAGCAACTGGTGCCGTGCTTCCTTTGGCAATTTTCCATTCTTTTTCTTCTTCATAAACTCCTGCTTGAGAGTGCCCAAATATCCACTGCATTTGTGCAAAAGCTGAACTTTGAGTTCTCTATCTTCAGCTTGAGGATCTATGTCATTGATCGCATTAGCCTCTTCTGGAGATCTACCTAGTCCAACAAAATTGCCACCACTAGTACTAGCTGATCAAGCAGGCCACAGGATCAGAGGAGAGGAATGTTATAAGGAAGATAATATATAGCCTAGCCAGGAATATTAGTCAAACTCCATGAACCATTAAAGCTTACAAGTATGTCTGGTGGATCGAGAAGAAACCTCATACATAAACTTTCCAAACAAGTGAAAATGACCAACAGAGACGAAGTTTGGATGACAGTCTATCATACAGATTTTACATATATGGAAATGGTGAACGCAGTCAAAGAATACACACTTATTTTCTTCCATTTAGAAGAGAACATTATATTCTTTATTTAGTTGGATTCTTGACAAATGTTTACAGTTTACCTGACAAATAATCACTTGACGATGACACTTAATTTTTCTCTATCTCCTTCTTCTTATATGGGATTTGAACCACATGTAATATCTTCACCTTGTGCAATGAGTACTTACAGGTACTCAGTGCCTACACCTATTTAATTAACTGTTCGATTTGATCCTATGGCTTAAACTAAGTGACTGATGAAATCCAACGGTCACATGTGTCCACATATAGTGCTTGTATTAACTAGGAAAAAATCGCAGCTTTTATAATATCTGTCATTAGTTACAAGTCTCAAGATCTCAATATATATTTAGATGTCCCATATTCTAGACAACTAAAGCAAGAAGAGAATCAAAGGTCACAGACATATCTACGGAGTCTTAGATACACGTATATACAAGTAAATTCTCTAGCTTCAAGAGAAAAGTTTCCCTAACTACAAACTAATCGTATGGATTTTCTTTCAATATTTTTTCCAAAGAAGTTAAGCACAGCAGAAAGCTACCAAAGGTATGGTCTTCATAATAGCCAGGTTCATCTAACAATCATGCCCTTGTGCAACGGAGTCATATTTCCAAATCGAAAGCTAAAACCTTGAGGTCCCTCATGAACATTTAATGCAGCTCCCACACCACGCCCAGTTCCTCTACCACAATTAAAGACAAAAGTAAAAATAACCGAGGGGTATGAACTCTGTCTCTCTTAGGTTTTCAACACTTAAACAATTAGAGGACATAATTAAGTATAAATTTAACTGGGATCAGCTCAAATACCTCTAAACCATCTAACAAAAATACAGACGATCCAATTTTGAAATTCCAGTTGATCGATCACAAGGCATCAAAGGTCAAAAACAAACCCTTAAACCATCTAAACCCTATTGCCTCCAAAAATCCCTAAACTACAAATTTTACACAATTTGCTCCAAAGTGATAATAAAATATTGTGGAATTAGGAAAAATATAAAACAACTACCTCCTTATAGAATTGATCTGAGGAACAGTGAAGACGATGGTGCTTCCTCAGAATCTCAGATCCGATCTCAGACTTCACCGAATCGACGAGTTTGAACTCCTGCAGCATCTTCAACTCCACCTGAAGCTTGTCTTGCTCTTGGCCCTTTGTTTGGAGCTCTTTCTTCTTGATCTTCAAGGTCTCTTCCTTCTTCTTCAGGAGCTTCTCGGTTTCTACTTCTAAAGCCTCGTTGCCTGAAGCTTCTCTTGCATTTCTTCAACTTCTTTCTCGAACGACAGACAGTTGGGATCTGAGCGTGAGATGCAAAGGGAGGGAGAGACGGATCGATTGAGACAGAGAGAGATGCGGAGGCGTTGGTGTTTCTCAAATCTGATGCACGGGTAGTGTTGGTGTTTTTCCAAGAAAAAAAAGGAAAGAAAATCTCAGATCTGAGAGAAGTGAGAGAGGTAGAGAGAGATGCATAGATTTTGTTTGGTTGAGAAATAGAGAATTTGGGTAGAGAGAGACAGAGGGAGGGGTTAAAGGGAGAGAGAGGGATAGGGAAGAGGCGAGGAGTTGAGCTCAAGAAGACTGAAAAAGAAATAAAAAAACAGGTCCTAAAGTTGAA
This sequence comes from Malus fusca, assembly GCA_035220775.1. Taxonomy (NCBI): domain Eukaryota; kingdom Viridiplantae; phylum Streptophyta; class Magnoliopsida; order Rosales; family Rosaceae; genus Malus; species Malus fusca. The sequence goes on from CM069068.1 coordinate 36,437,963, forward strand.
AAAACATGTAAAATAACTTTGGTGTCAGGTAAGTTTACCACTCTCAAGTTTCGTGGTTTGGTATATGAAATTTTTTTCATCCCAGAGTCATACTTAAAGTGTTAAATTTGGGACATTATCGTACATCTGTTAGTCTGGCTGTTAAGTCTCACGTTAACTGATGATGTGGCGTTCATGTAGATAATGATTGGGTGCCATCTGTCATTAAGAGTCTACATGGAAATTCAAAATTCAAAAAATTAATTATTTAAAAGAAAGATAAAAATAACCCATATCCCCTTCGTCTTCCCCAGAATCCCCATCCATGCCCACTCTCCCACCCCCTATCACCCACCCCTTCCCCCATCCTCTATCACCCGCAACCACTTCCCTCCCCACTTAACAAAACAGGGGGCTGATGGAGACGAGAATTCAGTCGATGTCACTCAAATTCGACAAAAGGGTCTCCATTGAATCGAAGCTCAATGGGTTTAATGGGTCTAGTGGGTCAGGGGAGTCTTGTACACAATGAGGAACGTGTGCTCACTGCTGTTAATGATCCTACTATACGGGCTGGTGTTCTGCTGGCCAGAGGAGGAGTCGTTCATGGTATTGACAGTGAAGCTGCAGAGTGGATTGTGGCGGAGATCATGCAGATCAAGAAGAGGTCGGGGGTTCTGATGTGAGAGTTCAGGAGGTCGAAGGTGGCGATGGAGGAGTTGAGGGGGGATCTAGAGAGGAGGGGACCATAGGGGGTGGTGGAGTGGGAGGAGGAGGGCAAACTCAGGTGGGATGGAGGCGCTGTGGGGAGGGAAGTGGCTGCGGGTGATGGGGGATGGGGGGTGGGAGGGTAGGCGCAGGTGGGGAAATTTTTTATTTACTTTTCTTTAAATAATTATTTTTTTGAATTTTTAATTTCCACGTGGATCCTTAATGACACGTGACGCTCAATCATTGTCCACATAGGTGTCACGTCATCAGTTAACGGGGAGACTTAATCGTCAAACTAACGGATGTATGAGACTGTCCTAAAATTAACACTTTAGGTATGATTCTTAGACGAAAAAAACTTCATGTACCAAATGTTGAAAATCACAAAACTTGAAGGTAGTAAATTGAGATTTACCCCAAAATTTTTATAGTTTGACACTAATGAGTGGTGTTTACAAAGGTTAAAGCCACCATAATCGGTGTCAGGCAAGTTAAAGACACCAAAATTTTGACAACGGTGACAGTCCAATTTACAAGGCCACCGATGAAGAATGGTATCCTCAAAACGTTGCCCTGTAGCACATTTTCTAGTAGTGATATTTTCTTATTATTCAAACATGTGTGCATATTATCTAGTATACTGGGAATTAAAGGCAAACTATAAGGTTGTGGTGGCGATGGAATAAAAGCTACAGTACCACATATTCTCTTCACTGTACTATTCAACAAACTTATCTAACTAGCTAGTAAATTGGATATGCTCAGAATATGCTATTATGCATGGCCGGTTCCAGACTCTCCCTAGTCCATATGATCCAAATCCGTTTATATAATCATATTGAATCCCCAATCTGTTCATCGTCAATCATGTCTTCCCCCTAAAAAAAAAAAATAGTGAGAGAGAGAGAGAGAGTGTGTGAGCTATTCAGTAGTCAAAGATCATATGGATGCATTACTGGACAATTACTCCTTTGGTAGTGGACTACATGACTACTACATGCATGTATACTATAGTGATATATATATATATATATATATTTGTATGGTTGTATTAATCGTACGTCGTCTGTGCTCACTGCCAAAGGAGATTTGTCCTGCAATTCATCAGCTGTGCAAATTAAATTCATATCCAACCCAGTCATATATGCATGATCATGAGTCGTCTCCAACTCCTACAAGACGTCCCAACAGGTATGTATATAGTACTCCCGCTAGGCCAATACGTTATGTATATGCATGCGGCACTGGTGGATTGGCATAAATATGTATAAAGATATATATAGCTTATTAACTCATAAACACTGAAGAGATTAATATAAAACAAGACTTTCTTTTTGTTCTTGGTATAAATATAGGGCTTAGCTCATATTCTTATTGCACCACATGTGTTTAATTTAATTGATCAACTAGCCTGAAAGAAAAATCAATAAAAGCGTCTGGTTGCACCACATGGGTTTTGATTGATCACCTAACTTAGTGAGAAGGCTTGAATGACACTCACACGAGTTCACATTTAATGTATCGTTTTGTGCAAAATGTTATTATACAAAGAAAAACTTGCACATAACATATGGACGCTTTGAGGGTAGCCTTAGGCTGCAACCCAAGTGAGATTTTGAAAATAAAAATATTAGTTGTAGTTGTAATGATTTAGTACAACTCAGCCCAAGTTAGGTGTTTCACTTAATTTAGGTTATGTGATTAGGATTATACTGTGTTGTTTATGTTTGTTGAACTTTTTTTGTCAATTGTTGAGTATTTTGAAGAATTCTCATTTTATTAAGATTTTACTTAGTATGTTGTACATATTTGCATTGCATGTTTGTTTCTTGCTTTTGTTGTATGTTTTTGTATGCATTTTGAAGATGCTCAATTATGTCCTTCTAACTAGGTACATATTTGTTATTTATTAATGAAATTTACTCGTGCCGTCGAGTTTTTTATTTTTTATTATTTTTTATTTTTTAAATTTTTTTTTACAAAGGTTTCATTTATGCCCAATGTATATTTTAGTCGAAGATATGAGAAACAATATTACAAGGTTTTTTAATAGGTTATGTAGCCTAGAAATTTTGCCTTCATGACGTCACTATAATAATGTACATGTGGCATAACATTTAAGGAAAATTAATGAAAATAGTTTGAAAACTTTGAGTTTTAACGATAAAGATAAAATAAAAGATAAAATGAATAGTATCAGGATTGACTTTTTAGTGTAAAAATATGATTTTTCGTTAAAATAAATAGTACCGAAAGTTTTTCGTTAAAATTCCTAAAATTTATTCACAATCTATTGTATAACTCATTTAGGTGCATGATGATCACAACAGGGGTTTGACCAGCTTTGATGTTGCCACGTTCTTCAGTATTTTACAAGAATATTTATATGTTAATCAATAATTAAGCATCGATCAGTCAAAGGAAATAAATATGTACGTACTTCTTTCACATCTATACAAACAGTTCAGTGTGAGTGTGACCTCCAATCAGGCACGAATCCAAGATTAAAAAATAGGGTGAGTTGAACCTTTAGTTAATTTTTCCGCGTCTAAACTTTTGACAAAGTCTCATATGTTTTTACGAATTTTTTCAATTTTATACAACCTGTGAAACCTCGTATTATTTATTTCTACATCTTCAACTTCAACAGTCATAGAAGAATCATATATAATATACATCGGGCGTATATAAAGTTATTTATATAAAACAATGATAGAAGAGTAAGAGATGAACTGGTCTGTCAGATCGATATCGGGTGGGCAGTATCATGTATAGCAAGATGGCTGAAACCTGAACGTACTGTTAACCTCTCAAATCTCGGGTGGGCTGCAGCACAACCCAGCCAAGGCTGGGTCTGTGCCTGCCTTCAATATAAGGACAAGGATTGTCTGTCCTCCTTTTTTCCATGCCCTTCCATGCCTTCCTGTTTTGTGTGGTCAAGGTTAAGCCACGTTAACATTTTATATTATTTTTTTATAAAGATAATAAGATAAAAATAAATAATAATATAAAATGTTGACGTGGTTTAACCGTAACCACACAAACATGAGGGCATGAAAGACATGAAAAAAGAAAGGGCAGACAATCATTATCCTCAATATATAGTTCGTTGGAAAAAGTTAGTTATACCTAATTTTTCCAATAAAAAATAAAAAGACAAGAAGAAAGAAGGTGGAGGAGAGGGGAGTAGGATTATCTCTCTTATTTTTTTCCCTCCTATCTTATTTGAACAGTTACGGTTAAATCACGTTAACATCTTATATTAATGTTATATTGAAAAAACGAAGATAAAATAGAGAATATGATAGGAAGGGATGGAAGAGGATAAAAAGAGGAGAAGAAAGAATCTTAGTGCAGGAGAAGGAGCCTTAGGGTTAGAGTACGTGTAGTGTGAACGCTGGATCGGTACCGGCCAGTTGGGAACCACCAATTGGTTGAGAGGCAGATGCACGTGTAAACTTGGATTATCTAGTCAAAACGTGACCCAGTCAGCTGGGTTTATGATCATCTCAGTATGAGGATTATTCTTTTAAAATCTGCTCATGTACCTCATGGTGATTTAAATATTATTAATTAATAAATGTAATTCAGTTTACACTCTCCAACTAATTGGTCTGCTAATGTGTAACGAGATTCAAGTCAAATACGTAAATAATCATATTAAATGATACGAAATATATTTAATTGTTAGGGTTAGGAGTAAGTTTTATCTTTAAAATTAATTCACCATAATAAAAGATGGCCCAACTACGTATAAACTCGTCATTTAGTATTATGATAGTGTGATATTTTTTTTCACTTATAAGTGAGATTTATTTATTCCCTATCCTTAATGTAAATAGAATAATACTTGCATTTCCCCTTGTGAGATGAGCTCATGCCCCCACTTAAAAATAACATATTTTCTAATTCAAACTGTCAAATTTCTTAATCTTCCTTTAAATATCATCCCTACAAAAGACATTTAAATCGAAGATTATTTAGTCATCCAGATGTATCAAATAAATCAACAAAACGAGTTACCAAGTAACATATTAATGATGAACCGTTCATTTATTTGATACATTCAGATGACTAAACGGCATTTGATTCGAATGGTTTTTGGTAAGGATAATCTTCACATGAAGGTTAAGAAATTGAACGATTATGATTATGAAAATTTTACGATGAAGATACATTATTTACAAGCAGTGGCGGATCCAGGAAATAATGTTTGGGGGGTCAATAAGGATAGCGCGCAGCGCGCAATTTTTTTTTAACAGAAACGACATGCATATCGTCATTTCATCGAGTCTTGGTAGGATAGCGCGACCAGCTACTCCAAAATCCTTGTTCAAAGGTCCTGAACGTTCAAACCTGGAGGAAGAGATTGCTTCAACTTGTCGGCCTTCTCGGAATCAAACACACAAAGTGTGTAAAGGTACTTGGAGCACCGAACCTTGAACTTGACAGCATCCTTGGTCCTCTTGATTTTGACATTGCCGGCATCCTTCCTTCTTGCAGTTAGAAGGAAATCCTTGATCTCATGGATCTGCTTCGGCATTTTGCTTGTTGCTCGGTCGAGACCGGAGGCTGCGAGTTCTCTCTCAAAGTCCGCCTATCTCTATTTTGATGTTTCCTGGTATGAACTACCAGTACACTCTGATTTCAAATAGTTCTGAAAACAGAAGTACTTATGGTGGAAGTGATAATTCCAATCCCACAAGTTCCTTGAATATATAGAGATTTTGTTCTGTACTCTCAAGAGAAGTGCGAAATCATGCATTTGATCTCAAATACTCAAGTCGTTGCTCTCCTGCCAAGAACTGCACTCCTTTGTTCGCGTCTGATTTGGCTCGTGTTGTTTCGTTGAAGCCTATCGAGTGTCTGAAAGATGCGAAAAGGTTGAGATTTCTGGTGGAATTTGTAGACAGCAGCAACGTCTGGTATCGAAGGCCATTCGATCCCAATACAACTTTGATTGGAGAAGGCTCATGGGATGCAGAGACAAATCAGCTGTCTTGTGTTGCATGTCGATTCTTGGATGCAGCAGGTTCTTGGAACAATACTCGTGTTGGTGATTGTTCAACAAGAATTACCTTGAGGTTTCATGCAGTATGAACAATCGGGAAGACAAGTAGCATGGCAGGGGAGATTTGGAGCAACAAAAATGTTACAGAGTTGGGTTACTTTGAAAAGATCATGTTCGAAAGTCCTCAGGATGACATCGAAAGGGTTCTGATTCCTGGTGTGAAGTATGAGTACACCAAAACCAAACAAGTAAGCAATTCGTCTTCAACCACCCCAGCCGATGAGTTCTTTCAGACCTTTCGTCGAACACTTGGTGTACAGCCAAGGGGTCTCACCAGCAGCTCCAAGGGGTCTCTAAGGTTGTTTCCATGGCTTCCAAGGGGTCGTGCGACCCCATTGACCCCAATGTGGATCCGCCACTGTTTACAAGGAAGGGAATGAGGTCTGCCCAAAGAGGGAATGCAAGTATTATCCATATAAATATATCATTGTATTTAAACAAAAAACTCACATTGTTGTGAAACCAATTATTGAGAGAGAATAAAGAGAGGGCTGGCTAGAAAAGAGATAAAGAGAGAATGACATAAATGAATTATGTGTATTAGTCTTCATGCCTAATGAATTTATTTATGCTAATCATGGTGCCTAACAAGTAATACAAAGTCTATTAAGATTTGATCTCTAATCCTATTGGGATTACTTGTCACAGCCCGTTCCGGGATTTTTATTACCGAGGACGTGAAAGGACGAAATTACCCTTAGCGGGCACTAAGGTATGTGTGTGTGTCATATTATTGGATTATTAATATTCTTTCATCCCTAAACTTTTGGAAATACATTAAAGTGGATAAAAATAAGTTGTAATTTGTGTGGTTAGGGATGAAAGTGGACTTAGTTTGGATGGATCACACCCACACACACAGAGGTTCCCTTTCCCTTTCCCGTGTTCCCTTTCTTTCCTCTCTGTCCCAGTTCACCCTCTCCCTCTCTAAACCGTACGGACACACTCACCATCGAGCCTACAAGCACGGATCGAAGATTGTGAAGGTACCATCGTGCTCGTGAGGACTCTACGAGTTTATCCATACCCATTTCAAGTAAGAACTTCAACGTTTTCACGTTGAACAACTCACCTCCGATTTTGGCACTATTCATCAACTTTGTATTGGTTGATTTTTAGGAGTTTTCAAGCTTGTAGGAAGCTTCGTGAGGTCCTTAGGATGTTCGGGGTAGTTCGTTGGAGGTTTTTGGACGTAAGAACCTCGAGATCGAAAAGTTCAAGTTTGACCCGTGCCTTTCGAGGCGTTTTCCGGCCAAACCACGGGGAGTTAGACGTCTTGCGAGGTACCATTCTCTTCGTCTCTTCGAGAACTACAACTTTCGTTTTTGTTTCACCCAATTTCGTTGAGTATTAAAGAAGTTATACTCATTTGAAAAATACCCAGTTTCCGGCGAGTCCGACTGCTTTCGAGGCTTTTTCCGCCGAATCCCCGGCGAGTTAGGGGTCGAGACAGGTATGAATGTGTTCGTATCGTCAATATCTTCATTTTGATATAAAATACGTCGAAAATGGTTGAGAAACGAAGGAGAACGAAGGGTTTGAAAATCTGCCCAGAAACCGGCAAAACCAGTCCGGCGAACCCAAGGAAGAAGACGCGCGTGGGGGAGCGTAGGTCCGTGCCACCCACGGCGCGTGGGGGCGCGTGAGTGGTCCAAAAATTGTTCTAAAAATATTTCGACGTCCGTGACGTCGAGTAGGTCACCGTGGTATATTCATATACCCAATTTGAGCATCGTATGAGAAGTTATTAAGATTTGTTGGTTAGGTGCTTTAAATAACGTTTTATAGTTATTTCGCATATAGGTGAAAATGTGAATTGACGGAGATCCGACCGTTGGATCGTCACCAAACTTTGATACGTTATAATACGTAATATTTGAGGATTATAGGAACTTACGGATTGGGAATCCGATTTACGGATCTTCCGGAATTGGAGTTGTAAGTTCATAAAATAGAATGTCAACCGTCACTTGGTTTTGACAATTGGCGGAGATCCGACCGTTGGATGGTAAGGAAATTTTAGGATGTTGTTCTAGGGATATATTGTGGACCTCTGGAAGTTATGGATTGGAAATCTGAGTTGCAGATCTTCCGGATCGAACTACGTAGTGACGTGTTTTATATAAGTTATATATTCTATCGATATGATTTCTGAGGTTGGATTTGATTATTGTTCTAGGCGCCGATTGTCATGACGCCTTGATGTGTTGTGCTAGGGAGTTGTTGGGCAAACTCCAGGTGAGTGGGCAGTTTTGTTTTCGTATTACCTATATACTATTGTTTTCCCAGAAAATGTTTATATGAGAAAATGTTTTTAAGTTGCTATGCATAGAAGTTTATGAAAAGTATGAATTAAAATGCCAAGCATAGAAGTTTATGAAAAACATGAATTGATATATGATGCATACATGTTGCATGGTGCTGTGGAGGCACAGGTAAGTCAGGTGAGTTCATTTATTCATTTAATTAATTGATGTTGAGACGTTTTAAGCTCATAACCTGCACCCTAGGTGTTAGTGCTTATATTATTCACCACACCGCACGCTCGCCTTGGATCCAAGTAGGTGGATGTCGTACAGACCATGTGAGGGTTCCGACATGCTAGTCGTATAGATCACTAGGCGTGATTCCGACTAGTGGGTGACCTTAGTTATGCGCGCTGATGATTGATGAGAGAAGCACTAGAGCGTATTTTTACACCTTTCATCGTACAGACTACCTTACGTAGTTCCGAGTGATGTGCAGAGTAGGACCGTATAGGTCACTGTGGTGACTCCGGCTGAGTGAGATGTTGAGCTATAGAATTAACCGTACAGGACCAACTGCAGGGTCTCCGGTTAATTCATCATTTCACCTGTTACATTGATGCATCATTCATTCTGTTTTTGAAAGTTTTTAACATGGCATACTTTCTGGTTTTTAAGAAAGATTGATGGTTTTGAGATTTATGGAAAGTATTATGCTATTATGCTATTTTCTGGGAAAGTATACAGGTTTTACAGCGAAGGGTTAGAAATGTTTTAAATGAAAAGTTTTCGAAAAACTTTGTTTTACTGACCCACTCAATTTTGTTTTGCGCCCCTCCAGGTTCTAGATAGCAGAGCTTTGGTGGCCACGAGGAATCCAACGGTGTTCTGACAGAATTCACAAATGTAAGATTCACCATCGGCTGTTATATCTTAGAAATTGTATCTTTAAAGCTTCCGAACTGTGTAAATGGTTACGTCACTCTCACGTGACGGCCAGCATGCCCTCCTTCGGGACGGGGTGTGTCAGTTGGTATCAGAGCCTAGGTTGCAGTCTGTGACATCTTGAGAATTCCCTAGTGTCTTCTGTAAGAACTTTACCGCCTTGTGGATAGCCACCTTGTTCCGATGAGCTTAGTTTCCCCAATTTAACTTAGTTATGGGAACTACTACTTGTTGGAAATGTGCCCTAAAGCCATTCATATGATGATACTTTACGGATATTTCACATGTTAAACTAATCTAGTTTACATATAAAGGGCAAACATTATTGTTTGAGACGTCTCATATAAATGTTATATGCTTAAACGATAAAGTCCAAGGAATATGTGATTGGGAGAATGCAATCTAATGAAGTTAGATTAATGAGACCATTCTTTCGTAGACACATCCTAAACGTTCCTGTTCATAGGATTGCCAATTGGGCATTGACAGTCCGATAAGATCAGTACGTACTATGCCTTCTCTCAGGGAGAGTGACTAGTCTCGAGTCATTGGTGTGTGTGACATCAAGACAAGTACGTAGGTGCTCAATAGAGAATGAGTTCACTGAACACGATCAACGAGGAGTTCTCATACTCATGTCACATGAGAACTCATGTTTGGGATAATGCAAATTAGTCCTTTGACCTGAGGCATCACAGTTGTTGTCTTGTGGTTAAGTCCTTGATCTTTGATTATGTCAAAGTCACCCCATCGGGGTGTCCACGACATCATTGGGGTTAAGCCACTTAGTCATGGAGACAAGTGAATGCGCAACAAGGGATCTCTAACCTTCAATTGGCTTGAGGGAGAATACTCTATGATATGATTAAAATCTTTGGCCAGAGTATGAATGAGATTGGGGAATGCGTTCCAAATCACATTCAAGGTAATCATAAAATGCAAATGAATCACATTGGATAGTAGACATGAATAAATAAACTATCAAACCAAACAATGTGGTCAAGAGTATTAGATTAGAGAAAGACCGTATTGCATTTGTAATCCTAAACTGAATAGGTTCTCTACCTCTTCTGATTAGCTTAGGTAGCCATGATATGCTGCTAGGTGTCACTCATGGTTTGTGGAAGCCCTAAACGTGTGTAATCACTAAAGGGAGAATTGAAAGTAAGTTTCAATTCACAATCGATGTAAAATGGTTTTAATCGCCCACTGCCTCGCTAAAAGGAACCTAATGTATCGTACACCAAATAAGGTGGAGATTGAAGAAACAAAGGAGATGAATTAAATGGTTTAATTATTTATGGCAAGGATTAATTAATATGTTAATTAATCAAACGAATAAGTTCGTTAAAGACCTCGGGATAGTTTTGGACCTTAAGGCCCAATGGGCTTCGAACGTCAAAGCCCATTGACTTAAGTTGTATGACAACTTAATGAATAAAGATTCACAAAGGCCCAAAAGCCCATATCCATTTAGTGTTGAAATAGGGTTTTTGGTTCTTTAGGTCATTTAAAGAAGTGACTATATAAAGAACTTTATAACCTAAAATTCATAAGTTGTTGATTTTAGAGAAAATTGGTGAGAACACAAAGCTTCCATTTCTCTCTAAGAGGCCAACCACCTTGGGGGATATTGTCTAGCAATTCTATTTCCTCAAGGTCACTCATTTCCTCTCCAATCCAACCTTGGTGTAGAATCTTTAGAGGTTCTCAATTTTGGGAACTTGGAGAACCTATTCTTCTAACCAAATCCATGGAGCTAAGAAGCAAGGAATGAAGGCCCTATCTCTTGGGTGATTATCCTTTGCATATGCAAAGAGGAATCTACAAAGGTAAATATTTCTCAACTAACAAATTGTTGTTTTTAAGTTGAGTCAATGTTCACCAATCTACTAGGCTTTGAATTTCATGGTAGATGTTTTGTTTTTGAATGCATGAAAGCATGATTCCGCCTTTAATTGTTAATTGCATGCTATATGATGTTATTCAAATGAACATGTTTTTCACAAAATTTCCTTCAAGTGGTATCAGAGCCTAGGTCTAGTAGTTGGTGAATCATTTTGGGTTTTGTAGTTCATAGTTTTTGATTTAAAAGTTGTAATATGTTACAAGCTTTATTCTTGTTTCTTTGAATGTAAATTTTGTTAGAAAATTTGCCATCTCAAATGTTGTAGATGTAGTTCATATGAGCATGAATTTTGGAGCTAAAATTTGGTGCCATGTTTTTTGGGAAATTCGGCCAAATCCAAAGGGTGATTTTTTGGGTTCATGTTTGTCTTGTTAAAATGGTTTTAAAGTGACTTTTGGAACCCCTAAGTACCCTAGGATGTTAACCCTCTTTTGAGTGATGAAAATTTGAGTTTTGGTGAGTGAAAACATTCATGGAGCTATTATGAGTTTTCATGAGTGTTCTTCAATGTTCTTGAAGTTCTTGCCAAGAACAAAAAGTTTTGAAGTTTTGATTCAAAATGTTTTATGTTTTTACATAAAGTTTTGGTTTAATTTTAGTGGGTGATTTTAGTGGGTGATGATTATTTGTAAAGTATTATTAATGGTTTTAATGGTAGACAAACTTTTTTAAAAGTTTGACATAAATTCAATTAATGGTTATAATGGTAGACAAACTTTTTTAAAAAGTTTAACATAAATTCAAAAATATTTCATCTTTACCTCACCTAATAAAACCCACTTACAAAAACTTTGTAAAAATCATATTTTTTCTATCATGGCCGGCCACCCTAATTAAATAGGGTATTTTTGGGTCTTTTATTCAATTACATAAAGTTTTGATACTTTTGTGTATTTGCACTTTGGCCCAAAAGTTTACGTTTTTACGTTAAAGCCCAAAAAGTTGTGGTTATTGCATGATGGCCCAAATTAAGTAGGAAACAAAAATTGTTTTGTCTCTTTAAATGAGAATTGGATTTTCATTTCATTTAGCTCCATTTAAATCAATTTTGTGGATACAAAAACCAAATGAAAATGTTGCATTCAATTTAATTAGTTAAAATGTTAATTAATTAAAGGGTGATTATGAACCTAAGCCTACGATAATTGAGCTATGTGAAAGGCCGTTTCAAATTTGTTTGAACCATGGGAATGTGTAGATTAATTTTGGTTGTAATTTGATTTGATCAAATGTTGTAAAAGAGCATAAGCTCTTCTTTACTTTAAAGTAATTTGTTTTATGCAAATGTTGTAAAGAGCATAAGCTCTCTTTTACTTTGAAGTACTTCTTTCTTGCTTTATTTGATATGCATGAAAATGAAGTAGTTGGGTCCAACGCCCCTAGGAACAACACGCCTTAATGTGATTAAACGCGTAACTAAAATCAATCTCCATCCCTAGTCCGAGATTCAACACTAGGCTCGTGTTGAATCTAAACAAAGGTTCATAGTCATCCTAAGGCCCTAAGGCAACTATATAGTCCATCAAATGAATGCAAACCTTATGTTAGTAGTATCATATACTCTTGCTTTAAAAAAAACCGTTTTATAAGCATAGTGGGAGTATTATATACAACTAAAAACAAATGGACCAATAGTTGTAATAGGACCAAAATTGTTTTAATGTAGATTAAAATGAATACTTATATGTGATGAGACCTAAAACCCTCAACCAAACCATTATTAAGTTGAAAAGCGTGAGAGTGCTTAGAACACTCTTTCGTGGCCTTCCACCGTGGTAGGCTCCAATCGTTTATGACTTGTACACCGGCTTCACCCTATCATGGGGGAGTACAAAGTGCATGCTTATACTCAGGAGGAGTCTATATACATACTTGATGAGGTTAGTGTAGGCAACGAGGATGGCCGACATCGTATCATCGTGAGGCTATTCTTGAACCCCTTCACGAACTAAGCATGGTGGGAATGACTTAACTAAGTGCAATGGCGCCAACATCGTATCATTGTGAGGCAACATTCTCTATAGGCCAAATTGATGGGTACTTGCATTAGTTGCAAATGAGTAAGCGTACTCTCTCATTATTATTAATGCTAGCCAATATCATATCATTGTGAGGTGGGCTTGGTAATAGTGAGTCTCCCATAACCTACTAAGAGTTTCCTCCAAAACTCTCGAATTCCAATGAGGGATATGGAATTTGCCAAAAATAGTGGGTGGTGCTATTTGATTTAAAGACCCAAATCAAATGGCTTAAAATCAATCAATTTATATTCGTTATGTATTTGTTTACCAATATATTTGCAAACGCTATCCAAAACTTGACAAAGAAAAGCATAATGTTTTAGTTTCCGGACTTGGTAACACAATCCCAAAGATTGTCTTAAATGGATTGTGCATGTACCTAAGAAGTCTCATCCTCACAATCTTCCTATTGATAATGTATCATTGGAAGAACATGTTAGAAATGTCTATCATGAAGAGGACAACACAAACAACCAATGCTTATTCCTTCGTTATATGAACAAAGGAACTTATGAACAAATAAGAGTTGCCTTGAACAACTCTTGAAAGTTTGTAATTATGTTTAGAACATAATGGTTGGTTGACAAAAATAGTCCATCAACATGGACTTATGATGATTTTGAATCATTGAGTGTTGAAGTGATAAACCACTTAACGAGACGGAAACTAAGCTAGGACTTCACCTTTATGTCCCTATCCTAATGGTTCACTAAGTTTATTGTAAACTATGTAGTGAACAATAACCACACACTCTCCAAAATGTTTGATGTGTATAACACAATTGAAAAAGGTTTCAAGAGAGATAGTGGGAGTTTAGGGACCATGACTATTGTAGTCAAAGGAGAAGTCAAATGAAGAAGATAAAATTAACTCCAAGGGAACAAACTTTCTTTATGAAAGGATGGACATTGGAAGGGGTATTTGCAAGAAATGTCTTGCAAGTGTCAAGAACACACATTTCGAAGGTGTTGTAAATTGTTCTTGAATAGTTCAAAACAGTTGGTTCTTCTACTTGAATGCTTGATTCCGTATTAGTAACTATGTTTTACAATCGTTGTAGAAGTGTGGCTAATAAGAAGTAGAAGATTAATGAGAGAAGAGAAAGTACTTCACATTCGGAACGTGAATAAAATATAGATCTATGCGAAAGCAGATGGTACTAACTTCCTCATACGAACTACCAAAGAAATTGGAAAAACCAAAGATTGTCTTTACATTCCAATTTTAAGGAACTTAATTCCGTCACTATAGTAGAGATGGATGAATGTTTTGTTTGACAAAACATTGTTCTTTATTAATCACTGATTGGATTATAGTAATCTAATTGATTGTCTCTATAGTAGAGATGATATGGTAGCGTTAACTGTTTAGAATATAATGATGCTTAAAACCCAAAAGGTTGCAAGGTAGTGACTAATCCCAACTGAGTTGTGATACCTCTAAAACATAAATTACGAGTTGGTTATAGATGGATGCTTTGGATCGTTAGATCCGGATCCAATACCTTCTTGTCAAAATTGTATAGAGGCGAAATGTTTGAATCTTTATTCTTTTGGAAAGAAGAAAGAATCACAAAGTTATTGAGGTTAATTCACTTAGATGTTAGTGGCACTTGTCCACAACATAATACTACTCATGTTGTTTGACATTCACCGAAGATCACTCTCGGTTGGACTATAGTTTATTATGAATAAACACAAGTCCGAATACTTTGCAAAAGGTTTCAAAGAATTCAAGAAATGTAAGTTGATGAGTAAGACGTCTAAAGTACTTACCTCCTTAGATTTGATCCAAGGAAAGGTAACACTTTAGATGAGTTTCCTTGAAAGATATCAAGGAAATTAGCATCATAAGATAATGATTTTCTCCATTAGGAGAAGAACGAACTTGAATAAGATTTAGTTCGTTGAATATTATCAATTACCCATATATATAGGATATATACTTCTAAAACAATATGATTGTCAATTAGGAGATCTTCCAAATTTTCATAACTCCATAGGATGTAGTTGGAAAGAAAGACAAATCTTAATCATGTTAAGATTTGGGGTTGTGTGCTACTGAGCAATATTTGTTTAAAAATTATCTTGTGGATATCTTTAAATTAACCTTTGGATATCACTTCTATAAACCAACCAACAAATGTTGTTTGTTGAGTAGTTCATTGTAATCCTACAATGTGATTTGCCTTAGAGCAAATGAACTAGGAATAGAACTCAAAAGAATGGGTTCTTTGAGAGACAAGATGATAATCAACAAATATAACAACCTAGTTCCTATACCACAAGCTCCAAGGTAGTCAAAAAGAATTTTAAACCGTCTCAGTTGAATGGTTTGAACTTTATGACTACATTGAGTGTATATACAAAATATACTCAAGGAAATGGTAAAGTACCATTTGACCCGAAATAATAAAACCTTCATAGCTAATTGGTAGCTTAAGGTGACTACAATCAAAGAGAATGGTTGACTTTGAAGGAACCATTTTTGACGTAGTCTTAGTTTCAATTAATTCGAAGATAGCTAGCTACAACTAAATGTTGATTCAATGTTTGGACATAATATAGGTTTCCGAAACCATTATTAAGATAGTCCTAATAATATATGTCTAAAACTATGAATCACAAAACATGTAAGTTGTAGAGATCCAACCATCATGGATCTTAGCAAGCTAGTGGGAGCCATAAGCGTTTTATGAGAGAAAAGGTCAAATCGTTTGATTTCTCATAAAGATGTAAATGAATCTTTTGTTTACTAGGTTTACAAAAGATTAGTGGGAGTTAATCATGTTCCTAAAATTTAAATATATATATGATATATTAATTTTGGAAATGAAAAGAATACTTCATTGTTAAAGTTATGACTTTAAACATTCTATAAAGATATAATGTATATGGGAGACATAGTCTATATACATGGGATGGAAATCTATAATGATAGATTTTAGGATATAATTGGATTATATCATGCCCTAATAATAGACAAAATGATGCTAGGAAGTTTCTCATATGATGATAAACTTCAATAAGAAAAACAACTCTAGTGAGACTAGGAGGTAGCTCTTCTCAAAGGGAACGTACCCTTTGACTCCCAAAGAAATAATGCGTAAATCGAATCCTTTATGCATACGCAGAAAGGTGATTTATGTATTTCATATTGTATGAAAAACATTGATATGAGTTGTACCTAGAAAGGTACAAGGCGATATCAATGCAAGCCCAGGATCAGAACCATGGCAACTGTCAAGTGAATCCTTAAGTATTTAAGAAATACTAAAGGATAGGTTCCTCGAAGAATGAGGAAGAATTAGAGTAACGTAAAGGAAGCGTAAATGTGTTAGATTATGAATCTAATCCATCGTTGAATGTTTCTTCATTATGAATGAAGAGATTAACAGATACCTCTTTATTATGACTAAATAGATATTTGGATGGAAACATTAAAGTAATGACTTTAGTGTGTTCCATTATAAATGCAAAATATATTGCCATATATAGAAGTTTACAACAATGTTGTTTGGATGGGAAAGTTCATTTATGAACTCTCTATTCGGTTCCAACCAGAAAGTGTATGACACTAATGGGGCGATAGCTCAAGCCTGGGAATCAAAGTCTCATCAAGATCCGAACTCATATGAGAAACTGAACCACATGATTGGGAATCATGTATAATGGTGACGTCGATATTCTCAAGGTTGCTTCTATGGATAACATATAGATATCCATTTCCTAGGCCTACTATTCAGCCATTTAGGAAATGACTACAGAAGAGGAATCATAACAGATGACCAAGCTGATTGGCTCTAGTGCAAGTGGGAGATTGTTGGAAATGTGCCCTAAAGCTATTCATATGATGATACTTTACGGATATTTCACATGTTAAACTAATCTAGTTTACATATAAAGGGCAAACATTATTGTTTGAGACGTCTCATATAAATGTTATATGCTTAAACGATAAAGTCCAAGGAATATGTGATTGGGAGAATGCAATCTAATGAAGTTAGATTAATGAGACCATTCTTTCGTAGACACATCCTAAACGTTCCTGTTCATAGGATTGCCAATTGGGCATTGACAGTCCGATAAGATCAGTACGTACTATGCCTTCTCTCAGGGAGAGTGACTAGTCTCGAGTCATTGGTGTGTGTGACATCAAGACAAGTACGTAGGTGCTCAATAGAGAATGAGTTCACTGAACACGATCAACGAGGAGTTCTCATACTCATGTCACATGAGAACTCATGTTTGGGATAATGCAAATTAGTCCTTTGACCTGAGGTATCACAGTTGTTGTCTTGTGGTTAAGTCCTTGATCTTTGATTATGTCAAAGTCACCCCATCGGGGTGTCCACGACATCATTGGGGTTAAGCCACTTAGTCATGGAGACAAGTGAATGCGCAACAAGGGATCTCTAACCTTCAATTGGCTTGAGGGAGAATACTCTATGATATGATTAAAATCTCTGGCCAGAGTATGAATGAGATTGGGGAATGCGTTCCAAATCACATTCAAGGTAATCATAAAATGCAAATGAATCACATTGGATAGTAGACATGAATAAATAAACTATCAAACCAAACAATGTGGTCAAGAGTATTAGATTAGAGAAAGACCGTATTGCATTTGTAATCCTAAACTGAATAGGTTCTCTACCTCTTCTGATTAGCTTGGGTAGCCATGATATGCTGCTAGGTGTCACTCATGGTTTGTGGAAGCCCTAAACGTGTGTAATCACTAAAGGGAGAATTGAAAGTAAGTTTCAATTCACAATCGATGTAAAATGGTTTTAATCGCCCACTGCCTCGCTAAAAGGAACCTAATGTATCGTACACCAAATAAGGTGGAGATTGAAGAAACAAAGGAGATGAATTAAATGGTTTAATTATTTATGGCAAGGATTAATTAATATGTTAATTAATCAAACGAATAAGTTCGTTAAAGACCTCGGGATAGTTTTGGACCTTAAGGCCCAATGGGCTTCGAACGTCAAAGCCCATTGACTTAAGTTGTATGACAACTTAATGAATAAAGATTCACAAAGGCCCAAAAGCCCATATCCATTTAGTGTTGAAATAGGGTTTTTGGTTCTTTAGGTCATTTAAAGAAGTGACTATATAAAGAACTTTATAACCTAAAATTCATAAGTTGTTGATTTTAGAGAAAATTGGTGAGAACACAAAGCTTCCATTTCTCTCTAAGAGGCCAACCACCTTGGGGGATATTGTCTAGCAATTCTATTTCCTCAAGGTCACTCATTTCCTCTCCAATCCAACCTTGGTGTAGAATCTTTAGAGGTTCTCAATTTTGGGAACTTGGAGAACCTATTCTTCTAACCAAATCCATGGAGCTAAGAAGCAAGGAATGAAGGCCCTATCTCTTGGGTGATTATCCTTTGCATATGCAAAGAGGAATCTACAAAGGTAAATATTTCTCAACTAACAAATTGTTGTTTTTAAGTTGAGTCAAGGTTCACCAATCTACTAGGCTTTGAATTTCATGGTAGATGTTTTGTTTTTGAATGCATGAAAGCATGATTCCGCCTTTAATTGTTAATTGCATGCTATATGATGTTATTCAAATGAACATGTTATTCAAATGAACATGTTTTTCACAAAATTTCCTTCACTACTAATGTGATTCAGTCTGTATCCGTCCTTCCCAAATGACTCATTTTGAGAATGGTTATAAGTTGAATCTGAATCACTTTATGGAAATGAAAGACCGGAGGGAGCAAATCGATGGCTTAATCATTTGGAAAAGGCGTTTCAGATTCTGCAAGTCAAAGGAATCTTCCTTTTGGAAAGGTAGATCGAGATGACTACCTGGTTTTGGAGTATGGAAATTGCATCCTGGTGGAGATAAGAGTCTTATACAATGTCACCGGAGGAAACAGCTGAATGAGAATTGTTTAAAGAGTTGTTTAAGAAAAGGTTTATTCCTCCGACATATATGGACGGTAAGAAACAAGAGTTTACAATTTGAGACAAGGAAAAGAATGAGAATCAAAGGAAAGATGACCAAGGTAAAGGTCATGTGTCTCCAGAACCTCGCAAGACTTAGAGCTTCAAAAGAAGTGGAGTTAATTTTAGTGCTGCCAGCAGAGATTTTTAGTACCATTGGTTAGATGCAAGGTGACTCTGGTAGAGGGATTGTACCTTGTGCCGTAAGTGTGATAGCATACATTTTGGAGAGCGTAGGCGAGAAAGCAGAGGATGCTTTACATGTGGATAAATGAGACATAGAGCTACAAGATACTCAGAATCTTTCGGGCTTGATTATGGATACGTTAGATATTTTGGTCACTTCACCAGAGTTCATTGGTCTTGATGCAGAAATTTATGTTATTGACGATGTTGCCAATAGAGTAATTTTGGAGCACGATCGAGGCGTATATATGTATTTCTATTGAAGAGCAAGATGATGGTATTGCACCCTTAAGAATTGTTGCTTACTTATCGAGACGACAGTGAGTTATCGTTATTGCGGGCTGCAGACCGTAATATCCATAACTTATTTGTTGGATTCGTTAAGCAAGTAAACAGGTGAGGCATTCTATGTCGGTTATGATTATTCAGGGTGTCCAGTGATGGTGGAAGAAGTAGTTATGCCAGCGAATCTTATCCCGTTAGACATTGTGGATTTTGATGTGAATTGAGGCACATATTGGTTGCATTATAATCGTGCCAATATGGATTGCTACGGGAAATCAGTTACTTTCCATTGTCTTGGATTATCAGAGGTTACTTTTGTGATTGAGCAGTGGAGTGAGGCATGCCATTATTTCTGTTGTGAGAGCAAAGAGATTGTTATCAAAGGTTGCCAAGGATATCTAGCTCATGCGGTACTGCAGGATCGTACTCCTAGTATTGTGGATGACGTACGAGTAGCAGACATTTTCCTAATGTGTTTCCGGAATGATTTGCATAGATTGCCACTAGTCAGAGATGTGGTGTTCTCTATTGAATTGTCTCCAAGTACAAATTTTATGCTATAGATTGGTTCCTACAGAGTTAAAGGAATTAAAAATTCAGTCTCAGGAATTGGTTGATAAAGGTTTCAGTCAACCTAGTACGTTACTTTGGAAAACCCCAGCTTTGTTTATAAGGAAGAAAGATGGGACCTTAAGAATATGTATGGATATTAGGTAATTGAATCGGGTAACGAGTAAGAACCGTTATCCATTGCCGCGCATTGATGATTGTTTGATCAGCTTAGAGGTGCCTATGTGATTTCAAGGAAAATAGTTGAGGTCTGATATACTCTTAAGTGAAAGTAAAGCATGCTAGTCAGTTTGAGTTGGTGTTGCAATGTTTGAGGGAACGTTGGTAGTATGCAAAGTTTGACAAATGTCCATTTTGGACGAATCAAGTGACATTTCTGGGACATGTTATATCCGCTTAAGGTATTCAAGTAGATCCTTAAAAGGTAGCGGTTGAGAATTGGGATCAACCTCGAACCGTCACTGAGGTACTGAGTTTTCTTGGTCTAGCAGACTACTATGGACGTTTGTAAAAGATTTTCCAGTCATTGCTTTGCCATTGACGGGATCGACTAGAAAAGAGGTTAGGTTTGAGTGAGATGAAAATTGTGAGCAAAGTTTCAGCAACTGAAGTATTATCTTACTCATACACCTGTTTTAGCACTCCCAGATGATAACGGTAATTATGAGGTTTACAGTGATGCATCCTTGAATGGTTTAGGATGTGTGTTGATGCGACATGGTAGGGTGATTACTACACTTCACGACAATTGAAACTTCATGAGATGAATTACCCTACTTATAATTTGGAATTAGCAACTATTATCTTTGCTTTGAAGATTTGGAGACATTGTCTTTATGGGGAGAAAAGTACAAGATTTTACGGTCATAAGAGTCTCCAGTATCTGTTTACTCAGAGAGATCTTAAACTTCATAAACGAAGGTGGATTGAGTTGCTAAAAGATTAGGATCGCATGATTGAGTATCATCCTGATCGCAACCATGGTAGCCGATGCACTTAGTAGGAAGACTTCAGCTAGACTTCATGCCAATTATGATTGTTATGGTCTTCTTCTTGATGATTTACTGTTCACTGGAGTGAAGTTAGGAGTGGAAAATAAAGAAGAAGCCTCACCTGTTAATTTTCAAGTTAGGCCAAATTTTAGCGGGTCGTGTGGTTGAAACTCAGATGAAAGATAAAGAGACCTAAGAATTAATGGAGGCAAGGAACGACGAGACAAAGAAAGACCTTAGGGTTAGAGAATCAGATGGCATGCTTATGCAAGAGAACATGATGTATGTACTTATTGATATGGAATTAAGGAAAGTAAATTTTGGACGAAACATATTGTTCAACTTATGCAATGCATCCTGGAGGTACTAAAATGTATCATACCATTCGACCATTTTTATTGGCCAGATATGAATAGGGAAATTATTGAATTTGTGAATCGGTGTATCAGTCGTCAACAAGTTAAAAATTAAAAGGAAGAAACTTTTTGGATTGATGCAGCCACTTTCCGTTCCACTATGGAAAGGGGAAAATACCACTATGAATTTTGTGTACAAGTTTCCTCGTACACGGAACGGGTGTGATGGCGTTGGATAATTATTGATCGACTTACTAAGTCAGCACAGCTTATCATCCTCAAACAAATGGTCAGTCAGAGTGAACCATTTAGACTTTAGAGGATATGCTAAGATCTTCAATGCTGCAGTTTGGTGACGCTTGGCATAAGCGGTTGGATTTGATGGAATGTGCCTACATCAACAGCTTTCATTCGAACATGGGTATGGCATCATTCGAGACACTTTAAGGGAAAGTTTGTCGTACACCTTTGTGTTGGTCTAAAGTTGGTGAAAGACGTTAGTGGGCCCTGAGATAATAGAAAAGACTACTCAGAAGGTTCAAGTGATTAAAGCTATTATGAAAGTGACCCAGGGTTGATAGAAGAGCCCTACCGACAGACACGCCACTGATCGAGTGTATAAGGTTAATGATTGGGTATTCTTGAAGCTATCGCCGTGGAAATGAGTAGTAAGGTTCAGGAAAAAGGGTAAGCTGAGCCCTAGATACATCGGACCTTATCAGATCACCGAGCGAGTTGGTGAGGTTGCTTACAGGCTTGAGTTGCCTTCAGAGCTGTCTAAAGTGCATAATGTATTTCATGTCTCGATGTTTCGTCAGTATGTTGCAGATCCATCGCATGTGATTCCGGTTCAACCTTTAGAGATTAATCCGGATTTGACTTATGATGAGGAACTAGTGACCATCTTGGATTGGAAAGATGAGGTTATAAGGAATAAGACGGTAAGCTTGGTGAAAGTATTGTGGAGGAACCACTCAGTGGAAGAAGCTACTTGGGAGACGGAAGATCGGATGAGAGAGATGTATCCGAGGTCATTTTATGAGTATTAAGTGGATTGATTGGTTTCATGAATTTCGAGGACGAAATTCTATAAGGAGGGAAGATTGTCACAGCCCGTTCCGGGATTTTTATTACCGAGGACGTGAAAGGACGAAATTACCCTTAGCGGGCACTAAGGTATGTGTGTGTGTCATATTATTGGATTATTAATATTCTTTCATCCCTAAACTTTTGGAAATACATTAAAGTGGATAAAAATAAGTTGTAATTTGTGTGGTTAGGGATGAAAGTGGACTTAGTTTGGATGGATCACACCCACACACACAGAGGTTCCCTTTCCCTTTCCCGTGTTCCCTCTCTTTCCTCTCTGTCCCAGTTCACCCTCTCCCTCTCTAAACCGTACGGACACACTCACCATCGAGCCTACAAGCACGGATCGAAGATTGTGAAGGTACCATCGTGCTCGTGAGGACTCTACGAGTTCATCCATACCCATTTCAGGTAAGAACTTCAACGTTTTCACGTTGAACAACTCACCTCCGATTTTGGCACTATTCATCAACTTTGTATTGGTTGATTTTTAGGAGTTTTAAAGCTTGTAGGAAGCTTTGTGAGGTCCTTAGGAGGTTCGGGGTAGTTCGTTGGAGGTTTTTGGACGTAAGAACCTCGAGATCGAAAAGTTCAAGTTTGACCCGTGCCTTTCGAGGCGTTTTCCGGCCAAACCACGGGGAGTTAGACGTCGTGCGAGGTACCATTCTCTTCGTCTCTTCGAGAAATACAACTTTCGTTTTTGTTTCACCCAATTTCGTTGAGTATTAAAGAAGTTATACTCATTTGAAAAATACCCAGTTTCCGGCGAGTCCGACGGCTTTCGAGGCTTTTTCCGGCGAATCCCCGATGAGTTAGGGGTCGAGACAGGTATGAATGTGTTCGTATCGTCAATATCTTCATTTTGATATAAAATACGTCGAAAATGGTTGAGAAACGAAGGAGAACGAAGGGTTTGAAAATCTGCCCAGAAACCGGCAAAACCAGTCCGGCGAACCCAAGGAAGAAGACGCGCGTGGGGGCGCGTAGGTCCGTGCCACCCACGGCGCGTGGGGGCGCGTGAGTGGTCCAAAAATTGTTCTAAAAATATGTCGACGTCCGTGACGTCGAGTAGGTCACCGTGGTATATTCATATACCCAATTTGAGCATCGTATGAGAAGTTATTAAGATTTGTTGGTTAGGTGCTTTAAATAACGTTTTATAGTTATTTCGCATATAGGTGAAAATGTGAATTGACGGAGATCCGACCGTTGGATCGTCACCAAACTTTGATACGTTGTAATACGTAATATTTGAGGATTATAGGAACTTACGGATTGGGAATTCGATTTACGGATCTTCCGGAATTGGAGTTGTAAGTTCATAAAATAGAATGTCAACCGTCACTTGGTTTTGACAATTGGCGGAGATCCGACCGTTGGATGGTAAGGAAATTTTAGGATGTTGTTCTAGGGATATATTGTGGACCTCTGGAAGTTATGGATTGGAAATCTGAGTTGCAGATCTTCCGGATTGAACTACGTAGTGACGTGTTTTATATAAGTTATATATTCTATCGATATGATTTCTGAGGTTGGATTTGATTATTGTTCTAGGCGCCGATCGTCATGACGCCTTGATGTGTTGTGCTAGGGAGTTGTTGGGCAAACTCCAGGTGAGTGGGCAGTTTTGTTTTCGTATTACCTATATACTATTGTTTTCCCAGAAAATGCTTTATATGAGAAAATGTTTTTAAGTTGCCATGCATAGAAGTTTATGAAAAGTATGAATTAAAATGCCAAGCATAGAAGTTTATGAAAAACATGAATTGATATATGATGCATACATGTTGCATGGTGCTGTGGAGGCACAGGTAAGTCAGGTGAGTTCATTTATTCATTTAATTAATTGATGTTGAGACGTTTTAAGCTCATAACCTGCACCCTAGGTGTTAGTGCTTATATTATTCACCACACCGCACGCTCGCCTTGGATCCAAGTAGGTGGATGTCGTACAGACCATGTGAGGGTTCCGACATGCTAGTCGTATAGATCACTAGGCGTGATTCCGACTAGTGGGTGACCTTAGTTATGCGCGCTGATGATTGATGAGAGAAGCACTAGAGCGTATTTTTACACCTTTCATCGTACAGACTACCTTACGTAGTTCCGAGTGATGTGCAGAGTAGGACCGTATAGGACACTGTGGTGACTCCGGCTGAGTGAGATGTTGAGCTATAGAATTAACCGTACAGGACCAACTGCAGGGTCTCCGGTTAATTCATCATTTCACCTGTTACATTGATGCATCATTCATTCTGTTTTTGAAAGTTTTTAACATGACATACTTTCTGGTTTTTAAGAAAGATTGATGGTTTTGAGATTTATGGAAAGTATTATGCTATTATGCTATTTTCTGGGAAAGTATACAGGTTTTACAGCGAGGGGTTAGAAATGTTTTAAATGAAAAGTTTTCGAAAAACTTTGTTTTACTGACCCACTCAATTTTGTTTTGCGCCCCTCCAGGTTCTAGATAGCAGATCTTTGGTGGCCACGAGGAATCCAACGGTGTTCTGACAGAATTCACAAATGTAAGATTCACCCTCGGGTGTTATATCTTAGAAATTGTATCTTTAAAGCTTCCGAACTGTGTAAATGGTTACGTCACTCTCACGTGACGGCCAGCATGCCCTCCTTCGGGACGGGGTGTGTCATTACTACTCTAAATTTACACAGTCACACTAGTTATAACATACTATTCATAACATTCGCTGTGTGTACAACTTAAGAAGTAATCGTACCAAGTCTTCATAATAAAGAGATGGCGGTTGTTGTCCTTAATTCTCATTCGGCACAGAAAATGCATACGCGAGTCTCAAAGTAAGAGTGCATATAAAGATTTGTTTGTCTCAAACATGGATCTCCTATACATACTTTTATTAAACATAAAATAAATAATACTATGTATCCACTAATGGTTCATTTTCAAGTGGTAGTTACAAGCATATGAGTTCGTTAGACACACATAGATAACTAAATGACTTTTCATTTGATTAAATTATTACATAACATTTTGAATGAGAAAATGAACATTTTCAATCAAGACATTTCTACGGCTAATATACTTTAATTACAAATGAGGTGTACAATGTACCTATGAAGTGGATTAAAGTATGCCTTTAATAATTAATAAGTTATTTTCCATGATTGAAATTTACACATTAGAATCTAATCAATCGATGGGACAAATACATTGGATTTTCACATATAAGACCTCAATAGCATTGCACTTAAAAATTATAACACTTTCAAACTTTTTGTATTTATAATTTGTGGACTTTACAATGAGGAAATGTACCAAAACATTGTCGTAATTAAAAATTAATTAGAACATGACTTACGAATAATTCTCAGTTTTTTTTTTTATACAAAAACGTATAGTTGTTTGTGTTTTTTCTAATTTACTAAATTTTAGTTCATTATGTTTCACATCCATGAATGAGTATACCACATCACATTATTGTACTGAGAAGATCAAGCTTCAGGCACATGATCATAAGCAGCGTGGATCCCCCAAAAAGATGGTGCCAAGAGTGGTCAATCTCATGACCATGTGCTTCCTTTTTCTTTGGCCCAACCAACAGAACCATACTTTCCTTCAAGCTCCCACAAACAGTCCCTATATGGACAGACAACTTGATCGGTGCACACAATCTTGTACCAAATTGTTAGGTTGCAAGTGCATGTCAAAATGTTGCCCCATGCAATTGCATGAAACCTATTTGTGAAGGAGGCAGATTCTCTGCGCTCCTACTTCCTGTGCCCTCCCGTGTCTTTCTGTTTTGTGTGGTCACGGTTAAGCCACGTTAATATTTTATATTATTTTTTTGGAGTATTTTGATATAGGTCTAAAGTAACTAAAAATTGGATTTATTTCAAAAGTAGGCTTATAAAATTGTACATATTTCAAATTTTCCCTATTTTTTTTATAGAGATAATAAGACAAAAATGAATAGTAATATAAAATGTTGACATGGCTTAACCGTGACCACACAAACAGGAAAGCACGCAAGGGCACTGGAAGTGGGAGGGCAGAGACCATTTGTGAAAGGACAAGGATTGTCTGTCCTCCACTTCCGGTGCCCTCCCTGTGCCCTCTTGTTTATGTGGTCACAGTTAAGCCACGTCAACATTTTATATTACTATTTATTTTTGTCTTATTATATCTATAAAAAATAATATAAAATGTTGACGTGCCTTAACCGTGACCACACAAAATAGGAGGGCACGGGAAGGGTACCGGAAGTGGAGGGCAGACAATCCTTGTCCTTTGTGAAAGCCGTTGGATTTGAGTAATTCAGGGAGATGGATTGTCTGCCCTCACCTTCCCATACCCTTCTCATGCCCTCATGTTTTGTGCAGTCACGGTTAAGTCACGTCAATATTTTATATTAATTTTTTTATAAAAATAATAAGATAAAAAACAAATGTTGACGTATCTTAATCGTGACCGCACAAAACAAGAGGGTATAAAAAGGATATGGGAAGGGGAGGGCAGACAATCCATCTCTGTAATTCAGAAGCAACTCTGATTTGCTATAGTTATATCACAAAGTCATAATTGTTACGTGCGCACCTCTGTCATCTAACATGATTAGACGTGCCATCAACAGATATATATCTCCACATTTTTATGGTTTATTTAAAGGAAAACTAATGAAAATAATTTGAAATTTTTGAGTTTTAATAAAAAAACAAAAAGGTGTTGTAAGTAAATAATACTATGAGCGACATTTTAGAGTAAAAATCTCATTAACGTTAAAAGTAAACAGTATCAAAATTGTATCGTTAAAACCTTTTGGAAGGTATAATTTTACAACAGTTCTGGCTAGCCAAGTACATGGCAATGGTGGGTTATAGCATAGGGAGGATTTGAGTTCTTTTACATTAAATATACTGATTAGTTGGGCTATTATATAAATGTTTATTGTCCTAGCCCACCCGACTAATGAAAAGTCTGAACCTTGTTTGTTTGTTTTTTGTGTTTTTTTTAACCGATAATAATATTTACACTAAGGGGATGTGATGAGTTTAGTCTTATGATAAACTAGTAATAATGTGGTTTAAATTCATCTGTGATGAAAATCAAACCTAAAATCTTCCACTTATAAGTAAAGAGGAATATCACTAAACCATAGTACTAAGTAATCTAAATCTGTTTTAAGAAAATACAAAACAATAAAAGTATTTTAAATACTAAAAAATTGATCACTTTTTTATTGTCAAACAATAGATTTTGTTAGATTAAATGTTAGATTAGATACTGATGATATTTGAATCTCACCGTCATACAAATGCTCAACACTTTTTTACCATTGTACTCACGGAGGAGGATTCTCTTCCCTCATAATCTCTCTCATCTTCCCTCCCCTCATATTTGAACGGTCATGGTTAAGCCACGTTAACATCTTATATTGATTTTTTTACAGAGATAATAAAATAAAAAATAATGTATGAGAAGAGGGGAAGAAAGAGAATGATAATAGGACGAGAGATAATCATACTCCTTTACTCGCTCATGTCTCATGAAAGCTGTTTCTCAATTCTATCATAATTACAGACAAGACTACATTTTTGAAGTCTAGAAAACGTAGCCCACGCCTCACGCTATAGAGACACTCAGATGAAATAAACAAAGGATTTATTCCATTAAGAATTAAATGGCACAGCCTGAAGAGGTTGTTATGAACAAGATAGATGATATATGTTTTCTTTCTATTACCAGTTGCTACTTTAAATGTTTTCTTTTGTTAAATTTATTTGAAAATTTATTTATGCAGAGTTATAAATTTCTTACTTCAGATTATTACTTTTATGTTTACTATTATATAATTATAAATTTTCTAGTAATAATTTTAGTTTAGTTCACTTATTGAATAATTTCTGACTCTATCATTGTACGGAATAATACACATATAATGTTATACAATTATAATAAAATTAATTACAATTAGTATCGGAAACTTTTCGTTAAAGTTCTCTTATTCTTTTCTTAAAGCCGGATATCAACACGTTCACAGCGTTTTTATTAACTTTTTCTTTTCTTTTCTGAAATCGTTCATATCGCTTTTGAATGTACATTAGACAGTTGGCAAATGAAAAGTAAAATCAATCAAAACTAATTATTAAAGAAAGACTCAGATGGGAAACGTGTAATGACATGTTGGATTACTTCAGTAATATCGGGGAAAGACCGAGGGTAATTACGTAAATTAAAAGTAAAGTCTATGTCATTATAAGGCCCTCCGGGGCAAAACACTTGCACAAAACTAACAAAAACAAAATTTGTACTTGTTTTCTTCAGCCGCCTCGCCGTTGATGGAAGCAGACGAAGTAATGGATTTATACGATTCTTTCTGGTTCCAGTTCCCGATCTTCAAGAAACAACCAGTTTCATCGAACCCATCAAATTTTGAAGAACACCCAGATCATGATATTGAAGAAAACCCAGAAAAACCATCAAAGCCAGAGTTTTTACGGATTCCAACCAGGCACACCAGGTCCATGACCGACGAGTTGAGTTCCAATACGAGCTTCAACTTGAGCACTCTCTCGCCGGACACTGTCCTCCACAGACCGAAGCTCTCCACAATTCTTTCCGGAAAAGAAGCCAGGGAAATCGGAAACCCGAAACAGATATATTCAGAAGAAGAACCACAGAAGAAAGTTGAAAGGAGGAGGAGGAGAAGAAAGAAGAAGAGTGAGAGCAAGAGCTTGACGGACCTTCAGTTTGAAGAGCTAAAAGGGTTTATGGATCTTGGTTTTGTTTTCTCAGAGGAAGATAAAGATTCAAACTTGATTTCAATCATTCCTGGGCTGCAAAGATTCGGAAAGAAGGATGACAGCAGAGAGGAGAGGTTTGATGAGTCTGCAATTTCAAGGCCGTACCTTTCTGAAGCTTGGGAGGTTAGGGAGAAGAGGAAGAGAGAGAAGCCATTGATGAATTGGAGGTTTCCTGCGTTGGAAAATGAAATTGACATGAAAGACAATCTCAAATGGTGGGCTCATACTGTTGCTTCTGCAGTTAGATGACGAACATTTTGGTTCTAAGATTTTTTGTACTTTTTTTTTTTTGGTTTGGATTTTGCCTCAGTTTTTTTGACATTTTTGGTATACAGTACCAGGTTAATCAATATTGTTCTACAACTTGTAAATGTAAATAAAAAGTAGAAACATTTTCATGATCAAATTATGAATATTTGTGCTTAACTTCTGTTGCTTCAGGATTGCAAGATTGAATCTCGGAAGAAATTGGTTTCTGGTTTGCGCTTAACTTCCTCTGCATCATTGTTAACATTGTTCATTTAGTTTAATATGAAAATCACGGTCAATCACATTTCAAAATTAAAAAATGACTGCCAATAATTTGCAATAAAAAATTTATAATTAATTAACGGCTAATTCACGTGGGCTGAGTTATTGGATGGATTCAGTGTGACAATGTCACAGGAGGAAATGTCAACGAAAGCAAATGACTCCATGAGTTAGTGTCGTGTCAAACAATAATACCTTAAACCTCACGATTTAGGGTTTAGAGTGAGAAGGTTAGAAAGGAAGAGTGATCTCATATGCACGATTTTAAGTGAACGATTGAGATTATTTGATTCGATATTTTGCATGGAAACGATCCGGCAACGATCCTTGTTGCGATTGCACAGGGCCCTAATGAACTAAGGGTATCCGACTGCCACAAATTGCAAAGGGAGTGAGAGGCTGTGCAGGTGCAAGGAAGAAGAAATGCGTAGCCTTGTTTGGATGCACAGGAACTTCGAAATCAATGGACCGGCCCAGCAGGATACGCATGAAGTCACTTCAAGATTGAGCACACAGATAAAATCAAACAAAAAAAACACACAAAAAAAGTATGGTGTGAACGGTGAAACAGTGAGCTCGTGGAAATTAGGTAAAATATTATCGAATATATGATGCATTTAGGGTGTGACTACTTGACCCTGAGACCCAGTCATGTAGGTTTATTCACATCTTAATATAATCACACACACATATATAGATACAAAAAATGCCAAATATAATCAATATTTCTAAGTAAAAAATCTTTTCCAACAGAAAAAAAAAAAAAAAACGATTCACTTTATCTTTCTCAGCAGCCTCACGCCCTATACGAATTAATTAATTAAATACAGTATCTACTTGACCTGTGTTTTTATTTTATTAACTATCTAATTCGAATAAAATAAATGTAAAACAAACCAAATTTAAAGAAGACTCAATTCCAAGGGCTAATTCTGTAACAAAGAAGGAAGGTCTATCTATGATTCTATGTGTTTATAAAGACTTCCAACTTCCGAAACATATATGTATACCTTGATAAATTAATAACTTATTAATTAATAATAAATTACTTAATCACTTAATGTTTGCTACATTAATAAATTTTACTCAATCTCAAGATTATTAATTTATAGATAAGTTTTTCTTGAAAGTAGGGAATGGTTAGTCTAAGTTGTTAAAACTCAAAGGTCAAAAACAATAAACAAAGTCAAATGCAAAGAAGAATATCTCAAAAGTGAAAGTTTTAATAAACTCTCTATCACCTTATTTTTTCTAATAATATCTTATAATGTTGATACGAAAAATTTACGTTAAATTGTAAATAGCAAAAAATTGATAGAGAGTTTCTCAACGTTCTAATAAACAAAATCTTAGATTAAAGTTCCAATACACTTTTACCATTTCCCCCAAAGAATAAATCTTCCAAACTAACAATTATTAATGGAATCATATCGTTTCCCACGTAATTTTAAACCGTCGGACAACGTAAAGTCGCCGCCCACTGTTTACACCCCAAATGACCAAAATACGCTCACAGATTCCTCGCAGATTGTGGGGGAGAAATTTTTAGTTGCGACGGGAACACGGATGATACACCATGTGTTTTTATGTAAGTGGTGAAAAAATTTAATTTTTAAGTTATTAACCTTTTAATACACATAACCCACCATTTATATAGGAATACATGTTGTACCATCTCGTGTGACAGTCACACTGAAAAATCTCTCCAGGTGGAGAAAGTCAGTTTGGTCAATCAAAAAACGTACAATGAGAATATTTGAGGTCAGTCCAACGTCCAACTAGAAAGTGCAAGTGTCGCCCAAACACAAACCTCTGCAGTCTCTGTGTTCGGGCCTTGACTCAGTGCCATTTCTCATGGACTCTTCGCGAGTCGCGGAGAGCTTTGACTCGCTCTGGTTCTTCGGCAACGTCTTCTCGTCCAAACCCATGTCGCCAATTGTTCAAAATCAGCGAACGGAGCCGCCGCCAGTGGCTGAAATGTCTATCCCAATGTGCCCCAAAGGTGACGAACCAGAAACTGTGGAGCCAGGTTCCGTGCAGTTGGTGGTGGAATATTATGATTCTCAGAGTCAAAGGTCAACGGTGAAGGCAAAGAGGAGGAGGAGGAGGAGGAGGAGGAAGAAGGGTCTGCAGAGAAATAAGAGGAAGATTCTTGGAGAGTTTGAAATGTCGGGTTTCGATGATCGTGCGGAGGAGGTTAATTATGGAAATTTTTGGTCGTCTAATCGGACGGTTGATGGGAATTGTGGGTTTAACAATCAGAGGTTTGGAAAGTATCCGAGTGCAAATTATGGGATGCCTTCAATCAGTGATAAAATGGCTATGAAAGAGCATCTCAAGTCATGGGCTTACGCTGTTGCTTGCACTGTCATCGCTTACAATGTTGATTGATAATCATTTCGTTTTTAGCCTTTTAGGACTGTCTAATTGCACACTTCAACATTAATCTCGTACGTGACTGATTAAGCTGTTTGATTTGGGCTTTCCTTTGACAATGTAATGATTCTGATATGTGATTAAGATTGTACTCAATTCCAATTGCATTAAGAATTTTATTATTGTTTCTGTCATTCTTTGATTAAACTAGATAATAGTTTTGTGTCAGTTTGTAGAGAGGTTCTTGTGTGAGGCCACCGGACGAGGTGAGGGGAGACAAAAAATGGGGCTGGGTGAACATGGAAAAATCAGAGAGGGTGGGGTAGGGAAACTCTTTTGTGTCTAGGTCCGCACGGAAGAAGATGAAAATACTCAACAGAAGAATCCTATGTGAGGACACTAAAGAACCAACGTAAAGTCATTATCGAATAAGATATGGCCGATAATGTATTGATAATATGTCAATAAGTTTTATTAGCGATGATACATTATGGATGCCAGCTTACCAAGGAACATAGTTGCCTTCTTCCTTGGAAACAGTCTTAGTCAATCACAGTTTAACACGTGTGCAAATTTTCCGTTCAACTGGATTTTTTTTTTTATCCCAACCGTCCTAATCAGCCTCCACATATGCATCAAATGAGTCGTCCATTTCTTGTGAAACGATGGTTTCTTAGCAAGCTAGCAACATTAGGAGTTGGATTTCTATTGGCCACAAGTTCATGCCTGCCTAAGCTTTGGCTTATATAGGACTTAGAAGCAGAGAAGCACTTCTGGGAAACACCATACTAAAAGTTCAAAGTAGCCAATACCCAGGGAAATTTCTGTCCAACAAGTCTGGTCAACTTTATCCAGGTACCTATTCAGTTCACGTGTGCTTACAAAAAGAAAAGGTCCACATGCATAAATTGTTGTTGCAATCGAATATATTCGACTGCAGAAGATTTGTTCAAAATGTGATTCTTTTTCATGCTTATTTCAAACTCGTGCCTTGTCACTCGCCCTCTCAACACGTTGATGCACTTTATTTGGCTCCTAATAGCATGATTATTCTGATAATTTTATTTTTATAAGAAGTTAAAGAACAGAAGGAAAAAAAATCGGTTGTGGTTGGATTGATTTTTTTATACAACTATTGCTTGCTATTTTTCACTGCAGGCTTGATGGATGCCAAGGAACAGTGTCGTAATCCTGCTTTTGTCCACTCAATAGCAGTTCCTGAAATTGATATGTTAGACAAATCAGACAAATGGTGCAGTTGATGTGATTAATACAGAAGCTGAACTTGCTCCCCTGAGGTCAAAAGGTTCTAAAAAACCTCAGAAAGGATCTCAATCAAGATCGAAAGATACTGATCTAGAAAACCAGATCAAAGCGGAAGCAAACTCGTTCCTGGATATATATCTGAAAACTTGATCACTGTTTTGCATATTGTGCCTTGAAATATGTAATCTTAAAAATGAGTTCATTGCCACGATGACGTAAAATGCTTAATATAAGAATGTGGAGAGGATTTTACATTGCTGACATTGAACGCATTCCATTTCCATTCCAATTTTTCATATGGGTAAATACAATAATGACATGACAGAATCTCTACTTTTCAAGGTACTTGGCTAATTCTTACACGTCTCACAATTAGAATAGAGGATGATATACTTGAGGAATGAGGATCCTCTCGGATCCTTTTTATGAGGATTATAGGGATCTTTAAATTGTGTTTATTCATTGTACATCGTGCGGTCAGTTTTCATCAGATACTATTTATATTTAATTTTAAATAAAAGTATTTAAAATGATTTCTAACTGTACGATGTACGTTGAACGGACACGATTTAAGGATTCTCAGGATCCTCACAAAGAGGATCCCAGATCCTCATTCATACTTAAGAACCTTTACCCAATAAACCTGCAAGTTCAAGACCATCTATGCAATGAATTAATTGTGAAATTCTCACCGAATTAGAAGTTGTATGTTTATATCCGATTTATGGTAATTTTGTTGAGAAATGATAGGGAGATTCGCAAAAATGGAACTCTCTTTGGATTATCTATCCTCTTATGTTTTTGGCACAATGTTTTATAATGTTGTCACGAGAATTAACGTTAAACTGTGAGGTGACGAAGAGTCTATGGAGAGTCCCACTTTGTGAGAGTCTCTGTAACATCCCACATCGACCAACGAAGAGGGGGTGTTGTGCCTTATATGTATATGCCCACCTCCATATAGCACGAGGCCTTTTGGGGACTCACTGGCTTCGGATTTTATCGGAACTCCGAAGTTAAGCGAGTTTGGGCGAGAGCATTCCCAGGATAGGTGACCCACTGGGAAGTTCTCGTGTGATTTCCCAGAAACAAAACCGTGAAGGCGTGGCCGGGGCCCAAAGAGAACAATATCGTACTACGACAGAGCAGACAATATTGTGCTACAACATAGTCGAGACTGGGATGTGACAGTCTCCTCAACATTTCTCAATTTTATTTGGGTGGCGTTATCTACACATTCATTTTTACCTTTCACACACCTCTCGATTTTCGGTCTTCGGATCAAATAACTTGAAGAGTATCAAAATACATAAACTAATAAGGAGTGTGTAGAAGATAAAAAAGTGTGTGCAAAACCACCTTTTTGTTTTCTTGTCTCATCAAAGTGGAGTAATGTTCCTAGCTGTGTGACAAAATTCAAATGTTTTTTTTTTAATAAATGATAATATTAACACTAACTGGGAGATGAAGTGGGTTAAGCTTTGCATAATAATGTGGTTCAAATGTTTGAAATAACACAAATTTGGACACTTGTGATTACTACAAGTACAAATTTAACAGCTAAATCCTTAAAGATTAGGAAAAGTAAAAACCCTAATTAATCTTATCTAAACTACATATTAATAGAACTTGGTTGTCAACTAAAACTCTAATTACTACTTTATCACCCCTTATCAAAACTGAACAAAAAAAAAAATATGAACAATTTAGTAATTACGTAAACATAAGTTTTGCTGCTTTTTATTGCAACATCACAACCAAGTTAGTATAGCATGCTCTATTTAAGAATTAAAAATAAAATAAAATAATAATAAAAACTGCACATCATTATCCCAATTTTCATAATTGATTTTCTTAAAAATTTAAAAACTAATCGCACTTCCTAATAAAAAACAAAATGAAATGAATTGTTCACACAATGTGTGTGGGCATTTGCTAGTGTTAATTACCAAAGCCATTTCACAAGGCATGCTTGTAGGGCCTTTATTTTGCGAAGTAAGGTAAAAGACACCCAACTCCAGTCCATCCGAGGTTTTTGGTGGGAAAATATCAACAGGTTGACAGAGGTCGGTTGGTTCAAGGATGTAACTTGCCCAACCGAAACCTTCCTTAGACTTCCCGCAAAAATTTAAAATCTCATTCCTTCAGGCAAAAACAAAAGAAAAACAATACATAGCTCAAGCTTCCCACCTCTCTCTCTCTCTCTGTCTCTCTCCTTTCTCTGCAAAAACAATGACACCAACACCCCAACTTACACACCCTTCCAACCACCACACTCCATCCACCTCTTCCTTCTCGCCATTAAAAAACTGGGGTTTCCTCATTTCGTATAAAACCACAGGTCTCAGATTGGCAAGTGGAGTGTGAGATCCCTTTTTCCAAGGATCATTTGGAATTTTGGGTTTCTCTGGAAATTGAGGAAAGGCTTCGAATTTGTCCAAAATGATGCAGTCCGTGGCTCCTGTGTGCAATGTCTGCGGCGAGCAGGTGGGGCTTGGTGCCAATGGGGAGGTTTTCGTGGCGTGCCACGAGTGTAATTTCCCCATTTGCAAGGCTTGTTTCGATGAAGATGTCAAGGCCGGGCGTAAAGTTTGCTTGCAGTGTGGTATTCCCTATGACGGTATGTCTAGTTCTTGTATTTCTCTGATCTATGTATGTATTTTAATATGCTTTGATATATGTCTCTACATTTATCATTCGATTAGATTGGCAACGTTTTGTGATATTTGTACATGAAGTTATGTACCTTCAAGTTGTAGAAATAGTTTGGTTGATCACATTGGAACAACCTTCTAGGATAGTGATCAAGTTCCCACACTCTTGATGGTGGATTAAGATCAAACTTTTTCTCTCTTTGGCTGACTTAGGCAAGCTAATCTTGTGTGTCTGCAACTGCAAAGTTTGGTTCCTCTATGCGCTATTTGGAATTTTGAATTGAAACCCAAATGTGCATAGAGGTGAAAACTCGTTTTAAAATTGCATCCTTTTGAGTTTTCGGAAGAAGATTGAAAAATGGGCTCTTTTTTTGGTCTTGATTGATAATTGTGATATCTATGTTTTGTACGGCTAGTTACATAATCAAACTCATGATTTTCATTCTCATGATTCCTAAGCTATATATTGACTCTTAAGTTCTTCAGATAACCCGTTGGCGGAGTATGAAACAAAGGTGTCAGGCACTCGATCCACAATGGAAGCTCACCTGAATAATTCACAGGTACGAATGTGTATCTACAACTCTAATTTAAGTACTCTTACAGCTTGCTAATGTTTATACTATACCTGTTTCAGCAGGATACAGGAATTCATGCTAGGCATATCAGCAGCGTGTCTACGTTGGATAGTGGTGAGTCATAATTCTTTTCGTGAATGATTTTAGCCCCCTTGTCTCATTTGTACTAATTTACGTTCTTTTCTTTTTGTCATCCTTGAAGAATTAAACGATGAATCTGGCAATCCGATCTGGAAGAATAGAGTTGAAAGTTGGAAGGATAAGAAGGATAAGAAGGATACAAAGATCAAGAAGAAAAAGGATACACCTAAGGGGGAAAAAGAGGCTCAAATTCCACCTGAGAAGCAGATGACAGAGGAATAGTAAGTACAATCAAATCTTGGGTTTATATATAGGACACTACAAAACAAAAATGATAAAGCAGTTTCGAAAGTATACGGTGCTAGTTTTTTTATTTAGGCTTCGTGTTTTCGATTCTTTTTTCCATAAAGCTGTCGCTGTTGTCTATGTCATGCAAAGGTTCAGGTGTTCATGAAAGGAAAATCTGTTGTTTTTGGCTTAGACGAGATGAGTTTGACTCGTATGCTGTTATTTCATGTTCGTAGTAATCCTGTGATTCCAAATATTAGATACGAAAGAGAAGAAAAAAGCATTCGCACTTTACTATGCATCTCTATGAGTTAGGTTGAGATAAAAATGTCTCACATAGGTATTCCGAGCTTTACATATCGAAACATAAGTAGGTTTTACTCATGGTATTCAGTTTCCTATCTTTCGTCTCAGTTTCCTAACGATTCTTCATAGACACAGTTAATGAAATGGTTAAAAACATGTTAATATTTTGGGAAGTGTCGGAGTCTAATTTTCAAAGGAAAGCAAAAGAACAAATATGCAAGTATGAACTTGGATGTGTTCCGACTTTGGATCACATGCAATATGTAACATTTGATGCTTTATTTATTTTGAACTAGTCTGTTGTTTGAATTATGGCCTTCTATGCAGTTCATCAGAGGCTGCGGAACCACTTTCAACTGTCATCCCACTTCCATCTAACAGAATCACACCATACAGAACTGTTATAATTATGCGATTGATCATTCTCGCCCTTTTCTTCCATTATCGAGTAACAAATCCTGTTGATAGTGCTTACGGTCTATGGTTCACTTCTATCATATGTGAGATCTGGTTTGCTTTTTCTTGGGTGTTGGATCAGTTTCCTAAGTGGTCTCCAGTTAATCGGACTACATTTACTGACAGGTTATCTGCCAGGTATATATCTTCAACTGATTTTTCTTATGCTTTAACCTGGTTACCAAGGTAGGTTAACTGATGTTTTCGTGTTGGATGTACATTTGAATGGTTGTATAAACTTCCATGCCAGGTTTGAAAGAGAGGGTGAACCCTCCGAGCTTGCTGCTGTGGATTTCTTCGTGAGTACAGTTGATCCGTTGAAAGAACCGCCCTTGATTACTGCCAATACCGTGCTTTCTATCCTTGCTGTAGACTACCCTGTGGACAAAGTTTCCTGTTATGTGTCTGATGATGGTGCTGCCATGCTTACATTTGAATCCCTTGCCGAAACATCTGAATTTGCAACAAAGTGGGTTCCTTTCTGCAAGAAATTTTCAATTGAACCACGTGCACCTGAGTTTTACTTCTCACAAAAGATTGACTACTTGAAGGATAAAGTGCAACCATCTTTTGTGAAGGAGCGCAGAGCGATGAAAGTAAGTACCTAATGGCCGAAGCTTCTTATAATTGCAACTGAATACTCATGATAATATGATATCGAAATCAAATGGAAGCAATCGTACTAGTTGTTTGTCTAAATATCAAAAAGCTTTTGTTAATTACAACTTCATAACTTTTTACAGAGAGATTACGAAGAGTTCAAAGTGCGAATGAATGCTTTAGTAGCAAAGGCTCAAAAAACACCAGAAGAAGGATGGACCATGCAAGATGGAACTCCATGGCCAGGAAATAACTCGCGTGACCATCCTGGGATGATCCAGGTAGACAGATACCCTATGGTTTGTTTAGTTCAATTTTTGAAAATGTTATACTTCTCTAACGAGCCCTATATTCTTTTATGATCTAAACAAAATCTATCCGAGTCAAGTACAGATCAATTGAGCTATAAAATAACTGGAATATATGATTAAAAACTCTGTTCATCTGGGAAAACCATGATTTTAAAGTGACAGTAGTGATACCTTATATTTTGAAAAGCGTTTTGAAATGTAACGCCTCTTTTTACCCTTCTCAGGTGTTCCTTGGACATAGCGGTGCCTATGACATCGAGGGAAATGAACTTCCTCGATTGGTTTATGTCTCGAGAGAGAAGAGACCCGGCTACCCACATCACAAGAAAGCTGGTGCTGAAAATGCTTTGGTATATATACATGCTATAAGAGTGATAATACCCCATCCGAGTGCTCTAAAATTTCATTTTTAACTTGCTTGATTGGCTTGATACAGGTAAGGGTGTCTGCAGTTCTCACAAATGCCCCATACATCCTCAATCTTGACTGCGATCACTACGTTAACAACAGCCAGGCAATTCGTGAGGCAATGTGTTTCTTGATGGACCCTCAAGTCGGTCGAGAAGTATGCTATGTGCAGTTTCCTCAGAGGTTTGATGGTATTGATCGCAGTGATCGATATGCTAATCGCAACACAGTTTTCTTTGATGTGAGTTCAAAGCTATCATACATATCCCGACAGTTTGACAGTAACCTTACATTTCCTGCACAGTTGTAAAGAACTATTGAAGTTTTGAAAATATACAAATCTCTAATTTCAGGTTAACATGAAAGGACTGGATGGCATTCAAGGTCCAGTATATGTGGGGACAGGATGTTGTTTCAACAGGCAAGCACTTTACGGCTACGGTCCTCCTTCTATGCCCGCCTTATCCAAGGCTGCTTCCTCATCCTCCTGCTCTTGGTGCTGTCCCTCTAAGAAGCCCTCTAAAGATGTGTCAGAGGCTTATCGAGATGCAAAACAGGAGGAGCTTGATGCTGCCATTTTTAACCTCCGTGATATTGAGAGTATGTCATCACTAGACCTTCATTGAAACTGGATTTAGACAAATGGCCTGCGGTTGGGCTTTCAGTATATAAAAGATATTGTCTTATGCAGATTATGATGAGCTTGAGAGGTCAATGTTGATCTCGCAGACAAGCTTTGAGAAAACTTTTGGCTTATCGTCTGTATTCATCGAATCTACGCTAATGGAGAATGGAGGAGTGGCCGAATCTTCCAACCCTTCAACATTGATCAAGGAGGCGATTCACGTCATTAGCTGTGGTTATGAAGAGAAGACCGCGTGGGGAAAAGAGGTAGGGTACTATTCAACTTTTTGTAGAACTACTTGATCGAAATGTTGAAGTTTTAGAAGCTTATTCACGAATTTTGGCTGCTACTCAGTAAGCAGTGTTCTTCTATTTACATGGTTTATTTTCTCTTTTTTTTCCACAGATTGGTTGGATATATGGATCAATCACTGAGGATATCTTAACCGGTTTCAAGATGCATTGCCGTGGATGGAGGTCAATTTACTGCATGCCCTTGAGGCCTGCATTCAAAGGGTCAGCTCCCATTAACCTTTCTGATCGACTGCACCAAGTTCTTCGGTGGGCACTGGGATCGGTGGAAATTTTCCTCAGTAGACATTGTCCTCTCTGGTACGGGTTTGCAGGAGGCCGCCTCAAATTGCTTCAGAGAATGGCATATATCAACACTATTGTTTACCCCTTCACATCCCTCCCTCTCGTCGCTTACTGCACACTCCCTGCAATATGCCTTCTCACAGGAAAATTCATCATCCCAACAGTAAGTTTTTTCTGCATTCATTGTCTTAGACTGACGTAATAAAACGCCTCCCGCGCTTGTGGAAGGGCTAGCACATCACTAGTTTTAAACTGTTGAATCGTTGAATGTGTTTCTTGATACCAAAGAAACTCGGTCACTACATTTATCGAGTAAAGAATAATTCTTTTGATCTTTGATTCAGCTTACAAACCTGGCAAGTGCCCTGTTTCTTGGCCTCTTCATCTCCATCATTGCTACAAGTGTGCTTGAGTTGAGGTGGAGTGGAGTCCGCATTGAGGACTTATGGCGTAACGAGCAGTTCTGGGTGATCGGAGGTGTTTCAGCCCATCTCTTTGCCGTCTTCCAAGGTTTCTTAAAGATGTTGGCCGGAATTGACACCAACTTCACCGTCACAACCAAATCAGCCGAAGACACAGAATTCGGAGAGCTCTATCTGATCAAATGGACCACACTTTTGATTCCCCCAACTACACTCCTCATCGTCAACATGGTTGGTGTTGTTGCAGGATTTTCGGACGCCCTTAACAAGGGATACGAAGCTTGGGGGCCACTTTTCGGGAAGGTTTTCTTTGCCTTCTGGGTGATTCTTCATCTATATCCCTTCCTCAAAGGTCTCATGGGACGCCAAAACCGGACTCCAACCATCGTTGTTTTGTGGTCAGTGCTCTTGGCCTCTGTCTTCTCCCTTGTTTGGGTGAAGATAAATCCATTTGTGAGCAAAGTGGACAGCTCAACGCTTGCTCAAAGCTGCATTTCCATAGACTGCTGAGAAATTACGACAAAGTTTTCCACGATGTTGCATTCGTTATAGTTTGAATGCGAGGAAAAACTTGATCTCTGGGAATCACAAGTGAGTTCTTTGTGGAACTGCCGGCCAGATTTCTTTCTCCTCTCATTGTAGTTTAGGAAGATTTGTAATGATTTTTGTTTCCTTTTTCTTTTGGATTTTGACAATCAGTGTGTAAAGATTTAAGCATTGCTGCCCTACAATATCAGTGTAAGAAGATGTTGTAATTGTAATGAATTGACACATATGTAATCGAAATATCCTCGATATTTCGTCGATATTATCCATATTTCAGATTATGGTTACAAGCTTAGGGTATGGTTGCTCCACAAACTCACAATGGTGTGGACTGAGTGGGACCAACTTGATCCCACAAATGTGCTGCGGCAGCCGTACGAGCTATTTGGCCTTTGCCTTTAACGGAAAACTAAATTGTAAAAAGAATATTGTCAGATTAATAAGCCATTTACTTACTATTTGATTAATTACTGCATTAACATGTTCTTGTATTTAAATTTTAACATGAGCAGATGCAGCACAAATGTTTAAACAATGTACAAGTGTGGCCACATAAGGAAGCCCTTGATTTTATCGGTTATTTACGTACTCAACCGGGTTAGCCTTTTCATACAAGCAACCACTCTTATTTTTCACAATCAATGTTGCAAAAAGAATAAAAGTGAAGAAAGTTGGTGGATTATTATTAGTTTCTTTGCCTACAAGGGTGTCAGTGGCTGCTGGTTTAAGTTCTCATTTCATTGTTTTCCAGAAGGGATTTTTCATCGTGCTCGAAACACAGACACATATGTTATATGTAAGTAAAAAGACTCATGACATACTAATTTATATTCCATACATACTGAAAAATCATGTTATATGTAAGTAAAAAGACATATGACATACTAATTTATATTTCATACACACTGAAAAATCTTTCGCTTCCAACCTCTTTCATTTTTTTTTCTTTTCATAAAACCCAAGTTCTTCCATTAGTACACACACTTAATTCCTCTCACAAATACACACTCCCACTCTTCCCCATCAGGCAAGAGCTCTCTCTCTCTCTCTCTCTCTCTCTCTCTCTCTTTCTCTGTTGTCTCTCTAAAATGGAACCACCACCGTTGCTTCTCACTCTACTTCTCCACCTCCTCCTCTCCACCACCGCCGTCTCAGCCACAGCACCACTCCGCCCAACCCCATCTCCCACCTCCTCCCCCACCCCACCAAACTCCACCACCTCACCATCCTCACCATCTTCAAGCACACTCGACCCAAAGCAACTCAGAGCCCTCCAATCCCTCAACATTCCCACCCCCAAAGACCCCTGCACAAACCCCTCCATCCTCCCCCCAAACACCACCCGCTGCGACTCCTCCAAGCCCTTCCGCCACCTCCTTTCCCTCCGCCTCGTCAACTGCTCCGACGACGTCGCCCTCTCCTTCACCGCCCTCAAATCCCTCTCCACCCTCCAGTCCCTCCAGTTCCTCAACTGCCCCATTGCTCCAATCCGCTTCCCCGCCGACCTCGTCGCTTCCCTCCACTCCTTCACCTGCATCAACTCCCTCCGCCGCCTCACCGGCGTCTGGCTCGCCGGCCTCCAAAACCTCACCGATCTCACCGTCTCCAACGTCCAAGTCAATGCCTCCGGACCCTTCGTCATCCTCGGAAACTTGAAGAAGCTCAGGTCAGTCACCATCTCCCAAGCCAATTTAACCGGCGGCATTCCGAAACACATGAATTTAAACCTTACCCACATCGATTTTTCCGGCAATAAGCTTCGGGGGAAGATACCCAGTTCCCTCACACTCCTCGAAAACCTCGAAACCTTAAACCTTTCCTCCAATTCCATCAATGGCGAAATACCCACTTCGTTCGGGGACCTGATTTCGCTAAAGAACGTGTCTTTGTCCTCAAATTCTTTATCCGGCGCCATCCCGGAGTCGATTTCAGCAATCCCGGACTTAGTTCATCTCGATCTGAGCTCGAATCAGCTCAACGGAACAATCCCGAAATTCCTCACCGACATGAAGGGCTTGAAGCACTTAAATCTCGCAAACAACGAGTTTCACGGGGTCGTGCCGTTCAATGAGTCGTTCATTAGCAGACTGCAAGTGTTCAAGATTAGCGGGAACAGCAACCTCTGCTACAACCACTCTGTTCTGTCGTCGAAACTACAGCTGGGGATTTCTCCCTGCGATAAACATGGACTGCCCATGTCGCCACCGCCGGCGAAAGGCGATGATTCGTCGGCGGATGGCAGCACTAATTCGGACTATGACGACAGTGATGAGGATGATCAGAAGCAGGATCGACAACATGGGCCAAATAAGGTTGTTCTTGGTGTGGCCATTGCGCTTTCTTCTCTTGTCTTCCTCGTTATTTTCTTGGTTCTTCTCTCGAAATGCTGTCGTTGAAAGT
Source organism: Malus fusca (assembly GCA_035220775.1). Classification (NCBI taxonomy): domain Eukaryota; kingdom Viridiplantae; phylum Streptophyta; class Magnoliopsida; order Rosales; family Rosaceae; genus Malus; species Malus fusca. Next base: position 36,481,510 of record CM069068.1, read on the forward strand.
TGATCAAGCTTGAAACTGCATTGTTCTGTTGATTTAATTTTTGGGAAATATTTTCCGCATACATGGTTTCTCCTTCTGCGAGACTCCTTTGTTTCTCTCTGGATTTTCATTTGATTCAGTCAATCCAACGATCGGCTAATATATTTTGTATGTAATTTTCCTTCCTTCAGCCACAAGCATTTACCTTTTTTTTTTTTTTTTTTTTTTAGCACATCAATATTTTACACTAAGTTACACAATAAACAGCATTCATTCACGAGATTCGAATAAGACCTCTCACTTCCAAGTGAAGAGAAATGATCAATTAAGCAAAATTTAAACAATCTTGTAATAAAAACACAAATCTTTCCTTTTCCGAAAGGGAAATTTACTAATTTCCAAAGAGCGTACCAACTTTTTCATTTGCTCTATGATCTATCTGTGAATTTACAAGACGATGTTTCAAATTACAAAAAACCCTGCATCTCGACTGCTGATTAACTGTGAATTTACTAATTCACCCTTCCAATCTCAGTCACGTCAAAACTGGGGAACAAGCATAACATGCCTTCAAATTAAACCAAATCATGCACAGGACAATCAACCGAGTGAAGGGGAGGTGATTTACACTTCAACTCCAACTTCAGATTACCAGAAACCCCTGCAAGAACAATTCCCGTCCTTCATATGGTGAAAGCGGTTCGAGTCTCTTAAAACAATCTCCCTCCTAGATGTCCTGGAGATGAACTTGGCCATCTCATGACAGTCACCGCATACTCGTAGATTCTTCGTCACCCGTATGGTTTTCCCTGGTTGCAAGTTCAGTATCCCAAATGCTATGGCTAACTTCTCACTGTGCCCACAGAGGGCCACTTCTTTCTCCGCCTCATCTGCATTAATCAAAGCATACTGCATTTTCGGAGACTGGCCTTCTTCCTTCATCTTCAATCGTAATCTCTTCAATAAGGACTCTATCTTTGCAGCTTGTGGGTGTGAACTGTCTCCAGCGACAAAGATTTTAACTTTGCCTTTGATCTCTATCCAACTACAGCCTGGATTCTTTTTCAAGCCTCGCCGAGTGATCCTCTCCCTCAATTTTCTCACTTCTTCCCACTTTTCTGCCTCTGCATAAATGTTTGCCAGAAGTACATAATACCCTGTGTTTTCGGGCTCTAGTTCAAAAACATGTTCAGCGACTTTCTCCGCTAGTTTCACATCATGGTGGATCCTACAACCACAGAGCAAGGAACCCCAGATTGTTGCATCTGGCTCAATCGGCATCGTCTTGATAAACTTGTACGCCTTGGTTAGATTCCCCGTGCGGGAAAGGAGATCCACCATACAAGCATAGTGCTCTAACTTGGGAACAATGCCGTAATCATTTCTCATAGTATCGAAGAATCTCCATGCTTCATCGCGTAATCCCGAATGACTGCAAGCATAGAGTATCGAAATGAAGGAAACGCTGTCGGGCTCTATTCCTGCTTTTCTCATCTCATTAAAGGAAGCAATAGCTTCCCTTCCAAATCCATGCATGCCATATCCAGCAACGATCACAGTCCAAGAGATCAGATCTTTTACGGGAATCATGTCAAAAAGTAATCGTGCAAGAACTAGCACCCCACACTTGACATACATGTCGACAAGTGCATTGGCAACATGCCGTTCAGAAAAGTATCCATTTCTCAATATATGACCATGGATCTCTTGACCTCTATTTAGAGCTGCTAGGCTGGCACAAGCCGGAAGGACACTGGCAATTGTCATGCTGTCAGGTTTTGATTTCTGCATCATCTCGGAAAAAAGTTTAAGAGCTTCATTTGGAAGACAATTTTTTGAGTAACCTCCTATCATGGTATTCCACGAGACAATGTCCTTCGCAGGCATACGAGAAAAAACTGAGTGAGCATCTTCCATGCTTCCGCATTTTGCATACATATCCATGAGAGTATTACAGACATATAAACTCGAGTCCATGCCATGTTCCTTAATGTAGTTGTGTATATCCCTGACTTTCTTCAATGAGCCACTACTAGCACATGCATGAAGTATGCTCGTGATTGTATAAGCATCTGGATTAACACCGTCCCTTTCCATTTCAGAGAACAATCCGATTGCCTCATCTGAAAGCCCTTCTCGAATGTGCCCTGCTATCATTGAAGTCCATGACACAACACTTCTCTCACCCATCTTCTTAAAAACCTGGATTGCACTACTCAGATCCCCGCATTTCGAATACATATCCAGAACATTATTACAGAACATGACATCCTCATCAAAAGAAGCTTTTATTGCATACGCATGAAGCGCCCTGCCCAGCGAAAGATTCCCACCGGCTACACAAGCCATTAGAACATTGATAATGGTAGCCAAATCCACATCTATCCCTAAAGAAACCATCTGTCTGAAAATCTCAACCCCCTTCTCTGCAAGACCGTTAGACACATACGCACTTATCATCGAATTCCATGATATAACATCTCGATCGCACAATTCATCGAACACCTTACGTGCACTCTTAATTCTTCGATTCTTAAAATAGAAAGCCATCAGCGAATTTCCAACCGTGTTATCAGAACCGTAACCCAATTTATACAGATATCCATGAATCCATTCGCCTTCCCGCACACATCCAAGTGCCGAAAAACACTTCAAAACACATGAAAACGTATACGAGTTTGCTTGGATGCCAAGCTCCTGCATCTTCCCAAACAAGTACACACCTTCCCTGAAATTACGAACCTTCGCATACTCATTAATCATAAGATTCCAAACAAACACCTTCCCATTCGATAACTTATCGAAAACCCGCCTCGCTTCTCTTAAATCCCCACATTTTACATACATAAACACAAGTTTTGCACCCAGTTGCCCATCAGCTTCCACACCATTGTCACAGATAACTGAGTGAACCCTTTTTCCGTCTTGCAGCGACATCATTCCAGCACATAGCTCCACGACGGAGCAGTAAGCCTCCAAGTCAAGCTCGGATTTTTGAGCCCCGGACACCATTTCCATGGCGGATTTCAGATTACCCATTTCGCAGTACTTGTTAATCTTGGCGTTCTTGTCCGCAACTCCGGTGATGGCGGGTGCGGCGAGAGAGTCGGAGACGCGAAATCGGGCACGAGAAAGGCCCGAATTTGGAGATAACATAGGGGTTTTTGAAGAGGGTTTGAGGAAGATGTAACCATTTGAGGGTCTGAAAGATTTTGATTTGTTTTCGTGGCGAGGAAGAGGAGACATCGACAACAAGTTTGGCGGTGCGGTTGTGGCCACCATCAACATAGCTCTCTGTTTCTCCGTGAAGTGTGAACACCGACCAAAGCCGCGCGAAAATTTCAACTATTCGGAATCTGGAAGATAAATTTTTAAATAAATAAAATAAATGTGGCGCGTGGTTTACAAACGCCTCAAGAAGTTGTGGACAATTTAAATAAATAAAATAAATAAATGGTGGCTCGGTCTGAGTATTTCATTGTCTGGGATTGTTAGTCTTGTCGGAGAAGGATTCAAACTTTAGTGCGACAATTTAAACTAATCTCATCTACGGAGAAATAGATTCAAACTTGAGTGCAAAGGGGCGGACACGCCGATTCCGCTGACTAACTTGAAACAAATAGAAGTTTGGATATTTGATATCGGAAAATGAATTTGTTGTTTGGTGGCAATAGACTGAGGGATCATTTTTTGATGCAGCTTGTTAAATTTGGCTTGAGATTACAGATGTGCCTTCACCTTTTGAGCCGCGAGAGGAGCTTCACTTGGCTGTCGCCTGCAGCATTGGGTCTGAAAGGAATGGAAGGGACCAACCTCATCGGAGACGATCAGATAGAACGAGCAACAAGGATGGAAGTAAGAAACGGGGATCCAGAAAATCGAATGCATCGAGCCAGGAAGAGATCATTACTCTGTTCCGACTGATACAAACTTCGATCTCAAAAGAAGAGGCTGTGGAGGATGAGAAGATTAGCTCCGATGACTTCGAAGATAGGCCGCATCTGATTCGATTCTTCGGGCTCTTCACGGTTCAAGGAATCCAAAAGTTAATGTTGATGAGATGAACATCTTGTTTGATTCCTTCGTGCGCAACTTTTGCAACTAGACATGCTCATTTTTCGTGGTTAGGTCGGTTGATGGCTGTGTGCCAACCTCCTTGCATCCATGTTCGAAGTTCCGTCCCCATAGATTAGAGCAGTATAGAATATCGATGAAGATGATTATGATGATTAGATTTCTCATCTTTCACATACTATTTCTTGATGAAATTATAATTACCGCAGGCAAAATTTTGTGAAACGATCCCCAATTCCACCTCAATCAATCCCAAGGTCGAAGCTTCTTGACCTGGATAACGGAGCAACACCTTCAGCGACCAGAAGGTCCGGAACCGGGGAATTAGATTTGGTAAGAGAGGAAGAAATGAAACTCCCGAGCTGAAAGAACTCGCGAAGTCGAGAGGAATTAAAGGTTACTCAAAATTTCGCATTTACTTCGTCAGGTTCATGCAGTCGTAGATAGCCAAATGAACAAGCATTGCAGTGGTAAATCCGGCAATAGCAAACCATCGGGGTTGTTTTCTAACCCGAAAACAGCAATCACAAGTTTAGCCAAAGCAGTTGTAAAGTAAGCAATGAAACAAGAGATAAAACATGCTCCCATATAAGCAAAAAGGGTTGAAACAAGCGAGCGTCAGATAGCTCTTACGATCAAAAATACTCGCACATCGTCTAAAAGAAAATACTAGCTCTTACTTGGAAATCGGTAAACGGTAGCAATAACTTGCAAAACCTAAAACAAAATATGAGAGATTGTGGTTGATCTGTCTAGCCGGTAATATTTTGGGACTTGTTGAGGATGACTCCTTCATATTTGACCTGGAACCACTTCATTGAGTCCTCCTTGGTAACCCTGTGCTGAATACCAACGCGCGACTTGCATCTGCGGCGACGTCCCACACGGTACCCTGGGCGCTCTAGGACAACATAGAAGTCCATACCATAGATACCAGTAGAAGGGTCATACCTGACGAAAGAAGAACAAACTGGTAAGGGATGGGGTAGGTTAAAAAATATCAGAAGATAAACAGATGGTAAAAATGAATCCTAAATATATTGCTTGTATCGCAAAGTAAGAATATTCGATTTCTAGAAATTTAACACCTTAGAAAGATATACACATGATTGAGAGAAGATAAATACGACAAAAGGATGTTCTAAGGGAATCCGAGATAATCACAGGGAGGGCAAGGTAAGCATATCGTTCTCACGCATTTTTCCGGCCCGTGCTATTCGGAAATGTAAACTGAATAGTGGTGGCCTAATTCTAATCCGATAGTAGTTAAAAGTAAGTTAATGATCATATCCAACTCCGATATAAACGCTACACAACCTTCGCAATCTCATATAAGATATAATCTAAACCGCAAACACAAAACCAATCAGCATACATTGCATTTTCGCAAAATCATTAAGCACAAATATTCAACAGAGAGAAATTCCATGAGGGTAAATGCCAAAATAAAACATAGAGAAGCACTAACTTGATTCCGAGATCAATGTGTTCCTGAATACCGAAACCAAAGCATCCGGTGTCGCTGAAGTTCCTGCGCAACAGCTCGTATTCCTTGACCTTCAGTCCACTCTCCAAAAGCTGCATTGCCTTTTCGCCACGGACAGTCACGTAGCAGGCAATCTTCTCGTTACGCCTGATCCCGAAAGACCTCACAGTGTATCGAGCTGCACAGAATCACAACTCACAAATAAATACATCAATAAATAATACAATATATATATATATATATCAGAGATAACCTAATCCAATCACCTTTGGAGAAGACAGGGGTCTGGCCGCTGAGCTGCTCCAAGACCTAGAGAAAAGGGCAAAATCGGAAATGAAATATCAGTATCTACGATTTTGGATGACTTTCTGGGTTTTGGGGGGAGGGGGGTTGAGAAGCAAGTAAAATGGGGGAACCTTGGCGGCTCTTGTGAGACGATCGCCGCTTTCTCCGACGGAGATGTTGAGGACGAGCTTCTGAACCTTGATTTCCCTCATGGGATTCGCCATCTTGCTCTCCGACGCCTGAAATTCAAAACACCAAAGCAACAAATTCATCAGAAATCCAAACGATCATGAGAGAGAAGGAGAGTTGGAGAGAGAGAGAGGGAGGAGAGAGAGAGAGAGACCATTGTGGGATGAGTATTGTTGCAGAGAAGGCGGAGAAGCAGCGGAAGTTGAGAAGATTGAGTACAAATAGGAGGGGAAGCGAGGGAGCTAGGGTTTATATTTCTCATTTGGGCCGGGTCGGAACCCTCATTGGACTTCAATCCGAGAGTTTTTCGGGCCGGAAGTGAATATCTAACCCAACACTTTGGCTGGGCTCGTGGATTTCTGGCCCAGCAACATTTATATAACAATATTCAAACCTAAAATCTCTCACTTACAAACGAATAACAATACACTTGACCAACGTTTATATTTATTGAAGAGGAATTTGGAGAAATAGTTCCTGAATTTTAACACAATTAGAGCTTTGGTCCATAAACTAAAAGTATGTGATCATTGGTCCATGAACTTTTTAAAATGTGGAGCAATGATCATTTTCGTCAATTCCGTTAGATATTCCATCCAAATTAAAGGGCAAATAAGGAAAGAATGACAGAGGGGAGGAGTGGTGGGATTTTGTAGAGAGAGTAAAGTTAAGATGTTTAAGTGAAAATCTTGAAGGCTTAGTGGAAATCTTTGGATTCAAGCTCATTATGATCCACTGCAGTCCGGACGAAATATTTAACGGAGTTAACAAAAATGATCCATCTATTTCTTTGATCTCAATGCTCACATACACTAGTCTGGCTGTTTCTTCCCACGTCACATCCATGGAGGCTTCCTTCCCCTCTCTCCCTCTCACTTGTTCGTGTTTGCAGGTTTATTTACTTAAAGCAGTCGTACGGATTGGAGTTCGTGATTTTTGTGCTAGTGATCTCTTGGCGTGGAGGCAAAGATACCGGAAAACAGAAAGAAAATGGTCGCCTTCTCTTCCGGTATGCTTGTTCTTCCAAGGATATACACAAAAGTCCTGCTGCATCATGCATCGTAAGTCTCTGTAACCTAACATTTGAACTGATGAAAGTGCAGAATTCATGGAAATGTCTATTCAATTTCTCACTTAAAAATGGAGCCTACAACAAAGAAAGAATTACAACCTTTTCCCTTTCTAATTTCATGTCCTAGCTTCTCGTTTTTCTTTTTTTTCTTTTTTTTGAGCTACAAAGGCGAAGATCTATGCCAGAACCCACGAAAAGAACCTGAGAATATCACCGGTCACACTGAAAGAAAGCAGCAAAACAACTGCACTCTGCTCCTTAGTCTGAAACCTCTAGTCTTCCGGGCATACGCAGAATTTGACAGAGTGCTTTGCAAGTGAATGGAAGACCGGAAAAATCCAATTTAAAGCAACATGTCGCAATACTCCACGCGATGCACGCTGCACTGCAGACTTGAAACATAATGCAACAGAAGAAGCTTGAGATTTTATTCACATCCGTTTGCTGGAGCCTAGAACAGATTCACACGAAAAAACCATGGAAGTACAAAAGCTATCACCAAACATGCCATTATGAAGTTGCAAAATGGTTGTCCCCGCCAACAGGATACATTCCTCTCCGATGAGTTATTACCGATATCAGCAAGCGTTGCTTCATGCCACTCCTCCATAAATCTGTTATTCCCATGACCAGTAATGTTTTGCGCAGTCTCTCCACATATTTCACACGTCCTGTAGGAATAAAATGAGAAAGGAGTTGGCATAAACTCTAACAAAAAAGTTTAAACGCAGCCATAGCATTGCTTTTTATAGCGTGTTCACTATGACATTGATCCAGGATTCGAAACAGAAAAAGAACCAAATTATGAATGAAAAACTAGACCACAGTTATAAAATAGAACAAAGACCTTAGCACCTGTGCAATCTATTTTACAAAACTAAATCTGATAAGTTCTCACTTAATAATTCTTGGAGGTTCAGTAACTCAGTTGGTTTCCACATTCCGAAAGGGAAAAGACCATCGAATTTCCAGTTAGCAACGAAGTTGAACAATTTAGTAACAAGTTGAAGAAAGAAGTCTATTGGGAATCTTCGTCTTAAGTCTAGATTTCAACAGGTATAAATAAGAATTACGATCTAGTTACCCAACATTATGAGCTCAGAAACATCAAACACGAGATACAAGACAAGAAAAACATAGAAACTACAGATAGTATAGCCGAATACAAAATGAAGTTCAAAACGCGCAAAGCTTAAAGCATATTGTCGAAATACATGTATTGTTATAAAGATATGAAGAAAGAGTTACCTGTTTCCTTTTACCCTAAACCATGCTTCGGCACAATGACCATGAGCAACGCCAAGCTCATCTTTACACCCACAACCGAGTTGAATTAAATCTGCTGTGATAGAACTATTAGCAGTTCCCATTTTTCTCGGCGGTGAGATATCAGAATTTAGATGGCAAATCCTACAAACCCTTTCCCCGTCCCATTTATTACCAAACCCTCTACCACTCCCACACTTCATATCATTCACATATGAATCATTTTCTGCTTGAGGCACCTTCTTCTTTGACTCTTCCATTAATACCTTACTCGATCCCAATTCCTCAACCTTCGGAACCAATCTTCTGTTATCTCCAACTGCACTCCCAGACTCACTTGAATTAATGACAACCACGGTCTCAGATACATTCCCATCAACCGAACAGTTCGAATTCTTATTAGCTCCTTGCTCAACTTGACTAGGCACCTCATCACTACCACGCTGGCCGCACGCCTCCTCATCATTCGGCTTCTCAAGCCATTCTACCACTGCTTTATCAGACCCCAACTCACTCCCCAGTGCTTCCAAATCTTCATTTTTTCCGGTGACACAAACATCCTCTTCGGATTCAATCACAATAACAGTCTCGACAACCGACCAAACAACAGAACTTTTCGACTTTTCGCCCCCCTTTTGATCAACTCCACCCAACACCTCCCTCCTATCCTGCAAATCGCATGCCCCGGCATCCATTTCTAAACATAAACTCTCTCTCTAACCTCCAAAAGACACCAACTTTCTCACACACCCAGCAATAAAATACACACCCAATTCTAAAACTTCACAGAAAACCACTAACTCCAATAGTTCACACACAAATCCAATTACACAACCAACAGGCACATAACATTCTTATCTCTCTAAACCATAAGCAATGTGATCAAAAACCACTCCATGCGTGTGTGTATGTATAATATCCAATCATCAAATAATCGACGAATAAACTGTTAAAAAAAATAGAAAAATCCCAAGAGCTAAAAACCAAACCTTTGTCCGTACAGCCCCGATCAATCCCAGAAAAGGAGCTGCAAAAAATAGAACTTTAAATCCTCAGAAACTAAAACATGGGAAATTTCAGATCTGGGATTTTAATTCTATACGATTTCAACTACACCAAGTGTGTGCTTTCAAATACTAGAAATTGGGTTTTTGATAAAATTATATAACGTGCACGGAGGAAAGAGTAGGAGGCTGGTGCAGAATGCAAACAAAAGATAAAAACTGGATAAAAGAATACAGAAAGGTTTAAGGGAAATGAATAAATAATAACAAGAAGACAAGGAAACTTGAATTTGGATCGGACGAGGAGTGCGGAGATTTATTTCTTTTTTTTACGGAAGGTGAAGGTGCAAAGAAATTGAATAAAAAGATTTCTTTTGATTTGGTAGATGGGGGAATTTAATGTAATTTTATTTGGACAGGAATTCGATTTGGCAGAGAGATTGTTTGGGGTTGCGTTTTGAATGGGTAAACTTTTTGTGTGAGTGGCGCGACTTGAGGAAACAGAGGAGGAGTTTACAAGGTGGGAAGGAAGTCTTCGGATAGATTCAACTGTTTGCGGAGTTACTTCCAAAGTTTGGTTAGACGTGATGTTTATTCCCATTGGCAAAGCCAAGGACTCCTTGCCATGTCATTTTTCCTTTAAGGATATACCGGCAATGAGCCGCGTATGACTCCGAGTTGTTCGAGGCTTAGAGTGGTACTAAATCGAAAAATAAGACGTGTATAACTCTTGACGTAGAATTCTGTAGTGAGGTCTCTGTGCCTCTCGCCTTCTATTGGATCTAGGTCAAAATTTTCCGTTTTCTTTGGGATAAACTGATAATAAGCGTTGCGGATAACTCTCGAGGTAGAGTTTTGTAGCGAGGGCCAAGGGGCTACCATTAGCCTTATAGCTCTGCAAGAAATTATATTTTAAATAATAATGTTAGACCATATTTTATACCATCTCCAACTGAGGAGGCCAAAGGGTCAAGCCAAACATAGCCCTTTGAATCATCTCAAACTGAAGGGGCCAAAGGATCATAGGCCAAATATAATTTATTATTTTAGTTGAATTAATATGGTTATTTTAATTGAAGGGTCTGAAGCCGGGTAGCCGTTGTCATTCAAATGGGCTGAGCTGGAGGGCTGGCTGGCCTGATTTAGGGGTTTTGGCCCGGTGGGGCCCACAAGCCCTTTGGTCTAGCCCTCGGTTGGAAACGATTTTCGTGTCATTCCGAGCTGTTTTTAGCCCTATAGCCTTTTGGCTGGGTCAGTTGGAGATGGCCTTAGTGCCTCCTAACTTCTACTTCTTGATGAAAACTTGTAGTGTATATATGTAAAGTTTTCCCGTTTTCTTTCTTTGGTTTACAAGTTAATGAGACTCATGTTTCGTGATGTCTGGTTGGATTCAGAAAAAAAAGACTAAAAATGGTGCACCAACCCTATTGCCAAGAACATGTTGATGCTGCAAAGCGTCTAACTTGAGTGGTACGTAGAGGGCTTTATTTCTCTATTTAAAAATATAACAAGAGTTGGATTAATTCTTAAATTTGTCATTGGCTCAAACTTGGGTATAAAGGTATCTCCTGCCTAAAATTAGGTTAAAATAATGCATATAAAACTAATAAGATATGGTGCATTTTCATGAAATATAAGTGTATATACATTGTATTAGGTTGGTGGTACGAGGAACATTTTGTTGATCGGTCTAAGAATTATAATTGCAGACCTAAGATTTAACTTCTTTGAAAACTTCCTTATAAGACGGAATTTTAAATAAGATTGAAGCACAATTCAAAAGCAAACAGAAATTACAAGATATGTAGAGGTGGCAAATCAACCCATTGGATTGTTAATGAGGACCCGTTAAGAATGTGTACATAGCTTAATATTTAGGTTGCTAATTTCGTCACAAAAGCACTTCAAATTCAATAATTTAGAAAGATAGAAAAAATCAATTTATTTTGTATTTGAGAGAAGGGGCCAAAAACTCCGACTTACAAGTAGATAGATGATGAGTTTTGTTACCCCTCTATCTAAACTTTTGAAGTATCTTTATATAAATCGCGAGGTGTTTGTTTTTATTTACTAACCTTGTCAATACGAGACTAAAAAAATAATCATATTTTCGAGTCTTTAATTAATTTGTATAAGAAATAAATATGCACCTTCCGGGTCAGGCGGACCCTAATTACACGATAAACAAAACTCACCAATCAATGACATACAAAATGCATCCAAGTTATAGTATGTTGAATGTCGATTAACCAATTGGGTGGAGCTGACTTTACTTGGATGGTACACAACAACTCTCTTATAAAGGTATAATATGAAATATATATCTTTAACTCAGGGAGGTTTAAGCTTAAAATACTTGAACATAAGGTAGTTTGATGAGATATTAGGGGGAGGGGGAGTTGATTTGTAGGAAAGAAGTTAAGTAGGGTTTGTTTTTTCTTGGATGGTACAGTTACCCAACTAATTGACAATAATTAATTAGTATTATCATTAGCTTAATTAGGGATAAGATAATCAGACCTTGAGCGTCAATATAATTATCTTCTTTTGTCCTGATAGAAGTAATACTACTTGTTTCAAGAGGCATTATCTGATTAAGATATACAAGGCCCCTGCAAAAAATGCAAACATAACTCAGTTAACTTTGTATGTACCCAAAAAAAAAAATATTATAACTCAAACAATTTGGAATTAACTTATTTATATTTGGGATTCCATGCACGACGATATTCTAAATTAATAACACTTTTTAATTATGTGTTTAACTTGCCAACATGACTGATGTATCTTTTTATAAAAGTAATAGTGTTTCATTTCCAAGATTAATCAAGTACAAGAGGTGTCATGTGAGTACATTTGCTCAAATTATCAATTTGTTGATGGTAGATTATTCGCAACAATTGTACGGCTATCACAATAGACCAACATAACCAAGAGTTCTGTAACATACCTGTCACAAAAATGGTATGTTTGTCGCATCATTGAGTTATTAGTTTAGAATATAATATCACGGTGGAAGGTGCAATTCAAATCCATGAAATGAAATGTACTGGGGAAGATTACGGTACACCAGGTACATGTCGACCTAGAGCATGGTGATCTGTGTAAATCCGACGCATGCATACCCTAAGATAGAAAATCAAATTACATGAACGGGTTCATCATCACATTAATTTCTTATTCAATAATATGATATAAAAAGATCTGGTCCAACGAACCTGATCCATATAAATCGTTCTTCAAAACCAAATGATGGATAAAGAAGGTCTAGTCCCACGGCCAGTCAACCACCCAATAAGGTTGTGTACACGTCATGAACCCTAATTAAAGGCAAAGACTATGAACTTGAGAAAGAAACCAAGGCTGGCACTTTGGCATTAGCATGTGGTCATGGTGATTTGCCAAACCACAACCAATCTGATGTGGTTGCAACTTACAAAAAGGGAATCAAGATTCTTATCCAAAAAAGGTCTCAATCATGGGTTTGTTCTATCTGTCTACCGTATATTGTGCCACCATTTTGATCACTTACAGAACGAGAGAAGTCACGAATCATGAAGAATAAAAACGAGATCAATTAGTCTTCTCTGCTTGATCCAATTCCTAAAATTTCAGGTGCTAGATTATGGAGTTTACGGTGGAATCCGCACTTTTCCGATTCCATATTGTTACTAACCACATGAAAAATTGGGAATTGAAGTGATTCCAATACCGATGTTTTAGTAAAAGCAGAAAAGTCGAGAATCGAAATAATCGAAATCATTTTTATTCTCAGTTGTAAGTAAACATGTTAATTTGATTAGGAAAGAACTCTAACGTAAGATTCATTTACAGTTGCACTTTCCTTTTGAACTTGCCTGCGAGCCTGCGAAGGGGCAGACCGACAGCCCTAGCCACCTGGCCTAAACCACGTCTGCCATTGCCATTACAGTCTCTCTTTAATACTACAACTCGATATTTTCTTGTCAACGAGGTCCTGAAAGCTCCATGGCTTCAATGATGAAAGAAGACTCTTGATGCACATTACTACAAGTCCTGGAGGAACCATGAGCCCTGGCCTCAAAGAGGTTGGTTCCGCCTTGTGATCCCTCAGTATGTCCTGATTGCCCAACAAGGCCTTCCAAAATCTTCAAGACGTCTGACATCTTTGGCCGGAGGATGGGGTTTGATTGAGTACACTGGAGAGCTAACTCGACACATTGTTCTAGTTCTATTGCATCGAAACATCCTTTAAGATCTCGGTCTACTAGCACTTCAAGCCTTTTATCCTCATGTAGGGTCCTAACCTGCACAATTCAAGAATCTGTGAAATGTTTGAAAAGGCACGAAAACGGAGACAAAAATGAAAGAGTGCAAACTAGGAATTGTGAAAGATTAACTCTTCTTTTTTCACAGCTTAGATGTATGAGACAGACAAGGATGAATTATAAACCGAAAAACATTCCCGCGAATAATGAGACAGACAATTTACATGTGAAACTAACACTATTTACCAAATCAAGAATCATTCCCTTCTGAACTTGACCATTTCCAGCATCGAATGCTTTCTGCCCTGTTATGAGTTCCAGAAGCAGTATACCGAATCCAAAAACATCAGTTTTTTCAGAAGACTGCCCGGTTGAGAGATACTCCGGTGCTATGTGCCCTACAGTCCCCCGCACTGCAGTAGTAACATGTGATTCCCTCCTATCTAACAGCTTGGCTAGACCGAAATCCCCAACTACGGCTTCATAACTTGCGTCAAGTAAAATGTTTGCAGCTTTGACGTCCCTATGAATAATTTTTGGATTACACTGCTCATGCAAGTACAGGAGTCCACGGGCAGCCCCAAGGGCGATACACGATCTTCTGTTCCAATCCAATGATGGTTTTTCTCGACCAGTCTCTGTTGGTAAAACTCAAATCGTAAGAACAACCAGCAAAGAAATAAAAAAGATAAGCTACTTAGTATAAAAGACGAATGGTACATGAACAAATTGTTAAACTGCTTGGACCGAGGAAGACATTTAGAATGCCTCACTAGTCAAAATATAGACATGTGAACTTACGAGGAATATCAATTTCCTTCACGAAGATAACAAATGAATTCTTATTTGATAGGAAAGAAGGTAGAGACATATAGCAATGCATCATTGTTCTGCAATTAAACCCCAAAATAGGAAAGCAACAGAATGATTTCATCATAGGGAAGAAATAAGCAACGAAACGAAATGAAGACGGACCTCTCAAACGGTCAGCAACACTTCCATTTGGCATAAAAGGATAAATAAGCAACCTCTCGTTTGGAGTCATACAAAAGCCATATAAACGTAAAAGGTTTCTATGCAAGGCCAAGCCAATCATTTCAACTTCAGTTTGAAACTGCACTTCTCCAGTGAAATTTGGATCTCTCAGTCTCTTAACTGCTATCATTGTCCTATTTGGAAGACATCCTTTATACACGACTCCATATCCACCTTGCCCTAGGATGTTTTTGGAACTAAAATTGCTGGTAGCAACTTGCAATTCTCGAAAGGAGAACCTCTTCAAGTGACTAATGTCAAATTCATAATCTTGCTGCACTGCAAATATGAACCACAGTACATCATGATATAGACTGCCATATATTGTGCTCAATAAAATAAGTTAGCGTAGATCAGGAAGTACCATAAGATGTAAAGAGAAGACGAGATCTGTACCAACGCACACAAAACACAAGCAGCATTATGGAAATGACAAATGTACAACTAATGCCTAGAGCAACAGAAAGCACCCATCGGCGGTGACTGCTGACTTTCTTTGGTGAACCTGCCTCTGCAGGTAAATTTTCGTGAACGTGAAACCATATCCAAGAAACAGTACAATAAAAAACGGATTTGAGAGGTTGAATTACCATTTGTTGGTTTGGAGACACCAACGCAGATTTGTGCTGAGTCTGGTGATGAAGGATTGCAAAGAAAGCTGTTCCCTGTAACACTGCAGTAAAACGAGTAAACTCTCAGTTGAAGTTAAGGTGTTCAAACAAAGCTCGTACTGATTGAATTTTTATTACCATCCCACCCTCATTCCTTTTGTTTTTTTAAACTAAGATTTTATTTCTCCCGCAAACAATATTTCTGCTGATGGTCTCACCTGTAGCCTTTTGCCTGTATTTTTGGAGTAGGACCACTAAGATTGTTAAACGATAAATCTCTGTAATATTAGTCGGAAAACAAAATTAGAGCCGCTCTAATCAATACAGAAATAAGAATGCACGGTTACAAATGAAAGGAACACATACAAGAACGAAAGATCCGTGAGATGAGTAACTTAGATGAGTCAGAAACCCCAAAGAACTCGGAATGCCTCCAGAAAACTGGTTACCCGAGAGGTCAAGAGTTTGAAGCTCTGAAAGCGTCCCTATCGCGGCTGGGATGGGACCAGATAACAGATTGTTTTGTAACAACCTGAAATATATGAACTGAACTATGAATTAACAAGCTGTAACTACTTTTCATAACTACAAGCACAATTACATTCACCGGTAGACCTTTGGTATGTTTCTCATTTATTCGATTTTCATGCTGATTGCACATACTTCATGTTATACAGCAGAATGCATCATGTAATAGTAATCTTTATCCTTGAGAGACAAACAAGGCGCGGAGAATATCATATTCCGATGCATGTACACAGTTCCAAAGACAAAGAAATGAGTTCCTACAACAAGGCCTCCTAACACACTTATGATTATCCTAGTGTTCCAACAGTTCTTGTTCAGAAAGTACCCTGCATTGCGATAAAACTTGTTTGAACAAATTTATTGTCTTCTACTCATGTTAACTCACAGAAGCGCAAACGCTTGCTAAGCAATTATCTACTTCCCCTGCCTGAAATAATACTTGGATGTTTCGTTCGATCAATTGAAACACCCCATAACTTTTCATTTTTCCACATCTATGTACTGAATGACACAATTAACAAGTGCTTGCTACATATTGCATACAGATCAAACTGTGGCTTACAGTGTTCGAATGTGACTCAAGTTCCCAATACTCGGCGAAAGCATCCCGGATAAATCCGTGCTGACCATTGCACTGGCAAAAGCAAGAACATTAAACCCCATTTCGAGTTTAGCCACACATGCATGCTACTAACTGTATAAAATTCATAGCTTCCAACAGACAGAAGATAACACTGGTTTCAACAGATGCTCCCAAAAGAAAACATTCATTTTTTTCTTGTTTCATTGATTTTTTTTTTTGGAAACTGTTTCATTCATTTTAAGAAAATTAATGAAAATGACTTGAAAACTTTAAGTTTTAATGATAAGGACAAAATAAAGAGTAAAATGAATAGTACCAAGATTGATTTTTTAGTGTAAAATGTAGTTTTTCGTTAAAATAAACAGTACCGGAAGCTTTTCGTTAAAGTTCCATTGATTTTAACCAAATGTAATGCACCATCCAATACTTTGCACCAATATTTTCCCACAGCATTTTATCGAGAAACAAACAGAAACTAACACACAATGTAGAATTACAGGGACACTCACAGGGAGATAACAAAGCCCTCAGTGGAGCAACCGACCATGTTCCAAGTGCAAGGATCGACAGAGTTTATATCCCAACCGTCCATCACACTCATCTCATCCTTCATCTCTCTCTTCACCGACATCAATGCAGCCACTAAAGCCCCACCAAAAACAAGAAAGTCACACAAACAATTTCACCATAAAAATAAAAAATAAAAAATAAAAATAAAAACCCGAAAAAATGGAACTCGGGTTTTGAATCTCGAGGGGTCGTACCTTCAAAGTTGACACCTTTGGGAGAGAGAAGGCTGTCAGAAGCGGTGGCCAAGGACATACAGAAGCAGAAGCCAAAAAGCAGCTTTTTGACACAGTTGTTTTCCATTTTTAACAGGAAAAGAGAGAAGACAAAAGCAACTTTTTACTACAGCAAAATGCAGGGAGTGAAAGATTGTGTTGACTGAACTTGAGCTCCACCACCACCACCACCACCACCAACAACTTCTGCTTTTCTCTCTCTTCTTTTCTTTAGTTTCTTCTCGGTTTGGAATCTATGTTTACTGTTTTCCTCGAAAACCATCGCGAATGAAATGATTAAAGAAGGAAAAAGATAAAATTTTGTTTAGGATCGTAAGACCAGGACGGAGGGGAAACTCGAGATTCGGGAAGTGACACAGATTGTCTGCCAAATTGTATTCTGATCGTTGCATTTGTTGTTGACTTCCTTGTCATTTACTCTTTACCCCAATGTTTTTTTTCTTTCCCTTATCTACCAGAGTGATTAGTCACTTGCTAGCTCAACGTTTATTAGGAGATTGCTCCTCCCTGACCACTTTAGTCGTAAGTAACGAATATTGTGTACATGTCGTAATCAAAATTGTTCATTTCGTGAATTACGATATGATGATACTTGTTTATTGAACAAATTGATAGCGTCGACCTTAATTAAAATTCTCATAAAAAAACTATCCAAGTGAATTGATTTTTCACAAACATAAACTTCAAAGTTTTAATTAAGAAAATTAACGTTTTAAAGTAGGATGCGTGGAATAATTACATTTATTTGTAACGTAGACAATTACAATTTACAACTGCGTGAAAAAGAACCAGGAGCCTCTCCTGAGCACTTCCCTAGGGATCCTAGGGATCCCGCAATCTTGTCCGTTCATTTTATATCGTGCGGTCAGTTTTCGTTAGGTACTATTCATATTTGAATTTTAAAATTTTAATTTTAAATAATTTCTGACCGCACGATATACGATGAACGGACAAGATTGCGGGATCCCTAGGATCCCTAGGGAAGTGCTCAGGAGAGGCTCCTGGTTCCGTGAAAAATGCAATAAACTGTAGTCGTACTCAAATTTGACAGGACAAGTGCAAAGCTCTCGCTAGTGGCGCCAAGGTCAATGCTGCCGGTGCTTTGGACTTTTCCAGTGCGTAAAGGACATGCTCACTCAAAATATTTCAATTCGGCTTGTCGGCACAAATTCACCGTCACGTGGCTCCATTCTAACGAAATAAAAACATACGGGCACAGAATGTCATTGTAGCGGTAAATCCATGCCATATAAACCCTTCTTCTTGTTCGGGAACCAATTGAAGTCGAAGACTCCCAACTCCACGAGCTGAACTGATGGAAAATGTGATACCTCAAATTTGAACCTTAGGAAGCACGTAATACACGAAACAAGGACGCCAAAATGACGAAATCAAAACCTAATCTGCGAATCCACTTGCGAAAAGTTAAAGCACTTGACAACGCATTATAAGTTAGTTTCATGCAAGTCTCTCTAGCGCTTTCTTGATCCTCCCTGTAACAAAATGTTGTGTCCCAACCATGGAGGGTGTATACACAACTCGTTAAATCATGGAAATGCGACATAACAAGGGGCATAAACCACGAAAGCGAGGGATGGGGTGGGGGAGGAGACGAAGCAGTACATTAAGGAGACAATGCATTACACTAAAAAGTTTGCACAAACAGTAGCCAAGTAACAATATTTGTTCGGAATTTCAAGTCGGCGACCACAAACCACCGCAGGACTAAATACGAAACAACATTTAAGTAGAGGAAACCCATCCAGCAGCAACCAACGACATTCTCTATTATGAGAGCCCTTCTTCCTAGCTATATAAATACACGTTTCCAGGTTTCCCGGTTTCCTAGCTTTTCCTCGTCTAACGGCAGCTTCCTTACCAGTCCGACTCCGGCTATCTTTTACTATCAAACATGTACATGAACAAAAAGGAACTTCGGGGAAAGGGAGGAAATCATAGAGGAGAGACCACATTACATGAAGCCATCCATCCCGCCGCAGTTTGTACTCTTCTTGGTAGAGCAACAAAATGACAATCTGTCGTGATGGCTTCAATCTGTCGTGATTTACCCACAAAGAAAGTAAAACCTTTGTGTCACACATCAACTAGAAGATAGCAACTTGGATTTTAACTTCTCCACACTTATGTGCCGGCCGGATGCGAGAAGTTCAGACCCATCTGGCGTTTCACATGATCAGGTATCAACCTATTGATAAGTTCTGGGGTGGCGCCGGACAACTGCAAGGAGGAATTAAGTATTTGTATTTAGGTATGGGATTATAAAGACCTTGGAAGTACAATTCATGCTTCTTTTTTTATTCTAGCTACTGACAGGCATGTTAAGGCTCCATAACCAGATTTAGAAGAAAACAACATACCTCCTGCTTGAAATTAAAGAGAGGTGGAAATGGGCGACCGTTTGGAAGACGAGCATTGGGCTCACGAAGGTCATCAAAGAAAGAATGTGCACATGCTTCTAGCTGCAAAGACAAAAAGGGACGTGCAACAATAATGAAAAAGAGAACCTCATATATTGAAACAGAATTCCAAAGGTAAAATTGTTGAGCCAGGAAACTCATTTTTCACCAGTGAACAAAACTAAACTCATGAGCACCGAGAATCACACGCTTTCACAAATAGATAGAGAAAACAAATGCTTCACACCCTAATCTTAACTCACGAGTATTGATAAGCGACTATCAAACAAAACTGGATCCTCAAACAATAAATAATGACATCAGTACTAAATTAATTGCATTGAACTTACAGCTGTGCAGCGAAGACTTGGTGAATATTGCAGCAGTCTTGAAGCCAGATCAATTGCTTCTGGAGGCATCCGTTTGTGGAAAACCTAAATTAAGGAGCCCGAGTTAATACGACCTACCACTACCACGTTAAAGAAACAGAGGAACTGAACTTTATAAATCCTACCAAGTGTCTGTTTTATTTATCAATATTATTTCGACAAAAGAGAAAATATGCTTACATTGCAAACTCCTACAGAAAATGCCTAGCGTACCCAATAGATTATACATTAATGTGATCAGTGCAATATTGCAAGGAAGCAAATCTAAATACCTTGTGCCAAGGATGAGCTTTTATCTGTGGAAACCGAAAATCAGTATAATTTGGATTCATGCACCGAATTTCTTCACGTGTTGGCGTGCCAAGAACCTGCAAGATATATTGTAAGATGCTGACTCATGATTACAAGAACTGCATAATTTAAGAATTGACTATCACAACTCACCTTGATGATCTCCACAAGCTGGTCAACTGCATTTTCTCCCGGGAACAATGGCTTCAAAAAACAGTAGAGTATATATGAGTACATCTATAGTAGGAACTAAATCAATTGTGGAAACAGAATCAACTAACATCTTAGAATGTTATAAAGAACTGCTAACCTGGCCCAAAAGAAGCTCTGCTAGGACACAACCAGCTGACCAGATATCGATTGAAGTTGTATAATCCGTGGCACCAAATATAAGTTCAGGAGCCCGATAGAAACGTGAACATATGTATGATATGTTTCCTTCTCCTTTCACCTACACAAGAAAATTTACAAGTGAATGAAACCCTACATAGAGAGACTGAAATACAAAAAAATATTTAAAGCCTGAAGGTAACATACCAGCACTTTTGCACTTCCAAAATCACAAAGCTTAACTTGGTGAGTAAGAGGATCAACCAGAAGATTTTGAGGCTTCAAATCCCTATGGCAAACTCCAGGAACGCTGTGTATGTAAGCCAGCCCTCTAAAAATCTGGAATGCATTGCCAAATTAGTGCCACAGAATATAAAACAAGAAGCCAACATCCGGAAGGTTCATCATGTATTACCTGGTACATGTAAAGCTTGACATAGATCAGTGGCATTCTCTGGTTTGCATTGCTGTAATGCTTCAAAACGCGGTACATAGTCTCCGGGACATATTCCATAACCAGATTGAGAAAGAGTTCATTTTTACTGGTAGTGGAAAAGAAACAGTGCTTCAAAGAAACCACATTTGGATGGTCCATCACACGCATCAATTGAAGTTCCCGATTCTTGTATCTTCTGTCCTGCAAAACCTTCTTTATAGCCACAGTCTCGCCGCTTTCCAAGCATTTCGCCTGATCGAAAAGAATTATCAGCTTCAATCACAACAAATGAACTGGTACCAGGTCACAAAACCTACAAAGATGATACTATGACATACCTGGAAAACAATTCCAAATGAACCGGTTCCCACAACGCGCTCCGCCATGTAACTAATAGTCTGCAAAAAAAGCATAATACCCAAACAAATCAACTTCCAAAGAGAGGATAACCAACCCGATCAGCGATAAAAACATCTAGATCTCAAAAATTGGATTGACAATCATATTTTAACCATTCAAATCAATCAAGAAGCAAATTTAAACAACGACACGCAGGTAATAGAGCAAATTCCAAGGATGGTACCTGTTTTGGTTCTCCATTTTTGCCTCCAATGGTTGTGGATATGATGTGACCGGTCGGATCGCTACCGTCTACAACGGGAGCAGAAATTTCCTGCACAACACGTAAAGTTACGACTTTGAAGTAAACAAATTTACCACAAAATATATGGAATTCACCATTAGAGCCACCAGAAACATGCACAACACGCCACGGATCACCAAAAAAAAAAAAAAAAAACCCAAAAGCTTCATGAAACGAAATCCCTAAACGATCACAACAAATATTTTGCTATTTTTCCACAGATCGGTAGCACATGATGCAAGTGCGATGCAGATTGAAAACTTCCAAATTTAACCCAAATTACACAAAACCTTCCGACTTTAATCGAACCCAGTTGTTTCACATCACTGTGATCTGAGCTAAAACTGGAAGTGCCCCAATAAAAACCTTGAATTTGAAGAACCCAAGCTCATACCAAAATCCAGATCAGAGAAAAAGAAACAGAACCGCTGCTCAGCTGAGAAAGTTTCTACCTTCCGCAACCAAACATAAACAAAAATTAGAGAAAGTAATGAGGGACTGAGAGAGTACCTTATCGTCAGCCATGCTCAGATGGGAAGGAAGAGGAGAGAGAAAGAGCGAAAGAAAGAAAGAGCAAGAGGAGAGAGAGAGAGAGAGAATCAGACTGTAAATTTTGTGGGGAGGAAGGAGAAGACCATGGCGGTGGCGGGAGTAGTGGTGGCGGTGGTGGATGAGAGAGAAGAGGAAGAGGAAGAGAGAGAGAGGGATGAAGAGGAAGAGGAGGAAGAAGAAGAAGAAGAGAGAAGAATTAGAGGTGTCCGGTACAAACAACTCCCATGTGACTCCAGCTCTTCCTTTTCAGTTTTTGCTTCTTCTCTCTCTCCTCTCTTTCTCTCTTTCTCTCTCTACCCAATGGAGTGGGCCCCCTGGTCTATTCCTTGCCCCCAATTACGACTTTGCCCCGCCTTTTCCTTTATGTCGTCCGCCGACGTCGTCAATTGCCCGATTTCTGTCTTTCTTTCACTTTTTCTAATTTCCTCACCCTGCAATTATGCAATTTCCTTTTCGATTATTTAATTCCATCTTTTTTGTGGGTGTTTTTTCAACGGTTAAACTAGTGATCTGTCTTTGTATCTCTATTCTGAGAAATCGTCAGTGTTTTTGTAACAGCGTCACGTAATTTTGTTATTATATATTCATATGTAAACGTAAAGAGAAATGTTACAAAGAGTCTCCTAAAAATGGGGTTCTTAGTGAATTATTTGTCACCTCAAGTTTTTTGCACAATATTTTATGCTGTTAGTACAGAAATTAACTTTAAATTGTGAGGTGTTAGAGAATCTATAGAGAGTTTCAATTTGAAAGTCTCCTTAGCATTTCTCTAACGTAAATTAGGGTGGACACTTTAGCTAGTTTACTGACCAACCTATTCGAAATTGATTGGGTTCGATTTACATTAGATAAAAAATCTAATTGTTCGTCCAATAGGTGGGTTGAGTTCGATTTAAAGTATTATTAACCAGGTTAAAATCGACCAACCCGAATATCAACAATTCTTAAACATACATGTATATTACATAGAATGTAATAGTTGTTAAACACGCTTGTCTATTTATACTTGATTTCAGTAATTAATTTTAAATATGACATATATTTTCAATTAGTTGTCACTTATATGCACTTAACAAATCAGAAACATAGTAAATAATCACAACCCGTGAAATCGCCCAACTCAACCTGCCTTAGAATAGTTTGGATGGGTTAGTTTGCCCAATTTCTTAAGTGAAAGTGAGTTTAAATAAGGGGTGTGACTGCTATCCACATACCCTTTTTACTTCTCATACATCCTTATCAATTTATGTCATTTGATTTTCTTCAATTCGTTCAATTCGACAACTGAAAATTGAAGGGGATGCACACCTCTTAAATAATGTCAATCCAAATCTATTGAGTTGGGCAACGAATTAAAGTCCAACCCGACTAACACACTTAATATTCACGTCCAATATAAATATACCGTTGTATAAGAATTTAAATAGATCGGAAAATCACCCTTTGTCTTGTCTTTTGTTTCCCTTTTGCCTAGTTTTTTTCCCAGCCATAGAGAATCATCATCAACATATTAATTGAATTGCCTACAATTTCCCCAACATACCATTAGCAACGAAAATTGAAAAGACATGGCATGGGGCATTCACTCATCACTGCCAGATTTAGATATCCCCGATTGTATATACTGAATGTTATTCTTATCTCACGTCATGTGACTAAATAATTAGTCATGATGAGTTTTTCAATTAGTTTTGATGAGTTTTTTGTTTTTCTGTTAGACGTCGGAGAATACTTCAATATTTCGGTTATATTCACCAACATATACAATTGCTAGACATGATAGGATACATTCATTCATCGCTGCCAAACTTAGATAACTCAACTATACGTAATTTATTGTTGTCTTATCTTTCGTCGCGTGATTAGACAATTGGTTATGATTTTCTATTAAAAATAATTTGGTTATATTATGTACTTATGTATACAACAACTACACTTGAGTTTTCTCCTACAAGTAGAGATCTATGAACGTGTTTTCCTTACCTATATAACTGTTCTAAAAATCCCCGCCTAGCGCCGCTTAGGCCCTCCTAGGCGCTAGACGGTTGGCCACCGTCTCGATTAATGCATAGGCGTTTGAAAATTAAGAAATGACACCTAGACATACTGAGGCATCCACTTAGCCCGCTTATACCCATCTAGACACCCGCCTAGGTTGCGACTCATTTAGATAGAACATAGATAACTTTCATTTTGCATTTTATTTTTTCAATAAATTGTAAGAGACTTGTTGAATACTTAAAGCAACACACATTATATATTTGTCCTTCATGTTTTCATTATATTCCAATAGCTCATAATATATATGTCATTCCATTTTGTATTTTATGATGAAATCATATATATTTTAAGTATTGTTAGCGAGGTTATCTATTCCTCTAATATCTTGCCATAATATTCTAGATTGGGTGAAGTTTAGTAAGTTTTATAGGTCTACTCTTGGAGTGTACTCCAAGCCTTTCTGAAACCCTAGTCTATCCTCCTGTCTCCTCCTGTCTCATGGCCACCGATTCTTCCTCCTTTCTTTCTTCTTCATCTTCCTCCTCATCCGTCACCCCCACCCACTTCTCTAACCCTAGCACTGCAAGCTTCCTCAAACTCGATGAAGAAAACTCAATGGCTTCGACAGATGAAGCCGTTTCTCATTGGCCAAAGTCTATACAAATTTGTTGATGGGTACTATGCTCCTCCTGCCACCATTCTCGTCGTGCCGCGGACCGATCCCAAGTCTTATGATAGCTACGATCAAAACATCCAATCATGTGATGACTGCTTGAATCCAACATGATATTTTACTTTAAACTAATTAACTTGCGGAAAGAACGAAATATCCCAACTTCGGTTTAGAAGAACGAACACATTTTGTTTTAACTAATTTAGCTACACCCACGTATGCATGATAATCAAACACTTTAAATGTACATTGCTAGTTTATGTTAGATCAGACAATAAGAATTGCAGGATTGCTCACTCCTAGTACTGCAAGCCTTGTGGTCCAATGGCCACAAAGGAGTAGGGTTTATGAAGTTGAGTTGAATTGCATTTATGCCATTGATCAACTCTGGTACATGGATTAGGCAGTTGATGGTTTAATGAATGAGGATTCTCCAGATCCTGTGAGGATCTCGGGAATCCTCAAATCGTGTTCGTTTATCGTACATCGTATTGTTGATCAGTTTTCGTCAGATATTGTTCATGTTTAATTTTAAATAAAATTATTTAAAATAATTTCTGATCGCATGATGTACGATAAACATATACGATATGAAAATCCCCAAAATCCTCATAAAGAGGATCCAGAGAGATCCTCATTCTAGTTTAATTAGTTTAACTAATATAAAACTTAAACCAAATATAAAATTAAAGAACGAATAATTAAACGAGAAGAGTGAGTCACAAAGTGGAAAGCTCAATAATATATGTCTTAATATTTTGAAGGTTAGATTGTCTTTTTCGCAGTCTTTCAAGACTTTGTAAACCTCCATATTTTATTATTCTTTGACCCATCGATCGACCTATGCATTTTCTTATTCACACTACTATATCTCTATCCCAATTCAACACCACTAAAGCATTACAGAATCATACAAATGTTTACTTCTTGATTAGCCGAAAGAAAAAGCTTTAAAGTTAATATAAAATAGCACTTAATATTAATTAATTGCTCATGGATAGTTATTAGTTTTTTTATATTTTATAGTCGGTGAATTTTTACTCACCGTCATTATATTTTGAAATAGTGGTGAGCATTAGCACTATTTGATTGTTCTTAAATAAATGCAATTGAATCCATCTATTACATAAATCTAAAAGTTTAAACTCATGTAATAACTATCGTGATTTTAGAGCATGCATTATCAGAGTCAGATGCACACGGGGATCTAGGTGGTACCAAGACCACATGAGATTAAGAAAATATACATGTGAAAGTTTTTTGGATCCTTTGAATGTTTTGAATGGGTTCCTTTGTACTTACCAAGTGTTTGATGTAATACATGTTAGGCATATCTCGACAGGTTGCGTGGACAACACTCGACAAATTCTTCAATATCACTTATCAAATCTTCGACGAAATGTCCCAATGAATAAACTAAAATCATTTGTGCACACTTCACATTCTATTTCTACCTAAAAAAACCTAGACCCTTAACACTGGCGTCATCCAAAATTCATCTAGTAGCCTAGTCATTAGCCACAGTGTAAAAAGGGTGGTGTGCCTAATCATTTTGTCCGAAGACTGCCCTTGGTCTAATGTCTTTCTATTAAAAGCACTGTTTGTTTTGACCACTATTACATGTGAAAATAATTTTCTACTACTCGAAGCATAATTTCTTTTTGGAAAGCTATTAATTTTTTATGTTGATTTTCATCATAAATTACTGAAATTATCATGAGAACTACCTAAAACCTACAAACTTTGCATATACACGTCAGATTAATTAGTTAGAGTAATTTAGCACTCAAATGTTCTTCGTTCTTACATATTAATAGATACCTGATTTTTACTTTACAAAATTTCTCAAATTTTTTCCGAGTCAGTTATTGTAAATGAAAATTTGCTATAGATGGTTATGCATCATTAAGACCTGCTCATAATTAGGCTTAAGTTTTAGAAATTCTTTCCATTCTTTTATTCGTAAATTTTATTTTGATATGTATTGTTTTAAGATTTGACGTGAATCGTATTTGTAATGTTTTATTTTCCAACTTTTCTTTGGTTTGTGTTGATGAGAAACTACTGAAATTTATGTATGCTTGTATTGTTATTTTTACGGGGCATGGTGAATCAAGGGTTGAATTAGCCACACGAGAACAAGAATTGTACAAGGAAAGTGTGAACAAACTCTCCCATGCTTCTCATGTATTAGGGGTTATGCTGCAATTATGCTGCAAAAGTCTAATGACCCCAAAAGGCCGCCTTTAGGGCTTCATGCTTTGGGCATTTAGAAAACGTTTATAAACTAAGTTTGAGTGGTCAGTTGGTCCACATATTTTCGCGAATTGAGCTATTTAATTGGTTGTGAGGTTACCCGCTTCACCAAAAAGTACTGCTGATTGATCACCGGGCTTGGTATCTATTACTATTACTAGGACAAAAGTTACTACTATAAATTTGTAGCGTCGATGGTTAGTGGAGGAACATTATTTGGATTTTGGTCAAACTTGAATAAATTAGATGTGGTGGTCGAAGCCTGGTTCGTCGTCCCCGTCTGAACTCTGCAGCCTCTGCTGCCGCTAGTGCTTTTGCTACTGGGAACCCACTGTAGTGCCCGTAAGGTGGACTCATATCACGGTCTAGACAGCACCACGTCTTGCGATAGGGAGATGGCTGGATGTTGGGCTTTGGTAATACTCAAAAGAAATGTGAGAAACACTTATCCCCTTCAAGGGTGACAGCATGTGTTGGGCTCTATGTAAAAATGATGGGTTGGAAGGCTTGTCGAGGATAAAACATTGATTGGCCCAACCTGGGCTTTTGTGTCTGAGGTTGTTAACTTGTAGGAAGAAGTGGTGTTGATTTGGCCATAAAACTTGTAGGAAGAAGTTTTCAATTCTTTTTTAATTTTTTTTTTCTCTTTAACAATTCAGTCAAACTATTGAATAATAAGAAGTAATTAAGAATACTAAGGCCATCAAACTAACTTGGGTGGTATATTAATTATGGCAAGTACGATACCAGATGCGATTGGTGATCTATTGAATATCAGTGGTAATCAACTCTCTGGTTCCGTACCTTCCTGCATAGATAATCTAACTGCAAGACGTAGAAAGATATCATTAGAGTCCAATTTGTTAACTTCCACAATACCACCTACCTTATGGAAGCTTTCATATATATTGATCCTAGACTTGTCATCCAATTCACTCGTTGGTCCTCTCTCAGAAGATGTTGGAAAACTGAAAGTTGTGACAGAAGTGAATTTATCAAATAACCATTTATATGGTGCTATACCAAGCAGTATGAGTGGACTCCAGGATTTGGTTAGTCTCTCCTTGGAAAATAATAATTTAGAAGGTCAAATCCCCAGTTCATTTGGAAACTTGCTAAGCCTGGAACTCTTGGATCTATCCAAAAACAATCTTTCCGGAGTAGTTCCAAAGTCTCTTGAAGCACTCATTCATCTCAAGTATCTGAATTTGTCTTTCAACACACTCCAAGGTGAAATTCCTACAGGTGGACCTTTTCAAAACCTCTCAGCTCAATCATTTGTCCCGAATGGTGCACTCTGTGGTGAATCCCGACTCCGTGTTCCACCCTGCAAAAATAGTACAGCCCCTCAACCACATTCAAGGAAAGCTAGTATATCCACCCTGAAATATATAATTCCAGGGATCACATCAGCAATACTCCTATTGGCCTTTATATCGATGTTGATACTACGGAGGAAAAGGGGGAATGATATAGTTGCAACAAATACTGCGTTGGTACCTCTACTTCTCTGCAGAAGAGTTTCATACCTAGAACTTCTAAGGGCGACAAATGGATTTAGTGCAAACAACTTACTTGTTACAGGGGGTTTTAGCACAGTATGTAGAGGGACACTTTCAGATGGGATAGATGTTGCAGTAAAGGTCTTCAATTTACAAGTAGAAGGGGGTTTCAAGAGTTTTGACAAGGAATGTGAAATGCTAAGCAATAAACGTCAACGAAATCTTCTCAAAATCATTAGTTTTTGCTCCCAAATTGATTTCAAAGCCGTGGTACTGGAATACATGCCTAACGGGAGCTTAGAGAAGTGGTTGTACTCTTCAACATGTTCTTCGAATGTCCTTGAGAGGTTGAATATAATGATACATGTTGCATCGGCATTGGAATACCTTCACCATGGCTATCAATTACCTATTGTTCATTGTGATTTCAAGCCAAGCAACATACTCCTAGATGATGACATGGTTGCACGTGTTACTGATTTTGGAATCGCAAAACTTTTGGGAGGAGGAGATTCTGTGACTCAGACGTTGACCCTAGCCACAATTGGGCATATGGCTCCAGGTGATCTTGCTAACCACATAATTCGTCTTTCAATTTTATATTTGTTGCATGTATGTGTATGATGAAGTTTAACTTGTAATTTTGCTTCCAGAGTACGGAGTGGAAGGAATTGTTTCGACAAGAGGGGATGTGTACAGTTTTGGTATTGTAATGATGGAAACATTCACGAAAAGGAAGCCGCCGGATGAAATGTTTGCTGGGGAAATTAATTTAAAGGAATGGGTTGCAAATTCAGTACTAGAAGATGGAATAGTAGAAGTTCTGGATGCCACTTTACTTGGTATACAGGATGATGATGATAAATTTGTGGTCAGGAGAGATTGTTTGTCATCCCTTATGAGATTGGCCTTAGCGTGTTCTGCGGAGTCACCGCAAGAGAGGATAAACATGCAAGATGTTGTTGTCACCCTCAAAAAAATCAAGATAAAGCTTTTGAAGGCTGTTGCATGAGGTAGTCTGCAGTGTTGCATACTGTTTGGAGGTGTCTATTCTATGTATTTAGATTCACTTGTTTTACATTACTATCATCATTAAATTACTGAGTGTTACTTATGTTGTTGTGTAGGAGGACAGGGAAGCCCAACTTTTCAACAGATTGGAGTAAAATGCAGCTGTGTCTATGTATGATCTATCTTTTTTTTTTATTTTTTTTTTATTGAGGCTGCTAGTATGGTTTTGATGGACATGCGTCTCAGGTTCGAAACTTGTCATTTCTAAATTATTATAATAGTTTCGAACATTCCTCTTTTTCCTTAATAATAATAATTTTTTTTAAAAAGTGTGCAAAAAGAGTTTACTTCTTAATTATACTTTACTTTTTCTTAAATTTTATCTTTTTTTTTATTAAGGCTGCTAGTATTGTTTTGATGGACCGATGCGTCTCAGATTCGAAACTCGCCATCTCTAAATTAGTATAATAGTTTCGAATATTTGTCTCTTCCCTTAATAATAATAAGGGTAAAAGACTGTTTACTACCCTCATGTTTCGTGGTTTTCAACATTTAGTACATCAAGTTTTTTTCTTCTCAGATTCATACCTAAAGTGTAAATTTTGAGACAGTCTCATACATCCGTTAGTCAAACTGTTAAATCTGCCGTTAATTGTGATGTGGCGCCCATGTTGACAATGACTGAGCGCCACGTGTCATCCACATTTTTTTTTATTTTCTTCTTTCTTCTTCTTCCTTCTTCTTCTTCCTCCGACTGCAACTTTTTTTTTTCTTCCTTCCTTCCTCCTTCCCCTTCTTCTCCTTCTTCCTTCTCCTTCTCCTTCTTCTTCTTCTTCCTCCGAATCTGGGGAAGTTTTTTTTTTTTTCTTCTTCTTCTTCCTCCTTCTTCCTCCTCCTTCCTCCTTCTTCCTTCCTCTTCTTCTTCTTCTTCTTCCTCCTCCGAATCTGGGTTGCAGATTTGATTTTTTTTTCTTTTTTTTTCTTCTTCTACTTCCTTCTTCCTTCTTCTTCTTCCTCCGACTGCAACTTTTTTTTTTCCTCCTTCTTCCTCCGAATTTGGGGAAGATGAAAGTTTTTTTTTTTTTTTTTTTTTTGGAGGAAGATGAAGAAGAAGGAAGAAGGCGAAGAAGGGGAAGGAAGAATGAGGAAGGAAGAAGGAGAAGAAGAAGGAAGAAGAAGGAGAAGAAGAAGGATGAAGAAGGAGAAGGAAGAAAAAAAAAAAACCTTCCTCTTCCCCAGATTCGGAGGAAGAATAAGAAAGAAGAAGGAAGAAGGAGAAGAAGGGGAAGGAAGAAGGAGGAAGGAAGAAGGAGAAGAAGGAGGAAGAAAAAAAAAGTTGCAGTCGGAGGAAGAAGAAGAAGAAGAAAGAAGAAAAAAGAAGAAAAAAAAACGAAGAAGAAGAAGAAGAAGAAGAAGAAGAGGAAGGAGGAAGAAGAAAAAAAAAAAAAAACTTCTCCAGATTCGGAGGAAGAAGAAGAAGAAGGAGAAGAAGAAGGAAGAAGAAGGAAGAAGAAGGAAGAAGGGGAAGGAAGAAGGAGGAAGGAAGAAGGAGAAGGAAGAAGAAAAAAAAAAAAAAGTTGCAGTCGGAGGAAGAAGAAGAAAGAAGAAAAGAAAAAAAAAACGTGGATGACGCGTGGCGCCCATTCATTGTCCACATGGGCGCCACGTCACAATTAACGGCAGATTTAACAGTTTGATTAACGAATGTATGAGACTGTTCCAAAATTTATACTTTAGGTATGAATCTGAGACGAAAAAAATTTGATGTACTAAATGTTGAAAACCACGAAACATGAGGGTAGTAAACAATCTTTTACCCTAATAATAAATTTAAAAAAACGTATGCAAAAAGAATTTACTTCTTAATTATACTTTATTTTTTCCAAATTTTTTTGTAAGAGTGGTTCATTATTCACCCTTTTTTTTTTTTTTTTTTTTAATCTTTGGATAGTCACACAATTTTTGTTTTTAATTTTAGTGACCATTGTATCCCATTGTTAAAGTTACTAAACCACCCAACTAAATTTTAGGGATAATTCAAATGGTTAGGTTTCGGATTAGGGTGCTGCAGCCTCCACCCAACTCTCTCTCTAGTGGGTGCACAACCACCCATACACTGTATCCGCTCTCTCTTCTCACTTTTTTAAATCCTCACCGAACTAATGGTGACTGATCCTCCTCCCACCTTCAAATTAGTGGATATGCGAACAACCATTTTCTAGCCACCTTGGGTGGTGCTGCAGCTTACAATAAAAGAAGAAAAGCCATTGTCTAATTTCTCTGTGCAACGGGTCTCCATAGCTTTCGCCATATCAATTTTGACAGTACAGATGAGAGTGATGGGCTCTGGAATGGATGGGGACTAAGATTTGTTGTTTTTTGGAGAAGAATGAGGAATGGTGGGGAAGAAGAAGAAGAAGAAAGGGTTTGCAGGGGGGTGAGTTGGATTCACGATTGCGATGGTTGTGCCAATTATTTTTCTCTATTTTTGAGCAGAGATAGTTTAGGAATATTATAAATAAAGGTGTCTAGAGAACCATGCAAATTTAATTGTGGATGTTAAAAAAATAAAAGTAATGTTAGGGAGATTAAATTTTTAAATCAAATTTGAAAAATCAAATGATGTGTCACAAATAGAAAATAAGCGCGTTAATCAACACTTAAGTTATAACCCAATCATCAACAACCACATCATTTGATTTGCAAATTTTGGTTTAAAAATTTGTTCTACCTAGCATAAAACGTGCTCATTCTTATTAGACACATAATTTAGTTTGTAAATTTGTCTATAAGTTTAGTCCCCTTAGCATTACCCAAAAAAAATAATGTGCGCAAAGGACCACTCTAATCATAATCAGTAGCTTAATTTTGTATAAGTAACTGATTTGGGGCTGTATACAGTATTCATCCAATCATAAATAAGCCCAAATGAGCAAATTACATTCTAGTAGAGGATCATATTCCTAACTCTATTTTGAGCTTTGTTGGTTGAAAGGCCCCCGCCAACATCCTACATAATATTTATAATTCATATGTATGCAAAATATGTATATAACTACAAAATTCTTGGCCTTCAAGTTTGGTTTGTTAAATATGGTGTTGCTGAGTTTTCATTTTTTGCTTGCATTTCACTCTTGCTTATGTGTTCCACTTTCAACTACTTCTTAGCTTCACTTGGAATTCATACCTTCAATGGTGCTCCGACCATATATTTTTCTCACCCTTTGATGTCAGAATGTGCCACCAAACCTGTATTTTCGTTACATGGTCTAATTGGTTGGTGGATCGATTTTGGAGAACAAAAATATCATAGATTTAGAGGGTGGCGGTGCAAATGCAAGTTTATACAGTTGTTTCCTTTGTGGGTTGCTACAAGTGTTTTTCCCTCTTGGTTTTATTTGCCAAAACTTCTTGTCCGTTTCGGAAACCAGAGATGGTGAAGAAAATTATGTACTTCTTATGTTGAAGCATTGCTGAAAGATCAGTCCAATGGGAAAACAAGGGTCTCCAAGAAGTCCACGCCCCGAGCCGCAGGTTGACGATGACTTATCGTCGGGGACTAAGGACTATGATCCTTCTAATGTTGGGAGGAGAATGCCAGGAGGAGATAACCATTTGAATTCCAAAATGTTGTTCCTTCATGGTCTGAAAAATGACCATCTTCATGTTGTGAAAAGTGATTCTGTAAAATATGGTACTTGTAAAGGGAGCTTCGTGGGGAAAAAGCATTTGTGGCTTCGAAAAGATGTGCGATCAATCGTCATTGTGTTTGCGTTGATGGGTTTCCTTCTCCTGCTTGATTCTTTTCTAGTGTCCATTTTCGATTCAATGGTTCTTCAGAATAGTTCAACTTATGTAAGTAATCCACCGGGGTTTAAGGTAAAGATCTTACATAATTCTTGCCATAATTTTTTAAGTCATCCCTTATTATTGTTCATAACGTCTGTAATATATACTCAATTATTTTCCAAAGGAGAACAGGGTCCCCTACGTTATGAAAGAAAAATCACCAGTACACATGTATGACCGGCTTCTAAAGTTGGCGAAAGGTGCCATTGAAGAGGTTTTCTTCATAACTTGCGATATTTTGACTCGGATAAGCTTGTTAAATTTTCTTACTGAACATTTCTTTTTACTCACGTAAATCTTTTGCTTTAGAAAGAGTTAAAGCCAGAGTCGTCGACTTTATGGGAAGAACCATATAAGCAGGCTGCTGCATGGAAACCTTGTGCAGACAGGAAAGTTTTGACGAGCCTAGGTATTTTTTATTTATTTATTGCAAGTTCGTTTTCTATGATAAAAACCCTTTTCCTGTTAGTCATTTAGTTTGTGATCTACCCTCTCAGGGAAATACAAGAAAAGTAATGGCTACATAATAGTCAGTGCAAATGGCGGTCTCAATCAACAACGAGTTGCTGTAAGTCTTCCATGCGTGTATAAAATTAACAAGATGGTTGTTCATTAATTAGATGAGTGCTTCAGTTGAACTTATCGGTACGTATTCTTCTTATGATGATTACAGATTTGCAATGCTGTTGCTGTGGCATCTCTTCTTAATGCTACTCTTGTTCTTCCAAGATTTCTTTACAGCAATGTATGGAACGATCCGAGGTTTGAGATAATTATCTGATCATCTTTAAATATGATTAATAACTTATATTTGATGGTGCAATTTAAAATGATTATGGATGCATAGATTTGTTGATTTATTTGGAGTACTGAGTTCGGTTTGTTCCTTGTCACTGCAGTCAATTCGGTGATATTTACCAAGAAAATTATTTTATAGATGTACTGAAGGATGAAGTTAACATTATCAAAGAACTTCCTCCTCATTTGAAAACACTAGACCTTGAAGCAATTGGTAGCCTTGTACGTCGTTCTCCTATATGATTACATTCATTTCCAAAACGATCTGGTAACCAATTTCCTATTTCTCTTTGCAGATTACTGATGCAGATCTTGTGAAGGAGGCAAAACCAGTTGATTATATCAGAACTGTACTTCCTCTTCTCTTGAGAAATCAAGTTGTTCACTTCCTCGGATATGGAAATCGACTAGGCTTTGATCCGTTGCCTTCTGAACTTCAGGTTATACTTGACTACTTGTAAGTAGACATTTTATAGGAGGACATCGTTGGCTAACAATAACATATTTTCCAATCTGTTGTAGAGATTAAGATGCAAATGTAACTTTCATGCTTTGAAATTTTTGCCCGAAATCCAACAAGTCGGTTCTCTGTTGGTTAGAAGGATAAGAAAATATGATGCTGCTTTGAGTGCGTTGGACAAACAATTGCTTGGAAATTTCATGCAAAAAGCTCCCTCAAGAGTACATGGTTCTGCAAGAGGCCCATCTAAATATCTCGCTCTACACTTGAGATTTGAGATTGACATGGTGGCCTACTCCCTGTGTGAATTCGGAGGTGGAGAAAGTGAGAGAAAGGAACTCCAAGCCTACAGGGAAATTCATTTTCCGCTGCTCATTAAGCGCTTGAAGAACTCAAAGTATTTCTCTTCTATTGCCTTTTTGATCAACTTTTCTAATTTTGTTTGACGGACAATTTTTTGTTTAACCAATGTTTTTTCTGTGTGCTGCCGAAACTTGCAGGGCAGTTTCTCCAAGACAGTTGAGAAAGTTGGGGAGGTGCCCATTGACACCAGAAGAAGCAGGACTAGTTCTTGCTGGTTTAGGTTTCAAGCATGGAACCTACATTTATCTAGCTGGTTCTCAAATATACGGTGGAAGCTCCCGGATGAATTCCTTCACCAGCCTCTACCCTAACTTGGTCACCAAGGAAACTCTCCTCACGCCGAGCGAACTTGCACCTTTTCAAAATTTCTCTTCTAAGGTAAATGAGTTACTTTCACTAGTAAATTGTAATAAACCCTTCATATTATAACAATGTGATTTCGGGTGCAGTTAGCAGCATTAGACTTCATTGCCTGTGCAACCGCCGATGTGTTTGCTATGACTGACTCTGGGAGCCAACTATCCTCCCTAGTGTCTGGATTTCGGACCTACTACGGTGCTGGCCGTGCTCCTACTTTGCGGCCAAACAAGAAGAGGCTAGCAGCAATTTTGTCTGAGAATAGTATAGGGTGGAACAGCTTTGAAGACAGAGTAAAAAAGATGATTGACGAAGGTCAAAGGGTGCATGTGAGGAGGTCCGGTCGAAGCATCTATCGGCAGCCAAGATGCCCGGAGTGCATGTGCAAATCTCGCTAACTGCGCTCGATCTGACAACCCCTTTCGATGTTTATCAGTCAGTGATAACTGTATTTTTTGTTGTCATATATAACATTTTATATTTTATCTTCTTCCCGGCGATGGTATATGAAGTGTGGCAGCTGCATGCATAGTTCTAAGGGTTCTCCTTCAAATAACATGCTTCTGCAAACATTAACCATATGTTGTCATAGCTGCTAGTTAAACTAACGAACTTTCAAAAATTACACCGAGAAAGGATGAACAAAATTTGACTAATTAAACTTACTGGATTAAACCCGTATAATCCGAGTCAAAATATAATACGAAAATATACAAAACTGGACTCATTAAACTTGCTGGATTAAACCCGTATAATCCAAGTCAAAATATAATACGAAAGTATAGGGCAGCAGAAGCACTGTTATCATTTCCCTGCATTTCTAATCCCCATCTGGAAATGATGTTTTTCCTCTAAACATCTTTTTGGGCCATGGACTGATCACTGTGCTACTTTAAGATGGAGGGAAGAATCGGTTAAGGTTGAAAGGGAGAGTGTAAAACTCCTCGTTGCGGCTGTCCCCCTTGAATTGCCGAAATTTGACCCACCACGGCATTCCTCTGTCTCTTGCACTGTCCTTGTACTCAAGTGTGTTATCCAGGAACACGGCGACAATCAATGCCACAGTTGGAGATGAGGAGAAGATGGTATTCAGAAAATCGTTGAACTGCACATCAATGAAATAGAATGTTAGCCACCCTTAAATATGGCTCAAAACTGAATAACGATTTTGAATTATTCTTCTCTCTTTGACATGGTGGATCATAATTTTTCATCGTATATTCGTAAAAGAAAAAGACTCTAAGGTTAAAGAAGGGTAACTCACCCATCCGGCATTGGTATGAGCAGGACCATGAAAAGCCTTCAAAGTGTAACCTCTGAAGTACTCAGGAACAGACAAACCCAAGAAGAAAGCTACACCAACAATAAAGAGGTTCCTCATTGAGTTCATGTTTGTGAATTGCAAAAAGGATAACCCCACCGAAGCTGCGAGCACATAATAGATTGTCAATTAGATGCAGATAAACGGTTGAGACGAGTTGCTCAATAAAATCTATAAATTAACGTGAAAGTAAAATTGGATCCTTACCGACAAGACCAAACAATACACAATATGCTGCAGCAAATATGGCGAAGGGTATTGATGCAAACAGAGCTCCAAATTTACCTGCAAGACAATGATTTGAGTTAAAAAGTGGAAGACCGATTGGAAGTGTGGTATTAGGCAACAAAAAAATCATATGTTTGTCCAGAACTAACCTAACATGGAGAAGAATATCATAAAACCGGCTGAGATTTGAATGACCCTACGGCTTCCAACACGAGTGCTCCCAAGAAGCCCCACATTTTCTCTGTATTGTTTCCGAAAACATTAGTCCAGTTCCACAAAGTATTCAAGAGCAAGAATCGTCAATACTTACATAGAGACTGTTGAGCCTGACAACGTTCCAAATAGTCCATTTAGTAGGATTCCTATTCCCTGCCAGCCAATTCCACGGCTAAGAACATGAGCAGGAGGTATTGTGGCACTTGCTAGACGCGATGCAGCCTTGTATGCTCCAGTTGACTGTCAAAGTAAGCATTAGTTTACGTTCACTTATATCATCTATTTTTTAGTGGTATAGTCCGTATGGGTTATACCTCGATCAATGAAACAAGAACGGCAGCCATCATTCCAAAAGCATGACCAACATCAAAGGTTGGGGCACCCCATTGAAGAGGATAAGGTATTTTTATCCTGTTTAGAAGGAGTTGTAAATATTCACAAATTGAAAGTGCCCTAATGACAATGTCACATTTCAATGCACAAGAAATTTGAATAATGAAGGTAAAACAAAGACGCGTTTAAAGTTGAGCTATGCTGGTGCCGTTATTTTTTGTTTTTTCAAGTGCACTTTACAGAAACATTTGGGTGGGGTGAATATATCTCAACCATTTCTTTTCAAGTTAACGCAGACAGTGCAACCAATTAAAAACTAGTTCTGGTACCGACCATGGAGCAGAAGAAATGAGGTTGGCCCTATCAGTTCGGCAATTGACTTGGGTTACGTCTGGGCGGTGTCTGTATGCGCCACTGGCGGTCAAGAGGTGTGCATATGCCCATATCACTGTGACTGATATAAGAAGAGCAAATCGTTCTAATACTGGTAGCTGTCTTGCATGGAAGTTCTTTAGGTACTGTTTACACCAACAGGAACACAAATAAGAAGATTGTATGAATTTCAACCAGCATACTATAATGATTTTACACAAAGATACTTTCCTAACATCTGCCCTTCCTTTTTCCGTAAACGCTAAACATAGTATATCATATGTTAGTACATAAGGAACATAAGTAACTAATACCTGAGAGAAAGCTACAAAAAGGATAAGCATGGGAATGCCAATTTCCACACACTTTCCAACCTGAAAGGCATTGAGTGAAGTCAGGGAACTGAAATAAGTGAGACGGAAAGAGAATTGCTTTCATCTTTCAAAACTTGAGATAATTAATAATTGAGAAGAATGGCAATGATAGTTTTTACTATACCAGGGGGAAGCCTCTATCAAACAGACCAAAACCCACCAAGGAAATAACTGGAACCATTCCGAGCGGGCTGAAGAACCTATACGGAGAAATGTAGATTCCCTCATTAAATATGAAATAAAGAAGATTATCGAAACTTGCTTGTTGATTCAGTGATAAAATTTGTACCTGGAACAGATGGCCCAAATTTGACTATATCCCAGAATAATTTGTATGCTTGAAGCTACTATCAGAGCCCCTTGGACTGCTCTCATGGTGTCAAGGAACCTCTAGAGATGCATGAAATGCCATTAGTTTTTTTTTTTTTCCCAAAGGTTTCATAAACCACCACCAGATTAGTAGTCAGGTAGATTGTTAAAGTGGCTTGAGAAAATTTCTTCTACAATATCATGAAGGAATTCAAACTAAGTAATTGGCATCTAAATGAAATTTTGGCAGGGATTTACATAGTAACTATAAGAAATTCATAAGTAATCATCTATGCAGAAGCTCGCTCGCAGTCACGATGATTCAAATCTAAAACATTTTATTCTGC
This sequence comes from Malus fusca, assembly GCA_035220775.1. NCBI lineage: Eukaryota > Viridiplantae > Streptophyta > Magnoliopsida > Rosales > Rosaceae > Malus > Malus fusca. The sequence goes on from CM069068.1 coordinate 36,520,500, forward strand.
ATTCGTGCAGGGGAAAGAATAGACTCAGCTTGGTTTCTATCAAGTGTCAACAAAAGAACACATTTCAAGTTGCAAAAAACCAAATTAAATGCATAAAATGAGATAAAAATTGAACTTACCGCATGATTGTCCTCAACCTTCATCAAGCGTGAATCATGAATTATGGATATTATCGGGACCATGAATGCGTAAGACCCTCCAATCACGGTTGGCAATCGGGTTCCAAACAATGTTTGTAGAAGTGTGTTGATTCCTTGAATAAAAAGGAGAGTCTGCACTACTCTCACTTTGTCACCCTGGTCAATTAAGTCAAATAAGGAGCACATTCATCACCCATATCAGTCCATATAAAGTACACAAACATTAAAAAAAAAATTCAATCTTGACCATTTTTGCTATGTGAAATTGACAATTAATTATTTCTTAAGAAATTAGCAAGATTTAAAAATACACAAAATCTACTTGAATTTAATCTCCAATTAAAACAAAGGCCACAAAGATATAAGAACTGAATGAAGTGGTGTACAAATCAACTCACATCATCACCACCCATGAAAGGAACAAGGAATGTGGGGATCATCACAGCAGTTCCCAAGGCCAAAATGTAGTGCTGGAACCCCAAAGCAATTGCTTCCGCTGTTTTCAAAACAAAAAATGAGAACCAAAGTTGGGAAAAATTTTAAAACCCAACAACAAAGTCGAGACTTGGGTTTGAGAAAAGATGAAAAATAAACATACCCCAAGAGGGATTTGAGTCAATGCAGTACTCTAAGCCTTGGAGTTGGTCCATTGCTGGATGGCTTATCTCTTCTGGTTTTGGAGCTTCCATGGCTTCTGCCCAATTCAAGACCCTTAATTTGCCTCTAAACCCAAAAGGGTTTTCACCAAATGAATCAAAGAACACTGATTTGAGAGAGAAATCCTCTCTGGGTTTTGTTCAATGAATGCAGAAATGGATTTCACTTGTACCAATTTAGAGAGAGAGAGATTAGAGTCAATGACAATGAAAAAAGCACAGAGCTAGTGGATGATGGAGGCTAGAGAGAGAGAGAGAGAGAGAGAGAGAGAGAGAGAGAGAGAGAGAGGAGAGAGGAGAGAGAGAGTTCACTGCTGAGGTGTGAGATTTGGAAAGCAGTGAAGAGGAAAAATTGTGCACTTGGCGCCCACTAGTGAGTTTGCTTTGGCCTTTTGAGTTCATATTTCTCCTCTCTGAGTTTGGTAGGTCTTTAACAAGTTTCCGTTAAAGTTTTCATATTCCGAGATTGCCCTTTAAGGAACTTCCAAAACTGGATGTTACCGTTGCCTGCCACACTGCTCCAACTTCCCATTACAATTCACAACCTAATTTATTAATTGCTCTGAATTCTAAATTACCTAAAAAGAGCCCGGATCCTTGTCGGATTCTCTTTGTGAGGATTTCCAGGATCTGTAAATCGTGTTCGTTGATCGTATATCGTGCAATCAGAAATCATTTTAAATATTTTTATTTAAAAATAAACATAAATAGTTTTTGACAAAAATTGACCGCAAAATATACGATGGACGAACACGATTCACGAATTTCAAGGATCTTCACCAAAAGGATCCGGAGAGAATCCTGTTGGACCTAAAAAGGTAAAGAATTAAATTATTTTAATAAATGAAATTTCTTAATCCTATCCTTGCAAATCTAATTTTTATCCTTAGAAGGAGAAAAAGTGTAGATAAGCTTATTAGAAGTTATGAACTCAATCTTAAAGGGAATGGTGTCATAAATTAATCTACTAGTGCGAAACTGATAACTTTTTCTTTTGAGTGCATACTATGGACTATATAAGTCACAGTATGACTTTTTGAGTTCGGTCAATCGTCTATATACAATGTTTAATTTAATCGTTAAAAGTTGTCAATTCGTACATGAGTACATGTACAAGTACCCTTAGTGTTTCTCTAGTTAATTCCTTATCAATGTTGTCAAATTTATTTTTTAGGTAAGTTATAACATATTTTCCTCACACTCATTTTGTGTATATATGGTGTATAATGTGTGATGCTTAATAGTAAGTGTAAGACACATGACTCATCGGATTATCACGCATATGGTTATAGAAAATTTTCTACATGTATAGGATTGCATGTTCTTAGAATATTTAACCAAGCATGTAACCAAATTTTTTTTTAATTATATCTACATCTCTCATTACGTACGTTATAAGTCCGTGATGAGATATACAAACACAACAATTATATTTAAGTCTCGTGTAGTGAAGGCCTTGGAAATATTTAAAGAAGTACAGTTTTCAATAGATTGTAGAATCTAATTAAATAAGAAATCGTTGTTGATATATTATTATTCCAAACAATAGGGGAAATAAGTGCTAGGGAAATAAGTGCTACACATATCTATGTAATAATAAAAGTTCATATGAATATTCTTGTTAACTGTAAACAAATCCTTTAAAAGCATTTTTGTTTTGTTTATTCCTTTTGGGGTGCTTTTAGAAATAGTCGGTTACAAAACTTTTGTACGTGAAGATGCAGTTGGCAGCAGATAACGCTTTACCTTAATAACGAAAAATAATTATGTTTATACATTTTGGTATGGATTCGATCTCCACCAATTCGTCTTTTTTTAACAACTAACAAATTTAACCTACTGTATAACGCTATCCTTTATTCAAAAAAGAAAGATGCAGTTGGCTAGTTTTTAGTGTTAAAAAAGAAGTAATCTGACTAGACCTCAACGTGCGAAGAGCAGTACTCCTCCTGCTATTCGAATCTCCAACGTCTATATTTCACCACGCCAAGTAACAAGAAAGACAAGCAGCTTGGAAATAGGAGCCCCCATTTGATTAATCTGCCATCTCTCTCTCTCGATCTCGTGTTGATATTACAGTGTGTGCATGATGCACGTACGACATATCCTGTACGATTTGCTCGAGTTTTCCCTTTTATCCTGCTGTAGCGCACAGCAAAGTTTCATTGTTTTTACCAATCTCTACCCACCTCCCCAGACCAAAACCCTACCAACCATTAATGAACTTTCAGAAGGAAAGGGAAAGGACCCTATAAAATACATGAAAAATATAATACATACTTTCACGGTATCACCCCCTCACGTGTGAAGTTGAGCAAAATTAGTCTTATATCATGAAAAAAATTGAGATGTCACCAAAAAATATTTGATAAACAAGAGAAAAGTTCAACTCGTTATAAGATTTCTGACGTGGGACATTCTTTACTTCTCACAATGTTATAAGAATAATCACTTGAATCCCACAACGTATAAATTAATAACAATTATCTACATACGTGAACGATTGTCATAAGCAATAGCATGCATCTCTAAAAAATTGGCATGGACTGTACAACAAAACACTGAGTTTTCTCATAAATTGTACACTTTATGGTATGGACGTCATGGATAACTGCAAGCACAAGCACCGTTTTTCCTTTTCTGGTCAATAATATAAAAAACTTATGGTTTAGGGTGAAGATTGTAGAACATATTTTATTCGGAAACTAGCAGCAATTAAAAAAACATATTTTGAAATTTTGTTGTGGAAATAATCAGTTATCATTATATCGTATCGTGGACATAAAATCAATATATGGCAGTTACTAGCAAATAATCATTTTTACAAAGAAAAACTAACAAAAAGTCCAAAAAAAACTTTAGTTTTAATGAAAAATGACAAATAAAGGTGTAGTAAATAGTACCAAAAAAAGATAAAAATATGGTTTTTCATTAAAAGTGAACAATACCATAAGTGTTTCGTTAAAACTCTCTTTTTACAATCCAAACGTCAAAATAATTTCTCTAATTTCTCTGCGCAGATTGTAATTTGCATACACCACGTGTTCTAGTAACCCAGCAGTAAGATGAGGAATTTTGTATTATAACCAAAATACAAATGGTACACCACGTGTTTTATACAAATGATAAAAAATTATATTTTTTAAATTATTAACTTTCTGACATAAATATTCCATAATTTACACAACATAGTGTATTACCCCATGTTAAAACCATTTGTCCCGAAAGCAAAACGGAGAGCAAAAGCTTTATGTTTAATCATCACTTTCGAGGAATTATCTAAAGGATATATAATTATACTACCTTCGTCATGGATGTACTAACTCTTATATATATATATAGGACAAGGATTGTCTGCCCTCCTAGTTGTGATGCCCTTTCATGCCTTCCTATTTTGTGCGGCCACGGTTAAATCACGTCAACATTTTATATTTATTTTTTAATAAGATAATAAGACAAAAAACAATAAAAATATAAAATATTGACGTGATTTAACCGTGACCGCACAAAATAGGAGGACATGGAAGGACACCACAACTAGGAGGGCATGGAAGGGCACCACAACTAAGAGGGCAGATAATCCTTGTCCATATAGGATATATATAGGAAACATGAATCCAGAGAATATGACATAAATCATGTAAATATATATAAAAAGTGAAAACTAGAGCCTACCCCAAGCCCATCCCACTACCATTGCTGCAGGATAAGTCCAGGCGGTGGCCGAAAAGAAAAACAGAATTTCCATTAAGATATTCTTCCTCTCCATGCGATTGGCCTCATAGCTGGACGCCTGGACATATATATCCATTCAAGTTGTATATCACCAGAAAGCTAACTTTAATCTACTTTCTTTTTCTTTTGGGGATCATAAGGTTCAAACCATCAACTTATTAGTCTTATTGCATGCACTGCACTTCATGTTAGATGTTACATTTATTTATAAAGATAGATACCCTTCACTCTTCAGATTAAACATGCATGCTTCTACATAACGTCCATGCATATGATTCCAATGTATTAATACGTACATGCGTCTTTCACTTTAATGCACGAGGACAAACGCATTGACGAATTCAGGATTCTACTATTGAGTGATCCCAATATAAAGCTCTTATGAAAATAATATTAAAAATTTAAACAGTAAACTATCAACGTTTCATTTATAATTTTTGTACAAACAACATTATAAGCTACAAAGACTAAAACTATCTATGACAAGGTTTCGTACACTGAAAACATATCATGATAGTTTCGTTGTTAATACAAGAAAAAACAATGCAGAATCTACAACTTCCGATCTGCTGCTGAACTATTCTCCTCCACCACATGCACAAACTTGGGTGGTCCTCGGAAGTCTCACACAACCACCAGGCTTTCAGGTAGGGCCGGTTCAGAGATTTTTGAGGCCCGGGGCGACGTAAAAAAAAGTGCCCTAACTTCATGTAAGAAAATTATTTATTTTCACACATAAGACATCGAAAAAATTATACTTAGAAAAACACTTCAAACTCAATAATTTAGAAACACAGAAAGACTAATTTATTTTGTATTGAGAGAGAGAAACAAAAAAACTTCGGGCTTACAAGTAAATAGATGATGAGTTTGGTTTTCCATCTGAACTTTGAATGTGTTTTTGAATAAATCGTGACGTTTTTTTTTCTTATTTACTAACCTTGTCAATATGGGACTAAAAAATAATGATGTTTTCGAGTCTTTAATTGATATGTATTATTAATGAATGGGCACTAAATTAAAATTTTTGATGACACGTCATATAATTTGCAAATTTGGTTTACGTATTATTCTTTGTTGAAGATTAGACTTGAATTAAAATGAATATTTAAAAATAACAACCCACATAGCTACTAGATAGTAACTAAAAATAAATTAACAACCAAACAAAAATTTGTAAAAATTAAAAAGAATAAACATGCACATAGTATTTCGAACTTAGGACTTCTTGTTAATTTTAAACAACAAAAATCATTGTTTCTAATTAAACTTCTTGATCATTTAACCAAATTTTATAAATTTATACTCTTATAAAAAGAAATTTGTAAAAAATGGAAAGTAAATAAGCACACATGGTGTTTTGAACCCAAGACCTCCTCATCATTTTAAAATGACAAACCACCACTTCTAGTTAAATTTCTGTGTCTTTGAACCAAATTTTATAAATTTATACTCTAATAAAAACATATATAAATATACCACCCTAATAATTTTGGTGCCCCTAATTTTTTTGGGCCCTGGACGGTCGCCCTGCCTGCACTGGGCCTGGGCCGGCCCTGCTTTCAGGTGGCCTAAAGTCCCTTAATGAATCCGCCACTGCGTGCACAGTCCTTTTTTTTTTTTTTTTTTTGGAGAACCTCGGCGGTACGAGGGAATTTTATTGATAAGAAAAAAGAAGATACACCTAGACAGGGGGGGACATAAACCTAACCCCTCAAAGAACAAGAGAAAAGAAATACAAAAGAAAAAGGGGGGGACATGCACCTTACCCCTTTCGAGAAAGGAAATGCCGGAAAAAGAGGGGGGGACATAGACCGTACCCCTCTTGGAAAAGAAAATACAAGGAAAAGACTAGGCGGACATAAGCCCAAACCCCTCTATAAACCTTAAAAGGTAATAACCTGCAAAACAAACTGCAAAACAAAAGGGAATCCAAAAAGGTTAGGAAAAGAAAGGAGAAGACACATCAAGAAGAGGAGACAAACCTGTAGGTTGGCATGCCCAAGAAATTTGAGTGCAGAGGAGGGAGGATCTCAATTGGGGGAGTGGAATGCCAGACAAGTGAAGATGATAGAAGCCCTAAATTGGCTAATTTGTCAGCAACAACATTCCCTTCTCGAAAAATATGAGAGCAACGAAAAACCATGTTCTGCAAAAGGAGAGTACAATTGTTCCAGCGTGTCTGGAGCGACCAAGGGGGAGAGAAAGATCCAGAAGCAAAACATGATATTACACTCGAAGAGTCGGTTTCAAGCCATAAATTTTGCCAGCCTCGCGCGTGGGCCAATTCGACAGCAAGGATGACAGCATGGAGCTCCGCATAGAAAGAAGTACGATGGCCCAAGCTTAGGGAGAAACCACCAAGAAAATAACCCGCAGAATCTCGAAAAACCCCGCCACATGCCGCAGGACCCGGATTACCTTTAGCAAGGCCATCAGTATTCACTTTGACCCAAGAAGAATGAGGGGGGTGCCAAAGAACAGGGACAATAGAAGGAGCTTTACAGGGGTTAGGCGAAATTCCAAGAGAGACTAAAAGTTGCCGGTCCAAAGTGCCTCGTACATGGCCAGGGGTGAGAGCTCCAACCTGCCTAATCCAGGCCGAGGTTCCTTTTTTTGAACACTTTTATGCATGAATAGTTTAGATTCGTAGTTTGGTGGTATAATTGGTACGTGTTATGTGTTGCTAAATTGTTTATATGGGAACTTTAATGAAAAGCACCCGGTACTGTTCACTTTAACGAAAAACCACATTTTTACACTAAAAAGTCAATCATGGTACTATTCACTTTACCCTTTATTTTGTCATTATCATTAAAACTCAAAGTTTTTAAGCAATTTTCATTAGTTTTCCTTTGTTTAAAAGCATGCAGAGGAACCCTACATAATGATAATTTATCTCAAAAAAAAATAGTTATCCTGGTCAAAGCAAACAAAAGCATCCTTTGCACAAGTAGAGTTAAGGCCGTGCAATCATGGATGATTATGTGGGATGTAGAACAAATTAAAAACGAGTGGTAGAATGGATGATTTTGTCGAAGGGTCCACGTACAGGTTACTTTTGACGATGACCAACTTTCTTAGTGGTGGAGGAAACTAACGAATGGAACTACAACTTATATACAAGGAAAAGAAAACGACTGTAGAATAATGAGAGTAAGATGCCAATTACAAGAAATTAAATGATGTCAATTATTAGAAACCACAAAGTGATGAGTTTAAGCATAAGGAGAGAAACTTTTTTGCAACCAATAAATAATTTTAATAAATGATTGTCATGTGTTTAAAAAGTATATCATTCATTCAACAAATACTTACCGAATGATGTTTTTTTTTTTATTACAGGAGAGTTTATATCGAGTGTGAAAGAGATGAGGTGAGGTATGGTCGTCAATCCTCATCTCCGACTTCTTTACATTCTCTTGCAGATCAGGGACTCCTTTCGGCCGGAACATGGAATGTACATGTAATGATGGCATTAACCTTATTATATATATAGATAAAAAGGTCATTTATGCATCCAAGAAAAGACGATCCAAATGGATCGCTTTACTAATAGCCAGTTTGACAATCCAAATGGATCGCTTTACTAATAGCCAGTTTTTTTCTTGATCTTTATAAAATGACCTAATATTGGTTACTTTATTTGGGAAGAGGAACATTTCCGGATTTATTTTGTGGAGATTCTAGGGATTTCCACATCCTAGCCGTTCATTGTATATCGCGCGGCAAGTTTTCGTCATGTACTATTTGTGTTTAATTTCAAATTAAAAAATGGTAAAATGATTTATGATCGCATGATGCACGATGAATGACTAAAATATGAGAATCCCTAGAATCCCCACAATTTGGATCCGGATGGGATCCAAATCCCTTTATTTGTTCACTTCTTGATCTGTCAACTGATAACTCTACTAAAGAACTCTTCGAATCTATTTCATAAGAATTTAGAGACAATGCATGAGAATACAGACTTGCAACTCAAGTAATCAAGATCATTTACTTTGCATGCAACCAAAACTCCAAATTCTTTTAAACAAATATTGAGAATTAAATAACTTAATTTGTTAGAAAAGTGATTAAGAATGTATGTTAACCAAACAGTCCCGAATTGATTATTATTTTATAAAATTATTTCGGTTAATAGTCTAGATATAAGAGTGGGGTCAAAAAGGGTAGGGACAGATAAAAGGGAGTGAAAGCTGGACAACGATAACTTTTTGTATGCTAATATTATAGGATGCCAGGAGCTACAAGGTCCAAGGGACATCCTTAATCAGTGGTAACAACTACATTTTATTACCATTGCATGTCGATTCTTTAGTTTAATTATAGTTTAAAGTATTTTTAGGGAAATATTGACCACATCGAAGAAATTCAAATACTAAAATTTAGGCTTGGCCCAAACTAAAGTACTTGTTGGGTTCCAATTCCATTGAAGGAAAACTAGAGCTTCAATTCCGTCGAATTGTAACAGCTATCAAGTGAATTTTCAGTCTGAAACATGTACGTGTGTATAATTTGATAGCGATAAATTACAAGCCCGCTGCAGTGCATCTAAAGGTGAAAAAATGGTATTGGCTGGGGGCATTCTATCCACTTGAAAATTTGAAATCTGGGAATATGATGCCTGCAACTCGCTCCGCGACTTGGTCTCTGCTAGGAAGATAAGAAAGGGCTCAAGATCTTCTGTCTAACTTCCTTTCACTAGATCGTTTCTCCTCCACCTCTCTCCGTCTCTGCTGCCTGCCAAATTGGAGCAAAGTGATCATCTTGTGAGAGGTCGGGAAAGGATTGCCAGCATGAGAACACAAGTTCAAGTTCACAATCAACTGATTTATAAATGAGCGAAGAAAAAACTGTCATGACATGGTCTGTCTGCTTCAGTTGACAGTGGACACCAAGAACAGGAAAGGAATTCACGATAGACGAGCAAAATAAGACAGAAAGATGTTAACAATACTTACGCAAAAGCCATGTATCCAGCACCAGCACTAGCAGAAGATAGGAGTGATGCATGAGTCCCCATAGTAGACATAGAATCCTGCAATCCTGAGGGAAGAGGATTTTTTCGATCACCATCTACCTGAATGAAGAACATAATTCGAAACAGTTGGTCAATTGATCTCTCTCACAATTTGTAGGGAAATAAACATGCACATCCCTAGATTGAAACCTTATCCCATTTTGACTTCTTATTCTGTCTACCCTCCCGAGGGATGGCATCAGCTGCAGGAGGTAAGGAGTTCAACCCAGTAGCAGCCATGGTTGAAACACCTGCAGAATGACATAGTATAAGAGAACTTACGAGAATAAAACAAAAGAGAAAGCACTTGAAAGGCTAGGATCACCCATTAAATTAACTACTAAGGCGATCGGCAAAGGCCTTGGGTCAGGTAATAAAGTTGTTTGTAATTAGCATATGCCTAATCACTCTTTACTACCAACAACAACAACAAAGCCTTATCCCAATAAGTTTAAAATTAAATTTGTTCAAACCTGTAAAAGGTACGTTAATTTTAGGTGCGGCACCAACTATTCCAGGCTGTGTTCCTCCTGAAACATATTCAACCTTTTGACTCTTCTTCCTTTCTTGCTCTTTCCTTTCCATTTCGCGCCTCATATCAGCCTCTGGTTACCAAAACATAAAAAACATAAGCAGAACGCATTCCAGATTTCACACATCTCCGATTGGCTGAAGGAAAGCACAATAAAACTAACAGAGTTGTAAAACTTAATTCAGTATGGAAAAACAAGATATCATCCTCTTCATTATAGTCTATGATTTTGGTAATTATAATAGCAGAAGATTATCCGTTTATTTATAGAATACAGAAGTTTTTTACTATAATTTGTTGAATACCACCCTCCACATACAAAACAGTCTATCAGAGTAAATTTCAAAAAATAAATAAATAAATTTATCACTAACCATAATAACTAAGTTGACAGAGGGTGTACATGAAAAGCTAGTATTATATAATAAGTTCTAAGTTAAACAGAGCACTGAACCATGACAGGAAACACACAGAAAGAGAGAGTTGAAAGAATAGTGAGTAACCTATTTCATCACAGTAGTCACTTTTGTCATATCCATGAGGGTCAAATACATCTTTACCGAAGCAAGACCCTATCTGATCAATATCTTGATACCTCACTGCATGCACTAGAAAGTTTGGATTCCGATAGTCCTTCTTATTACGCACTTCTGCATTGAAGCTTTTCCCAGCTCTCTTGTATTCAAGAAACTTATTTATCTTCCTCTGAAGTAAGAAAAAACTCAAAAGTTCAACATATACACAACATTTTTTTTTAGAAGAACATATACACAACATGAAATGACTTATCAAAGGAAGAAAAGCCACATAGGCATTTATAAGAACCTATGACCCATATTCTGTAAGGCGTAGCTATTATGTTTCTACAAATCCTTGAGGGACTCATAATGATTCACTCCCTCACAGATTCTGACAAATTTCATGAAGAATTTCGATTGTGAGTGTTTCTTCTGAAAAAGTTATCTGTTAGCTATAATTAACAATGCTGATCAAATCAAGAAATAGATGATCCGAAACTCTGATCTAGAATATACTCATTTTACATCCCTACACGTTTCACTTACCAAGCCTTTTCTTAGACCATCCAAAACCCCTTTCTATATATCAACCCATATGGGTTCCATGTCTCTAGATTCAAACAGAAAAGATACATGTGCTAAAGTGTCAACAAAGAGAATCATCTGTCATGCTGTAGGTTTCAAATAGTATTCATAGCAGCAGTTTAGCAACAGATCAAAAAGCTTGACAGATTTCAAATAGAGGTTCACAAATATAAGGTGACATGTCAAATGTTTGTTTCTATTTAGCTTCAATTGGGGGTGGGGGGAACGCCTCATCTTTACAAAGTGAAACCACGAATTATCAGATGCATGCCATGGACAAAGCCTCAAAAGAGTTCCGATATTCAAATACAACGAGCTAATAACAGTAGAACACTAAGCTAAACAGATATGACTTAAGAAATATAAGATCAGGCTTTATCAATTGATACTGAAAACATCAATGACAAGAATCTATCTCCAAGCTGAACAGTTCTATGCTTTATATAACCCATATAGGAACTTAAATTTTGAAAATCAGAATCTAAAAGGAACTTACTTGCAGCTCCTCTGAACACTTCACTTTTAATGGTGGCGGGAGAAACTTATCTAATGGATCAATATCCTTTTGCTCTTCTGCAACAGCTTCTGCGGCATCTCTACCCTCTGATTCAAGTACAGTTCCGTTCATTGTGTCAGAGTTTGACGGTTCAGATAATTGAGGAGTGCGAACTGTTCCTGGAGGTGTCTTATCATGGAAATCACCAGGAACACGACGACTTCCTTCTATTTCACCCTCCTGCAATCAAGCATCACCCAACAAACATACTAATAAGGTCAGCTAGATAACAAAGTTTCCTCACCCCGTAATTAATTTATGAATCTAAACGGAACATCGTTCAAATATCCAATATCAAAGATTAAATTCTACATTTGGCAGGGAAAAATCCAGCATGACAATACTCAAGCTCAAAGTATCACCCTTTGCAATAAAAAACATGAACAGCGTACTCTCAATCGAACTGGAACAAGAATCCGACTCTAACACCAAAAAATCAATCAAATTAATAACACCCAAATCATTTTTCATTCAGTTTCTTCAAGTTTCACAGAAAGCAAAAACTTCCAACAAAAAAAGAAAAAGAAAAAAAGAGAAGAGAATACCTCAGTCTCGGGAGACATAGCAACTTCATCACGCCCGTAGTCCACAATCGTAAACGTCCCTCTTCTTCTTCTCCTATTCAAACCATCCGAAGGCGCCACATTATCCCCGGTATTCGGCGGTGCGCCATCGTCGTTCCCAGACTCACCAGCCACCGTTCCATCCACATCCACCATTGCAGCATCTCCCGAGCCTTTTCTCAGCTCACCGTAATCGTCGTATTCTCTCCGTTCTCGTCGCTCTTCATCCCCTTCGAGTTCTTCTTCTATGTCGTTTTGTTGCTCAACGTCCTCCATATCTTCATCCTCTTCCTCGTCGTTGTAGTTGGACAGCAGGAGAGCTATGGCGTCGGATTGCTTCTTCTTAGAGGCCATGGGGTTTGGAAGTGGAGAGAAATTGGGGATTTAGGGTTTCTGAATTCGCGCTAATTGATTAACTAACTATCTGAAATTGGTGTAGCAATTGATTTGGGGGTTTTGACGATCGATCGGAGGTGGCTGCAGATCGGAGGAAGGAAACGAAAACCCAAATTGCAATGGAGAATATCGGGTCGAGACCTGAGAGATTGAAAAGGGCGGGTTGGATTTTTGTTGATTGAATTTTACTTGGGCCTAAGGTACACTATTGGGCCTTTTCTCATTATTAAGGCCGACGAGAAGTAGGGCTGGGAAAAATTGTTGACCTAATCGGATAAATGGTCCCCGTGGTCATAAGGTATTCGGATGATAGCCGCTGTGGTAAAAAAATTCGGATTTAAACCCCTGTGGTCACAGTCTGTTAGGATTTAAACCCCTGTGGTCTAAGTCTGTTAGGATTTATGCCCTTCTGTCATTCTTCCATTAGGTTTAGGTTGGCCAAATCGGATAAATGGTCCCCGTGGTCATAAGGAATTCGGAACATAGTCCCTGTGGTAGAAAAAATTCTGATTTAAACCCTTGTGGTCTAAGTCTATTAGGATTTATGCCTGAAATTAGAGGTTCTGTCATTCCTTCGTTAAGCTTACAGGTGGAGCAGTGTTTCTCTGAGTATCTATCAATAAAAAATATCTTACAATAAAAAGAGGGGGGGGGGAGAGAAGATTTCAGTTTATGGTAAAAAAAATTCATTCATCTCGATTATTTCACAAGAAGAAAAAGACGAAAACAGAGGATTTGTTGAATTTCAAATAGTTAGTTTCACCAATAGGATACGAAGACTACTTCACATTTACAATTACACAAAAAAACTATTTATCTCAGAGAGGTTTACGTAAAATTCTGGGAAAACGCCAACGAGTACTGTCTTATTTGTCAAAGAAAAATAGAATATGTTATAAAGAATTAATTAATCGGTTGGATATTCGGAAGTCAAAAACTCGTTAATTTTATAAAGGCATTTTGAATTATTTGATTTATTAGATCTTGAATTTTAATAAATTATGTGATTTATTAGTTCCACCTCGTTCTGTCGCGTCTCCTCAGAGAAACTCTGCTCCACCTGTAAGTTTAGCGGAGAAATGACAGAACCTCTAGTTTCGGGCATAAATCCTAACAAACTTAGACCACAGGGGTTTAAATCTGAATTTTTTTTACCTCATGGACTATCTTCCAAATACCTTATGACCACGGGGACCATTTATCCGATTTTGCCAACCTAAACCTATGGAGGAATGACAGAATGGCATAAATCCTAACAGACTTAGACCACATGGGTTTAAATCCTAACAGACTGTGACCACAAGGGTTTAAATCCGAATTTTTTTACCACAACGGCTATCATCCGAATACCTTATGACCATGGGGACCATTTATCCGATTAGGCCAAAATTGTTTAATGACATTCGATCTCTCATTTGATGTAAATTCAAATCTCAACGAAGGAAGTTGTGGATTGAGAAAGAGAGAACATACGACACACCTTGATCCTGATATCCATGTGGACACATAGGCATGATGGCCAATACTTAAAGAGTGACGAAGCCAAGTAATTTTGTATAATGTACGAATAAATTAAAGTCTGAAAATAAATCTAACCAAGAATGTGCAGTATGAGATGAACTCTTATTACAATGCATGTAGTGTCAGTGAATAAATAAAGGGAAATTTTATTTAAACCCATGCAACCTCTGTTTACACCCAACTTAAAATTTTGAATGTTAATTGTCTATTTTACCCTATTGCATAATTACTATTAAGTACAAAATGAAATTAATAATAAAACTTAAATTTATCAATAAACCCAAACATTATAATTAACCAGTATCTTCTTCAAACTCTCCATAGTCTTCCAAGCTTCTATCTTCACATAGACTTCCTCGGCACCTCCACTTGCATTGTCCTCGTGATGGCGTATTGTCACCACCCAATCACTACTCTGAACTGCAAAAGGAAGCTCACAAACAAGAACAACGTCCTCGTCCTTTATCTTAAGTTCAGAGAAGGTAGAATGCTCAGTGATGAACGTGTAGGGACTCAACCTATCGTCATTATTAACATGAAATAGGGAGTAGAATTTTGGAACCAAGAAGGCCTTCAGGATGTCTCTCAATTTATCCAACTCGATCCTCAGATGGGTCAAAGTGTGGAAGGTGTTGACCCGCACCAAAACGGCAGGCAAGTTTACTCATCGAGGAGCCTTCAGCCCAATCTAATTGCCTTGTATTGCTTGCAAGCTTAGTATTGGTCGACAGACAATCACACTCACACTGAGCTATTCGGTGTTTACTCCCCGAGGAATGGCACTGTCAAATTCATAATACAAACAAACAAATCAATTAACTGCTCACTGGAAACAACTAAATGAACAAATTGACCACAGAGAAAATCAATGAAAAATGAATACACTGAAAACTTTAATATAATATGACTTCTCTTAGCCTTGGCTCTCTCTTCCCCAGCTTCAACGACGACCATTTGTTTGGGGCTGATCGTCTTCATGGCGGGGCTTTTGGGTCGGGAAGCCAAGTTCGCCTCATGGAGCGAAGACGACGATAGTCCTTGCAGCTGGGCATGCGTCAAATGAGACCTGACAACCGAAAGAGTCGCCAAGGCTATCCGATCACATAGGCCGCAACCTTCTGCGGCTGCGAAGCCTTCAAAGACTCTCGCTTTCCGACAGAAACGTCACTGGGTTTATAAACCCTGATCGCCTATCTGGGTCGGTCCAGAGGGGTTTCCCTTAGGGTGGTTTCTTCGCCAAACTTCTAAAAATCAAATGGGTGTAAAAATAAATCCACATATTGAATTGGGTTTATGGGGGTATATTAGGTATTAAATTTGGGTTTAAAAATATATTAATAGTTTAGTTAAAAATTAAATGGGTGCAAAGAGTAAGTTGGGTGTAGAAATAGGTTAGATAGGTTTAAATAAAATTTCCCATAAATAAAGTACAATGAGAGTAAGGAATGTATCCATCAAGTCGAGCATTTGAGTACTTCTAGTAAATCATATTTTAATACACATGGACGTCAAGAAAACTAGTGGTTGTGCAAATTAGTTAAGTCAAACTTATGTACAAATGATACTAAAATTCGAGCGATAAATATAATTTTTTATCTATAAATGTTGTCTATAATATTTAAACTCAAGACCGTCTTTCATCAAAGAATAAACCAAATACCACAAGACAATGTGGTCATTAGTTGAAAACAGGTTTCGGCTCACAAGTTGTGCATGGTTTGAGTGGTGCAAGCATGAGGAGGAGAAGAGTTCACATCCAAAGGTAAGAATAGGACTCAAAGTTCACAAACACCCTTCAAATTTGTCTCATAAAATAATAATCCATGCGAGATTGTGATGTCTAAATGCAGTAGACTTGGTCTATGGTTGCATGGCAGAATGTTGTGGCCTTAATTATCGTTGAGGCAACGATGATGTGATGTGCGACAACCAAATTAACGGCTTTCAAGCTTTTGGCTCCTTGGACTCTACCAAGTATATAGGAAGTGTTTTGTCGACCGAGGGTCATCAAACTGATTGCCGCTGGACCAATTAAAACATAAAAGAAATAGACATATAAAGGCTATGATGAGTCTGAGCAAAGAGATCAACTTGTATTAAATTATCATGTTACAGTAGCATTCTGTATTAATAATACAATGATACAATAATACTTGGAGAAAATTTAAAACATGTCATTGTGTTCTTAACACGAAACACTGATATAATAGTGTACTTATGTCATATAAGTTCTTATTGATTAGACACTGAAAGGGCACGGAATTCTTGATGAGCTTTCTATTTATCTCCATCGTTGTCTTGCTTTTGAAAATACTGTTTCTCTTTTGCTTTTGTGTCTTTCGTTCTAACTTCTACAGATAGCTATGGCAACGCGTTGCATGCACCCACAAAGATTTTCCAGTTTTCCAAGTTGCAACCGACTTTAGGGATGACAGTCAGACATGCTTGAGTTTTAAATCATTAGTCATAAGTACTGGACCAGCATCTCAGCTTTTTACTTTTTACTTTTTACCAAGATGGCTGTGACCGAGAGAGATCCACCCCGGTATTGGAGTTTTAAGGACATGACTTCAAACTAATAAAGCTGGACGATGACGTCTTGTTATCCTATACACCATTTCTGGCTCAGAAAACGCTCTCCACTTTTGCTTTAACGATGACATGCAATATTAATAAGCTAATTAGCACTCATATTAGAATTTCAAGTTCAACTAAGTTGTGTTACCGACAATCCCTGCTGTTAACTGTTGATAAGTTATTAGATTAACTTTCATCAACACATGTCAGGTTGTTAGCTATTGATGAGTTACGAGACTCACTTTTAAAAACGTATATAATAATTCACAGTTCTCCCCACCCCCTCCTCTTTCTCGTGCAGCCATGCTGACAGTAGTTTATAATTTATTAGACTAACTTTCATCGACACATGATAGATTGTTAGTTGTTGATTAGTTACGAGACTTACTTTCATCAACGCATGATAATATCTCACGCATGGAGAATTTCAACTAGGGTTTCCTTATGGGAATGGGATAAGGAACACACACGGTTGATTCTGCAGACAAAAATAGCCAAAAACAGTGACGACAAGAACAACATCGTCTTGTCAAAATCATTGAATAATACCAAACATGTACAAATTAAACATACAGCCAATTGGCATTGGTCAAACATCCCCCGCCCACTAGAAAATTCTCCCACAAAACCAAACACGTAATTATCATTTTTCATGCATAGGAAGAGGTATCTGATCTCTCCATCCAAGTATAAAGTATATCTAATTAATCTCCTTTAATTTCTCTTTATTTCTTTTGGAAAATTAAAATAATAAATCACCAAAAAGATGAACGAATAAAGCAGAGTCACACTAGAAACAAAAAGAAAGGGGAAAAAGAAAATACGAAGAAGCTTAAAATATTAAAGATAAAGGTGGTGATGATGAGAATCCTTTCATAAGAGACAAGCAATAAGTGGGATTCTCTGCTCACCTAAACTTCAACATCCCTTCCCACCATCATCCCATTTTCCGAAGTAATTTTTATTTTAATTTTTTTTCCTAAGATTTTTGCGTTTAGATCACTAATTTGTAAAAGAAATACTATATATTTCTTAAATTTAAGACAACAAAACGTGGTCTCCTTCAAGAGATTTTTCAACCTGCTAAAAATACGGTCTGCTATATTAAAGGTAATAATATTAGTGTACCAAGTCTGTTCCCAACACACTGTAAAATCTATTCACCTTTTGATTTTGGAGCAGCAAAAATTTTATCTTGTTTTCTTTATTTATAAGAGGAAAGTATTTCCGACACTCCTTTTTCTCCTGCACATTATATTTATGCGTAGGCTTGACATTGTATAAATCAACGAATTCAAATAAACAGTGGTACGCAGAATGAAAAATAAAATGTGTGGAAGTCATTTTTTCTTATAAACAAGTAATCAGAAAAAGTACATTTGGAAAAATGCAAAGCGACAAAGAAAATGATATCCGCACACTTGTTTTCTTTTTTCACACCTTTGTTTGTTTTTGTCTATTAAATTCTTCAATCGACTACAAAGACTAAAAATAAACAAGAAAACATTTCAATTTCATTTCTAATTTTCCAATTGCACGCAATTCACGGGGCGTGAAACGAGAAATTTTTCGTTGTGACGGGAACAATAGTGGTACACCACGTGTTTTAATAGAAGTCGTGGGAAATTTTATTTTTTAAGTTATTAACTTTTTAGCACACTTATCTCACTATTTGTATAATGACATGTGATGTACCAACCCGTGTACCGATCACACTTGAAAATATCTCGCGTGAAATGAAGTGACGTCAGCCCAAGCTCACAGTAGTGGTACTGGGATATATGTCTTTGAGCAAACCCAGAACTTGTTGCATGCTGGGCCTTTTCCCAGGCGACTCCGCCGTACACAAGTACCCAACACGCAGGCTCTCCACCATCTCCCTCTCCAACTCCCCACCCTCTCTCAACTTCTCGTCCAGTGCGTCCACCGCACGCCCCTCCCTCACCATCCTCCTCACCCACACCACCGTCTCCGCCGTCCCCGTC
The DNA here is from genome assembly GCA_035220775.1 of Malus fusca. Lineage (NCBI taxonomy): Eukaryota > Viridiplantae > Streptophyta > Magnoliopsida > Rosales > Rosaceae > Malus > Malus fusca. The sequence goes on from CM069068.1 coordinate 36,539,290, forward strand.
CTCCCCGTCAACAGCTCCATCAACACCACCCCAAAACAATACACATCCGTCTCCGCCCCGCTGCCACCACCTCCGCCGCCAATTTCCCGCCTACTCCTAATACTTTTCAACCCGAAATCGGCTATTCTCGGCTCAAAATCCCCGTCCAACAATATGTTCGAAGTTACAAGGTGGCCGTGGACAACAGGCCTCGACCCCGCCTGGTGGAGGTACGCCAACCCACGCGCTATTCCAACCGCAATGCGGTGGCGCGTGAGCCATCCTTTCTTTTCGGGCGAGTGGGCTCCGTAACCAAAGCTTTGCTCCCACATGTCACCAGTCCAGTCCTCCACGTTGGGCTCCCCGGTGGGCAGCTCGTGCAACCATCTGTGCAAGTCCCCGTTCGCCATGAACTCGTACAATACCAACTTCTCTCTCCCTGTCGAGAAAATAAATACGATTCGATGAGTTAGTTTTGAATATGATTTAGTGAAATGTGTACTTACTTATGATCTAATAACCGAATTAGGAAAGTGAGGAAGAAAAAGAATGAGATGAACTAGTCCCAAACCATTAAACTAGCTCTCTAATATTAGGTTACAACAAGGCGGATGTACATCCGGAGTCTGTGAAATATACATGTGAATATCTTCCGAGAACCCTTTGAATGTTACCTTCAAATATTTAGTGTTTGATATACGAACTCAATGGATGAACTAAAACTTTTTATGCACACATCTCGCTCTGTTTCTATATGTATCTCGTATTTTATGGTTTTTCTACAAAACTCCAATGTATGAGATGCATTATTGTTTGAACCGCTAAATTGAGAGAATGAGGCTACTAAAAGTCAGCAGTTTAGCCGTTTAATACTTTAGTACGTTCGTACACTGGTGCATTGTAAATTTCATCGTAAAACGCACTAATTTTTAGTAAGCATGTGAGAACATATTTATGAATCAAATCATACAAATAGCAAGCAACCATAGCCTATGCTGTGCTAAATTAGATTTTGCGTGACGATGGTGCCAAACAGTGTCGTACGTACGGACTGTTGTCATTTACGACATTGCAATTAAAACCCTTGTGTTGCATTTATGTAGTTTGGTGGTATTATCAACGACCGACCGGCCGGTGAGTGAGAGAGAGAGAGAGAGAGAGTGTGTGTGTCTGAAGTGTACCGTACCTGCAATGCAGTAACCGGAGAGAGGCAGCAGGTTGGGATGTTTCAATCTCGAAAGATTTTCAAACACTTCCACCGCATCATCGTACCCAACGTCCCTGGCGTTCTCCAACACCTTGATCGCCACGTGGATGTCGCCGGGCAGCACGGCGGTGTAGACGGGCCCACACCTCCCCTCTGCAAGCTGGGAGTCCTTACCGAAGTGCGACGTGGCAGCAATCAAGTCCTTAAACGTCAAGTTCATCAACGGCTTCTCGAACATCACGACCGGAGCCGACGTCGGCTCCTTGATATCGGCGACCCACGACGTCCCCGACTCGGTCTCGAAAGAGAACGGCCCCGACTTCTCGATCTTGAACGGGACTAACTGAACGGGTTTGGAAATCGCCCATTTGTGCTTTTTGGCAAAGTGCTTTTTCCTGCATATGCAAGCTACGCAAGTGCTTATGGACAAGAGGATTACAAATGCGGATGCGCAGGATATGCTCAGAACAAGAATTTTATGGGATTTTTGCGATTTGGGTTTTTGTTTTTCGAGGGTTTTGTGAGGTGGGTTTGCATTGGAATTGTGAAGGCTTTGGGCTTTGGTTTTGGAACTGCCGAAAGAAGTGAGGTTTTTTCCGGCGTGGATAAAAGCGCTTTTCCCAAACTTCAGGTAATTTTCCGGTACGACCCGGCCGGTGAAATTATTGAGCGATATGTTCAAGAATTTCAGGCCAGTAAGCGGAGGAAAATCCGAAGGGAAAGAACCGTTGATTTTGTTGTCCGAAACGTCTAAATACTCCAATCCTCGCAAAACAGAGATGGGTTTTAAATTCCCAGAAATTCTGCAGCTCGAGATGTCGAGGTGCTGCAAATTAGTGAGGTTGGAGAAAGCAGAGGGTTGCAGAGTGCCCAAATCGTTGTGGGAAAGGTCGAGAAATATAAGATTGGGGAAGCCAGAGAGCTGGGCCGAGTTCGTGAACCGGTTGGATGAGAGATTGAGCTCCTGGACCGAAGAGGTTGAACTGTTTCCTGACGCGGGTTCGAGTCCAAAGCTGCCTCCGAGCCGGTTCTTAGAGAGATTGACCCGGACCAGGCTCGGAAGAGTCCAAAACCATCCAGGGACGGAGCCCTTGAGATTGTTGGATGAGAGATCGAGGGATTGAAGATTTGACAAGTTTCTGAGGTACTTCCATGAGATTATTCCGGTTAGGTTTCTGGAGGGGAAGTTGATTTGAGTGATGGGTGGGTTGGAGCAGTTGGGTCGGTTTGAATTTTGGAGCCAGGAGAGGTTGAAACCGGAGACTGACTTGAAAGCCTTGGAGACTTGGGCTTGGTCTGTACTGTTGCAAGTGGATTCTGCTTCTGCTGCTGCAATCAGCACCAGAAGAAGTGAAAATCTCAACAGGGTTCCCATGTTTCCTGCAACTGGGTTTTAAGTTTCAAATTCCATGAGAGATGGAGAGAGTGAGAGAGAGATGGAGAGGCAGTGAGAGAATATAATGAATAAATGAAAGGGTGTGTTGGAGGAAAATGTGTCCAAGGGGAGTTAGTGAAGTGGGGTGATTGACCAAAAACTAAAAACTGAAGTAGGGTAAGGGTAGGTTTGGAAATGTGCATTTAGTAGAGAAATTTTTTCAGTGTGCTGGAAACACGATTTTATACACTAAATATAGGAATCCAGCACAGAAAGGATCTTACATTACTCTGGTTTCATTTGCATGGTTTAGTTCCAAAGTTACACGGGTTTACATGCGAACCAAAGCTCTTGCTTTTTTCATTATTCATTGCTAATATTTCAGTCACTTCTTGTTTGGTTGGATTGGTTTTGCCTCAGGCGGTCAGGCCCCCAGCAAAATATTAGGTTATAGTCATTGGTGCCTTTAGAAAAGTGGTGGATATTTGTAGAGCTCCAAGGAATTTTTGGAACTTTATAACAGAATCTCTCTTGATGAAAGGTCATTTCTTTCGGACTATATTTGGGGTTATATGTATTTATTTATGAGTAATTTGATTATGCTATAAAAAAAATTTGTGTTAAACTTTTCTCTGATTTTTGGACGTCATATCTTAAACTTTTTTATGAACCTTTCAACCTAAAAGAGTTCAAATTGTGACAAAGTTAGATTTCATCACTTATGTACCGTTTGTTGGATTAAATTCTCTTATCTCAATCTCATCCGTTGAAAGATACAAACCATCTATGAAATAATTTGATTTTCACGTACAACACAACAATTTACCTAACACTAATTGGTAAATTAGTATCATACAATTTTGAAAAAAAATTATTTGAAAATTTCATCCACCAATGCCCATGAACATTAAATCACTTTGAAATTTTAATTCCTATGGAATTTAAAACAATAATTAATTAGCCAAATTGCAAGAAAAATATGTAAGAAAAAAGAATTAAATAAAAAGAGAGTATAAGTGTATTTGCAAATGGAGTGAGAGTAATAGAAATTTGCTTACATGGGTTGCTACTTTTTTTTTGTGGGATCCACTGTTTTTTGGGGCTACGAATACTTGTACATAATCTGAGAGTACAACAAACGCTAAAGGGTTTCTATTGTGTCAAATATATTATTTGATATGTAATGACAAGAATACTTTCAGGTGTGCGTACTTGTTATGAATCTATATGTTTACAAAAATATATCATACCTAATATTCCAAGAATGAACGAACCACTCTATATATACTTAGACCAAGATTCGTGTGGTTTAGTCTTGGTTTTGTATATATATATATATAATTTCAGGTGGAGAACAGAGGATTGGTGGGAGCTAGCTAATTCCAGGTTTACAAGTGACGGTGAGAGGGACAGAGGGTCATTGTTTCGTTGAGAAGGATACAATTTCAACAAAAGTGGTAAAATCTCAAGCTGTGGAAGTTGGAACATAATGTCACGCATCCCCCAATATTTGGCTTCTTAAAGGTTTTGGTTTAGAGAGCTTCTTGTCAAAGCTGGGCTATTCTGCTGATATACTGTGGTTTTGTCATGTTTTATAAGTGTTCGGGAAGTTTTGATTTGTTATATATGTAACGTATTCCCTATCCAGATGGTTTTGGTTGTCCATATTTATTAGTACAGTATTGATATGGGGGATATAATAAGTTGACTATTTGGTGATTACGTACATACATTCTTGAATCCTAACGTATTTGAATCCAAAATAATTACATGCAAATTTGTATTGTATAACCAAGCGAAGAGCTAGTGATGGCCGGAATGAAATATCGTATGTAGTGTAAAATTGAATCTGAAGTTTTTCATTACGATTGGAACAAGCAACGAACGAGTGACCACTAGCTCCGCTTAATTAAGCACTCAACGTGTAGTTAGTTCAAAACATGTCCACCATTACAGACCTTCGAATACTAGCTAGGTAGTTGATTATTGGTTAGGAAAATGGCTCATTGATTATTGGTTGGGGAAATGGTTTTTAAATTTAAAAATAAAAGAGAACCAAATGACAAAAATAATGAGCATTGGAGAATGGAGAAAATTAACGAGTGTAAAAATCGTCATCCAACAAGAAGCTTCAAAGGTTAAAGTGACCACAAAGGTACGTGTGAACAAGCATCAAAGGCTATGATAAGCCCATATAAGCCATGCGAATTACCCTAATATCCTTCTTGACTATATATAATGCATGGTTTGTCAAACAAGGTTGTCAATCCACAAGAAATAACACCACATTGCATTCGTTTTGATAAGCACTTGCTTTGCCAAGAAAAACGTGACTATATTAATAGTGCCACCTTGACACTGATGATGTGAGGTGTGAAACTAAGAATGAGATCATCTCCAGATCTCTGTCTTCGGAGTAAATGGACTTAAAAACTCGGATCATTCAACTTAAATCATGCGGCTCTTATTAATTCATTCTACTAGCTCACAAAACACACAAACTCACACCCTGATCTCTCTCGAATGACCTGGATTTTTAAGTCCATGTACTCCGTAGGTAGAGATCTGGTGATGATCTCATTCCTATATAGAATCATTTCGTAGACAGAAGACATTTTGCATGCAAATGTTGTGTGGATAGTAAATTCACATTGACTTCATGATCATATATGAATCCACTCCACTCACAATTCACAATTATGCCATTCATCGACCTCGACCAAAATCCCTAGTGAAATCCACCTCTGACCGCCGTCAACGAGTCCTCTGTAGTAATTCCAAACTACTGCAAATGTGAACTGATTCCACTAGCTCTTCAATCCACACCGGCTAATACCTGTCCCCATTTGAAACCCAAAATTTAATAACTTAATCAAAGGAATAAATAAAAATATGTTTCAAAGTAGGGTTGCAGGTGGGATCTTTGGAATAATTAGAAATTAAGAGGTGGAGTGCAATTAATCAAACTTATATAGTTATTCCAGTCTGCAAAATTCCGCATCAAATAGAAGTACGGGTTTCACTATAAATTAATTAGTAATATGGAAAGTAATACAACTACTTATAAGCACATGTAAGGTCATTCATTTCTCCGATGTGAGATTGGTACTCTCAACACGCTCCTTTATGTCTGACAAATTTTCAAACATAATACGTAGAAAACAGAAACCAATTGGTGACATATGGATTTGGAAGGGAGCAATCAAACTTGATCCACTCACTAATTCTATTGGCACGTGATCTTCGGTTCACTGATCTGCTGGGAATTTCTTCTTTTGGTGAATAAAATAGATTACATTTGAATCATTTGGAGGGTAAAGTTTATTATATGCATATAAGGCATCACCTAATCCACACAAAATTCCAAACCAAACTTCCATCGGATGACAGCTAACCCAACATTTGGAATTATCAAAAACCAACCAAGATCTGGAGAAATTTTTTAGTGTGCCAGGAATACGATCATGTATATCAAATGTCATAATACAATTGGTTGGAAACTTGGAAAAAAAAAATTCCAAATCAATTATATTATGACATTTAATGTACCTAGCTGTGTTACTGGCATGTTGAAAAATTTCTCCAAGATCTGAGAATATTTTAAACATAATTAAGGTAAACCGACACTCCTACATCAAACTCTATACACATTTTTACTTTATTCATAATTCTAATCAAGTTGGACAATATGGTATGACCCATGGCTCATACAAAGACGTTGACATTACAACTTACATGAACATGGATGAACACTTGTAGTAGAGAGGGAGTGATTCAAATATGTGAATTTCGAGTACATGGATAAACGCTTTTAGTCATATTTGAACTACACCTTTGCAAATCATTGATCATTCTATTGTCTAAGACAATAAGCCCACTACAATTTTGATCTCTTTTCATTTTCATTGGAAAGAACTGAACTAGTTTTGACATATACATCCTCACTAGCCTTCATGAACCGACACTTTTGGTCTGTCCATATTGAGTTTAGTTTATTGTTTGTTGGAAACTGAGACGGGGATGAAAACTTTAGATCTTTGATAGATATAGAAAAAATTTATGATTCGGTTATAATTTTGATTGTCTGTGGGTTATAAATACCTTCCATTTATTTCTATTTTTTATTTTTATTTGAGTATATGGTTCAATGCATTTGATGAATAACTTGTTTAGAAGTGCTATTATAATAACTGAAAGCATTTTTTTGAAAATATTTTTGGGACCAATCCTTAATAAAAAACACAAATAAATCTTGAAAAAACAGCTCCAAACGAACCCGAAAATGAGTGAGATATTTTGGATGACCAGTGAATACTAATTAGTTTTAGACAATTTTTTTTTCATGAATCGCTATTGAATTTTTTTAAGCACAATCTTCAATTAATTACGAAAACTTTCCGACAAAAAATTAATTTTGAACAAGTACATTTTTTCTAGTGAAACTGTTTTCTGACGGGGAAAATCTATAACGAATTTGAATATAAGGAAATTCGATGAGGAATTGCACGGGTACGAGGGTTGACACATTTATCTTAGACCTGCCTTGTTCATCAACACAATTTTATGTGGAAAGTGGGCCTTCTTCATGAATTATGAGTTTTGCCGCCCGACCCGCCCATCCTACATACTTGTTCCTCAAATACGATTTCTTCGTCCACTACGACTGAACCCTAATCGCACACAAACCGTCCGTGACAAAATATATAGGGTAAATCTCAGTTTACTACCCTTAAATTTCGTTGTTTTCAACATTTAGTACATGAAGTTTTTTCAACATTTAATACTAAATGTATGAGACTGTCTCAAAATTAACATTTTAGGCATGACTCTGGGACGAAAAAAACTTCATGTACTAAATGTTAAAAACCATAAAAGTTGAGGCTAGTAAACTGAGATTTACCCAAATATACACACACACAACACCCCTAATCAGATTTCATCCGCTGTATAAACCTTCCACCTTGACTTCACTAGTACAAAAATATGTTTGCGCGACGGAAACTTGCTCGACGTAGCAAATTTCGTCGCGCAAACATACTTTGCGCGACGCTACAAAGAAACCGTCGCGCAAACATACTTTGCGCAACGACACTTTGAGCGACGCCAGGCTTCGTCGCGCAAAGATGATTTGCGCAACGTAGGTACCCATGCGTCGCGCAAAGCTGTTTTGCGCGACGCCAGGCTTCGTCGCACAAAGTTTTGGTGCCAAATCAAGATAATTTACCACTTTTTTCCTAATTTTGCGCGACGCTGGTGCACATACGTCACACAAAGATGTTTTGCGCGACGTAGGCATCCCTGCGTCGCGCAAAACAGCTTTGAGCGAAGTATGTCTTTGTCGCGTGAAGCTGTTTTGCGCGACGTAGGGGTACCTACGTCGCGCCAATATTTTTTTTTTTTTTGGGCCTATCTTTTGGGGTTCTTGCATTGCCTTTTTCTTTTGTTGTATCCACTTGTGTAAATGTTTTAAATTGACGATCGAATTAATTCATTGTATTCATATAGGGTTAAGGAATGTAGCTGTAAAAAATCATCAAAATCAGAGTTAAAATAACCGTTAAATCATGATTTTTCATTTATCGCCGTCGAAAAGGTTTGTCCCATTACTTGATATTTGAATATTTTTTTTTTGCAATTTTTAGCATATGCGATCTCGAAACATGTACAAACAAGTTTGACGGTTGGATCGTTGAAACTAATTTCGTACAATGCGTTTCCCATCAAAACAATAGATTCACTAACACTTAGAGTTTATTTATACTTTCATTAAGTATAATATAAAATTTTGTGGTATTCACTTTTGTAAATGGTTTAATTCATTGATCGAATTAGTTCATAAGCAAAAGGGAAATACATATTTAAAAAAAGCAAAAGGTATTCACTTTTGGCGTATACGATCTCGAAACATGTACAAACAAGTTTGACGGTTGGATCGTTGAAACTAGTTTCGTACAATGCGGTATCCCATCAAAACAATAAATTCACTAACACTTGGAGTTTATTTATACTTTCATTAAGTATAACATAAGATTTTGTGATATCCACTAGTGTAAATATTTTAAATTGACAATCAAATTAGTTCATTGTATTCATATAGGATCAAGGAGTGTAGCTGTAAAAAATCATCAAAATCGGAGTTAAAATAACCGTTAAATCGTGATTTTTCGTTTATAACCGTCGAAAAGTTTTATCCCGTTACTTGATCTCTGAATGTTTGTTTTTTACGAGTTTTGTCCCGTTACTTGATCTCTGAATGTTTGCATTCCTAATCCCTTCTCTTTACTGCTTTCATTTTGTTTTGTTTATTTAGTTGTGATTTTTGTTTTGTTTATTTAGTTGTGATTTTTGTTTAGAAAGTTAAACATAGTCTTTTTACTTTGATTTACTTATTTTACATTGATAAAAATAATAATAATAATAATAATAATAATAATAATAAACATTACATTCATATAAATAAAAAATAAAAAAAATAAAAAAATAAAAAAAATTAACACAAAAATACTTATATTTATATTTATAATTAAATAAACTTAAAGCATAAATATTTTACAATAAAGTGAACTAATAGCTTTCATTGGTCGTTGGTAGGTGGTGCCTCGGAGGTCGACGGAGCCCTAGAAAGACGAAGCGCCAGAGTTGGATAATTCGGAGCCTCAATACTTGGTGCAGCTCCAGAGGACGAAGACAACATAAACCTCGGGAGTAACGCCATAAACCGTTGATGATCACTCTGAATCCGCACTTCGGACTCCTGCATCTGATCCAGCTTCCTCTTCATGCTTGTTGAGTAATTAGTTGCGAGCATGTGCAACTCCTTATTCTCATGCCTAAGCACTCTGACCTCTTGCCGAAGACTAGCCACTTCAGCCATCAACGACTCCACCTGACGAGTTCGTGCAAGAAGACGCTGGCCCATGTTTGATACTGAGCCTGCGCATCGGACGCTGTAGGCCATAGAGTCCTGAACAGCCAGTTCGTCGGACCGCCTGGAAAGTATCCTAGTGTCTCTAGGAGTGAGCAGATTTCTGGCCACCACCGATGCGGTTGTTTCATTCATCATCATGGAATCCTCAACTGTAAGAGGACCATTTGGGGATATGAAGGACGGCTGCCAAATGTTGGTTGGAGAAGACATATCACTATCTTCCCCAACATTCAAGTTAAGGCGACGGTCAGAAGGGCAAGACATATTTGAAGGTGTTGAGAATGAAGAGTCGGACTGATCAAGATTAAAAGAAATGCAAGAGGGAGTGTTTACAGGAGGGAACGTTTACCGGATGAAGTGTTTACAGGAGGGAGCAAGTGTGTTGTGGAACAAACTTAGCGCCTCTATAAAAAGAAGAAATCAAGAGGCGCTCATCAGAAATCAAAGTGGCGTCCTCTCGCAAATCGAAGAGCCGGGCTCTTTTCTCAAAAGCCGAGTTTTTTTTTCTCAAAAGTCGGACGCCGTTCTCAAAAGTCGGGCGCCTCTCTCAAAAGACGGTGCGGTCAGGAATCACGAGGCGAACAATTTTTCCAGAATTGTCGTCTCTCGTCACGCGCGCTGTCAGCTTTGTCAGAAAGTGCGTAACTTGTACTGTTCATCCATCCACCGGCTGCCGACAGGGGTAAAAGAACAGTTTCGGTTGTGAAGAATCACCTATAAACGTCTACCTTCGCTTTCCACAGCAAAGGCACACCCCCTCTGCACTTCTTCATCTCCGAAATTTTTCATCTCCGAAAATGCCTTTCCAACAAACCCTCTCGAGTTACTCTGTGTTTCTCATTCCCTGGGATACCTTTGCAAACAAGTCATCAAGAGCTAGAGTATTTCATATCATGAAGGTTGAAAGCAAGAGTATATCATATCATGCTTTCTCCCTGTCCTTGTCCTTGTCTTTGTGACAAGGAGAAAGCGAGCAATCAGCCAGCATTCGGTGTCAATCTTCCGATCTAAGAACCGACTGCCTGGAAATCCTTCCTGATTGCTTACCTAACATTGCTCTCGAGTGCTCATCTTCAACCGCTGATGTACTTCCGAAGAAGACGCCACATCTGCCTGGAGACAAGTGAAAATGATAACTTGAAGCATGTGGAGACAAGGTGCTGCTTCATCTTCAAGATCAAGTCTCATTTTCCTTGCTAAGAAGTTCCCCAGCCCAGTTCAAGAATACACCTGTGGAACGATACTTCTTCAAAAGCAAAAGTATCCCATATCATCAGAGTCAAAGGCAAAGATATCTCATGGCATGTTTTTCCTTTACCCTTGCTCTTGCCTGCGAGACAAGGAGAAAGAAGGCAATCGGTCGGCACTTGGACAGATTGAACAAAGAATCAGACCACCACCTCTACCTCGTGCCTACCTGCCATGCAGAAGAAACAAAAAGAGAAGAATGTAGCCTGCAGACTCAATCAACCCGGCAGAAATAGTCCGAGTTGAAACCAAGAGCTCGAGAAGCTTCAACAACATTTGGACGCATCAGTCACCACCACCAATCAAGTCTCATTTTCCTTGCTAAGAAGTTCCTGAGGCCAGTTCAAGTTCAAAGCTGTGGAAAATCACCAAACAGGACCAATGATCACTTATTAGTTTTATTCATTGTCTTTTATTTTCATTTTCAATTTTTCGTTTGTTTTTTTATTTTATGCATATATTTTCTTTAAAGTTTGTTTTTAAGTTTCTGTTTTAAATTCGATTTCGTCAAAAATCAATCCTCCATTTATTTTAAAGTGTTAGATTTTCGCATCATGTTTTTTTTTTTTTTTTTTTTTTAAATCAATGTAAAATATGTAAATCAATGTAAAAAGACTTTGCTTACTTTCTTTTTCCGACACAAACTCAATGACAAACACCACATCTTTGAACATTTCCGGGACTTTGAACTTGGCCAGGTTTACTATGATGGTTGTGGCTTGTCCCGTGTCATCAAACTCAACTACAAGGTTCTTTGAACACTTCAACACAATTTTCATCCTTTCATAAAAGTCATTCAAACAAAATATCACAACAAACTTACAATCATATTATGCATAATTATGCATAATTAAAGAAAAGGAATTGTTTAGAGTTTTTCTAGTTATATGAGCTCTAGTAGAGTAGGATGAGACCTGGTTTGGGTATGGAATGAATAAGTAATTATTTAAGATATTCTTCTTTCAACTTATAATAATTATGTATAATTAAAGAAAAAGAAAGAAAACAAGAAATGATCTTAAAAGTTCCAGAATTAAACAACCGAACCTTAGGGTTATGATGGAGCTATTTTTTTATTTTTTCTGGGCTGCTCCACTAGTTCCACCAATCTGCAAACCAAAAACAAGCTGGCAACAATTGAACTAAACTTCTGCTGCCTTTCAAATTTCTTTAATTCTAAAGGAGGTACTTTTCTATGATATGCTCTGAAAGTGATACAGTGGCTCACTTGCTTGCCATCATTCTTAAAGCACGCCTAGTTAAATATGCTCTGAAAGTGATACAGTGGCTCACTTGATTTATGCTTTATTGACTGAACACTTGCTATATTCCACTCGGTCTCTCTCTTCCCTCTCGCCCATCTGTAAACAAATTTCCCTTTCCCCCTTTTTTCCTCCTAACAAATTTCTCAAAAATTTGGGCAGTTTTCTCCACATATTTTCACTAACTTTCTCAATTCGGTAAATCCGGTTTCTGGGAAGAATTGCTGGCGTTTTTGGGCAGTTTTCGTCTCAGGTAATGATCTCTGTGACCCTTAAAAGCATATTTCATATTTCCAGAACTGGGATTTCAATCCTTTGATCCGTATTGGAAGCTCATGCACTTTGAGCTTTAATACTTGATTCATGCACTTGTTTAGAATATGGGCATTAATATATAGTATTGATATTATTGCAATTATTGCTTTTTGAATAATCTTGATATAGTATTGATATTATTGCTTTTTGAATAATCTTGTTATTCGGTATTGTTGTCCTATGCAGTTTACAAATATTATTAAATTTATTTTATTGTTTTTCATATTTGTAGGTCAATTTTGATCTTAAGGACATATCCCCTGAGGTCAGTACCTACTTAGAGGAGACCTTAGCAAACCGGTACAAAGATTGGAAGTGCGCTCTTCACAAGCATTTTCAGCTATGGGATGATCCGGAGATTGCTCGTCTACAGGGTTACCCAGCTGAGTTGAAGGACCGGCTGGAGGATTGGGAGTGGCTCTGCAAACATTTTACGGACCCAAAATTTGTTCAAATATTATTTATATTTTGTTATTAAACATTATATGTTTTTTCTTTATTATTACAGGGCGATATGGTGGAAAAGAGCACTGCTATTCTCGAAGAAGCAACATCGCAGCTTCCACCAGAGACCCCGATCGAGGACGTCATTGTACCTGAGGATGCAGATCTTAAGATCGTGACTCAGGTCCTGGATCAGAAGTTGGGTCGTCGTCATGGCAAGGTTGTTCGATGTATGGGGAAGGCGGGGGTTCGTGAGACGGGTGCATCTTCTTCCAGATCGTCCACAGTAGAGGTCAATTCCCTGAAGGAGGAAGTGACAACCCTAAGAGGTCAGCTTGTGGCCCAGAACGAGAGGATGAATATGATTGTTCAGGCCTTAGCGATGTCCGGCCTCCAAATCCCGATGCCAGAACCTAATCTTGCTCCACCTTCGACTTCTTAGCCACTTCGCCCAGTCGATACTTAGTAGCATGATGTATTAAACCTAAAGACCTGTAGTTTTTCTTTTTTGTTCGGACATCTTGTATGTACATTTTCATATATTGTATAATTAAATACTTTTTCTTGGTTTATTAATTATTGTTTAGAATTTAATTACAATATTTATTAAAAATTAAATAAAAAATTTCTTTGCCCCAAATAAAAAAAAAAAACAATTGCACGACGTAGGTTTGCGTCGCGCAAAACCACTTCGCTCGTCGTAAACCTTCGTCGCCCGAAGTGGTTTTGCGCGACGCAGACCTACGTCGCGCTAAGTGGTTTTGCGCGACGAAGGTTTACGTCGCGCTAAGTGGTTTTGCACGACGAAGACCTACGTCGCGCTAAGCGGTTTCGCGCGACGAAGGTTTACGTCGCGCTAAGTGGTTTTGCACGACGAAGACCTACGTCGCGCTAAGCGGTTTTGCGCGACGAAGGTTTACGTCGCGCTAAGTGGTTTTGCGCGACGAAGACCTACGTCGCGCTAAGTGGTTTTGCGCGACGTAGGTCACTTCTGCGTCGCGCAAACCCTTCCTTCACTGCCTTGACGCGACGGTCGGTGCGCGACGCGGGTTCGTTGTCCTACGTTTTGCGCGACGTTTTTTTAACTTTGCGCGACGAAGGTCCTACGTCGCCCAAAGCCTTTTTTGTACTAGTGCTTGTAGCATCAAAGAGAGAGGAAATATGGCAGAGGAGTTGGCGCTGGATTTGGAAGAGCTAGGCCACCTTCAGAGCATCGTGAAACGCCACCATATATATCATCAACCACCTCAACCGTCCTTCCCAACACCTTCTCTCTTCGGAAAAGGAGTCATCATCTCTGCCACCGCCACCACAATCTTCTCAATTAACCAAGGGCCACCAGGGCAAAGAGTTGAAGTCCACCGTCAGGCCTCAAAATGTGGCGAGGAGAGAAGGTGCCAAGCAAGAGAAGACGAATGATAAATCAAACCCTAATAAGCACCACAATGAATTCTCTGCTTCGATGACGATCGTTCAGAACGTACAGGAGTCTGGAGCCCGCCTCAACAAGGGGGAGCATAGAGAGGACATCACAGTATCCTTGTATGGTATTCCAGATTAAACATGGTAAAAAAGGACGGACACACAACTGACCTAACCCAATATGTGACTTCGATCGATAATTTCAATATGTTTTTGTTGAATTAATTAATAATTTAGTTTTTCCCCCTCAATTAGGGCAAATACTGAACAAAATGCCGTCCTCCGATTCCAAGCATTTCTTCTATGATTTACAGGGTCGTAGCTCTAAAGTCCAAATTGTGGCTGATTCTAGGTATGATCTCTTAAAATTTGTTTGCTTCTCTTTCTGTGAAAACCAGTAACATACAATGTTGAATATTTGCATCTTGCCTTCATTTTTGGTCTGGTAGAAGTTAAATAATTTACTATGTGATTGAGTTATAAATCTTTTCCTTTATTGCATGCAGAAATTTAGAGATGGATGAATATGAATTTTCTAAATTTTATTCCTGTATAAGGCCTGGCGATTTTATAATTTATTGGCGTGACTGGATTTCCAGGTAATGTCGATTTTGTTCCTTTACACGTTTATTTATAGCAAATTGTTTCCAAAAATTATGAATTAATCTTGAATTTAAATGTTGAGTTCAGAATAATGAAATCACAAAGTTCTTGTGTTTTTTTACCTCCCTTTAAAGTGAATTGAGGCTTGTACACTAGTGCAACTGTGCAATACATGGTTTGAAAATATGAACTTTTGATTGTTCGGAGTTGTAAAGTTTTGTAGTTTTGTTTCTGTTTCTTACTTCTTTTTTTACAAAAAACTAATAAAGGAGACCTCAGCATTTTCCTAAGATCGTTTTATCACCTTAAGAAATAGTCATCCGGTTTCTCCAAGCCAGAAGGATGCAGGTTTGTGCCTAAATCTCTCACCCTCTTTGTCCCTTGCCCCAGCTTGTTTGCGTTATTCATGTCTGAGATGTTACATTTCAAATACTTGATCAGCTCATAAAATTTTCTTTTATTCTTTTAGCAAGCTGTTTCTTCACGTATTTAACTGTCATTTGATGTCAAACAGGAAACTCCTTACACATAAGGAGCCAAACAATGTTTTTTCTAGTTGATCAGTTTGTGACCGTCTGTTCTTGTTGTCTGACAGGAAAAAACTTTTCTCAGTCAGCAGACCAAAAGACGAGCCATCTTGTTTTGGAACAGTTTTCCTGACAAATTCTTCTTCTTCTCCTATTGGTCGCGGAAATTTTTATTCAGTCATTTGAAGATTGGAGCTCTAACTTTTGCTCATTTAAAATTGTTCAGCAACTGCAAGTGTTTAATATATTAAGTCAATGCAGCAATCAATTTCACGCTTATTAGGGTTTGTGGGTATATAAAGATATACAGATAGATGAATACTATGCACAGATACGGATACGGCGACACGATAAATCTCAAGTATAAGGACATAGACACGGGTAAGACACGACTATTTAAATACAGTAAATTTATGACAAAAAATTACATATATTAAAAACAATATTTCGAATTGATAACATAACAAAGTATTTGTATTCATCAAATTCATATATAATAATTAAAACACAAACATTTACACTATGTTTGGCTGAAGAAATTTAAGATTACTAAGAAATTTTAAAATAAAGGAAATTGAAATGATAAGATTTTATTTTCTAGAATTTGTAATTTTTCTTGTTTGGTTAACCTAAAAGAACAATGAAATTGAAAACGAAATTTGTTATTTTTAAACTCTTAATCATAGATATTGGGAAATGACACATATTTACATGGTATGAATTGGAGGACCCAAATTCCAATTTTTTTTTCCACGCGGAAATTCTAAATTTCTATGTTTATGAATTCAAATAAGGGAATTGGTGCATGTCAATTTATAAATTCTAGCTTTTATCTAAATTTCAAGTTTATTTCACTCGTCCAAACATAATGTTAGGTTTTAGGAGGAGGATTGCATCCCAGGCCCAGGGCTTACAATGCCCCCCTCAAAGGCTATGTGAAGGCAGGTCAACTGAAAGATGCCAAATCCATCGTGTCCAAGATGGAAAAGCGGCATTTCACCCGATGAGCACACTTCCGGTCTGCTCATTGATGCCTATGCGAATGCAGGTAGATGGAAGGTGCAAAAATTGTGTTGAAAGAGATGGAAGCTAGCTATGTGCAGCCTAATTCCCATGTATTCGGCTGGATTTTAGCCAGCTACCGCGGCAGAGGGGAGTGGCAAGAGTCATTCCAAGTTTTGAGGAGATGAAGAGTAGTGGAGTAAGACCCAATAGGCAAACTTTTTAGGTTTTAAAAGTTTTACATTTACAAAAATGCCCCAAAATATCTTTTATATTTATAAATAAAAAAATAAAAAAACCTGCCGTGTCTGTCCAAATTGTTGATCGTGTATGAGACTCCGCACTTTGGAGTTTCGGAATGTCTGTGTAACATAGCTTGAAATATACGTACAAGATGATGATTAGAGTAATATTGATAATATGTATTTTGGTATATTTTATACTTTATTAATACAATATTCATTTTCTACTTTAAACCAATCTAAGCAGTAAAGATAAAAATTGAACTTGAGCACATAAAGTGAGCGCATTTATTCTAGCTAATGTAGCTACGCTCATGGTCCGAAATGCCGATAATATCGGCGATATATCGCCGATATTATCGGTTTTGGCGAGAACCGATTTTTTTTTCAATATCCAAATGGTTTTCGGGATAATATCGATAATATCGCGATATTATCGAATTTATCGATAATATCGGACCCTGACCGCTCGGAGAAGCGGACCCTGACCGCTCGGAGAAGAACGCCGGAGCTGTAGAAGCTCCGGCCGACTGTAAAACAGGACCCTAGACTCCGATCTAGGTATGAAAATGAAAAAGAAGACGAGATGAACGTTTTTATATATGAAGTTTGCCGTGAAACCATCGGAGGTGTTCGGAAATTGAGTCGACACGCACGGCCTCGCCGGAGTTTGCCGAGTTGCAGAGATGAGAAGGAGAGGGAGAAAGACGATGCTAATGATGATGGGTGTGCGTGTGTGTATGTGGGTCTTGGACCCTCGGCGCAGAGAGAAAGGAGAGAGACGACGGCGGCGGCGACGAGGGAGAAGCAGAAGCCGATCTGCCGATGTGGGTCTCTGTGCGTGTGTGTGGGAGTGGGAGAATGATCGAGAGAAATTGGGTCTCTGTGCGTGAGTGTGTGTGTGGGGGAGAAGAATCGAGAGACGTACGTGGGTGAGACTTGGGAGATCTGTGTTTGTTGTTGGTTGTGTGGCCCGTGGGAGAACGGAGAAGGGGGAGAAGGGACTCAGAAAAGAGAAGAGAGAAGGTTCGAGAGAGTCTGAGAGACCGTATGCGTGTGAGAGGTGAGTGTGCGTGGGTTGTGTGCGTGTGTGGTGTCATGTCGGTGTGTGTGTGTGGTGTCGTGTGTGAGGTGACTGTGGACCATGGTATACAGACATATAAATATTATATAATACATTCGTAACCTGTAAAGCTGTAACACCAATAATATTCTTACTTTTTGGTTTTAGATTCTAGCAATACTTGCAAAAAATTTATGTGGCCCTTTGATGTGGTTGGGTCATCTCATCTGAGATGCCTGACTGATTTCACAATATGTCCATAACTTTTTGCAGTTTCAGACCATGGACATAAAATAATACTGCTTTTATAATGAAACCGTGTCCGTGTGCCACTGTGAGTCCGTGATATTCTTTCATATGCAGAACAGTGTGCCATTGTCTATTATATTCTTTCACGCCTTATCAGAGGTGGAGTATCACTATCAGAGGCATTCAGCATTTTCGTTTCTTCTTCTTCCCTTACCATTTTCAAAGCTATTCCAGATCCATTCCAAAGCTTGAACACAAACGGTTCCATATTTAAGGTAAGTTTACAAACTTAAATTTATATTATTGTAATTTATACAACAACAAATAAATTTGTATGGACTCGTATGTTAATTTTTTTAAGTAATTAATACTTGTATGTTAATTTTTGTAAGTAATTAAGTAATGTTAACAATTACATGTTAATTTTTTTAAGTAATTAAGTAATGTTGTATAATTATTCCCTAGGATAATTTTAATATGTTTAATGTTATTTATTATTTTATTTCCCTTACCATTTTCAAAGCCATTCCAGATCCATTCCAAAGCTTGAACACAAACGGTTCCATATTTAAGGTAAGTTTACAAACTTAAATTTATATTATTGTAATTTATACAACAACAAATAAATTTGTGTGGACTCGTATGTTAATTTTTTTAAGTAATTAATACTTGCATGTTAATTTTTGTAAGTAATTAATACTTGCATGTTAATTTTTGTAAGTAATTAAGTAATGTTAATAATTACATGTTAATTTTTTTAAGTAATTAAGTAATGTTGTATAATTATTCCCTAGGATAATTTTAATATGTTTAATGTTATTTATTATTTTATTAATATTAGGTTTTATTATCAAATTGGATTATTATTCATTAATAATAGGTTTTCTTTTATTATCAAATTGAATTATTATTCATTAATATTAGGTTTTATTATCAAATTTGATTATTTTTCATTAAATTGGATTATTCATTAAATTGGATTATTATCAAATTGGATTATTATTCATCACCATGTTTTATATTAGGATTATTTTTTTATCAAATTGGATTATTATTCATTAATATTAGGTTTTTTTAATTATCAAATTGGATTATTATTCATTAATATTAGGTTTTATTATCAAATTTGATTATTCTTCATTAAATTGGATTATTCATTAAATTGGATTATTATCAAATTGGATTATTATTCATCACCATGTTTTATATTAGGATTATTTTTTTATCAAATTGGATTATTATTCATTAATATTAGGTTTTATTATCAAATTGATTATTCTTCATTAAATTGGATTATTCATTAAATTGGATTATTATCAAATTGGATTATTATTCATCACCATGTTTTATATTAGGATTATTTTTTTATCAAATTGGATTATTATTCATTAATATTAGGTTTTTTTTAATTATCAAATTGGATTATTATTCATTAAATTGGATTATTCATTAAATTGGATTATTATCAAATTGGATTATTCATTAAATTGGATTATTCATTAAATTGGATTATTCATTAAATTGGATTATTATCAAATTGGATTATTATTCAGTAATATTAGGTTTTATTATTCCATATTATTTGTATAATTACTTAAATTTTTACAATCATTTTCATTACTTCGTATTTAATTCTTCTGTAGAATAACTTTATTATTTAGGTTCTCTTATTTTATCAAAAAATAATTGTCTAATTTTCATGAAAAATAAATATAGGTACGTTTAAGATGTCAAGTGGAGTTACTAAACGTGATCCAGCTTGGGAACATGGAGACCCAATAGACGGAAACAAACATGGCACAATTTGCAAATATTGTGGTCGGGTAATGAAGAGTGGCGGAGTGACACGACTTAAGTACCATCTTAGTGGATTAGATCCAGCAAAAAATGTCCAACGATGCGATAATGTCCCCCCAGAAGTGAAGGCATTCATCAGCACATTATTAAAAAATAAAAAAACAGCAGAAGGAAAAGATAACACATGGAATGGAAAATATTCGAGCTGGGCTACGAGGAGAAGTCATTGGCCAAGCGGTTGACAGTGATGATGATGACGATGAGGACGAATGTGATGATGACATGGGACCTGAAGAACGACGCAGTTTGAAACAAGCATTACGTGCCTCTAAACAGTCAGCATGGGAAAGAGAACACCTTCATAAAATTCCTAATAGAGCACAAGGTTCCGGGACAAGTGGTGGTGCACAACTGAGACGGGGAGGCAGTCTTAGAGAATCACAACCAACACCACCAATAGCCCCAAGTTTATATAAGTCATCCAAAGCACGTCAAAAGAGTGTTTGGATTTATTTCACTGGAGGCAATGTGAAGGAGGGAATGGGGCGTCTAATTAGCAAGTTCTTTATCTATGAAAATGTCCCTGCTGAGAAAGCATCATCACATCATTTCAAAAATATGGTAGTTGGATGTCAACAGGCCGGTGTTGGAGTACAACCTCCCACTCCCTATGAGATAAGAAACAAATATTTGGATATGGAGTATAAAGACATTGGCGAGTATGTTAACAAGTTGAGGTCAAAATGGGAAACTAATGGTTGCACAATCATGTGTGACGGATGGACTGGCCCGACCAGATTGTCTATCATAAACTTCATGGTATACTCCAAGGGAAAGACAATTTTTTTGAAGTCTGTTGATGCTTCAGACCATATAAAGAACTACAAGTATATTTACAAATTATTGAGGGATGTAATCATGGAGGTGGGAGAGCATAATGTTGTCCAAGTCGTGACCGACAACGGTTCTGCATTTGTCAAAGCTGGAAAAAAGTTAATGAAGCATCATAATGTGTTTTGGACATCATGTGCAGCACATTGTATTGATCTCATGTTTGAGGCAATGGGGAAGAGAGAGAATGTTGCTACTGTGGTCAAAAGAGCTAGAACGATCACAAATTATATTTATAATCACGGTTGGTTGTTGGCAAAGATGCGTGAATTTTGCAAAGGAGAAATCATTCGTCCAGCTACCACTCGATTCGCCACCAACTATATTGCATTAGACAGCCTACTGAAGAAGAAAGCAGGGTTGAAGCAACTATTCACTAGTGACGATTGGGCCAGCCACAATTTCAGCCGCTCAAATACAGGTCGTATGGTGGAAAGTATAATGCTTGATCATGCTTTTTGGACTCAATCAGAACATGTGTGCCAACTGTTTGAACCTCTTTACAAAGTTTTACGGATCGTTGACACATAAGTGTATCCTACTATGGGGGCAGTATATGAGTTGATTCGTGTAGTGAATGATGAATTGGAAAGAAAACATGGTGCAAGGTGGGTCATAAAGATAATTGAAGATCGATGGTATAAAACATTATACCACGATTTGCATGCAGCAGGTATAAATTATGTCATAATTTGCAATTCATTTCTTTAGTTGCATAAGTTTTATTTCTCTTATTAGAGTATGTGTTTCTTTGAACATCATATTATTTGAATCCTCGATACCAATACAGACCCGGTGTTGGAGATGATGGTACCCTTATACGTGCTGTACATAATGTATACTCTAAATTAGACCCTGCATCACCAGCAGTTGGCCAATTTGGAAATGAGGTACACAATTACTTAAATTATAATAATTACTTAAATTATAATATTAATAATTACTTTGTTGGATTAAACTAACACGATTTATTGAATTCAGCTAACATGGTTTAAAGATGCAAGAAGAACTTTTGGAGAACCAACATCAATTGTTGCTCGAACAACAATGTCTCCTAGTGAGTGTAAACATATTTCACTATAAGTTTATAATAGAATTTGTTCGAGTTATTAGGCTTATCAACATTGTTTTTCATTGTAGCTGAATGGTGGATCATGTATGGGACCGATGCACCAACTGTGAGAAAGTTAGCAATCAAAGTATTATCACAAACAGCTTCCTCATCTGCTTGTGAAAGAAATTGGAGCACATTTGCACTGATACACACAAAGCAAAGAAATAGGTTGGCGCATAGTAGGTTGGAAAAATTAGTTTATTGCTACTACAACATGAAGCTTCAAATTCGAGATAAGGAAGCAGAAATAGATCATGTCGACCGTGGTAACCCACTAGATGTGTTTGATATTGTTGGTGAAGATGATGATACAGACGGTAACCAACTTTATCAATGGATTAGACCTCTTCATTTAGATGATGATGAAGGCAACCCAGCTCCTAGAGTTGCTGAAGAAGCACGTAATGAAGGGATAAATGTAGAAAGAGTATTAGATGAGAAGGTGGGATCTAGCAGCGCTGACTCTTTGGACGAACTTTTGCGCCCAAGACCAAGAAACACTGGAATTCCACCTTCTTCCAATCCTACACAATCACAACATCGTGCTGATACTAATGATAGCTCTAGTACAAGATCAGGAGACTCACCTACAACCGGAGGTGGGAATGATGAAGGATACAGTGGAGCTGGAGGTAGTGGTGGTGGATATGGAAACTATTATGGACCACCTCTCGGATTTATAAGCCCCTTCACTGGTGAGGCAAACTTCACGCATGCAACACAGGATGATGACCATGGCAGTAGGCGGGCAGGACCAGGAATTGGTGCCATAGGGAAGGACTATACTCGTAGAGAAAGAGGGAAGGGGATTTTGTCAAGTCAAGAAGATGACTCGTTATCTAGAACTTCGGACTCTATTGGAGTGAGAAGTAGTAACTATGGTTATACTCATAACCAACCATTTCCCTACCCTTCATATCCCATTCCTGTTGGGATGGAATCGAGCGACTCATGGAAACAATCCCAGACTCAATCTTCAAATGATTTTTCTTATGGACAACCTCAACCAATCTCGGATCCATATGGGTGGCATGTTAACAATTACATGCAAAACTATTTTGGGGATTTATCATTTGATAACTACTCTTCACAATACACTCACTCTACACATAGAGATGATGAAGATAGTGAAAAATTTGAACCTCATAGGAACTCTATGTGGTACTAAAGTGTAAAATATTGTACTAATTCATTATATATAAATGATTATGGTGTGTTTAGACTTCTTTCATTAATTACTACATATTTTATACACTCACAATGTTTGTCAGCTCGCTATATAATCAACTTGATAATGTTAAATCCATCATGCAATGCATTTCCTTCCAATTTTTTGTGATAAACTAATAGATAATTGACTAAATAAACATCCTGCAAAGTTTCAATAAAAATTTCCAAGTTTTTCTTACAATTTCCGTGGTTTCCATGTAATTTTTATCGATATCGATATTATCCCGATATTTTCATCGATATTTCCGTGTTTTCGGATTACCGATATTTCCGATATTACCGATATTTAATACCTTGGCTACGCTCAACTTTTTCAGCTCAAGGAATCTTGTTCCTATACAAGTAAATTGTTACCATTCAAGAAAAACTAGAGCTTGAAACCTGGCCCTTTTGATGTCAAAGTATCTCTTTGGGCCTTCACATTTAAGAGTCTACTTGATCTGCTACTGTAGCTGGGCTCATCAGAGGGCCCACATAGTTGGTTTTTATTTAAGCAAAAAATAACCAAAGTTTTATTATGTTACAATAACTCTTTTTTTCTGGTAACATAATACAAATTTTAATTTCTTACGGGTAGTGTTTTAATATTGATAATTTGATATAAGCGGAAATATCAATGGATAAATCGATATCGATAAGTTGCTTTTGACGAAAATTAGAGAAATTTGCAATGAGGTGGGTATAACAACTTCTTCAGATTTAGTCGAAATTTAGAGAATTTTTTTAAAATCCAAAAGTTCAAAATCTACAATGGGTTACAGTAAAATTTATTCAGTGAATTGGTGAATTTCATTGATATTCATTGATTTTCCTATATCTTGCCGATATATGGTGAAGTTAGCATTTCAACCCTCTTTCCATATTGATCCTTGATTTTTCAAATATTTAGACAGAAATATAGACAATTTTGTAGATATTTTAAACATTACTTACGGATACGAAGTGTCAAGTTTTGCATTGTATTCGTTTATTATATTAAAAATATATATATGCATATTCAACCAACAAGAAACATAATTTGTATTTCTTTTAGTTGACGGTAGCCATAGAAAAAGAAGAAATGCATGGTAGCCCCAAGAGTTTGATAACCATAATTATTCAAATTATTAATCTTTTTGTCATGGATTGGTGGTAGGCACCATTTTTCATTTAGCCACTCGAATATGCATCATGGATAACAAACACCCTGCCCACCTCCACGCCCTCCCCTCACGTGGACTACAATCATAAAATTATGGAGGCCCAAAACTTCTATCTCGAGCACACGCAATAGAGGCGTAGACAGTCAAGTGAAATTCAAGGCATGCAATAATTTGATCTATGTACAACATCGTTGTGGTAAAGATCATAATGTTAGAGGAAACTTTAGCGCATGGCATAGAAGGAGATGTCATAAGCGTCTATACCGTAAAATTGATTTTCGACGGAATAGAAACGACATATATGGTGGACTCGTAATTATAGAATAAGACCCCAATCAAAATGCATGTCCTTATTGTAAAATAGTAAAAAAGACGGCAATGCTCAGGATTCTGCAACAGTTGCGTGCCGTAGATGTGTAAAATCAGCACCGACCATCAAGTTGATTTTCTCATAATCAAGTTGTCAACTTAGCCTGGTTCAAAATTCATGGATCGAGCCTTGTGTGTCGTGCCGTGCCAGATAAGTCCCCTTGTATAAGGACAAGGATTGTTTGCCCTCCCACTTCCCGTGCCCTCCTGTTTTGTGTGATTACGGTTAAGCCACGTCAACATTTTATATTGTTTTTTTTATAGAGATAATAAGACAAAAATAAATAGTAATATAAAATGTTGACGTGGCTTAACTGTGACCACACAAACAGGAGGGCATGGGAAGTGGGAGGGCAGACAATCCTTGTCCCTTGTATAATTCCCCAGAATGGGATAGTACACCACGTGTCATTATACAAATGGTGGAATATATGTGCTAAAAAGTTAATAACTTAAAAAAATAAAAATTTTCACCACTTCTATTAAAACACGTGGTATACCACTTGTATTTTCGTCACAATTAAAAATTTCTCCAGAATACGGGCAGCAAATGTTACCATGCAGTATAGCAAAGAAAAGCACGTGACAAATTCAATGTTACATGCGATGACGATGTGATAGTAATTGGGAAATTAATTTCCCCAATTTTTTTAGAGAAATGCTAAAGGTGTCTCAAAAGTGGCACTCTTCAAAAATTCTCTGACATCTCATATTTTTAGCAGAATATTTTATAATGTTGGCACATGAATTAACATTAATTATTGATATAGCATAGAGTCTTCCCATTTTTTGTGAAAATCTCCTTTCCATTTCTCAGTTTTTTAACCTTTTAGTAATAAATAGAAGGTTACGAGAATTACATTTTCAAATAATAACGAAAAATATTTCGTAATGAGCTTGTAGATGAAGTTATTTAAACTTTAAAGCTTACACTTAGGCATCAATGTTGCTTGTATCAAAGAAAGATGACTTGTCGAAGACATTAAGTGGAGATAAGCTTACTGGGTGGAAACAAGGTCATGTCTACATGGATACATATATACTCGTGACATGTTTATGTCCAACCAAAAATGGGCAATACACAAAATAATATTGCAAGAATAACTCTCATTATTCTTTAGAATGAAAATAGTTAGGGTAAAGTACAAAAAACTACCTCAACTATTGGTGTCACGACACTTTCATACCTCATCTTTTAAAATTGACAATGTCATACCTCATCTTACGAATTTGTGCCAATGTCATACCTTCCGTCAGTTTCCCCAGTTAAATGCTGACGTGGTTTGTGACGTGGCACACTTTATATTAAAAAACTATTAAAATATTATTAAAAAACTTTAAAAAATTATTTTTAATAATTAAATATTCCAAAAAAAAAAACCCCCAATTTCGTTTGTATCCCCCACCCCTTGCAACCCAGAAAGGAAGAAGAGGAGGAGGAGGAGGAAGAAGAAGAAGGAAGGAAGAAAAAAAAAATATTCGTCCCCCCCACCCCCTGCAACCCCTTTCGTCCTTTCCCCCCTCTCTCTCTTCTCCCCCTTCATCTTCTTCCCATACATGCTTAATCTTCAACAAAAAAATAAAATAAAATAAAATTCCCCCCCAGATCCCGTCACACCCCTGGCCCAGATCCCGTCAAACCCCTTCCCCTCCCCCCTCCCTCTCTCTCTTCTCCCGTCAAACCCCCCCCCGGCCCAAATTTGAAAACTCATATTCTTCCCCTACTTGTTTTTTTTTTTTTTTTCTTTTCGTTTCTTTCTCTCTTCTTCTTCTTCTTCTACAGGTTGGGTGGGTTGGGGGGGGCGGACGAATTGGGTTTTGGGTTTCCTATTTTTTTCTTCTTCTTCTTCTTCTTCTGCAAGTTGGGTGGGGTGGGGGGGGGGGGGGAACAGACGAACTGGGTTTTGGGTTTCGGGTTTCCTTTTTTTTTTAATTTTTTATTCTTCTGCAAGTTGGGTGGGGTGGGACGAACGAACGAACTAGGCATTTTTTCTTTTCTTTTATTTCTTCTTTTTTTGCAGGTTAGGGGGTGGTGGATTTGGGTTGCAGGTGTGGGAGGGATCTGGGCGCGGGGGGGGGGGGGGTTGGGTGTGCAGAGATAAGATGAACTGGGTTGATTTTTTTTTTTGGGCTTGCAGGAAGGGGTTTCGGGGGGAAGGAGAAAGGGGAGGGAGGGAGGGAGGGAATGAGGGTGGGTGGGTGCGGGTGCGGAGGGAAGACGAACTGGATATTTTTTTTTTTTTGGGTTGCAGGAATGGGGATCTGGGGTAGAACATGAACATGGGAGAAGGATGGGAGGGGTGGGGGGTGGGGAGGGTAATCGAATCTGATGGTTTTTTTTTTCTTCTTCCTCCTCCTTCTTTTTGGGTCGCAGGAAGATGGGGATGGGAGGGAAAAACAAAGGGTTTTTTTTTTTTTTTTTTTTTCTTCTTCTTCTTCTTCTTCTTCTCCTTCCTCCTTCTTTCTGGGTTGCAGGAAGATGAGGAGGGGGAGAGATGAATAGAAGTTTTTTTTATATATTTTTTATTTTTCTTTATTATTTTAATATTTAAAAATATTAAATAATTTTTTTTAGTTTTTTAATAATATTTTTTTAGTTTTTTAATATAAAGTGTGCCATGTCACAAGCCACATCATCATTTAACTGGGGAAAGTGACGGAATGTATGACATTGGCACAAATTCGTAAGATGAGGTATGCCATTGTCAATTTTAAAAGATGAGGTATGAAAGTGTCGTGACACCAATAGTTGAGGTAGTTTTTTGTACTTTACCCAAATAGTTAACATTCAAAAAGTAAATGAGAAAAAATTAACATTTAATTATTATACATAGAGCAGTGTTAATTATGAATTGCATTTGTGTCATGATTAGGATGACATTGTGTCATCGTATTGTGCCATATATTATCACATGTAACAACATCAATGTAGGTATTTATAGTAATATTACAAATCAATCACGCATTGTCATGCGTTTTGAAGTTCTCACTTTGTAAATTGGTATCAGCTAGCTAACAAACACGTCCACTTCAAACTTCAGAGTTTTCAAGTACCCTGAACACTAATCCAACTAATACATTTCACGATTGAGCTTTGTGATTTAGGAATACATGAAAAGTTACAATGTTTGGCATTTTACACACTTAACAATGTGAATAAGGATATGTTATAATGATATTTTTGTTGCGTGAAAGTTTCTTCTGCCTTTTGAGATAAGTAGGGTTTGAAGAAATGGTTTCATGGATTACGTAGGATATATAGATTGCCTAGGTATGGTGTAGTCAGCATCATTGTGTAAGACATACGTGTTGGCTTGATATTACTTGGTTGGAAATAAGCTAGCCAGGTCTCAAGTCTCCCTCGACCTATGAGGCAAGAAAAGGCCCATCCGCACTCTCCAGATTGCCACCTCCAAAAGACTACAACTTGCATATATCTCTCATGACTTTTCAACACAGAAAGAGCCGTTAGAATTTGTATGTATTTTTGAAAGTAACGTTAAGAAAAATAAATTTGTAAAAATAACGTAAAGAAACTAAATTGTAGATAAAATTTTGTACATTAAATGACATGAAAATTGATGATACTTAAGCGTTGATAAACGTGTTCATTTCTATTAGTGACACATCCTTTAGTTTACAAATTTTGTTTACAAATTTAGGTATCTAGTATTACCATCTTAGGTTAATTTACATTTACCTTATTAAAAAAGAGAGGTTAATTTACGTTCGGCTGTCCACCAGGAAGTTGCAATTCTCATGTGTTTTTTGAGGTAGGATTTTCTTTCCTGTAAATATTTTTTTTTCTTTAATCCCCTCTTCCATATTTTTCTCTTTTTCTTTCTCTTTCAATAAATATGTTAATACAAAATGTTGATATTGCTTAATTGTGACCGTTCAAATAAAACAGGATAAGGAAGAAAAGAATTTGAAGATGAGAGAATCATACTCTGCTTTTAGGTCAAACATGTTTGCGATGTTTGCATGTGCTGCTTTGATCTTTGAAAAAGAAATTGAGAGTAATGCGACCAACTTTTTATACAAATTTGCAAATTATATGATATGTTACAAATAAGAAATAAATATATTAACCAACACTTAAGTTATAATTCAATCACCAACAATCACGTTATACAATTTACAAAATATAAGTGAAATAGTTTTTCTAGCATTGCTCAAAAATTAACCTCTCGTTTAATAAATTGCTTTCCTTTGGCGCGAAAGTTTATAGTCATAACAATAATCGTTATCAGTTTGACTTTTAACCTTCAGCGTGCAGTAGAGATATTGACTTATAAAGACTTTTTTTTTTTTTTTTTTCGAAACTTTTAAAGACTTATTTGCTAATATTGCAATGTGACAGCTTGACAATAAGCTAATGGTTATTTCAAAGAGGCCTGCTTCTATATATATATATTATTAAATTCTAACTAATTAGACTAATATTTTGTTCAAGTATTTTTCACCAACTAATTGATACAATAGTGTCCAATTATTTTGTTAACTAATATATTTGTCGCACGCGGGCACATTTGACATAAAAGTTGTCGCAAAATATTTTTGTTTAAACCAATTGGTCACCATCAGCATAATATGGTTGATTGGTGACCAATAAACTAAACAACGTTCTTAACCAAAACAATTAACAAATATAGCAACTAACTTTATATTATATATCTTTTTCTTTTTGGAATTTAGGTAAGTTGCTAGCAAAAACTTGGCCATTTTATGTGACAAAAAACTTAACCTTTTTGACAAAATAAAAAATGGAACTTTAACGAAAAACTTCCCGTACTGTTCACTTTAACAAAAAATCACATTTTTACATTAAAAAGTCAATCATGGTACTATTCACTTTACCATTTATTTTATCCTTATCAAAGTTTTCAAGCCATTTCCATTAGTTTTCCTAATAAAAGACACCGTTGAACACAAATTCGGAACAGATTTTCTCTAAACTTTTCGTTAGCGTCTTATTCCTATACGTGGCAAATGAATAAATTTAAAACCCAATAATAAACAATTAAATACAAAATAACTTTTACAAAGATGTATTAGTCGATTTTTTCTGTGAACTTGTAAGGAGCTGCTAATTTTTCTCTTGGATTTTAGGTTTTGCTGATTATCCCTCTGAACTTTTTACAGTTATAAATTTTTCAGGGAAGAAATTTACCAATTGTAAAAGTTCAGGGGATAATCGGATAAATTAAAATTCAACACGTAATCAGCTAAAATTAAATCTAGAGAATTTTTTTTTTAAAGTTATTGGGTAAAATTAATAGATTCTTACAAGTTCGAATAAAAAATTAATAAATAACTCCTCCATTAAAAAAAATAAATACAACATGCCTATTTAAATTAAAATTTAAACTTTACCAAAAAAAAAAGAAAAAGGAAAGGAGGATAGTAGTGGAGGGTGTGGAGGGTATATACTCCTACCCTATGAGAACATCCATGTCTCCAACTCCATATAAAATATCTTTTTACACCCACCGCTCAAAAAATACGAACTTCCAACAAACCAAAAAACCACATCCCAACCCAACAATTCCCAAACTCAACAAAAAGCTTAAGGACTTCAATCATTCGAATCACAAATAAACAAAACAAAAGTACAAAAGATCCCTACTTTAGAGAAATCGAGAGAGAAAGGACCGGCCGTCCATTCCCCCAAGGAATGGCAGACTTCAACCCCAAAACCACCGACAACGGCGGCGCTTCCGCCCCCACAACCCCAACCACGACCACAACTCCCGTCCGCACGACCAGCAAAACCAAAAACTGCCCTGCTCTGCTTCTGGGTCGCTTCGAAATCGGCAAACTCCTCGGCCATGGCACCTTCGCCAAAGTATACCACGCCAAGAACATCAAAACCAACGAGAGCGTCGCCATCAAAGTCATCGACAAGGAGAAGATCCTGAAAGGTGGTTTGATCGCCCATATAAAGCGCGAGATCTCGATCCTCCGCCGCGTCCGCCACCCGAACATCGTCCAGCTCTTCGAGGTCATGGCCACGAAAGCGAAGATCTACTTCGTCATGGAGTATGTCCGTGGCGGCGAGCTCTTTAACAAGGTCGCCAAGGGCCGGCTGAAGGAGGAAGTTGCGAGAAAATACTTCCAGCAGCTAATCTCCGCCGTCGGATTCTGCCACGCCCGCGGCGTCTATCACCGCGATTTGAAGCCGGAGAACCTATTGCTCGACGAGAACGGAGATCTCAAGGTTTCGGATTTTGGGTTGAGTGCGGTTTCGGATGAAATTCGACAAGATGGTCTCTTTCACACGTTTTGCGGCACGCCGGCTTACGTGGCGCCGGAGGTTTTGGGCCGGAAAGGGTACGACGCCGCGAAGGTGGATATTTGGTCTTGTGGTGTTGTTTTGTTCGTGCTCATGGCTGGATATTTACCCTTCCATGACCAAAATGTTATGGCGATGTACAAGAAGATATACAAAGGCGAATTTCGATGCCCCAGATGGTTCAGTGCCGAGCTTGTTCGGCTTTTAACCCGCCTTCTCGACTCAAATCCGGGTTCGAGGATTACAATCCCGGAGGTTATGGAGAATCGCTGGTTTAAAAAGGGTTTTAAGCACATCAAGTTCTACATTGATCACGATGATCGGCTTTGCAATGTTCTTGATGATGATGAGGAGGACAGGTTTAGTGATGTGAGCTCTGTCTCGGATTGTATGTCGGAATCTGAGGCGGAGTTTGAGACCAGAAGAAAGATCACATCTTTACCTAGACCGGCCAGCTTGAATGCGTTTGATATAATCTCGTTTTCTCCGGGGTTTGATTTGTCGGGGTTGTTTGAGGAGCGGGGAGAGGAGGCCAGGTTTGTGTCGGGGGCCCCTGTTTCGACCATCATATCGAAATTGGAGGAGATTGCGAAAGTTGTGAGCTTTTCCGTGAGGAAGAAGGATTGCAGGGTGAGCTTGGAGGGGTCTAGGGAAGGTGTGAAGGGGCCATTGACAATTGCAGCGGAGGTATTCGAACTTACGTCTTCGTTGGTGGTGTTGGAGGTTAAGAAGAAAGCAGGGGACAAAGCTGAGTACGAGCAGTTTTGTAATACAGAATTGAGACCCGGGTTGCAGAACTTGATGGTTGAGGAGAGTGCCGCTGGTGCTGCTGCCATTGCTTCCCCTCCGCATCTGCCTTCGGATACCGAGTAGGGAAGAAGAACGGGAAATCGGTACGATTTAATCCCTTGTTTTCTGATTTTCTGAGGCTAATGTGAAGGTTCCTCTTTCATTGATTTTTTTTCAGTTTCTTTTGGTGGTTGTTTTTGTTTTTGTTTTGGGAAATAGATGGAGCTTTTAGATACTTGATACGTAATGCATGCTCTGTTCTCGTATCGAGAAAGCTATAGATTTTACTACAGAGAATGGAATACAAAATTTCTACTTATATCTGCGATTTGTTGGTGGTGGCTGAATGTATGAGTGTATAATATATGCTTTACATTACTTACGCTATAAAAATTCGTAACACTTAAATTAGAACTCTTTCGTTGTTATAACATAAATGCGGTCGATTTTGCTGACACTGATGTATTACTATTTTTGTGCAAAAATTCTACGATGCATTGATGTATTACATGCATTGTGTCATGGGATCTTTTAAATCGTCAGATATGATGGTTTCATCGTCTAAACAGTTCAATTCGCATATCTATGCATATAGAAAAACTCATTTTGCGAATGATTTTGCACTCATTGATGTTTTCTGCAATCTTGAGTTAACGAACGACTTTTAAGTGGTAGTTTTGAGTTCACTAAAGATGAGAAAGATTTACCTACACTGAATACGCCATTGTGATGGATGTTATGTTCACACCTTCCATACATAGGTGTCTGGATTCCACCTAGTTAAGTCGCATTTCGTTAGATAGCCCAGTTCCCTTCCTCTCTTCCATATGGCGGCACTTTTAGGTCTCTCTTTTTTTTTTTTTTTTTTTTTTTTTTTTTTTTTTTTTCCCTGCAAGGAAACGGAGAGGTCAGTTATATCACCTAAGTTAGGTGAAATGGTGGGGATAGACAGCATGTTGCTTAAACACTGGTAGTTTGTCTGGTTCTCTGGATATGAAGCCATGGACCACTTTGCTGCATTTTCATCGACCATCAAAGGGTGGTTATTTGTTTGATGGGTAGAGATATTTGAGGGACGTTGAATGGATAAATTTTTCATTGTGATCGGAACACCGATGGTACACCACGTGTTTTTATATAAGTGGTGGAAAATTGTATTTTTTAAGTTATTAACTTTTTAACACTCATATCTCATCATTTATATAGTGACACAGTGATGCGCCATCCTATGTTCTGATCAGATTAAAAAATCTCTCCATTGAATGAATGAAGATAGGAAAAAGGCAGATGAAGTTCATGATCATTGTTATGGATTTTATACTTGGAGGAAGATGAGGAGGTAATCTATCACCATTTGTACCATTTGTATATAATCAGTGACGTCAAAAAACTCTCTACATGGCAAATAAGAAGTGGATGTTATTTTATTGACTAAAATGGTTCTGTCTTGTTAATGCACCTTGCCTTTTTCTCCTGGAAGGAACGAAAATATGTCATATTATCAAATGTATACGATCATGTCTCATCACGTGATCTCTTTTAAAAATGATAACGCCGAAGAATCCATACAGGCAAACATGTAGTGATATTTCATAGTTTCTGGTTTGTCTATATATTTACACACCTTAAATTATTTCTCTCTTTTTTTTTAATTTTTTTAATATTTATAATATTTTTTGACACACTAACACTTGATAAAAAAAATATTAAAAAGCTAAAAGAGTGTAAGAAAAGTAATTTAGGGTGTGTGACTATAATATTTTTTTTCCTTGCCACTTCTCTTATTTTTGTTCTTTGGTTTTTATTTATTCAATTCTGAGTTTAAAATTTAAAGAAATACTGAAAAAGGAAAAAATAAGAATGCGAAAATACTTCTGACAAACGGGGAAATGGTGTGGTATTGTCTTGATACGTCTGTCTGCCAATGGACGCCCTGCCTTTTTGTACTAATTTTCTAAATTTTGACACTTATATTTCATCTTTTTGCGATGGCAACCACCATGGATGCTGATGGACAACTTCTTGTCAGTATCGTAGTTCTACAGAGTTCTGGGGCCTTGTATTTCACGGTACTGAATGAAGGTCCCAATTCTGTCACACAGTCTTATTAGAAAAATATATATCACAAATAGTACACAAGAAATTTCCAAATCTTTTGTTTGTCGTTTACAAAATATGTATAGGGATAATCATCTTGTTTGCATGGACGAAATTTAACCTTGTTAAAAAAAATGGAATAGGGTCCGGCTGATTTTTTGGGTTTACCAAAACTCGTGGAGAGTGATAAGCTGACTAGCTCAAATCTTGTGTTTTATGGTGGCAGAGCTTTCAACCAAAAGCCTTATTGGTCATTGAACACCAACCCACCACGACTTTAGTTTTTACTCAAGAAAGTCAAAACGATAAAAGGTTACATTGGTCTGGTAGATTTGGTTGATTACAGAAGTGTGTGCTCCGTTCTGCTTGGAGTTTAAATCCCCTTGATAATTTGAATTAGGTTAGGAACAAGTTTACCATTTTATAAGCCAAGTTCTTCAATACTTGTTTCAGTAGTTATTTTTACTAGGTTGAAGGAAGTTTCAGATGTTATATATATAAATAATAAGTTTGATACCTAGGTGTTGTTTCTTTTTTTGGTTGGAGGAGATTTCATAATAGTTATATATTTGTACAATTTTAATCATAACTTGTGTAGTTCGATGCTATGTGTCTGTTTTTTTTTTAATTGGAGGAGGTTTTCCTAATGATTATATATAAATATTTGTACATTTTTAATCAGAACCTTTGGTAAACCAAAACCTGGATGTATTGACTTGTAAAATATTTTTGTAAATATTATGGATTGAAATAAACAACAAAGCGTTACTTAGTATAGTTAAGATTTTTTTGTGGGGTGGGGGACAAACAAAATAGAGAAGTTGGAAATGTAGAATCTAATGGCAAAAAGATTTGACTAGTGACCGACCGCTACAGATTTCCACTTCCATGACAAAACAAAACCAAAACTCCACATGCAAGACGTGTACAAAAAACCAGAGAGAGTCGTCGATGAAAAAAACAAATCATTATTAGGATGATGATGATTAGATATTAATTTAGGTGGATTGTAGAAATTAAAAGTCGTCATCCATGACTTTATAATCTGTTGATCTCTGAGGTTGGCTTTACAGATGTTCTTCTTCTATAGGCTAATCTCTGTGCCACCTCATGGGTGTGTCTCTCCAACAATAATTTAGGGTTAGGGTATGACTGGTAGTTGCCTTACTGCCTTGGTCGTAGATTCTTAGGCTATCTCCAATCGAGGGCTGGTCAGAAGGCTCATTTTAACCATTTGATCATTCAAGATATTAATATTTTAATGAACAGTACATGTTCATATTTGTCTCCATCTCCACCCGAGGGCCAAAGGGCCATAGGGCTTGTTTTAGCCCTGTCACAAAAAACCATCTCCAACCGAGGGCCAAACATAATTTATTATTTAAATTTAAAAACTACAACAACTTAAATTTAAAAACAACAACAGCTTAAATTTAAAAACTACAACTTAAATTTAAAAATGACAAATTAAAATGGTGTAGGAATGGTGAAAATTTTGTGAGGAATGGTTAATGAATGGTTTAGGTATTTATAGGAAAAAAAATTAGAATTTTTAAGAATTTAAGCATTCTTGTCGGATATAACCGACAAGATTGCTGGAATTTCTGGCCAGCCCTTTGGCCCTTTCAGATTCTGTGGGGCCCACGAGCCCTTTGGCCTAGCCCTCGGTTGGTTTTCGGGCTATTTTCAGCCCTCTGTCCCTCTGGACCCTTTGGTTGGAGATGGCCTTAGCTGTTCTCTTTCTATCTTCTTCCATGGATTCTGTAATTTATAATTCGATTTTCTTTTAGGGTTTGTTTAGATCAAGGAAGAAAATATCGGTAATATCGGAAATATCGGTAGTCCGAAAACACGGAAATATCGATGGAAATATCGGTAAAATATCGATATCGATAAAAATTACATGGAAACCACGGAAATTGTAAGAAAAACTTGGAAATTTTTATTGAAACTTTGTAGGATGTTTATTTAGTCAATTATCTATTAGTTTATCAAAAAAAATTGGAAAGAAATGCATTGCATGATGGATTTAACATTATCAAGTTGATTATATAGCGAGCTGACAAACATTGTGAGTGTAGAAAATATGTAGTAATTAATGAAAGAAGTCTAAACACACCATAATCATTTATATATAATGAATTAGTACAATATTTTGAGGTTTTATTTAGGATATTAAAAAAAAAAAAAAGGGAAGTGAATAAAATGATGAAGAATAATGTGCCGAATTTGACACTTTAAATTTCTTACACATAAGCATGCGTCTAGGCGTTGAAGTTCCAAATTATAGTATATCAATTAACGATTGAAAATCAATACATTGAATAAGACTAAACTTTAATTTGGATGCCGATTATGTTTTTTCAAGTTTATATAAAGTAAAAGAATTGAATTTTGGAAGTCAGGAGTGTGTCAATTGTTTTATAATTCGTCCGAATACATATATCAGGTTGCTACTCAACGTAATTTGAAAGTATATCTAGTGCAAGGACTTGTCTTTTTTTGTTGATAAGCAAAGGGTTTGTAGCTTTTTTTGCTAAGCAGTAGAACATATTA
Source organism: Malus fusca (assembly GCA_035220775.1). Taxonomy (NCBI): domain Eukaryota; kingdom Viridiplantae; phylum Streptophyta; class Magnoliopsida; order Rosales; family Rosaceae; genus Malus; species Malus fusca. Next base: position 36,575,436 of record CM069068.1, read on the forward strand.
TGTTTGTTTAATCTTTAGCATTTGATGGTTGTCCACAAATATAGGATAGAAGACCCCAAATTAGATCTGGCTCTTACCTAGTTGGAGTCACAAGTTCACATGTACCAGCCCTTGAGGCAAAACGTTTTGGTTTTCCGGCCAAACCATGGCGAGTTGGCCGGCGTGCAAGGTATCAATCTCTTCGTCTCGTCGAGTAGTACAACTTTCCTTTTTGTTTCACTCAATTTCGTTGAGTATTGAAAAAGTTATACTCATTTGAATCTTACCCAGTTTCCGGCGACCTCAGTGGCTTTCGAGGAAATTTCCGGCCAAACCACAATGAGTCATACGTCGTGTGAGGTACCATTCTCTTCGTCTCTTCGAGGGCTACAACTTTCCTTTTTGTTTCACTCAATTTCGTTGCGTATTGAAAAAGTTATACTCATTTCAATCTTACCCAGTTTCCGGCGACCTCAGTGGCTTTCGAGGCAATTTCCGGCCAAACCACGGCGATTTGGCCGGCGTGCAAGGTATCAATCTCTTCGTCTCGTTGAGTAGTACAACTTTCCTTTTTGTTTCACTCAATTTTGTTGAGTATTGAAAAAGTTATACTCATTTGAATCTTACCCAGTTTCCGGCGACCTCAGTGACTTTCGAGGAATTTTCCGGCCAAACCACGATGATTCAGACGTCGTGTGAGGTACCATTCTCTTCGTCTATTCGAGGGCTACAACTTTTGTTTTTGTCTTGCTTGATTTTGTTGAGTTTTGACAAAGTTATGACCGTTTAAAGTGGGTGTGATGAAACTGGCCGAAATTCCTATTTTCTTCCTTTGAGAAGCTGGTGAGTGTGAGGTTCTGTCCCACATCGCCCAAGGCACAAAGAGAAGCTGGTGGAGGGGACTATAAAAGGGACCACTTCAGTCCCACATCGCCCAAGGCATAAAGGGAAGCTGGTGGAGAGGATTATAAAATGGACTATCAGCCCAAAGTGGAAAGCGTACCAGTATCACTATCCTTAACGATTATTTGCGATATTATCGGTAATATCGTGATATTATCGATATTATCGATAATATCGCAATATATGGACGATAATTAAAGGATAAGTGTGAAAATATCGGTATATAAAAAAAACGATAATATCGGCGATATTTCGCCGATAATATCGATATTTTCTTCCTTGGTTTAGATGGACTTTGGTTTTCGGTGGAAAAAGAGAGTATTAAAATCTCTCTAGTGAATCTATGTTTAACAACTGATAATAATAGTGAGAAAACATTTAAGAGATTATTTGATAATCATTTCGTTTGTTAGTTTTTAGTTTTCATTTTGTGTATAGAAATCGAGGGAAAGTATGTGAAAGAAATAATAAATGGAGCAGTGAAAGTTCTAGGATGGGTACTAGTTTAACTTAGAGTAACATTGGGACTGCTAACAAATGTTTGCTCTCAAATAATATTTCGTGCAGTAAAAGCAAACTAAAACCATACTTTGATTCATGCGGCAACAAGATGAAAAATATAAATTGACTTAACCCTAGGGCATGTAGCACATGAACTTTCTCTCTGTTTAATGCATTGCTGCTAGACGGAAACAACCTAAATTCATATGCAGCATCAGCTTTTGGTTTTCTTTTAAAACAAAAATGGCAGCAATATTTTATCTTTTTAAAGTCATACATCATCTATACTATAAAAAAGTGTGTAAAAACATGTTCTAAATAGTATATTGTCATCCATCAGATACCCTACAAGAACATGGGTTCGATAGAAAATATGGATTCCAAAATATTCTAAGTAAGCATGATAATCATATAAGGTAAATCCAATTTACTCACCAAACATTTCATAAAATGTGCTCATTAAATCATGCTTTTCATGTATGCCTTTCTACTATTAAAACATGCATTTTAGAAGGGGTCCATTCACAGATACTCCGTCGTCGTAGAGCCGTACGATATAAGAATGACAGAATCATCGCTAATATTCGCACGTAAGCACATAAATGATACAATCAACAAAACTATACTCAAATGATTGAATTTGGGAAAACGGATGTCATAAACGGGTCCAGGACGTCGAAATTAGCCTAGGAGGGGTTATCGATGAAAACTCGAAAAAGTCAAAAAGTTAACGTTGACCGGTCAAAGTCAAAGTCAATGGGTCGGGTCAACCCGGGTCAAACCGAGTCTGATCTTGGTTCGGGTTGGGCCTAGGGTCCAAGGGTTTCGAGCTTGGGTTTTAAGGCTCAAGGTTTTTTTTTTTTTTTTTTTTGGGTCAAAGGGCCCAGGCCCAATGGTCTAGTGGGTTAGGTTCCAACGGGTTGGATGCAAAGGGCCGAAGGCCTAAGCCTACATAGTCCTAAGGCCTGGGTCCGAAAGGGTTTAGGGTTTCCAATTGGGCTAGCCATTGAAGCTTGGCCCGATTGTTTTTGGGTTAATAAAATAAAAATAACAATAATTAAAATTAAAAAGGGTTTGGGTGTAAACGGGCCTAAGGCCCAAATTCTATACACTGCCCAAAGGGGCCTGGTTTGATTAGGTTTTGGGTGAGCAGCCCACAACCTGGTTTCGATGGGGGAAAGGACGCCGGAGCTTCCCCAGCTCCAGTCGACGACAAACTACTACCATAGGGTCCGATCTAGGTGACAAAATGAAATTAGAGACGAGAGGAGGGCTTTGGTACCTTTCGTTCACTGTAGAAGGATCAGAGACGGCGGGAATCTTCCTTGAAACCCACGAGGTTCGCCGAAGGTTTTTCCTGGGTTTCTGGGCTTCATCGAGCTCCACAAAGGTGAGGGGGAAGTGAGAGGGAGCCCACGAAGGTGGTGGTGGCGCTGCGTTGTTGTCAGGGTGGCTCGGGTGTGACGGTGGGTGTGTGGGTGCGATCGGGAAACGGAGTGAGACAGAGAGGTTCGAGAGAGTGAGAGTTGAGCTGAGAGAGTGAGAGATCCAAGAGGGACTCGAGAAAGGAGAAAAAGATAGGGTGAGGGTTAGGAGGCTGCCACGTGGCAGCATGAGGGATGAGGGAAATCTAGATGGAGGGTCCGAATTAAATTAGGATAAGGGACCAAATTGTAAAAATTACATAACTTTGGGGAAAATGTAACATTACATAATAATTTTGGGGAGGGGTTTTACAAGCGTTTTGTTTAGGAATTGCCAATATTACTCTAACAAGTAGGATGCAGTGAGCTGGTTAGGTTTAGGGTTTAAGGTGCCATGGCCAATCCACAAAATGGACTTTTTACGTGTTTAGATTTAAGAACCATATTTTTCAACAAGGGGATGCTTGGGATACATAAAACATCCTTTTCCAAGTTTTGTGTGTGGAAATATGGAGGGAAATACAAGAATAAGGGGCATGTGGATAAGAATACGTGGTAGGATCGAACACCAACTTGATAATCAGCGGAGGACTTTCAGTCTTTCAGATACTGTGAAGATAATGTTTTCTGATAGTAGTTAAAGCTTATATTCTTTACACAATTAAGGAAAAGAAGCACATATAATCACATGGATTAATTGGACGTTGAATGGGTTAATCTTTTCTCTAATGCAGCCAAATCTTTTGCTAATCCTTTCCCACGTTAAATGGCAGCCGATCACAAACCATTTGGCGTCCTTGTGATGACAACAATGATGTAATTACGTGTGATTAAGGGCAAAGGGAAATTAGGCTAATTAAGCACTGTTTACATGCCGTGAACAGTAGATTTTTATGTTGGATAATGACTAAATTTGACAAGGTGTATTTCTAGAGGGAGTGGTCTCGATTTGCTAGTTAAAGTAACAGACGGTGATGGTTCTGTGTATCCTACCCTCATACCTAATTACAAATCACTATTTTTCAATAAAATTCAGTATAAATCACTGGTCCAGCATTTTGGTTAATTTGGTCATAAATTAGCTTATCAAGTTGTTTACTGTTTTTTTAGGAGAGATTCTTGAATACAGCAGCCCTCAGCAAAGATGGATATCTATTATCCTCAATCCCTAAATCATGTCACTCCCAAAGTTTAAATTGAAAGAAAAACAAGAACAGATATAATTAGTCCATAGCTTGCTCTTTAAATATGCAATTGAATATCCAAAATTTTGCCCTTTTGGTGCTACAAGTTTAAACTAGTGATTCTATATGTCATCGATCAATCTGCTACATGATTGCACATTTTTCAGAACATGCATCCTGCACCGCGCTCAGTCTTCAGTTGTGCACCAGATGGCCAGACTAGTAATACCTCCGTCTCTCTCTTTACAAATTGATCTCGAATTCGAAACAAGTACAACATATAAAGCGGATTAAAGAAGAAAAAGACTGAAAAGCTTAAGAAATAAAGATGAAAACGCATTGAAGACACAGATTAAGCACAAGTTTTAGATAAAAATTAGCACTTCCTTCGTATCTAAGAAACGAGTTCAGGCGCTACTACTGGCGGTGGTGGCTGTTGCTGCTCTGTTCCTTGCCAAGTCCATACTATATCCTTAAGAGAGGGTTTCAAGTCATGGTCACAGAACTCCATGTATTCCAATGTGTCCCCAGCCGTTTTCTTCATCTCCACGACATGAAATGAAGGCGTGACCTCGAAAATCTCAGCATCGATGCCTAGCTGCCCTTTCCTGCCTTCCTTGCTACCCTGCAGTTTAAGGGTTCCATCTTTTTTCATGCATTTGAACCTCTCCGTCTGTGCTATGGCTTCGAATTTTGAAACAATTGTCGCGGCTGGTTTTGTGCTCGTGAATCGCGCCTGTGGTCTGTGATTCATATCCTTCTCAAACAAACCGGATAGGTCAAAACCTGGTGAGAGAGATATGATGTCGAACGCATTGAAACATGTTGGCCTCATGGAGCTTGTTCCTGCTCCGCTAGCATTTTTGTTGGAACCTTCTCCAGCTGAATGACTTGTTGATGCAAAAGCCTCATGGACGTCGCGGATTGAGGTGCTGGGATCACACGGAGGGGCTAAAGGCGCTTCGATTTGTTTAAACCCCTTCTTGAACCAACTATTCTCCATGATCTTGTCAACACTTATTCTTGAGCTTGGATTTGGATCAAGAATCCTCGAAAGAAGCTTACTTACTTCTGGGGGAAACCACTGAGGGCTCTTGAAGTCTCCTCTGCTGATTTTCCTATACATTTCCATGAGATTGGTGTCATGGAATGGCAGGAAACCGGCCAGTAGAACAAAGAGGACAACCCCACAAGACCATGTATCTGCCTTTGCGCCATCATAACCTTTCTTGTTTATTACCTCCGGTGCCACATACGCTGGCGTTCCACACGTGGTGTGGAGGAGGCCATCTTGTCCCCTAGACTCCCACAATGCGCTCAATCCAAAATCCGAAACTTTGAGGTTTCCATTCTCATCCACCAAGAGATTCTCTGGCTTGATGTCCCGGTGATAGACCCCTCGACTGTGGCAGTAATCAACAGCCCCAATCAGTTGCTGAAAGTATTTCCGCGCCACGTCTTCCTTGAGCTTCCCTTTGGCAACCTTGTCGAAAAGCTCCCCACCTTTCACGTACTCCATGGCAAAGTAAATCTTGGTCTTGCTGGCCATGACCTCAAAGAGCTGAACCACATTCGGGTGCCTAACAAGGCGCATCACGGAGATTTCCCTCTTAATCTGATCAATCAATCCGACATGCTGCACCTTCTCCTTGTCGATTATCTTAATCGCAACGCTCTGGCTGGAGCTCAGGTTTCGGGCATGGTAAACCTTGGCAAATGTCCCCTTTCCAAGCAACCGTCCCAGCTCGTACTTGTGCATCAATATGTTTCCTTTTTTCATCTCCATACTTTTTTCTTCGGATTTTTTGAAAACCATGCCTCAAAATTCACCACACAAACAGCTGATGGTGAAAAATAAAACAAGATTAGTAATATATGTACATGCAATCAAGATTCACTCCTTGAATGCAGTAGGGTATATACATACATGCTCATATTCAAACAATTTCTCATGCGGCCGGCCTAATGATCGATGAAAATGTTTTCCGAAAATCGGAGGAAAGTAAGGACCGGATCAAGGGACACAAGGAATTTCAACTCATGCATGCCAAAAGGCAGGATGAGGAAAATCCCTTGTGGAATGCAATCAGAGCACAAGGAGTTCAACCCATGCCAAAAGGCTGCATCCTGAAGACAACCTTTGTGCAAGGACAGACTGCACTGCGAACATCCTTGTAATTATGCTTCCAAAAACTTCTCTTAATAGAGAGACACCCTCCAATTGCAATATTATTCTGTTTTTGCAAAAATAGTAAACAAGTTTGGTTGCTCTTTATGCCCCGTGCTCAAGGACTGGAGTCATTTAGGCCTCTATGTATGGAAATAGATCCTTGGAGAAATTACTATCATAAGAAAATGATAATCCAACAACAAATTACTATAAATAGCCAGTACACCGGAATTTTACTCTCTTTACATTTGCAATTTTAGACACTTAACCTTCTATAATACGATAAATCCAAACTGACATGTTGTATGATCCGCGATAGTCTGGACTAGTGGTTGAGCTTAAAACTCCACCAAATATCATTCTTATTTTTGCCAACTAATATCCTCAAAATAAAAAAGACAATGTTGGTAGGATATCCCTAATTTGTTCACAAACAGATTAACAGAAGCATGTTCAATCAGGGTGGTGCAGAACAATGGACCACAATGCAACTCATGCCAAGCAGGATGTCCACGTGGGTGCCATGTGGGAATCTTGTGTGTGGCCCACATAGCTTACTATTGGCCACAAAATTGATGCTGTGGATGAAGAATTAAGAGAGCCCTATGGAGATAGGGTGGTTGTAAGAGATGGTACAAGTTGGTCCACAAATACATGCTGCCAAATGAAGTGAGTTCAATCAGTGGTCTGACCAAGGAACAAGGGGTTGCACTAAATTTCAACCACAAAGTCCACTCTATCCACAATAGGTTGTTTTCTTGCATCCCTGTGTCTTATATATCTTCTTTGCCTAGAAAAAAACTCAAGGAATATTTTGCCTGGTCGTGATATCACTAATTCATATATTATGGTTTAAATGAATGGTATAGTTAATTTTGTTCACTCCATTTGGGAATGACAAGTGGTTCACATTTTTTTATTATTTTTATTTTTTTATCATTTTATAGTATCCATCCAATTAAACATGTTTTAGTTTACTAACAAACATTGTTATCTAATGTTTTTTTTCTCAAATTGTAAGTGTGAGATTATGTTGACTCACATAAATGACAATGACTATTTGGTATTTGTGTTGAGTTTGAGACTAGTTATAAGCATGGACGGAGCCAATGAAGGCTCACTAGGGGCATATGCCACCACTCAAGTGATTAGTTTGTTAAGTTGCAGACTATAATTATATAATATACACGCGTTGTCTTTGAAAAAAAAATATAAATATCTAATGTCCAACATATCTTCATATTGTATATACTTCATATCAATTACTATATGAGCAAAAGCGCTTATTTTCTATCATTCAAACCGAAAAACCTCTGTCACATCCCGGCCCGGGGCGGACCACTTCCCGGGCCCGCTCCACCACCGTAGCACGATATTGTCCGCTTTGGGCTTACCATTCCCTCATGGTTTTGTTTTTGGGAACTCACGAGCAACTTTCCAGTGGGTCACCCATCCTGGGAGTGCTCTGGCCTCCTTCTCGCTTAACTTCGGAGTTCCTACGGAACCCGAAGCCAGTGAGCTCTCAAAAAGCCTCGTGCTAGGTATGGATGGGAATATACGTTTAAGGATTACTCTCCTGGGCGATGTGGGATGTTACAATCCACCCCCCTTAGGGGCCCGACGTCCTCGTCGGCACACCACGGCCAGGGTTAGGCTCTGATACCATTTGTCACATCCCGGCCCGGGGCGGACCACTTCCCGGGCCCGCTCCACCACCGTAGCACGATATTGTCCGCTTTGGGCTTACCATTCCCTCACGGTTTTGTTTTTGGGAACTGACGAGCAACTTCCCAGTGGGTCATTCATCCTGGGAGTGCTCTGGCTTCCTTCTCGCTTAACTTCAGAGTTCCTACGGAACCCGAAGCCAGTGAGCTCCCAAAAGGCCTCGTGCTAGGTATGGATGAGAATATACATTTAAGAATCACTCCCCTGGGCGATGTGGGATGTTACAATCTCTCTCCCGCGTAATCATGTATTAATATTTTTCTTATCACTTTGCCACTTTCCAATACTACACTGAAATTTTTGTAACATTGGAATTGTGATACATCATCATTTAAAAATCATTCCTATTATCTAGGGGTGTGCTATCCACACACCCCTTTTTACTTCTCACACATCCTTGTTAATTTATGTCCTTTGATCTTCTTCAATTCATCCGATCCGACGGCCGAAAATCAAAAAGGTGTGGGAGAAGTAAAAAGGGGTGTGTGGATATCACACCCCATTATCTATTGGGTAGCTATACTATAATAAGGTTTTCTTAATTAATTTTCGGGTTGTCCCCACTAGAAGAAATTTCTAGCTCTGTCCTTGGTTATAAGATTAGATGCTTAAATGTTTATCGAGAGATTTTTGACCCAATGTTTATTGAGAGATTAGGGTGTCACTGAGAGATCTCATCATATTACTTTGATGATCGAGTTTTGGGTTTGAAACGTCAAAAGTTGGGTTGCTGGGTGCAATTAGAAAAGTTGGGCAAGTAAATATATATAGTTGAGACCATAACCCACTTATGATATAGCACAGGCAAAGCTAGGGTTTTGATAGTGCAGTGCGGATAGAGTATTCAAGCACTTTGTGTATTTTGTTCGATCATTGTCTTTCCTTATTGTTCCCCACTTCTTCGTTCTTGATCAGTTTAAGAAATCCTTTCATGATGTTTAAGAAAAAAGAGCCCTTAGAAGCAAAGCAGACAAATAAAATTCCTAGAAAGCAAGAAGAAAGGCAAGAAGATCAAAATTGAAACGCCATGGCCTCCCTAATCGACAACACATCCGAATTACCAGACCTTGCCATTCACCGAATCCTCCAACTCCCTTCCAGTAGACTTACCGTTCGGGCCACTATTCTTTCCAAGCAATGGAAGTGTATCGTCTTTGGTCCCCATGTTAAATTTCGACGAGGAAGATCCTGAAGAGCTACATAATGTTGACAAGCTTCAACACAGTAAGTTGTTCCTTGACTTCGTGAAAAATGTGTTTGAAGCTCCGTGAGACAGATACGTTCTACATAAGTTTAGACTTCAAATCAGAAATTGCCGGTGTCTTCCAAAAAATATGAAGAATTCTCATTGCCCACGTGTTAAGGTCATCGATAAGTGTTTGAGTTTTGCTACTGAAAAAAATATGTTAAAGAGTTAGAGATCAGCCGAACGAGTTTTCTCAATGTGTATGAACTCCGCACACACAGGTGGCTACTACTTATCCCATTAACTGATTTAAACTTGAAGGGCGTGGGCGTAAAGGATAAATGTACTATAAATCTTCCATCTTTGAAATCTATGTCCTTCGAAGACATGCGCAGACTGGGATTCTCCCACTTGGTTTCTGTTGAACAAAAAAGAGTATACAAGATAACTCTAATGATCCAAGAAGAAGAAAATAAAGCACACTCTAAAGAAAGCTCACAAGAACACTAATTAGCAAAGCTTCTCTTATTTAGCACTTAGCTTTGTTTTTCTTTTGGATGATTTACAAGGCTTGGGGACTTGGGTATTTATAGCAAACCAAATGAAAGCTACACCACACACTTAATTAAACTAAGATTATTTACTACCACACAAAACACATTAATTGCACCTAATTATACAACCATACCTAACATTGCCTAACTTTGCAATTGTAAGCAATTACATCATCAAACTAGATATGGACTTGGACTTTAGATTGGATTGTGGATTACTTATGGTTTTGGGCTTGACATTGATTCTCAACAGTTTCCAGGTGCCCTGGCATTTGATATTTAAAGTTAAAGCTATGAATCTTGAATTTTTAGATTTGGTAGGATTGAAAGTCGTAAACACTTCCTGTTCAGAGTCGATCTTGCCTCTTGTACGTAGCACTAAGAAATATAGAGTTCTTAAACACTGATCTTCGAGATAACAGATGGTTAAAGGCTTCAATTCAAGATTTCCCTTCCTTGAGAGCTTGCTATTATATGATTGTTGCGGCTTCCTCAAACGTATGAGTATCAACTTGTTCTGTCAGCATCTAAAACGTTTTGTATTCATTTGTGGAGGCAGTTCCACCATGGGTGTTACAATTGATACGCCAAATCTCCTTTTAATTGGATTCAATGGTTATTTGACTTATTTGAAGAACAACATTAGTTGTATGAATTTTCCAAAGTTATGTGAGACTACAATCATACTTGAGGAGACGGCCTCTCTCTCTTCAGCGTTCCATACAAATGGCTTCATTTTCTGAGCAATTTTCTTGCAAAATTTGATTGCCACATAAGAACACGTACACTAACTTTTTTATTCACTCTTATTCTAATGTAGGACAGAAATCCGATTATTTCACGTGCAATAAAACTAAAAGAAGGAAGCGGCGAGCAATAAAGAAAAGTGATTGGAGAATTGGTAATTCACGTGTTAATAGATTATTTGCTACGGTCATATCTCGAAAGTTGATGTTTTGAACCTTTCTTGTTGAATGAACGCTACTTTCATTTCTGGTGCGGTCGTAGAAGGGTGTTCAATTCTCCCACAAAAGTGGCTTGAGCCATCTTTTGCAGAAAGTCATCAAGACAGCAGCCTACTAATAAATGGAGTCTTTTGGGGTTTCAAGGGCTTTATTATATGTCAGTTATTTTCATTTTAATTTCCTAAGTCTTTTGAGTTTTCCAAGAGGTTGTAAAAGGCTTATTTAAGCCATGGCTTTGTAATCATTTAGACATCTTTCAATCAATTAATCAAATTATCCTTTGGGATTTCTATCAACTGGTGGACTCCAGTAACTTTGTTCTACAAGGGATTACGCTGGTAACCCTTTCATTGCTTCGTGCTGCGTCATATTCTGAGTTCTATAATTTTGTTATGATCCTGGCGGGTCTCGCATACACACGTATGTAAATGTGGTACAAATAACATTAGTTATTCTTTTGTTATTGATTTACATTCTTTGTTGTGTAGACTTTCATCTTTCCAGAAGTATTGAGACAGAAATAATCTCAACCATTACCTAGTCTCAAAGATCTTAAGGCAATTTCAGTCAACTCCCCAACGGTGGTGGAAGAATCTGTCTTAACGGACACCTTGTGTTGGATGGCTCCTTGTCTAGAGTTTCTATCAGCAAAAAACACTTACTCCAGAGGGATGCTAACTGAAGAATCCAGAGAATTGGGGAATTTTTGTGGTCGAAACTTGAAGATACGGTTTGTGTGACCGGTGGAAAAACTAGTGTTGGTGAGGCCGAGATATAAACTAGAAGGTGAGAGTACGTACTATGCTCGTACAGCAAAGGAGGTTTCTTGATTTCATGCGACACACATTGTGATAATGTGGTTAACATTATTACTCACACTAGGATTAACATATTGAGTTTTTTTTTTCTTCTTAATTTTTTTATACAAACGATACTATACACTAAGTTTATCTAAATTTCGAGAAATGAGATTCGAAACTTTGGTGCATAGGAGGGAGCACACTCCTCTAGCCAATTTGGCTAAGCCCATCTTCAACTTATTAAAGAATTTTCTTTCACAGCTAGATGCAAATTAGTTATTTGGTTTTTAAACAAGTTGTACTCCTTATTGAACATGTTATGGTATTATGACTTTAACTAACAAATAGGAACTAGAGTGATGTGAACGTAAATTACTATATTAGAGCATGAACCTCCTTAGTCATATTGATACAGTCCTATTAAAATTCAACTTTATATTAAAGAGATTAGCATGACTCCTCAGCATCATGTAATTCTTAATTCACATCTCATAAGGATTCTAGATGTCGATGAAATAGATAGGGCTCAATATCCAAACTTATTCATGATTAAGCCATAACGTGCAACAACAAAATTTAGCCCTACAAAATATTTCAATCTGCTTTATTCAGAGTCTTGATCTTGAAGAAGATGAGCAAAGAAACAGCAAGAAGATCAAAGGCAGAGTGCAAGGAAGAGAAAACAGGTAGCAACAACAACGCAAACATGGACAACAATCTCAACATGGAAGACAAAACGCAAGAATATCAAGAACAATATGCCGCCATGGTCAAAAGTACACCCGAGTTACCTGATCTTGTTATCTGCCAGATTCTCCAACTCCTTTCCACCAGATACGCCATACGGGCCAGCATACTCTCCAAGCAGTGGGAAAGGGTATGGTCTTTAATTCCCTTACTAGATTTCGACGAGGAAGAGCAACATGGTGATCATGTATTTCAACATGACAAGTTCGAATATTTCGTGACAAATTGTTTGAGGCGCCATGAGAAAGATCATAAGCAAGAATACTTAGATAAATTCAGGCTTCGTACGAGATACTATGGATACGAAAATCTCATCAACCAGTGCTTGAGTTTTGCTATATGGAAAAACGTTAAACAGTTAGATTTGAGCCTATATACAACCCATAACTTGTCCTATCCTTTATACAACTTACCCCATACGGTTCTCAATGCAAAATCCTTAACTAGTTTGAACCTGGAGTCTGTGGCAATAAGTTGGGGTTGGGGCTTTCAACATGTAAGACTTCCTTCTTTGAAATCTATGTCCCTCAAAGAAGTGCTCGTGGACGAGTTTGCATTCGTCAAATTGATTTTGGGGTGCCCTTCAATTGAGAGTTTGTCAATTGACTCATGTGGCGGCCTATCGAGGATTGATGTTTCAAGTTCCAGCCTAAAGTCTTTGGAAGTAATAAGGGGTTTCGCAGAATACGAGCTTACAGTAAAAGCTGCGAATCTTGAATATTTTAGATTGGGTGATAGTGTTCATCATGTGAGCGGAAACGATGATTTCAATGAGAGACGTGGTACAATTATTGAAACTCCAAAGCTACGTTCTTGTGAGTTCATTGGTTATTGGCAGACTGGATTTTCTTTGAATGCTCCAAAATTATCTGAGGCTACCATCATACTTGGCGACAAAGCGGATTCTTATTTCAACACATTCCCGCACAATCCTAAAATGAGAAATTTTCTTGGTCAGTTTGACTGCTCCGGAAAAATGAGCTTACATGTTATGGATGCTGAGGTATTTATATGGCTTAACTATTAAAATGCCCCTTGAATTATCACAAAATTATCACAATCATCCGTTGGCATTTCATCTGTATCACAATCCCCCGGGAACTTCATTCCGTATCTCACATTACCCTGTTCATCAACTCCATCCATTGACCGTTAACTATTGATCTATAATATCGACCTGATAACAATAATATGACAAATCGATGACATATTGACTGTCCTGTAATCAAAATTTAACGAGTCAATGAATGAAGTTCACGAACTGAGAGAGTGATTCAGTTGTAAAAGCAGGAGTAAAGTGATATATTTAGGGTATTGTTCACAGGGTATTCTATAAGTAAGCCTATTTATATATCAATTCTTTAGTTCAAACACTCCTCTCTTATTATTGTCTATGTGTTGTTCCAAGTTGTAAAATCGTTACTGATGTTGTGAATGGAATGGTAGACGATCATTGTTCCAAAAGAACTCAGAAGGAGCAGTACTACCTTGTTTCCACCCCTACCTAGTCTGAAGAATCTTCAGGTAATCATAACTTCTCCAACATTGGTGAGCGACTCCACCTTGAGGAACTCCTTGCGTCGGATGGCACCTGCTTTGGATCGGGAGGGTTTATCAATTCAAAAGAAATCTTGGTAAACACAATTAGTTTTGAGGAAACTATCAATTAAAGGTAAACACCTGCTCTTTTTAATTACAACCAAACAAAAAACCTTGTTTGTTACTGTTTTGACTAGTACTATTTGAATTTGCAGTTGGAGGTTGCATGTGAAACAACTTATAGACTTGTGCGAAGGCAATTTTGCTGATTAATTAATCGGGGACAAACTCCGAGACTTTTAATCATTTAGATATTTTATGTGGATTCCAAATGTGTGTTTGTTTGTTTGCTACCCACTTATTATGGGTGGAACTCCCTACTAATCTAAGTAGTTTAGAGCGTGCATAAGTGATCTCACAACACCATATAATGGTGAATATAATTCAAACATCATCTAGGTATAAAATTATCAAAAGCTAATTATTTTGGAAGTATTGTGTACTCCTTTTTTTTTTTTTTTTTTTTTTTTTCAGAGATATTGCGTACTCTTCTTAGTATATATAGGATGATTTAGTGAGAGCTTTTATTCTGCGACAAAAGGTTGATCTTCGACCTCCATTTGTTGTGTACATATTTTTAAGCTCCATTGTCAGCTACAAATTCAACAATGATTTCTCTACTGTGAGGTGGCTTTGGACGTTTGTCGTGATCAAAACTTCTTCCCAATTACGGACCTTGCTATCCACCAAATCCTCAACGGCTCAAACTCGCTAGCTAGCAACAAGATCAAAAACAAAAAGCTTGTATTCATGTAATGTAATGTTGATGTTATTTGGAACTAATAACATTAATCATACCATATTCATGTAAAACAACAAATAACTGGATCAAAATATTGTCAGAATGATATGAATATAACCAAGGCTTTTACATCTGAAAAAATCCGATCGAAAGAACAATTTCAAATGTAAAACTTGAATAAAGGCTCTTACGTAGTAGTCTTATACTAATTTATCAAACTAAGGACTCGTGTAGGTCTGTCATAAAAGGAAACTTAGGCGTGTGGTCGCTTGGGGGGAATTCGTTTAAGTCTGGCAAAAAATTAAAAGGCTTCACTTGGAGTTTTGCCTCAGGATCTTCATCTGAAGCAGCAGCAGATAGATCGTCTCCTCCACTGAAAGTATACCCTCTAGTTACTTCCTCATCCTTTTCCTCAACCGTCGACACAAGCCTTTCAACGTCTTGGTTCACTTGACCATTATCAGGTGATCCAAGATATTGATTGGAATCGCAATCGCAATGATCCCAATCAATACCTGTGGTTCCGAGCCCCCCATGTTCGTGTTGATCAGGATGGTTAGTACTTGTTTCATCGGGTACGACTACTGCAGCTGCTAATTCTTCAACATGATCATCACCATGTTTAGGAGGATCATCTTGGTTCACCTCTTGTTCCCAATCGGGCCCTTTATCATGTTCATCATAGTATTCTGTATAATTTCCAGACGATGAACATGGGCTCATTAAAGCAGCGGCTTCTTCGACATGATCTTGCATTTCATAATCTTCATCTTGATCATAGTCATAAACTTTATTCAAATCAAAACAAACCCTCCTACGCTTACTACGGCTCTCACCACCATCAACAACAACTTCCAATTCAAAACCCAATTGGCCATCACGGTAGCCATCTGCGAGTCCGACGTGGTTTATGAAGTCAGAACATCTCTTTCGCTTACGACGACTCTCACCACCACCACCACAACCAACTTCCAATTCCAAACCCAATTGGCCATCACGGTAGCCATCTGCGAGTCCGATGTGGTTTATGAAGTCAGAACATCTCTTTCGCTTACGACGACTCTCACCACCACCACCACCAACACCAGTTTCCAATTCCAAATATAATAAGCTTCCATCATCATCATCATCTACAAGCGCAACATGGTTTACGAAGTCATCGGAACATCTCTTTCCCTTGCGACGTTTCTCACCACCACCACAAACACCAATTTCCAATTCCAAGCCCAAGTTGCCATCATCGTTGTCTTCTGCGAGTGCTACATCGTTTACGAAGTCATCGGAACATCTCTTTCGCTTGATCACGTTGGACCGTGCCTCTTTGTGACCTTCCTCGGGCATCTCACGATGATAATTGTGATCTTCTTCTCTATCTGGCGGTATGGCCATGGCTGTGTTTGAAGACTGTCGCTGCTGCTTCTGCTTGGTATTGTAAGTTTCCAGGGTTTGTGATGATCGATTTGCAAAGTTCCCTTTTCCCTGCGTATTTTCTGTAGGTGGAGTATTGCGAAAACAAACTTAGGAAAGCATACCATGGACTAGGGTTCGAGCCCAAGATATTATAAATTATTTATTTCGTGTGAATCAAGCGACCCAAAACTGGACGCCCAATAAAATTGTGTGAGTTCGGATTTCCTCGTGCAAATAAAAGGAAAGTTGGCCCATAAACACTGACTTCAAATAAAAGGAAATATTGATTTTTTTTTATTTTTTATTTTTTGGTACTCTTTGGTTTGCTTCTAAAAGTGCTTTTTGATCGCTAAATTATTTTCTCTCATATAAATGCATTTTGGAGAAGTATTTGCTAGATGTTATTTTAGGAAGTACTTTCCAGTGTTTTGGTTTTTAACAAAAAATTTAGGACTCGTTTGGAAGTTCTTTAAATAACTGAGTTTTAGAGAAATTGTTTTTGGGTTCGACAAACACTATAAGTGCTTCTAACTGGTACTTCTTGCAGGAAACACATTAAATGTTTTTTTTTCTTCTAAGATCCACTTGCATTTTACCTAAGAATTAGTTGCAAACACATTTCCACCAATAAACAAACACAACCATTAACCCTTTTGAGTTTGAAGTAGGGGGCACGGTTTGAATTGGACTGGTTTAATCTGTTGGAAGCTAACCAGCTCCTGGAGTCGAGGGGTCGAAGGCAGCAAGGAGCTCCTGAGCAAAGGGTGTTGTCTGCATCGAAGAAGGAAGAAGAAGAAATGAAGGGTTGGACTCAAACCGGCTAGTTTTGTTTAAATGTGTGAATGACAAATGTACACTCCAGATTAGATCACTTAAATCCCAATGAAAGGCTAGGATTTAATCTGGAGTAGTAAGGTGATTTAGTGTTTTAAATATTGTCTTATCACCAACTCTTTTACACAAGTATGGGTGATGGAAATGTACCATACTCTTACATTTTTTTCCCTACTTAATGAAGTATGGTTGCTGCATTTTCTGCACAACCTTGAAGTTGAAAACAACACTCCAATATTCTCTTAATTCTCTGTCATTCTACCCCCAAGAAACCGATCCAAAATTATAACCAAAAACACCACAAACAAATCAACTTTAACATGGCCTCAGAGCTCTGTTTCTGATCAAAAAAAGCTTTCTGGGCGTAATCTGTGAAAGTTAAGACTTTTGGGAGTACCAACGAAGTGTCCTCAACAACAACAACCAACAAACAATTCTGAAAATGAAGGGATCCAGCAGTAGCAGTGAGCTAAAAGCTCCAGTCTTTGATGGGGAGAATTATGATTTTTGTAGAATAAGAATGACAACCATGTTCAAATCCTATGATCTATGGGATATGGTTCAACACAGGTATGAACTACCTGAGATGGAGATCGATGCTCTAGAGGAGGATCTCACAGAAACACAACTCAAAACACTGAAGCAGAATCGGATGGAGGATGCTGGAGCACTTGGAATCATTCAAGGTGCTGTCTCAGACACCATTTTCCCGAGGATAGCAAATGAAGAGACTTCAAAGGGAGCTTGGGAAGTTTTACAGCAAGAGTACAGAGGAGACACTAAAGTTAGAAAGGTAAAACTTCAGTCCCTTAGAAGAGATTTCAAGTATACAAGAATGAGGAAAAATGAGTTGTTAAAAGACTATTTCACTAGGCTGTTAGATGTTGTAAACAAGATGAAAACATATGGTGAGGAACTGCCTAATGAAAGAATTGTCCAAAAACTGTTGATTAGTTTGACTAAACCCTATGATTCAATAGTGAGTGTTATAGAAGAAACCAAAGACACTGAAACTTTCAATGTGCAAGATGTGATGGCATCCTTAAGAGCTTTTGACCAAAGACTCGAGAGGCATGCTGATTTTGCACTTGAGAAAGCCTTCCAATCACTCAATGTTGGATATGGTAATCAAGCCAGTGCAAGCAATCAGAAACCACAGTGGAAGGGCAAGAACAAGAAATGGGAAGGAAAAGGGTTTCACAACTCTATACCTAACCAAGGCAGCAACATTAATGCAGGTCTAAGAACCAAACAACAATGCAAACATTGTGACAAATTTCATCTTGGAGAGTGTTGGTTCAAAGACAAGCCTAGGTGCCACAAATGCAATAGGTTTGGGCACATTATGAAGGACTGCAGATCAAAGAATGTGCGGCAAGTGAACTGTGCAAACCAAGTGGAGGAAGAAGCAAATGTGTTATGTGTTTTCAGTGCAAAAGTGGAGAAAAACAATGAAGTGTGGTACATTGATAGTGGCTGCAGCAACCACATGACTGCACATGAGTCATTACTCATTAACATTGACACAAACTTCACTGGAAAAGTGAAAATGGGAGATGGAAACATTGTCAAGGCCACTGGAAGAGAAACTCTGGTTATCAACACCAAGAAAGGAATAAGATGCATAAGGAAGGTGATGCTAGTGCCAGGACTGGATGAAACCTACTTAGTGTGGGTCAAATGATGGAGCATGAGTATTTCCTACTCTTTAGGGGAACTGTGGTTGAGATCTATGATGACAGATCCCTATCAAATTTGGTGACCAAAGTAGAAGTGATAAACAGAAGCTTTCCACTTGTGTTGAAGTACTTAAAAGAAGTGACAAGGAAAGCAAGTGTGACAGGTTCTATGAAACTATGGCACAAGAGGTTTGGTCACTTAAACATTACATGCCTAGAAAATCTACAAAAGTATGAAATGGTACAAGGGATACCTAAGATGGATCACTGCAATGAAACATGTGAAGGATGTGCATTTGGGAAGCATCACAGGGATCCATTTGAAGTTGGCAAGGCTTGGAGGGTAACAAAGCCACTCGAATTGATTCACACAGATGTGTGTGGACCAATGAAAACAACAACAATCAGTGGAAACAGGTATTTCCTAACCTTCATTGATGACTACTTACGGATGTGTTGGGTGTATTTCATGAGGTTCAAGTCTGAGTTATTCACAATATTCAAGAAGTTCAAGGCAATGGTGGAATTGCAAAGTGGATACCAAATCAAAAGACTGAGAAGTGATAGGGGAGGTGAGTACACCTCACGTGAGTTCAATGCATTATGTGAAGATGTGGGGTTAGATAAGCAACTCACTGTGGCATATTCACCACAACAGAATGAGATTGCAGAAAGGAAGAATATGATTATAGTCGAAATGGCTAAGTCTATGATGCATGAGAAGAACATGCCTTATACATTCTGGGGTGAAGCTGTGAACACCTCAGTGTACCTATTGAATAGGTGCCCTACTAAAGCACTGGACAAGAAGACACTATTTGAAGTGTTCAGTGGAAGGAAGCCTTCTGTGAAGCATCTGAGAGTGTTTGGCTCAGTGTGCTACACTTTCATCCCTCACCAACTAAGGCATAAGTTGGAGAAATCAAGTAACAATGGTGTTTTTGTAGGCTATGGTACCAGTGAGAAAGGGTACATAGTTTATAATGTGTTGACTCATAAGATAATCCTATCAAGGGATGTTATCTTTGATGAAGACTCAATGTGGAACTGGGAAACAAGGGTAAGGAAAATGACAGTGTCTCTCTACAACTTGACGTAAACAAAAGGCAAACAAGGGAGCCTATGGAGATCTCAGTTCAAGAAGAAGTCACAGATAATGGTGACATACAAGGGACTCCACAACAAGTTACTATGAGTCCACAATCAAGTCAATCACAGATAACAACTCCAAGTTCAACTCCAATGAGATTGAGAAACCTGGATGAGATTTATGCTACATGTAATTACTGTGTAGTAGAACCAGAAACATATGAAGAAGCTGAGAATGACAAAGCTTGGAAGAAAGCAATGAAGGAAGAGCTTGAAATGATAGAGAAGAATGACACTTGGGAACTTGTAAATCGACCAAGTGACAAACCTGTGATTGGAGTGAAATGAGTGTATAAAACGAAGCTCAACTTAGATGGTTCTGTGCAAAAGAACAAGGCCAGATTAGTGGCCAAAGGTTACTCACAGAAACCAGGTGTAGACTTCAATGAAACCTTTGCTCCAGTAGCAAGGTTAGACACCATAAGGACCTTGATAGCCCTAGCAGCCAAAAAGGGTTGGAAGTTACATCAATTGGATGTCAAATCTGCATTTCTAAATGGAGTGCTAGAGGATGATGTGTTTGTAGAACAACCTCAAGGGTTCACAAATCAAGAGTTTCCAGAGAAGGTGTACAAGCTAAGGAAGGCTCTCTATGGCCTAAAACAAGCTCCAAGAGCTTGGTATAGTGAGATTGATTCCTATTTCACTGAGAAAGGATTTCAGAAAAGTCCTAGTGAAGCTACACTCTACACCAAGATAGAAAGCAACAACAAGACACTCATTGTCTCAATCTATGTGGATGATGTTGTCTACACTGGAAATGATGTTGCAATGATTGAAGAGTTCAAGGAAGAGATAATGAAGAGGTATGAAATGATTGATCTAGGCCTCTTGCATCATTTTCTTGGCATTGGGGTAATTCAAGAAGCAAGTAGCATCTTTATTCATCAAAAGAAGCATGCTGAAACTTTGCTTGAGAAGTTTGGTTTGAAGGGTTGCAAACCGGTCTCTACACCCCTAATTGTAAATGAGAAGCTTAAGAATGAGGATTGAAGTGAACCTGCAGATGCTAGTCTCTATAAAAGCATTATTGGCAGTCTATTGTATCTAACTGCAACAAGGCCGGATCTAATGTTCTCAGCAAGCCTACTTTCTAGGTTTATGCAGAATCCTAGCAAGATACATATGGGCACAGCTAAGAGAGTGCTGAGATATGTGCAAGGAACACTAGATTATGGGATCAAGCATGAAATGGGGAAGTCAACTATCCTAATTAGATTTTGTTACAGTGACTGGGGTGGCAGTGAAAATGATAGCATAAACACATCGGGCTACGCTTTCACCTTTGGTTCAGGGGTATTTTCGTGGGCCTCTGCGAAGCAACAAAGTGTTGCACTGTCCACAGCCGAGGCGGAGTACGTGAGTGCATCAGAAGCAACGGCTCAAGCTATCAAGCTATTTGGCTAAGGTTTATACTCAAGGATTTTGGCGAATTACAGGTTGATGCCACACCACTCTTGTGTGACAACACCTCTGCAATTGCCATGACCAAAAACCCAGTTTTTCATCAAAGAACAAAGCACATCAAAAGAAGATATCATTTCATCAGAGAGGCATTGCAGGACAACACAATCAAGCTAATCTATTGCAACACAGAAGATCAGATTGCAGACATATTCACAAAAACACTATCGAATGAGAGATTCAATTACCTGATGGGTTTGCTCGGAATGACTCCTAGAAGCAATTTAGAAGGGAGTGTTGGAAGCTAACCAGCTCCTAGAGTCGAGGGGTCGAAGGCAGCAAGGAGCTCCTGAGCAAATGGTGTTGTCTGCATCGAAGAATGATGAAGAAGAAATGAAGGGTTGGCCTCAAACCAGCTAGTTTTGTTTAAATGTGTGAATGACAAATGTACACTCCAGATTAGATCACTTAAATCCAAATGAAGGGCTAGGATTTAATCTGGAGTAGTAAGGTGATTTAGTGTTTTAAATATTGTCTTATCACCAACTCTTTTACACAAGTATGCGTGATGGAAATGTACCATACTCTTACACTTTTTCCCTACTTAATGAAGTATGGTTGCTGCATTTTCTGCACAACCTTGAAGTTGAAAACAACACTCCAATATTCTCTTAATTCTCTGCCATTCTACCCCCAAGAAACCGATCCAAAATTATAACAAAAAACACCACAAACAAATCAACTTTAACATAATCCCAAAACAACGATCAACCTAATTACAGAAAATCAACCAAACCAAAACAATTTGGATTCGCTTATGTCTTTTCTTTATCAAAACAAAACCAAAATCAGCCGGCCTGAGCGGTTGGTCAGTCAGTTTGATCGGTTCGGCCATATTGGTGATGGTGGATCAATAGAAGACAAATCTGCAGAAGAAAGGTCCAACCTAAAACCCTGGTAGAAAGGTTTCAACCTATGTAGAACAGAAGATTCACAAACTTATAATTTATAGGGTTTGCATCCCCACACTTTGATCACAAAAATACATATAACACATATAATATCTTTGTATATAAAATGAAGAAGTTAGGGCAACGGCAACAGCACACCAGTAAAAGAATACCACCTTTTCTGTTATATAACACAGAGAACAAGATTGGAATGAATCATAAGCAAGGTATAAAATATCGATGATATCGGAAATATCGGTAGTCCAAAAACACGGAAATATCGATGGAAATATCGGGATATTATCGATATTGATAAAAATTGAATAAAAACCACGGAAATTGTAAGAAAAACTTGGAAAATTTTATTGAAACTTTGGAGGATGTTTATTTAGTCAATTATCTATTAGTTTATCACAAAAAATTGGAAGGAAATGCATTGCATGATGGATTTAACTGATTTAAGTTGATTATATAGCGAGCTGGCAAACATTGTGAGTGTAGAAAATATGTAGTAATTAATGAAAGAAGTTTAAACACACCATAATCATTTATATATAATGAATTAGTACAATATTTTATACTTTATACATTGCATGGTAAGATACATGAGTGACTTAGTACCACATAGAGTTCCTATGAGGTTCAAAATTTTCATTATCTTCATCATCTCTATGTGTAGAGTAAGTGTATTTTAGCATATTTTCACAAAAAACATAAGTGATATGGTGGTTAATGTGTTGAATGAGTAAAATGGGAGGGGTTCGAATACCCTTGGTGTTTTTTTTAAATATAGAAATTTATCCTAGATAATAAATATTAGCTTGCAAGCCTTGCAGACATCTTAACGGCCATATAAATATTACAGGCTGAATATGTAATCATAAACACATATGTAGCGAGTTGGATAAGGCCCGGGTGCGTGGTTGACAAAGGGAGGGGTTCGAATCCCTCTATGCGCAAGATTGAGATTTTTCAGTATTTTTCAAGTATTTTTGGGTTTCATCTCGCGATATTATCGATAATAGCCGCGATATTCAAGGTTCTAAAAAACGCTAGTCTGCTAGGCGAGATGTAACACCCACCCCCCATTTATAAAGATATATTTGTGTAATTATCCCCTCAACATTTTAAATCTAGCATTTTGGTCCTTTTTGGACTACCCAATCAGAAATTTAACATTGGATTCCTTTCTTTCTAAATCTGCCACATGGCAGTACCCCAAGCACTCATCTCACTTCTCTCTATATCCCCCCCCGGTGAACCCCTTCTTTCTTCTTCTTCTTTTCTGTCTGTCCCGTCTCTCTCCCTCTCGGATCTCTCTCATTTCTCTCCCTCTCTTCAGATAAATCACGCACGCACGCAGAGACACGCATGCTCGGAGAAGCTATCGCCATCATCGTCATCATCTCTTCATCCTGCTTTCTCTCCCTCTCGTGTCTACGAACCCAGAAAACCGAAAAAGGATCTCTGGCGAGATTTTTCAAATCTCCAGTTGGGTAAGCTTTGATTCCTTATCTTTCGTCCTAATTTCATGCGATAATGGGTTTTAATTGAGTTTTATGTGTGTTTTTGGAGGTTTTTAGGACGAATCGAACTTGGGTGTAGGAACACCCATCTCCGGCGAACCGTGGGTATCGGGGGAGATTCCGGTCATCTCCGACCATTCCAAGGCGAAATGAAGGTATAGAAATACTCCCCTCGTCTTGCTCTTCGTTTTGGTACCTAGATCGGGGTCTAGGGTTGTGTTTGGTGGTCGGCCGGAACTGTAGAAGCTCCGGTGTTCGTTCCCGGCGAGGCCAGACCGTGCAGGCTGGTTCCAAGGCAAGCGGGCCTTAGGCCCGTGTGGTGAGGCTAGCCCAAGCCCTAACCTAATTCCTTTAATTGTTTTTATTTATTTGTTATTTGTTTAAGACCCAAAAGGCCTTCGGTCCATTAGGTTTATGGCTCGTAGCCCACTAGTCCAACCCAAAACCTTTTAAGGTTTTATCTAATTTCTGTTTTAGGAATAAATGCCTTGGACCATTTAGAAAGTGGGCTTTCAGCCCTTTCCCAAACCCTAGGCCCGATCCAACCCAAAACCCTAAGCCAAGTCTGACTTTGACCTTTGACTTTGACCGGTCAACGGTCAACGTTGACTTTTTGAGTTGACTTTTCAGGGTTTCGTTCAGAACCTCTCCTAGGCTAATTTCGACATCCTGGACCCGTTATACCTTTTTGGTACAACTTTGCACCATCGGTGTACGGTGAGTGGACCCCTTCAAAAGTATGTTTTAATAATAGAAATGCATACATGAAAAGCATGATTTAATACTTATGTTTTATGAAGTACTTTATGAGATAATATGCTTACTGAGGCTAGATTGAATTATTACTATTTTTCCTATAACCCATGTTCTTATAGAATATCTGATGGATGACGATATGATATTTAGAACATGTTTAGAACACCTCTTTATAGTATAGATGATGGATGACTTTATACTATGAAGTTGTTTTTCAATATAGATATGTTCAATGGTTTTGTACTTACCTAGTGGTCCTTTCTGCTACGGGACGTAGAGATAGATTCCGGTCCGTCCTGGGCGACGGTTTGGTGTTGGCATAGGGCCTGGAGGGTGTTTCCTCTGGCATTTGAGACCAGGGATTGGGAGCCGGCAATGGGCCTATAGTGTATTTTCCTCTGACTGTCTGCTCAGAGACGGGGAGCCAGCATGGGGACTGGGGGTTATCGGACAAATCACTAGTGTTTATTACTTATACAAGTTATGAATTTGAGATACTGCACATCATGCTAGGTTTCGGAAAACCTATGTTTTTCATTATATATGTGTTTTCATAAACCTGGAGGTTAGTATGTTGATAACTGTTTTATTATATTTATATCAAATTGGTCCACTCATGTTTGTTTTGCGCCCCCTTCAGGACCTACGAATTAGGATTACGATTTAAGCTACGAGGCATTTCCCTACCAGTGATCTAGTGTTATATTTCCTCTGCTTCGACATCTATTGTAATATAGCACTCCTCTATCTTGAATTCTGTTTGTACTCTGTAATAGACGTATGCTTTGAACTGATGTTATGATCCTAATTTTATTAATTAGAAGTTGAACTTTAGTATTATGTTGATAGTCCATGCTGCCTGTTTTAGCTTAATTATGAGCTTTTACTTAAATTAAATGGCTTTCGTCACCCTTCGGGTGTCGGCCAGCACGTGACCATCCCGATGTCCTGAGGACATCTGGATCAGGGTGTGTCACGGGATCTAGGCAGTCAAGGCGGATTTAGGTAAATTTCTTGTATATGTTGTAAATAAGTGCATATTGACACATAAAAAATAAAATTATATTTGTAAGAAATCCATGAATAAAATAATAAAAGAATATAAGCATATGTGCCATATAACTTAAGACATTTTTAATGATTATATCTAATTTTTGAAAAATAAAAGTAAAAATCCCACCTATATCCAAAACCGGTCAAAACCTATATACTATTATACCAATTGATTTGAAAGTTAGATTTCAGAAATCATAAAGAGAGGTGCATGCACCCTTCCCCATTTCATAAAGCACCACACACGTGGTGTGATCCCTCCCCTCCACCCATAGTCCAAATCACTTACATCAGCCTAGAGACTTCCAAATACCTTGAAACCGGAAACTTTTATTCTTTTATATTGTTTCGTTTTCCTCATCGTCTTCATCTTCTTTCTTTCCTCTTCTTCTTCTTTATTTTCCGTTTCCCTCTGTAAATTCTCCTCTTTTTTTTTTTGTTTCCTCTTCTTCTATTTTGAGCTATAAGTTCCTCTTCTTCGATGGATTTCAGAGAGAGGGAGTCGCTACAACTAAGAACGTCATGGTGCACAGAGAGAGGAAGTCGAAGCGGCGAGAAAGCTTTTGCGTTTCTGGCTGGGTATCTGTTTGGAATTTCTTCCTGGGAAACTGTTTCACTCCGCCTAGACAGCTACCTAGACCGTCCAGGCCGCCTCTCGTCTTCTATTTCATTTTGATACCTAGATCGGAGTCTAGGGTGCTCTTTTACAGTCGGCCGGAGCTGTAGAAGCTCCGGCGTTCTTCTCTGATTCGCACCAGCCTCAAATATCGCGATATTATCGATAATATCGCGATATTTGGACGATTTTTCCTTGGATACTTGTGAAAATATCGGTGTCTCACAAAAACGATAATATCGGCGATATTTCGCCGATATTATCGATATTTTGGTCCTTGATCATAAGGACACATGAACAACCAAGAAAACCAAAAGGGCAAAATGGGGATTTTCTTAATACAAGGGCTTTAGCTATGGGGAAGGAACCTATTCTTCTTCTTCAGCAATTTTATTTTATTTTATTTATTTTTATTTTTATTTTTTATTTTTATACAAAGAGAGAGACTTTAAGACTTTTGGCTTACAACACAAGACACGGAGAAGAGAGTCTGAAGGAGAGTTTTTTGTGTTGTTCCAAGTTGTAAAATCGTTACTGATGTTGTGAATGGAATGGTAGACGATCATTGTTCCAAAAGAACTCAGAAGGAGCAGTACTACCTTGTTTCCACCCCTACCTAGTCTGAAGAATCTTCAGGTAATCATAACTTCTCCAACATTGGTGAGCGACTCCACCATGAGGAACTCCTTGCGTCGGATGGCACCTGCTTTGGATCGGGAGGGTTTATCAATTCAAAAGAAATCTTGGTAAACGCAATTAGTTTTGAGGAAACTATCAATTAAAGGTAAACACCTGCTCTTTTAATTACAACCAAACAAAAAACCTTGTTTGTTACTGTTTTGACTAGTACTATTTGAATTTGCAGTTGGAGGTTGCATGTGAAACAACTTATAGACTTGTGCGAAGGCAATTTTGCTGATTAATTAATCGGGGACAAACTCCGAGACTTTTAATCATTTAGATATTTTATGTGGATTTCAAATGTGTGTTTGTTTGTTTGCTACCCACTTATTATGGGTGGAACTCCCTACTAATCTAAGTAGTTTAGAGCGTGCATAAGTGATCTCACAACACCATATAATGGTGAATATAATTCAAACATCATCTAGGTATTTTTACCAGTATGTGTAAAATTATCAAAAGCTAATTATTTTGGAAGTATTGTGTACTCTTTTTTTTTTTTTTTTTTTTTTTTCAGAGATATTGCGTACTCTTCTTAGTATATATAGGATGATTTAGTGAGAGCTTTTATTCTGCGACAAAAGGTTGATCTTCGACCTCCATTTGTTGTGTACATATTTTTAAGCTCCATTGTCAGCTACAAATTCAACAATGATTTCTCTACTGTGAGGTGGCTTTGGACGTTTGTCGTGATCAAAACTTCTTCCCAATTACGGACCTTGCTATCCACCAAATCCTCAACGGCTCAAACTCGCTAGCTAGCAACAAGATCAAAAACAAAAAGCTTGTATTCATGTAATGTAATGTTGATGTTATTTGGAACTAATAACATTAATCATACCATATTCATGTAAAACAACAAATAACTGGATCAAAATATTGTCAGAATGATATGAATATAACCAAGGCTTTTACATCTGAAAAAATCCGATCGAAAGAACAATTTCAAATGTAAAACTTGAATAAAGGCTCTTACGTAGTAGTCTTATACTAATTTATCAAACTAAGGACTCGTGTAGGTCTGTCATAAAAGGAAACTTAGGCGTGTGGTCGCTTGGGGGGAATTCGTTTAAGTCTGGCAAAAAATTAAAAGGCTTCACTTGGAGTTTTGCCTCAGGATCTTCATCTGAAGCAGCAGCAGATAGATCGTCTCCTCCACTGAAAGTATACCCTCTAGTTACTTCCTCATCCTTTTCCTCAACCGTCGACACAAGCCTTTCAACGTCTTGGTTCACTTGACCATTATCAGGTGATCCAAGATATTGATTGGAATCGCAATCGCAATGATCCCAATCAATACCTGTGGTTCCGAGCCCCCCATGTTCGTGTTGATCAGGATGGTTAGTACTTGTTTCATCGGGTACGACTACTGCAGCTGCTAATTCTTCAACATGATCATCACCATGTTTAGGAGGATCATCTTGGTTCACCTCTTGTTCCCAATCGGGCCCTTTATCATGTTCATCATAGTATTCTGTATAATTTCCAGACGATGAACATGGGCTCATTAAAGCAGCGGCTTCTTCGACATGATCTTGCATTTCATAATCTTCATCTTGATCATAGTCATAAACTTTATTCAAATCAAAACAAACCCTCCTACGCTTACTACGGCTCTCACCACCATCAACAACAACTTCCAATTCAAAACCCAATTGGCCATCACGGTAGCCATCTGCGAGTCCGACGTGGTTTATGAAGTCAGAACATCTCTTTCGCTTACGACGACTCTCACCACCACCACCACAACCAACTTCCAATTCCAAACCCAATTGGCCATCACGGTAGCCATCTGCGAGTCCGATGTGGTTTATGAAGTCAGAACATCTCTTTCGCTTACGACGACTCTCACCACCACCACCACCAACACCAGTTTCCAATTCCAAATATAATAAGCTTCCATCATCATCATCATCTACAAGCGCAACATGGTTTACGAAGTCATCGGAACATCTCTTTCCCTTGCGACGTTTCTCACCACCACCACAAACACCAATTTCCAATTCCAAGCCCAAGTTGCCATCATCGTTGTCTTCTGCGAGTGCTACATCGTTTACGAAGTCATCGGAACATCTCTTTCGCTTGATCACGTTGGACCGTGCCTCTTTGTGACCTTCCTCGGGCATCTCACGATGATAATTGTGATCTTCTTCTCTATCTGGCGGTATGGCCATGGCTGTGTTTGAAGACTGTCGCTGCTGCTTCTGCTTGGTATTGTAAGTTTCCAGGGTTTGTGATGATCGATTTGCAAAGTTCCCTTTTCCCTGCGTATTTTCTGTAGGTGGAGTATTGCGAAAACAAACTTAGGAAAGCATACCATGGACTAGGGTTCGAGCCCAAGATATTATAAATTATTTATTTCGTGTGAATCAAGCGACCCAAAACTGGACGCCCAATAAAATTGTGTGAGTTCGGATTTCCTCGTGCAAATAAAAGGAAAGTTGGCCCATAAACACTGACTTCAAATAAAAGGAAATATTGATTTTTTTTTATTTTTTATTTTTTGGTACTCTTTGGTTTGCTTCTAAAAGTGCTTTTTGATCGCTAAATTATTTTCTCTCATATAAATGCATTTTGGAGAAGTATTTGCTAGATGTTATTTTAGGAAGTACTTTCCAGTGTTTTGGTTTTTAACAAAAAATTTAGGACTCGTTTGGAAGTTCTTTAAATAACTGAGTTTTAGAGAAATTGTTTTTGGGTTCGACAAACACTATAAGTGCTTCTAACTGGTACTTCTTGCAGGAAACACATTAAATGTTTTTTTTTCTTCTAAGATCCACTTGCATTTTACCTAAGAATTAGTTGCAAACACATTTCCACCAATAAACAAACACAACCATTAACCCTTTTGAGTTTGAAGTAGGGGGCACGGTTTGAATTGGACTGGTTTAATCTGTTGGAAGCTAACCAGCTCCTGGAGTCGAGGGGTCGAAGGCAGCAAGGAGCTCCTGAGCAAAGGGTGTTGTCTGCATCGAAGAAGGAAGAAGAAGAAATGAAGGGTTGGACTCAAACCGGCTAGTTTTGTTTAAATGTGTGAATGACAAATGTACACTCCAGATTAGATCACTTAAATCCCAATGAAAGGCTAGGATTTAATCTGGAGTAGTAAGGTGATTTAGTGTTTTAAATATTGTCTTATCACCAACTCTTTTACACAAGTATGGGTGATGGAAATGTACCATACTCTTACATTTTTTTCCCTACTTAATGAAGTATGGTTGCTGCATTTTCTGCACAACCTTGAAGTTGAAAACAACACTCCAATATTCTCTTAATTCTCTGTCATTCTACCCCCAAGAAACCGATCCAAAATTATAACCAAAAACACCACAAACAAATCAACTTTAACATGGCCTCAGAGCTCTGTTTCTGATCAAAAAAAGCTTTCTGGGCGTAATCTGTGAAAGTTAAGACTTTTGGGAGTACCAACGAAGTGTCCTCAACAACAACAACCAACAAACAATTCTGAAAATGAAGGGATCCAGCACCACCACAACCACAACCACCTTCCAATTCCAAACCCAATTGGCCATCACGGTAGCCATCTGCGAGTCCGACGTGGTTTATGAAGTCAGAACATCTCTTTCGCTTACGACGACTCTCACCACCACCACCACAACCACCTTCCAATTCCAAACCCAATTGGCCATCACGGTAGCCATCTGCGAGTCCGACGTGGTTTATGAAGTCAGAACATCTCTTTCGCTTACGACGACTCTCACCACCACCACCACAACCAACTTCCAATTCCAAACCCAATTGGCCATCACGGTAGCCATCTGCGAGTCCGACGTGGTTTAGGAAGTCAGAACATCTCTTTCGCTTACGACGACTCTCACCACCACCACCACCAACACCAATTTCCAATTCCAAATATAATAAGCTTCCATCATCATCATCATCTACAAGCGCAACATGGTTTACGAAGTCATCGGAACATCTCTTTCCCTTGCGACGTTTCTCATCACCACCACAAACACCAATTTCCAATTCCAAACCCAAGTTGCCATCATCGTTGTCTTCTGCGAGTGCTACATCGTTTACGAAGTCATCGGAACATCTCTTTCGCTTGATCACGTTGGACCGTGCCTCTTTGTGACCTTCCTCGGGCATCTCACGATGATAATTGTGATCTTCTTCTCTATCTGGCGGTATGGCCATGGCTGTGTTTGAAGACTGTCGCTGTTGCTTCTGCTTGGTATTGTAAGTTTCCAGGGTTTGTGATGATGGATTTGCAAAGTTCCCTTTTCCCTGCGTATTTTCTGTAGGTGGAGAATTGCGAAAACAAATTTAGGAAAGCATACCATGGACAAGGGTTCGAGCCCAAGATATTATAAATTATTTATTTCGTGTGAAACAAGCGACCCGAAACGGGACGCCCAATAAAATTGTGTGAGTTCGGATTTCCTCATGCAAATAAAAGGAAAGTTGGCCCATAAACACTGACTTCAAATAAAAGGAAATATTTATTTATTTTTATTTTTTATTTTTTGGTACTCTTTGGTTTGCTTCTAAAAGTGCTGTTTGATCGCTAAATTTTTTTCTCCCATATAAATGCATTTTGGAGAAGTATTTGCTAGATGTTATTTTAGGAAGTACTTTCAAGTGTTTTGGTTTTTAACAAAAAATTTAGGACTTGTTTCGAAGTTCTTTAAATAATTGATTTTCAGAGAACTTGTTTTTGGGTTCGACAAACACTATAAGTGCTTCTAACTGGTACTTCTTGCAGGAAACACATGAAATGTTTTTTTTTTTCTAAGATCCACTTGCATTTTACCTAAGAATTAGTTTCAAAAACATTTCCACCAATAAACAAACACAACCATTAACCCTTTTGAGTTTGAAGTAGGGGGCACGGTCTGAATTGGATTGGTTTAATCCCAAAACAACGATCAACCTAATTACAGAAAATCAACCAAACCAAAACAATTTGGATTCGCTTATGTCTTTTCTTTATCAAAACCAAACCAAAATTGTTACACCCACCCCTAATTTAAATTGTATTTTCATTAAGTTTGACTTTATCTTACTTTTAAAAAATGGTTTTTAGTTCTTAATTGGTGAGCCCAAGGGGCCCACGACTTTATTTGTGTTCCCTCCCCATGACTCTTCTTTCTCTTGTTTTTTCCCTCTTTCTTCTTTCAACTCTCTCCGCACTCTCTCCTTCCTTCCCCATGTATCATCACACACACCAGCACCCTCATCTCCTCATCATCAATAAGAACAACAACAAAACATCATCACCATCACCCTTGTGTTCTAAAAAACGAAGAAATGACACCCCAAACCCTTCTCTTCCATTCGGCCGGTATTGTTCATCTTCTTCCCCGATGAGTTTCTTGATTTTTCAACGTTGGTAAGCTTCTAAAAACCCTTGGGATGTGTTTTGGGGTTAGATTGAAGCTTGTTTTAAGTTGTGTATACGTTTGAATCACATAAAATAGCTCGGGAAAGCTTTTCCAAATTTTCCGCGCGAGAACCGCCATTTTCGAGGAAATTTCCGGCCTATCCACGACGATTTGGCCGGCGTGCAAGGTATCAATCTCTTTGTCTCGCTGAGTACTACAACTTTCCTTTTTGTTTAACCCAATTTCGTTGAGTATTGAAGAAGTTATACTCATTTGAATCTTACCCAGTTTCCGGCGACCCCAGTGGCTTTCGAGGCGTTTTCCGGCCAAACCATGGCGAGGTACCATTCTCTTCGTCTCGTCGAGAACTACAACTTTCGTTTTTATTTCACTTGATTTCATTGAGTATTGACAAAGTTATTAACGTTTAAAGGTTGTTCAGTTTTTCGGCCGAAATCCGACCTTCTCCTTCATTAGGTCCGGCGACCCATGAAACTGGTGGGCCAAAAACCAGCCCTTTTGGGCAGCCCAACCCTTTAATCCTTTGAACTCATCCCAAAACCCTTAAGAACCCAAACCCACGGGCCTTTAGGCCCAACCAGGAACCAATTCAAAGCCCTTAACCCAATTATTAAAACCCAATCCACTAACCTTTTAAACCCTAGGGTCTCAAGCCTTTGGGCCATCCACCTAGGGCCTTCGGCCCATTTACTTAAAACCCTCAATCCTTTGGACCTTAGACCCAAGACCCAAAACCCTAAAACCCTAGGTCCAAACTCCTTTAAGCTCAATCCTTGTTAAAGCCCTAAACCCTTTTAGTTTAAAAACCTAAACCCAACCCACCTAAAAGTCTAAGCCTAAACCCTTTAACCCTTCCAACCCTAAACCCTAGCCGGCTCAAACCTCTTTGTGGAATATTCCATTAGGGAATATTCCATCAGAGAATATTCTGTCAGGGAATATTCTCTGGAATATTCTATAGACGTTTACGAAATTATATGGGACCCTTCTTAGGGTAATTCAACGTTCTGAATCCGTTTCCAATGTCCATTTTCCCAAATTCAATTGATATTATATAGTTTTATTAATTGGGCCCTTTATGTGCTTAGGGGCAATTATAGTGGCGTTTCTGTCTTCGCTAGTTTGCGTGGCTCTTCGGCGGCTAAGTATCAGTGAGTAGACCCCTTCTAAAATGCATGTTTTGATAGTAGAAATGCATACATGAAAAGCATGATTTAACAATTATGTTTTATGAGACGCTTTGAGATAACATGCTTACTGAGGCTAGTTTGAATTATTACTATTTTTCCTATAACCCATGTTCTTATAGAATATCCGATGGATGACGATATGATATTTAGAACATGTTTCGAACACCTCTTTATAGTATAGATGATGGATGACTTTATACTATGAAGTTGCTTTTCATGATATATATGTTCAGTGGTTTTGTACTTACCTAGTGGTCATTTCCGCTACGGGACGTAGGGATAGATTCCGGTCCGTCCCGGGCGACGGTTTGGTGTTGGCATAAGGCCTGGAGTGTGTTTCCTCTGGTTATTTAGCACAGGGACGGGGAGCCGGCATGAGGCCTGAAGTGTATTTTCCTCTGACTGTCTGCTCAGAGACGGGGAGCCGGCATGGAGTCTGGGGGTTATCGGACAATTCACTAGTGATTATTATATATAAAAGTTATGATTTGAGATATTGCACGTCATGCTAGGTTTCGGAAAACTTATGTTTATCATGATATATATGTGTTTTCATAAAACCTGGGGGTTAGTACGTTGATAACTGTTTTACTATATATATATATATCAACTTGGTCCACTCATGTTTGTTTTGCGCCCCCTTCAGGACTTAGAATCGAGGCATACAATCCCGACATCAAAGCACTTCCGCATTGGCATCTTCGAGTCCTCTCGGTGTAGGACCCATTCCTTGTTCATTCAATTTTTATATTATTTCTTTTAGTATTCTAGTTAGTTGTATGCTCTGAACACGTTCCTGGAATGCATATTCATTAGTCTTTTACATTCATAAGTCTTATTTACTCCTTATTCTCAACATTTGCATTCAATAAATGGCTTTCGTCACCCTTGGGTGTCGGCCAGCACGTGCTTATCCTGGTATTTGGGGGATATCGGGATCGGGGCGTGTCAAAAATCAGCCGGCTTGAGCGGTTGGTCAGTCGGTTTGATCGGTTCGGCCGCATTGGTGAGGGTGGATCAATAGAAGACAAATCTGCAGAAGAAAGGTCCAACCTAAAACCCTGAATAATTGAAAATGGTAGAAAGGTTTCAACCTATGTAGAACAGAAGATTCACAAACTTATAATTTATAGGGTTTGCATCCCCACACTTTGATCACAAAAATACATATAACACATATAATATCTTTGTATATAAAATGAAGAAGTTAGGGCAACGGCAACAGCACACCAGTAAAAGAATACCACCTTTTCTGTTATATAACACAGAGAACAAGATTGGAATGAATCATAAGGACACATGAACAACCAAGAAAACCAAAAGGGCAAAATGGGGATTTTCTTAATACAAGGGCTTTAGCTATGGGGAAGGAACCAATTCTTCTTCTTCAGCAATTTTATTTTATTTTTTTTGGTTTTTTTATTTTTTATTTTTTATTTTTATACAAAGAGAGAGACTAAGACTTTTGGCTTACAACACAAGACACGGAGAAGAGAGTCTGAAGGAGAGTTTTTTGTGTTGTTCCAAGTTGTAAAATCGTTACTGATGTTGTGAATGGAATGGTAGATGATCATTGTTCCAAAAGAACTCAGAAGGAGCAGTACTACCTTGTTTCCACCCCTACCTAGTCTGAAGAATCTTCAGGTAATCTTAACTTCTCCAACATTGGTGAGCGACTCCACCTTGAGGAACTCCTTGCGTCGGATGGCACCTGCTTTGGATCGGGAGGGTTTATCAATTCAAAAGAAATCTTGGTAAACACAATTAGTTTTGAGGAAACTATCAATTAAAGGTAAACACCTGCTCTTTTTAATTACAACCAAACAAAAAACCTTGTTTGTTACTGTTTTGACTAGTACTATTTGAATTTGCAGTTGGAGGTTGCATGTGAAACAACTTATAGACTTGTGCGAAGGCAATTTTGCTGATTAATTAATCGGGGACAAACTCCGAGACTTTTAATCATTTAGATATTTTATGTGGATTCCAAATGTGTGTTTGTTTGTTTGCTACCCACTTATTATGGGTGGAACTCCCTACTAATCTAAGTAGTTTAGAGCGTGCATAAGTGATCTCACAACACCATATAATGGTGAATATAATTCAAACATCATCTAGGTATAAAATTATCAAAAGCTAATTATTTTGGAAGTATTGTGTACTCCTTTTTTTTTTTTTTTTTTTTTTTTTCAGAGATATTGCGTACTCTTCTTAGTATATATAGGATGATTTAGTGAGAGCTTTTATTCTGCGACAAAAGGTTGATCTTCGACCTCCATTTGTTGTGTACATATTTTTAAGCTCCATTGTCAGCTACAAATTCAACAATGATTTCTCTACTGTGAGGTGGCTTTGGACGTTTGTCGTGATCAAAACTTCTTCCCAATTACGGACCTTGCTATCCACCAAATCCTCAACGGCTCAAACTCGCTAGCTAGCAACAAGATCAAAAACAAAAAGCTTGTATTCATGTAATGTAATGTTGATGTTATTTGGAACTAATAACATTAATCATACCATATTCATGTAAAACAACAAATAACTGGATCAAAATATTGTCAGAATGATATGAATATAACCAAGGCTTTTACATCTGAAAAAATCCGATCGAAAGAACAATTTCAAATGTAAAACTTGAATAAAGGCTCTTACGTAGTAGTCTTATACTAATTTATCAAACTAAGGACTCGTGTAGGTCTGTCATAAAAGGAAACTTAGGCGTGTGGTCGCTTGGGGGGAATTCGTTTAAGTCTGGCAAAAAATTAAAAGGCTTCACTTGGAGTTTTGCCTCAGGATCTTCATCTGAAGCAGCAGCAGATAGATCGTCTCCTCCACTGAAAGTATACCCTCTAGTTACTTCCTCATCCTTTTCCTCAACCGTCGACACAAGCCTTTCAACGTCTTGGTTCACTTGACCATTATCAGGTGATCCAAGATATTGATTGGAATCGCAATCGCAATGATCCCAATCAATACCTGTGGTTCCGAGCCCCCCATGTTCGTGTTGATCAGGATGGTTAGTACTTGTTTCATCGGGTACTACTACTGCAGCTGCTAATTCTTCAACATGATCATCACCATGTTTAGGAGGATCATCTTGGTTCACCTCTTGTTCCCAATCGGGCCCTTTATCATGTTCATCATAGTATTCTGTATAATTTCCAGACGATGAACATGGGCTCATTAAAGCAGCGGCTTCTTCGACATGATCTTGCTTTTCATAATCTTCATCTTGATCAGAGTCATAAACTTTATTCAAATCAAAACAAACCCTCCTACGCAGTGGCGAAGTCAGGAATTTAAGACAATGGGGTCAAAAAATAGCTTTCACAAATCGATCATACTTTCATTTATAATTGTCCACGACGTGTTCTCATATTTT
This sequence comes from Malus fusca, assembly GCA_035220775.1. NCBI lineage: Eukaryota > Viridiplantae > Streptophyta > Magnoliopsida > Rosales > Rosaceae > Malus > Malus fusca. The sequence goes on from CM069068.1 coordinate 36,611,914, forward strand.
GGAAATGTCGTATTACAACATCATTATTAATAGAATCATATACATCTTTCTCAAAGTACACAACCAAACTATTATTCAACCATCCTATTACAATGTGGATTCTTCATAATTTTTATCACCGAAAAAGCTCTTTCAATTGAAGCAGTCGCAACAAGTAAAATCAATGCCAATTTCACTAGCAAGTACACCAAGGGATACTGTCCATCTCTCTTTGTCTCCACCAACATTTGTGCAAGGCTATTAATTCCTTTCAATGCAAAAAATTCATTATGCAAATGCATATAAAAAATATAATTCTTTAGTTCATCTTCAAGAAGTGTGAGCTCCATATCAGAAAAATCTTTTGGATAAAATTGAGCAAGTTGAGCTAACTTTTCAATGTCAAAAGCTGAGAATGAGTCATCTAGGCTTAAGCATGCAACACAAAGAAGCAACTATATACTTGTCTCATAAAAATGACCGTTCAACTCTTGAAGTTGCTTATCAATAACATCAATAAAGAGATCAACACAGTATTAATGAAGGTTTGTCAAATTTTCAACTCTACGCCATGACCTCCCTCAAGCTACAAAGATATCATTCATATCAAGAATATCAATATCATGCTTGCCACAAAAAAGAAGAAACTTTATCAAGTCAAGCATCTCATCCATTATCCCTTATTGCTTGTAGTTGTTGCTTACATGCTTTGACTAAAACCATAGCACTCATTATATCGAGATCTTTCTTTTGCAATACATGTGACAACACATTTGTGATTCCCAATATTTCTTTCATAAAAAAAAAAAAAAAACTAAAGACAAAATCAAAAGATTGCAAAAGAGATTCAACAATATCCACTTCACCTCTTTGATCAAGACTTACACCATCATCTACAATCATCTCAAGCACCTCAGTTACAAAAAAGAACATATTAATCAAGCTTACCAAGGTACCATAGTGTGAGCCCCAACGTGTATCACTTGCACATTTAAGACTAGTTTCTTGGTTCAAGCCTTGCCCACTTGGAAGCTCATAATTTTGAATAGCTTCCATAACTTTGGCTTGTTGTCTTTCTCTAACCATGTCTCGACGTTTACATGATGCTCCGACAATAATAACAACAATATTAACCAAGCAGAAAAAAGAGCCAATTTGAATATGATTTTTTGCCACGACTACAAGAGCAAGTTGAAGTTGATGTGCAAAGCAATGAATATAAAATGCACTTTCATTTTCTTTCAAAATAAGTGTCTTAAGGCCATTAAACTCACCTTGCATATTGCTAGCCCCATCATTGTACACACAATCTAGATATGCTTAATCCGTTTATAGAGAAGAACTGATCAATTGCCTTTTTAAGTGAAAAAGCAGTGGTATTAGGAACATACTTTATGCCCACAAATCTTTCAACTACTTGTCCGTTGGTATTCACATAGCGAAGTACAACTACCATTTTCTCCTTGACTGATATATCACACGATTCATCAACCAAAACAGAAAAGAAAGCATCATCACCAATATCAAACATGATAGCATTGGTGGTTTCACATGTTAGCTGCATACACAAGATCTTTTTGAATATCATGTGATGTTAACTTGAGATTTTTAGGAGCATTTTTAAACACTACATCTTTAATACCCTCATTATGATATGCAATAAACTTCAAAAGCTCAAGAAAATTACCCTTATTGCTTGAATCTTCACTTTCATCATGACCGCAAAAAGCAAGACCTTGTCGCAATAAAAAGTGAATGCAATCAAGTGATGCATTCAAACGAGTGCGATAATCAATATGTGCTTGATCCAACTGCTTATGGACAATTGTTTGAATATGTTGATTCTGATTCATTAAAGCTTCACAATGAAGTAAAGTTTGGTTGTGAGCACTATTAGGACCTCCAACATGAACTCGAAGTCGACATTTTTTCTTTCAATTATGAAAACTTTTGCTAGTAAAATTGTCATTACCTGCATGGTCCGGAATCTCTAGCTTGAAAAGATAACAACTTCGACAAAAAACAACATTTTTGGATATGTTATACTCCAAACTCCAACCAAGTAAGATCGAACCATTTCAGATTGAAACGGCGTTGTACTCCTACAAATGACGTATATGGAAATTGATGGGTTCGAGGTTGAACCAATTCCCTTTGTAAATAAGCTCTTCGGACCTAATCTCTAATATTTGGATCATATTCTGATATTCGGAGTCGAAGCCCAGGATCTCCTGGAAGATTTGCCAGTATACTTTCTATGTTATTTTCATTTGAACTTTCAGGAATATCCGTTGTAGAGGGTGAGAGGTTATCTTCGGTTGATTTTATCTTAAAATACCTCTTCATAACTGTTTTAAATAATACCAAAAAGAATCAACAATATAATATAAATTTAATCAAATTAACAACAATTGAGAAGCAGAGTTCACAGACCAATACAAACCCCACAAACCTTAAGATAAACCCCACTTAACTTTCACATAGCAATAGAAACCCCACAATTTTTTTTGCCGACACCCAGGGTCCTAGACCTCATTCCCCAAATCTTTTTGTCCACAAACCTTAAGATAAACCCCACAATCTAACTTTCACAGAGCCATACAAACCCCACAATTTTTTTTTGCCGACACCCAGGGTCCCAGACTTCCTTCCCAATTCTTTTTGTCGACACCATCCCTCCAATCCTCATCCTTTCACTGTTAGAATATACCCACGGAATCAAACCCATAAACATGTCTCACAGAGTCACAGTCATTGCAAACCTCATCCCTTCACTCTTCCCAATTGTCCCTCCCCTTTCGCGTTTGTTTTGTTTCGCTTTTGGGTTCAGTTATAAATCCATTCAATTATGCAATTCATATTTCATTTTACATGTGATTGAATTTGTCTTATTCCTTTATTTTCCATTTGATTGCCTTATCTTTTTCCTGCTACAACTTCATCGTATGTTAAAATCTTATATTGTTATCATTCATTATGGTTTAGAATTACAATACAGGAATTAACATGAGTGAATTAATTCAATTTTTCTTATGATGGTTTCAAATTTCCCACCCCTCTTTCACTCAGATTCTCCCCTCCCCAAATTTAAAAACCCAAACAAATAAATAATGAAATTTTAGACAAGAGAAGCTTACCAAAGGAAGGACGCCGAGCCAGAAGAACGCAACCTGAAGAACAAGAGAGATCGCTGGGTTCTGGTGTGGACTGGGTTCTGGGAAAAGTCACTTTTCTGATTGCGTGAGAAATGGGTTCTGGGAAAAGTCACTTTTCTGATAGCGTGAGAAAGGAAGAGGGCAGGACTGGCAACTTGAAAAGTTTATTAAAGGGGTAAAATATTTTTTAAAGGGATAAGTTATAAATCTATTGGGGTCAACGGAGCCCAATGCCCCCACATTGGCTCCGCTAGTGCTCCTACGCTTACTACGGCTGTCACCACCATCAACAACAACTTCCAATTCCAAACCCAATTGGCCATCACGGTAGCCATCTGCGAGTCCGACGTGGTTTATGAAGTCAGAACATCTCTTTCGCTTACGACGACTCTCACCACCACCACCACAACCACCTTCCAATTCCAAACCCAATTGGCCATCACGGTAGCCATCTGCGAGTCCGACGTGGTTTATGAAGTCAGAACATCTCTTTCGCTTACGACGACTCTCACCACCACCACCACAACCAACTTCCAATTCCAAACCCAATTGGCCATCACGGTAGCCATCTGCGAGTCCGACGTGGTTTATGAAGTCAGAACATATCTTTCGCTTACGACGACTCTCACCACCACCACCACAACCAACTTCCAATTCCAAACCTAAGCTGCCATCATCGTCATTGACTGCGAGTGCAACGTTGTTTACGAATTCTGAACCTCTTTTCCGCTTAGGACGACTCTCACCACCACCACCACCAACACCAATTTCCAATTCCAAATCTAATAAGCTTCCGTCATCATCATCATCTACAAGCGCAACATGGTTTACGAAGTCATCGGAACATCTCTTTCCTTTGCGACGTTTCTCATCACCACCACAAACACCAATTTCCAATTCCAAACCCAAGTTGCCATCATCGTTGTCTTCTGCGAGTGCTACATCGTTTACGAAGTCATCGGAACATCTCTTTCGCTTGATCACGTTGGACCGTGCCTCTTCGTGACCTTCCTCGGGCATCTCACGATGATAATTGTGATCTTCTTCTCTATCTGGCGGTATGGCCATGGCTGTGTTTGAAGACTGTCGCTGCTGCTTCTGCTTGGTATTGTAAGTTTCCAGGGTTTGTGATGATCGATTTGCAAAGTTCCCTTTTCCCTGCGTATTTTCTGTAGGTGGAGAATTGCGAAAATAAATTTAGGAAAGACTATGGACTAGGGTTCGAGCCCAAGATATTATAAAATATATATTTCGTGTGAAACAAGCGACCCAAAACGGGACGCCCAATAAAATTTCTTGTTCTGAAATCTGTCCCTAGAAATTGTGTGAGTTCGGATTTCCTCATGCAAATAAAAGGAAAGTTGGCCCATAAACACTGACTTCAAATAAAATGAAATATTGATATTGATATTTTTTATTTTTTTTGTACTCTTTGGTTTGCTTCTAAAAGTGTTTTTTGATCGCTAAAATTTTTTGTCTCATATAAGTGCATTTTGGAAAAGTATTTAGTTGAATATCATAGTGCGCAACGAATAAGACTAACAAATAATAAGAATATTATTAAACAAACTGAGAATGCCGAAACGGCTACAAAACCCTAAGAGACTACATTATGGCTAACTTATTCTCTAATGAATAACAAAGCACCCTATTTATAATAAACTAACCATAATCTCTAACAAAACCTAATTCTAACAGGCTAAGCCCATAAAACCAAACATTCAAATAAACCAAAATACTAAAATTTTCCAACACCCCCTGTCAAACTCATGGCGGTACACGACATGAGTTTGCCAACAAGCAGATGTGGATGCAAGCTTTCAAATTCCAATGCCAATGCCGATGTCAATACCAATGTCGATGCTGATGCCGATGCCGATGCCGATGCCGATGCCAACTTCCGAACAAACAAACAAAAAATCCAACCAAATTTTTTTCTTCCCTTTGCCCGCATGGGCCTCAAACAAGCAACCAATTTTTTTCTTGTTTCTTCCTTTTTTTTTTTTTTTACTCCCCTTTTTTTTTCCTTTGCAGCAATACAGACTTGCGGATACTCCTGCAGGCTGCAGCGTTCAAAGGTGCAGAAGCAGAGTCATGGGACAAAAAACGAACGAACAACTTTTTTCTTCTTGCAAACAATCAATACCAACTAATAATCTGAACATGAACGACAACGGAAACGAGCAAACAGATACCAACCCGAAGCAGATTAAATCCCGAAGGATCAAACCTACTCTGATACCAAGTTGAATATCAGAGTGCGCAACGAACAAGACTAACAAATAATAAGAATATTATTAAACAAATTGAGAATGCCGAAATGGCTACAAAACCCTAAGAGACTATATTGTGGCTAACTTATTCTCTAATGAATAACAAAGCACCCTATTTATAATAAACTAACCCTAATCTCTAACAAAGCCTAATTCTAACGGGCTAAGCCCATAAAACCAAACATTCAAATAAACCAAAATACTAATATTTTCCAACAGCTAGATGTTATTTTAGGAAGTACTTTCAAGTGTTTTGGTTTTTAACAAAAAATTGAGGACTCGTTTGGAAGTACTTTCCGGCCAAACCACGGCGAGGTACCATTCTCTTCGTCTCGTCGAGAACTACAACTTTCGTTTTTATTTCACTTGATTTCATTGAGTATTGACAAAGTTATTAACGTTTAAAGGTTGTTCAGTTTTTCGGCCGAAATCCGACCTTCTCCTTCATTAGGTCCGGCGACCCATGAAACTGGTGGGCCAAAAACCAGCCCTTTTGGGCAGCCCAACCCTTTAATCCTTTGAACTCATCCCAAAACCCTTAAGAACCCAAACCCACGGGCCTTTAGGCCCAACCAGGAACCAATTCAAAGCCCTTAACCCAATTATTAAAACCCAATCCACTAACCTTTTAAACCCTAGGGTCTCAAGCCTTTGGGCCATCCACCTAGGGCCTTCGGCCCATTTACTTAAAACCCTCAATCCTTTGGACCTTAGACCCAAGACCCAAAACCCTAAAACCCTAGGTCCAAACTCCTTTAAGCTCAATCCTTGTTAAAGCCCTAAACCCTTTTAGTTTAAAAACCTAAACCCAACCCACCTAAAAGTCTAAGCCTAAACCCTTTAACCCTTCCAACCCTAAACCCTAGCCGGCTCAAACCTCTTTGTGGAATATTCCATTAGGGAATATTCCATCAGAGAATATTCTGTCAGGGAATATTCTCTGGAATATTCTATAGACGTTTACGAAATTATATGGGACCCTTCTTAGGGTAATTCAACGTTCTGAATCCGTTTCCAATGTCCATTTTCCCAAATTCAATTGATATTATATAGTTTTATTAATTGGGCCCTTTATGTGCTTAGGGGCAATTATAGTGGCGTTTCTGTCTTCGCTAGTTTGCGTGGCTCTTCGGCGGCTAAGTATCAGTGAGTAGACCCCTTCTAAAATGCATGTTTTGATAGTAGAAATGCATACATGAAAAGCATGATTTAACAATTATGTTTTATGAGACGCTTTGAGATAACATGCTTACTGAGGCTAGTTTGAATTATTACTATTTTTCCTATAACCCATGTTCTTATAGAATATCCGATGGATGACGATATGATATTTAGAACATGTTTCGAACACCTCTTTATAGTATAGATGATGGATGACTTTATACTATGAAGTTGCTTTTCATGATATATATGTTCAGTGGTTTTGTACTTACCTAGTGGTCATTTCCGCTACGGGACGTAGGGATAGATTCCGGTCCGTCCCGGGCGACGGTTTGGTGTTGGCATAAGGCCTGGAGTGTGTTTCCTCTGGTTATTTAGCACAGGGACGGGGAGCCGGCATGAGGCCTGAAGTGTATTTTCCTCTGACTGTCTGCTCAGAGACGGGGAGCCGGCATGGAGTCTGGGGGTTATCGGACAATTCACTAGTGATTATTATATATAAAAGTTATGATTTGAGATATTGCACGTCATGCTAGGTTTCGGAAAACTTATGTTTATCATGATATATATGTGTTTTCATAAAACCTGGGGGTTAGTACGTTGATAACTGTTTTACTATATATATATATATCAACTTGGTCCACTCATGTTTGTTTTGCGCCCCCTTCAGGACTTAGAATCGAGGCATACAATCCCGACATCAAAGCACTTCCGCATTGGCATCTTCGAGTCCTCTCGGTGTAGGACCCATTCCTTGTTCATTCAATTTTTATATTATTTCTTTTAGTATTCTAGTTAGTTGTATGCTCTGAACACGTTCCTGGAATGCATATTCATTAGTCTTTTACATTCATAAGTCTTATTTACTCCTTATTCTCAACATTTGCATTCAATAAATGGCTTTCGTCACCCTTGGGTGTCGGCCAGCACGTGCTTATCCTGGTATTTGGGGGATATCGGGATCGGGGCGTGTCAAAAATCAGCCGGCTTGAGCGGTTGGTCAGTCGGTTTGATCGGTTCGGCCGCATTGGTGAGGGTGGATCAATAGAAGACAAATCTGCAGAAGAAAGGTCCAACCTAAAACCCTGAATAATTGAAAATGGTAGAAAGGTTTCAACCTATGTAGAACAGAAGATTCACAAACTTATAATTTATAGGGTTTGCATCCCCACACTTTGATCACAAAAATACATATAACACATATAATATCTTTGTATATAAAATGAAGAAGTTAGGGCAACGGCAACAGCACACCAGTAAAAGAATACCACCTTTTCTGTTATATAACACAGAGAACAAGATTGGAATGAATCATAAGGACACATGAACAACCAAGAAAACCAAAAGGGCAAAATGGGGATTTTCTTAATACAAGGGCTTTAGCTATGGGGAAGGAACCAATTCTTCTTCTTCAGCAATTTTATTTTTTTTTTTTTGGTTTTTTTATTTTTTATTTTTTATTTTTATACAAAGAGAGAGACTAAGACTTTTGGCTTACAACACAAGACACGGAGAAGAGAGTCTGAAGGAGAGTTTTTTGTGTTGTTCCAAGTTGTAAAATCGTTACTGATGTTGTGAATGGAATGGTAGACGATCATTGTTCCAAAAGAACTCAGAAGGAGCAGTACTACCTTGTTTCCACCCCTACCTAGTCTGAAGAATCTTCAGGTAATCTTAACTTCTCCAACATTGGTGAGCGACTCCACCTTGAGGAACTCCTTGCGTCGGATGGCACCTGCTTTGGATCGGGAGGGTTTATCAATTCAAAAGAAATCTTGGTAAACACAATTAGTTTTGAGGAAACTATCAATTAAAGGTAAACACCTGCTCTTTTTAATTACAACCAAACAAAAAACCTTGTTTGTTACTGTTTTGACTAGTACTATTTGAATTTGCAGTTGGAGGTTGCATGTGAAACAACTTATAGACTTGTGCGAAGGCAATTTTGCTGATTAATTAATCGGGGACAAACTCCGAGACTTTTAATCATTTAGATATTTTATGTGGATTCCAAATGTGTGTTTGTTTGTTTGCTACCCACTTATTATGGGTGGAACTCCCTACTAATCTAAGTAGTTTAGAGCGTGCATAAGTGATCTCACAACACCATATAATGGTGAATATAATTCAAACATCATCTAGGTATAAAATTATCAAAAGCTAATTATTTTGGAAGTATTGTGTACTCCTTTTTTTTTTTTTTTTTTTTTTTTTCAGAGATATTGCGTACTCTTCTTAGTATATATAGGATGATTTAGTGAGAGCTTTTATTCTGCGACAAAAGGTTGATCTTCGACCTCCATTTGTTGTGTACATATTTTTAAGCTCCATTGTCAGCTACAAATTCAACAATGATTTCTCTACTGTGAGGTGGCTTTGGACGTTTGTCGTGATCAAAACTTCTTCCCAATTACGGACCTTGCTATCCACCAAATCCTCAACGGCTCAAACTCGCTAGCTAGCAACAAGATCAAAAACAAAAAGCTTGTATTCATGTAATGTAATGTTGATGTTATTTGGAACTAATAACATTAATCATACCATATTCAACAACAAATAACTGGATCAAAATATTGTCAGAATGATATGAATATAACCAAGGCTTTTACATCTGAAAAAATCCGATCGAAAGAACAATTTCAAATGTAAAACTTGAATAAAGGCTCTTACGTAGTAGTCTTATACTAATTTATCAAACTAAGGACTCGTGTAGGTCTGTCATAAAAGGAAACTTAGGCGTGTGGTCGCTTGGGGGGAATTCGTTTAAGTCTGGCAAAAAATTAAAAGGCTTCACTTGGAGTTTTGCCTCAGGATCTTCATCTGAAGCAGCAGCAGATAGATCGTCTCCTCCACTGAAAGTATACCCTCTAGTTACTTCCTCATCCTTTTCCTCAACCGTCGACACAAGCCTTTCAACGTCTTGGTTCACTTGACCATTATCAGGTGATCCAAGATATTGATTGGAATCGCAATCGCAATGATCCCAATCAATACCTGTGGTTCCGAGCCCCCCATGTTCGTGTTGATCAGGATGGTTAGTACTTGTTTCATCGGGTACTACTACTGCAGCTGCTAATTCTTCAACATGATCATCACCATGTTTAGGAGGATCATCTTGGTTCACCTCTTGTTCCCAATCGGGCCCTTTATCATGTTCATCATAGTATTCTGTATAATTTCCAGACGATGAACATGGGCTCATTAAAGCAGCGGCTTCTTCGACATGATCTTGCTTTTCATAATCTTCATCTTGATCAGAGTCATAAACTTTATTCAAATCAAAACAAACCCTCCTACGCAGTGGCGAAGTCAGGAATTTAAGACAATGGGGTCAAAAAATAGCTTTCACAAATCGATCATACTTTCATTTATAATTGTCCACGACGTGTTCTCATATTTTGGAAATGTCGTATTACAACATCATTATTAATAGAATCATATACATCTTTCTCAAAGTACACAACCAAACTATTATTCAACCATCCTATTACAATGTGGATTCTTCATAATTTTTATCACCGAAAAAGCTCTTTCAATTGAAGCAGTCGCAACAAGTAAAATCAATGCCAATTTCACTAGCAAGTACACCAAGGGATACTGTCCATCTCTCTTTGTCTCCACCAACATTTGTGCAAGGCTATTAATTCCTTTCAATGCAAAAAATTCATTATGCAAATGCATATAAAAAATATAATTCTTTAGTTCATCTTCAAGAAGTGTGAGCTCCATATCAGAAAAATCTTTTGGATAAAATTGAGCAAGTTGAGCTAACTTTTCAATGTCAAAAGCTGAGAATGAGTCATCTAGGCTTAAGCATGCAACACAAAGAAGCAACTATATACTTGTCTCATAAAAATGACCGTTCAACTCTTGAAGTTGCTTATCAATAACATCAATAAAGAGATCAACACAGTATTAATGAAGGTTTGTCAAATTTTCAACTCTACGCCATGACCTCCCTCAAGCTACAAAGATATCATTCATATCAAGAATATCAATATCATGCTTGCCACAAAAAAGAAGAAACTTTATCAAGTCAAGCATCTCATCCATTATCCCTTATTGCTTGTAGTTGTTGCTTACATGCTTTGACTAAAACCATAGCACTCATTATATCGAGATCTTTCTTTTGCAATACATGTGACAACACATTTGTGATTCCCAATATTTCTTTCATAAAAAAAAAAAAAAAACTAAAGACAAAATCAAAAGATTGCAAAAGAGATTCAACAATATCCACTTCACCTCTTTGATCAAGACTTACACCATCATCTACAATCATCTCAAGCACCTCAGTTACAAAAAAGAACATATTAATCAAGCTTACCAAGGTACCATAGTGTGAGCCCCAACGTGTATCACTTGCACATTTAAGACTAGTTTCTTGGTTCAAGCCTTGCCCACTTGGAAGCTCATAATTTTGAATAGCTTCCATAACTTTGGCTTGTTGTCTTTCTCTAACCATGTCTCGACGTTTACATGATGCTCCGACAATAATAACAACAATATTAACCAAGCAGAAAAAAGAGCCAATTTGAATATGATTTTTTGCCACGACTACAAGAGCAAGTTGAAGTTGATGTGCAAAGCAATGAATATAAAATGCACTTTCATTTTCTTTCAAAATAAGTGTCTTAAGGCCATTAAACTCACCTTGCATATTGCTAGCCCCATCATTGTACACACAATCTAGATATGCTTAATCCGTTTATAGAGAAGAACTGATCAATTGCCTTTTTAAGTGAAAAAGCAGTGGTATTAGGAACATACTTTATGCCCACAAATCTTTCAACTACTTGTCCGTTGGTATTCACATAGCGAAGTACAACTACCATTTTCTCCTTGACTGATATATCACACGATTCATCAACCAAAACAGAAAAGAAAGCATCATCACCAATATCAAACATGATAGCATTGGTGGTTTCACATGTTAGCTGCATACACAAGATCTTTTTGAATATCATGTGATGTTAACTTGAGATTTTTAGGAGCATTTTTAAACACTACATCTTTAATACCCTCATTATGATATGCAATAAACTTCAAAAGCTCAAGAAAATTACCCTTATTGCTTGAATCTTCACTTTCATCATGACCGCAAAAAGCAAGACCTTGTCGCAATAAAAAGTGAATGCAATCAAGTGATGCATTCAAACGAGTGCGATAATCAATATGTGCTTGATCCAACTGCTTATGGACAATTGTTTGAATATGTTGATTCTGATTCATTAAAGCTTCACAATGAAGTAAAGTTTGGTTGTGAGCACTATTAGGACCTCCAACATGAACTCGAAGTCGACATTTTTTCTTTCAATTATGAAAACTTTTGCTAGTAAAATTGTCATTACCTGCATGGTCCGGAATCTCTAGCTTGAAAAGATAACAACTTCGACAAAAAACAACATTTTTGGATATGTTATACTCCAAACTCCAACCAAGTAAGATCGAACCATTTCAGATTGAAACGGCGTTGTACTCCTACAAATGACGTATATGGAAATTGATGGGTTCGAGGTTGAACCAATTCCCTTTGTAAATAAGCTCTTCGGACCTAATCTCTAATATTTGGATCATATTCTGATATTCGGAGTCGAAGCCCAGGATCTCCTGGAAGATTTGCCAGTATACTTTCTATGTTATTTTCATTTGAACTTTCAGGAATATCCGTTGTAGAGGGTGAGAGGTTATCTTCGGTTGATTTTATCTTAAAATACCTCTTCATAACTGTTTTAAATAATACCAAAAAGAATCAACAATATAATATAAATTTAATCAAATTAACAACAATTGAGAAGCAGAGTTCACAGACCAATACAAACCCCACAAACCTTAAGATAAACCCCACTTAACTTTCACATAGCAATAGAAACCCCACAATTTTTTTTGCCGACACCCAGGGTCCTAGACCTCATTCCCCAAATCTTTTTGTCCACAAACCTTAAGATAAACCCCACAATCTAACTTTCACAGAGCCATACAAACCCCACAATTTTTTTTTGCCGACACCCAGGGTCCCAGACTTCCTTCCCAATTCTTTTTGTCGACACCATCCCTCCAATCCTCATCCTTTCACTGTTAGAATATACCCACGGAATCAAACCCATAAACATGTCTCACAGAGTCACAGTCATTGCAAACCTCATCCCTTCACTCTTCCCAATTGTCCCTCCCCTTTCGCGTTTGTTTTGTTTCGCTTTTGGGTTCAGTTATAAATCCATTCAATTATGCAATTCATATTTCATTTTACATGTGATTGAATTTGTCTTATTCCTTTATTTTCCATTTGATTGCCTTATCTTTTTCCTGCTACAACTTCATCGTATGTTAAAATCTTATATTGTTATCATTCATTATGGTTTAGAATTACAATACAGGAATTAACATGAGTGAATTAATTCAATTTTTCTTATGATGGTTTCAAATTTCCCACCCCTCTTTCACTCAGATTCTCCCCTCCCCAAATTTAAAAACCCAAACAAATAAATAATGAAATTTTAGACAAGAGAAGCTTACCAAAGGAAGGACGCCGAGCCAGAAGAACGCAACCTGAAGAACAAGAGAGATCGCTGGGTTCTGGTGTGGACTGGGTTCTGGGAAAAGTCACTTTTCTGATTGCGTGAGAAATGGGTTCTGGGAAAAGTCACTTTTCTGATAGCGTGAGAAAGGAAGAGGGCAGGACTGGCAACTTGAAAAGTTTATTAAAGGGGTAAAATATTTTTTAAAGGGATAAGTTATAAATCTATTGGGGTCAACGGAGCCCAATGCCCCCACATTGGCTCCGCTAGTGCTCCTACGCTTACTACGGCTGTCACCACCATCAACAACAACTTCCAATTCCAAACCCAATTGGCCATCACGGTAGCCATCTGCGAGTCCGACGTGGTTTATGAAGTCAGAACATCTCTTTCGCTTACGACGACTCTCACCACCACCACCACAACCACCTTCCAATTCCAAACCCAATTGGCCATCACGGTAGCCATCTGCGAGTCCGACGTGGTTTATGAAGTCAGAACATCTCTTTCGCTTACGACGACTCTCACCACCACCACCACAACCAACTTCCAATTCCAAACCCAATTGGCCATCACGGTAGCCATCTGCGAGTCCGACGTGGTTTATGAAGTCAGAACATATCTTTCGCTTACGACGACTCTCACCACCACCACCACAACCAACTTCCAATTCCAAACCTAAGCTGCCATCATCGTCATTGACTGCGAGTGCAACGTTGTTTACGAATTCTGAACCTCTTTTCCGCTTAGGACGACTCTCACCACCACCACCACCAACACCAATTTCCAATTCCAAATCTAATAAGCTTCCGTCATCATCATCATCTACAAGCGCAACATGGTTTACGAAGTCATCGGAACATCTCTTTCCTTTGCGACGTTTCTCATCACCACCACAAACACCAATTTCCAATTCCAAACCCAAGTTGCCATCATCGTTGTCTTCTGCGAGTGCTACATCGTTTACGAAGTCATCGGAACATCTCTTTCGCTTGATCACGTTGGACCGTGCCTCTTCGTGACCTTCCTCGGGCATCTCACGATGATAATTGTGATCTTCTTCTCTATCTGGCGGTATGGCCATGGCTGTGTTTGAAGACTGTCGCTGCTGCTTCTGCTTGGTATTGTAAGTTTCCAGGGTTTGTGATGATCGATTTGCAAAGTTCCCTTTTCCCTGCGTATTTTCTGTAGGTGGAGAATTGCGAAAATAAATTTAGGAAAGACTATGGACTAGGGTTCGAGCCCAAGATATTATAAAATATATATTTCGTGTGAAACAAGCGACCCAAAACGGGACGCCCAATAAAATTTCTTGTTCTGAAATCTGTCCCTAGAAATTGTGTGAGTTCGGATTTCCTCATGCAAATAAAAGGAAAGTTGGCCCATAAACACTGACTTCAAATAAAATGAAATATTGATATTGATATTTTTTATTTTTTTTGTACTCTTTGGTTTGCTTCTAAAAGTGTTTTTTGATCGCTAAAATTTTTTGTCTCATATAAGTGCATTTTGGAAAAGTATTTAGTTGAATATCATAGTGCGCAACGAATAAGACTAACAAATAATAAGAATATTATTAAACAAACTGAGAATGCCGAAACGGCTACAAAACCCTAAGAGACTACATTATGGCTAACTTATTCTCTAATGAATAACAAAGCACCCTATTTATAATAAACTAACCATAATCTCTAACAAAACCTAATTCTAACAGGCTAAGCCCATAAAACCAAACATTCAAATAAACCAAAATACTAAAATTTTCCAACACCCCCTGTCAAACTCATGGCGGTACACGACATGAGTTTGCCAACAAGCAGATGTGGATGCAAGCTTTCAAATTCCAATGCCAATGCCGATGTCAATACCAATGTCGATGCTGATGCCGATGCCGATGCCGATGCCGATGCCAACTTCCGAACAAACAAACAAAAAATCCAACCAAATTTTTTTCTTCCCTTTGCCCGCATGGGCCTCAAACAAGCAACCAATTTTTTTCTTGTTTCTTCCTTTTTTTTTTTTTTTACTCCCCTTTTTTTTTCCTTTGCAGCAATACAGACTTGCGGATACTCCTGCAGGCTGCAGCGTTCAAAGGTGCAGAAGCAGAGTCATGGGACAAAAAACGAACGAACAACTTTTTTCTTCTTGCAAACAATCAATACCAACTAATAATCTGAACATGAACGACAACGGAAACGAGCAAACAGATACCAACCCGAAGCAGATTAAATCCCGAAGGATCAAACCTACTCTGATACCAAGTTGAATATCAGAGTGCGCAACGAACAAGACTAACAAATAATAAGAATATTATTAAACAAATTGAGAATGCCGAAATGGCTACAAAACCCTAAGAGACTATATTGTGGCTAACTTATTCTCTAATGAATAACAAAGCACCCTATTTATAATAAACTAACCCTAATCTCTAACAAAGCCTAATTCTAACGGGCTAAGCCCATAAAACCAAACATTCAAATAAACCAAAATACTAATATTTTCCAACAGCTAGATGTTATTTTAGGAAGTACTTTCAAGTGTTTTGGTTTTTAACAAAAAATTGAGGACTCGTTTGGAAGTACTTTCCGGCCAAACCACGGCGAGGTACCATTCTCTTCGTCTCGTCGAGAACTACAACTTTCGTTTTTATTTCACTTGATTTCATTGAGTATTGACAAAGTTATTAACGTTTAAAGGTTGTTCAGTTTTTCGGCCGAAATCCGACCTTCTCCTTCATTAGGTCCGGCGACCCATGAAACTGGTGGGCCAAAAACCAGCCCTTTTGGGCAGCCCAACCCTTTAATCCTTTGAACTCATCCCAAAACCCTTAAGAACCCAAACCCACGGGCCTTTAGGCCCAACCAGGAACCAATTCAAAGCCCTTAACCCAATTATTAAAACCCAATCCACTAACCTTTTAAACCCTAGGGTCTCAAGCCTTTGGGCCATCCACCTAGGGCCTTCGGCCCATTTACTTAAAACCCTCAATCCTTTGGACCTTAGACCCAAGACCCAAAACCCTAAAACCCTAGGTCCAAACTCCTTTAAGCTCAATCCTTGTTAAAGCCCTAAACCCTTTTAGTTTAAAAACCTAAACCCAACCCACCTAAAAGTCTAAGCCTAAACCCTTTAACCCTTCCAACCCTAAACCCTAGCCGGCTCAAACCTCTTTGTGGAATATTCCATTAGGGAATATTCCATCAGAGAATATTCTGTCAGGGAATATTCTCTGGAATATTCTATAGACGTTTACGAAATTATATGGGACCCTTCTTAGGGTAATTCAACGTTCTGAATCCGTTTCCAATGTCCATTTTCCCAAATTCAATTGATATTATATAGTTTTATTAATTGGGCCCTTTATGTGCTTAGGGGCAATTATAGTGGCGTTTCTGTCTTCGCTAGTTTGCGTGGCTCTTCGGCGGCTAAGTATCAGTGAGTAGACCCCTTCTAAAATGCATGTTTTGATAGTAGAAATGCATACATGAAAAGCATGATTTAACAATTATGTTTTATGAGACGCTTTGAGATAACATGCTTACTGAGGCTAGTTTGAATTATTACTATTTTTCCTATAACCCATGTTCTTATAGAATATCCGATGGATGACGATATGATATTTAGAACATGTTTCGAACACCTCTTTATAGTATAGATGATGGATGACTTTATACTATGAAGTTGCTTTTCATGATATATATGTTCAGTGGTTTTGTACTTACCTAGTGGTCATTTCCGCTACGGGACGTAGGGATAGATTCCGGTCCGTCCCGGGCGACGGTTTGGTGTTGGCATAAGGCCTGGAGTGTGTTTCCTCTGGTTATTTAGCACAGGGACGGGGAGCCGGCATGAGGCCTGAAGTGTATTTTCCTCTGACTGTCTGCTCAGAGACGGGGAGCCGGCATGGAGTCTGGGGGTTATCGGACAATTCACTAGTGATTATTATATATAAAAGTTATGATTTGAGATATTGCACGTCATGCTAGGTTTCGGAAAACTTATGTTTATCATGATATATATGTGTTTTCATAAAACCTGGGGGTTAGTACGTTGATAACTGTTTTACTATATATATATATATCAACTTGGTCCACTCATGTTTGTTTTGCGCCCCCTTCAGGACTTAGAATCGAGGCATACAATCCCGACATCAAAGCACTTCCGCATTGGCATCTTCGAGTCCTCTCGGTGTAGGACCCATTCCTTGTTCATTCAATTTTTATATTATTTCTTTTAGTATTCTAGTTAGTTGTATGCTCTGAACACGTTCCTGGAATGCATATTCATTAGTCTTTTACATTCATAAGTCTTATTTACTCCTTATTCTCAACATTTGCATTCAATAAATGGCTTTCGTCACCCTTGGGTGTCGGCCAGCACGTGCTTATCCTGGTATTTGGGGGATATCGGGATCGGGGCGTGTCAAAAATCAGCCGGCTTGAGCGGTTGGTCAGTCGGTTTGATCGGTTCGGCCGCATTGGTGAGGGTGGATCAATAGAAGACAAATCTGCAGAAGAAAGGTCCAACCTAAAACCCTGAATAATTGAAAATGGTAGAAAGGTTTCAACCTATGTAGAACAGAAGATTCACAAACTTATAATTTATAGGGTTTGCATCCCCACACTTTGATCACAAAAATACATATAACACATATAATATCTTTGTATATAAAATGAAGAAGTTAGGGCAACGGCAACAGCACACCAGTAAAAGAATACCACCTTTTCTGTTATATAACACAGAGAACAAGATTGGAATGAATCATAAGGACACATGAACAACCAAGAAAACCAAAAGGGCAAAATGGGGATTTTCTTAATACAAGGGCTTTAGCTATGGGGAAGGAACCAATTCTTCTTCTTCAGCAATTTTATTTTTTTTTTTTTGGTTTTTTTATTTTTTATTTTTTATTTTTATACAAAGAGAGAGACTAAGACTTTTGGCTTACAACACAAGACACGGAGAAGAGAGTCTGAAGGAGAGTTTTTTGTGTTGTTCCAAGTTGTAAAATCGTTACTGATGTTGTGAATGGAATGGTAGACGATCATTGTTCCAAAAGAACTCAGAAGGAGCAGTACTACCTTGTTTCCACCCCTACCTAGTCTGAAGAATCTTCAGGTAATCTTAACTTCTCCAACATTGGTGAGCGACTCCACCTTGAGGAACTCCTTGCGTCGGATGGCACCTGCTTTGGATCGGGAGGGTTTATCAATTCAAAAGAAATCTTGGTAAACACAATTAGTTTTGAGGAAACTATCAATTAAAGGTAAACACCTGCTCTTTTTAATTACAACCAAACAAAAAACCTTGTTTGTTACTGTTTTGACTAGTACTATTTGAATTTGCAGTTGGAGGTTGCATGTGAAACAACTTATAGACTTGTGCGAAGGCAATTTTGCTGATTAATTAATCGGGGACAAACTCCGAGACTTTTAATCATTTAGATATTTTATGTGGATTCCAAATGTGTGTTTGTTTGTTTGCTACCCACTTATTATGGGTGGAACTCCCTACTAATCTAAGTAGTTTAGAGCGTGCATAAGTGATCTCACAACACCATATAATGGTGAATATAATTCAAACATCATCTAGGTATAAAATTATCAAAAGCTAATTATTTTGGAAGTATTGTGTACTCCTTTTTTTTTTTTTTTTTTTTTTTTTCAGAGATATTGCGTACTCTTCTTAGTATATATAGGATGATTTAGTGAGAGCTTTTATTCTGCGACAAAAGGTTGATCTTCGACCTCCATTTGTTGTGTACATATTTTTAAGCTCCATTGTCAGCTACAAATTCAACAATGATTTCTCTACTGTGAGGTGGCTTTGGACGTTTGTCGTGATCAAAACTTCTTCCCAATTACGGACCTTGCTATCCACCAAATCCTCAACGGCTCAAACTCGCTAGCTAGCAACAAGATCAAAAACAAAAAGCTTGTATTCATGTAATGTAATGTTGATGTTATTTGGAACTAATAACATTAATCATACCATATTCATGTAAAACAACAAATAACTGGATCAAAATATTGTCAGAATGATATGAATATAACCAAGGCTTTTACATCTGAAAAAATCCGATCGAAAGAACAATTTCAAATGTAAAACTTGAATAAAGGCTCTTACGTAGTAGTCTTATACTAATTTATCAAACTAAGGACTCGTGTAGGTCTGTCATAAAAGGAAACTTAGGCGTGTGGTCGCTTGGGGGGAATTCGTTTAAGTCTGGCAAAAAATTAAAAGGCTTCACTTGGAGTTTTGCCTCAGGATCTTCATCTGAAGCAGCAGCAGATAGATCGTCTCCTCCACTGAAAGTATACCCTCTAGTTACTTCCTCATCCTTTTCCTCAACCGTCGACACAAGCCTTTCAACGTCTTGGTTCACTTGACCATTATCAGGTGATCCAAGATATTGATTGGAATCGCAATCGCAATGATCCCAATCAATACCTGTGGTTCCGAGCCCCCCATGTTCGTGTTGATCAGGATGGTTAGTACTTGTTTCATCGGGTACGACTACTGCAGCTGCTAATTCTTCAACATGATCATCACCATGTTTAGGAGGATCATCTTGGTTCACCTCTTGTTCCCAATCGGGCCCTTTATCATGTTCATCATAGTATTCTGTATAATTTCCAGACGATGAACATGGGCTCATTAAAGCAGCGGCTTCTTCGACATGATCTTGCTTTTCATAATCTTCATCTTGATCAGAGTCATAAACTTTATTCAAATCAAAACAAACCCTCCTACGCTTACTACGGCTGTCACCACCATCAACAACAACTTCCAATTCCAAACCCAATTGGCCATCACGGTAGCCATCTGCGAGTCCGACGTGGTTTATGAAGTCAGAACATCTCTTTCGCTTACGACGACTCTCACCACCACCACCACAACCACCTTCCAATTCCAAACCCAATTGGCCATCACGGTAGCCATCTGCGAGTCCGACGTGGTTTATGAAGTCAGAACATCTCTTTCGCTTACGACGACTCTCACCACCACCACCACAACCAACTTCCAATTCCAAACCCAATTGGCCATCACGGTAGCCATCTGCGAGTCCGACGTGGTTTATGAAGTCAGAACATATCTTTCGCTTACGACGACTCTCACCACCACCACCACAACCAACTTCCAATTCCAAACCTAAGCTGCCATCATCGTCATTGACTGCGAGTGCAACGTTGTTTACGAATTCTGAACCTCTTTTCCGCTTAGGACGACTCTCACCACCACCACCACCAACACCAATTTCCAATTCCAAATCTAATAAGCTTCCGTCATCATCATCATCTACAAGCGCAACATGGTTTACGAAGTCATCGGAACATCTCTTTCCTTTGCGACGTTTCTCATCACCACCACAAACACCAATTTCCAATTCCAAACCCAAGTTGCCATCATCGTTGTCTTCTGCGAGTGCTACATCGTTTACGAAGTCATCGGAACATCTCTTTCGCTTGATCACGTTGGACCGTGCCTCTTCGTGACCTTCCTCGGGCATCTCACGATGATAATTGTGATCTTCTTCTCTATCTGGCGGTATGGCCATGGCTGTGTTTGAAGACTGTCGCTGCTGCTTCTGCTTGGTATTGTAAGTTTCCAGGGTTTGTGATGATCGATTTGCAAAGTTCCCTTTTCCCTGCGTATTTTCTGTAGGTGGAGAATTGCGAAAATAAATTTAGGAAAGACTATGGACTAGGGTTCGAGCCCAAGATATTATAAAATATATATTTCGTGTGAAACAAGCGACCCAAAACGGGACGCCCAATAAAATTTCTTGTTCTGAAATCTGTCCCTAGAAATTGTGTGAGTTCGGATTTCCTCATGCAAATAAAAGGAAAGTTGGCCCATAAACACTGACTTCAAATAAAATGAAATATTGATATTGATATTTTTTATTTTTTTTGTACTCTTTGGTTTGCTTCTAAAAGTGTTTTTTGATCGCTAAAATTTTTTGTCTCATATAAGTGCATTTTGGAAAAGTATTTAGTTGAATATCATAGTGCGCAACGAATAAGACTAACAAATAATAAGAATATTATTAAACAAACTGAGAATGCCGAAACGGCTACAAAACCCTAAGAGACTACATTATGGCTAACTTATTCTCTAATGAATAACAAAGCACCCTATTTATAATAAACTAACCATAATCTCTAACAAAACCTAATTCTAACAGGCTAAGCCCATAAAACCAAACATTCAAATAAACCAAAATACTAAAATTTTCCAACACCCCCTGTCAAACTCATGGCGGTACACGACATGAGTTTGCCAACAAGCAGATGTGGATGCAAGCTTTCAAATTCCAATGCCAATGCCGATGTCAATACCAATGTCGATGCCGATGCCGATGCCGATGCCGATGCCAACTTCCGAACAAACAAACAAAAAATCCAACCAAATTTTTTTTTCCCTTTGCCCGCATGGGCCTCAAACAAGCAACCAATTTTTTTCTTGTTTCTTCCTTTTTTTTTTTTTTTACTCCCCTTTTTTTTTCCTTTGCAGCAATACAGACTTGCGGATACTCCTGCAGGCTGCAGCGTTCAAAGGTGCAGAAGCAGAGTCATGGGACAAAAAACGAACGAACAACTTTTTTCTTCTTGCAAACAATCAATACCAACTAATAATCTGAACATGAACGACAACGGAAACGAGCAAACAGATACCAACCCGAAGCAGATTAAATCCCGAAGGATCAAACCTACTCTGATACCAAGTTGAATATCAGAGTGCGCAACGAACAAGACTAACAAATAATAAGAATATTATTAAACAAATTGAGAATGCCGAAATGGCTACAAAACCCTAAGAGACTATATTGTGGCTAACTTATTCTCTAATGAATAACAAAGCACCCTATTTATAATAAACTAACCCTAATCTCTAACAAAGCCTAATTCTAACGGGCTAAGCCCATAAAACCAAACATTCAAATAAACCAAAATACTAATATTTTCCAACAGCTAGATGTTATTTTAGGAAGTACTTTCAAGTGTTTTGGTTTTTAACAAAAAATTGAGGACTCGTTTGGAAGTACTTTCCGGCCAAACCACGGCGAGGTACCATTCTCTTCGTCTCGTCGAGAACTACAACTTTCGTTTTTATTTCACTTGATTTCATTGAGTATTGACAAAGTTATTAACGTTTAAAGGTTGTTCAGTTTTTCGGCCGAAATCCGACCTTCTCCTTCATTAGGTCCGGCGACCCATGAAACTGGTGGGCCAAAAACCAGCCCTTTTGGGCAGCCCAACCCTTTAATCCTTTGAACTCATCCCAAAACCCTTAAGAACCCAAACCCACGGGCCTTTAGGCCCAACCAGGAACCAATTCAAAGCCCTTAACCCAATTATTAAAACCCAATCCACTAACCTTTTAAACCCTAGGGTCTCAAGCCTTTGGGCCATCCACCTAGGGCCTTCGGCCCATTTACTTAAAACCCTCAATCCTTTGGACCTTAGACCCAAGACCCAAAACCCTAAAACCCTAGGTCCAAACTCCTTTAAGCTCAATCCTTGTTAAAGCCCTAAACCCTTTTAGTTTAAAAACCTAAACCCAACCCACCTAAAAGTCTAAGCCTAAACCCTTTAACCCTTCCAACCCTAAACCCTAGCCGGCTCAAACCTCTTTGTGGAATATTCCATTAGGGAATATTCCATCAGAGAATATTCTGTCAGGGAATATTCTCTGGAATATTCTATAGACGTTTACGAAATTATATGGGACCCTTCTTAGGGTAATTCAACGTTCTGAATCCGTTTCCAATGTCCATTTTCCCAAATTCAATTGATATTATATAGTTTTATTAATTGGGCCCTTTATGTGCTTAGGGGCAATTATAGTGGCGTTTCTGTCTTCGCTAGTTTGCGTGGCTCTTCGGCGGCTAAGTATCAGTGAGTAGACCCCTTCTAAAATGCATGTTTTGATAGTAGAAATGCATACATGAAAAGCATGATTTAACAATTATGTTTTATGAGACGCTTTGAGATAACATGCTTACTAAGGCTAGTTTGAATTATTACTATTTTTCCTATAACCCATGTTCTTATAGAATATCCGATGGATGACGATATGATATTTAGAACATGTTTCGAACACCTCTTTATAGTATAGATGATGGATGACTTTATACTATGAAGTTGCTTTTCATGATATATATGTTCAGTGGTTTTGTACTTACCTAGTGGTCATTTCCGCTACGGGACGTAGGGATAGATTCCGGTCCGTCCCAGGCGACGGTTTGGTGTTGGCATAAGGCCTGGAGTGTGTTTCCTCTGGTTATTTAGCACAGGGACGGGGAGCCGGCATGAGGCCTGAAGTGTATTTTCCTCTGACTGTCTGCTCAGAGACGGGGAGCCGGCATGGAGTCTGGGGGTTATCGGACAATTCACTAGTGATTATTATATATAAAAGTTATGATTTGAGATATTGCACGTCATGCTAGGTTTCGGAAAACTTATGTTTATCATGATATATATGTGTTTTCATAAAACCTGGGGGTTAGTACGTTGATAACTGTTTTACTATATATATATATATCAACTTGGTCCACTCATGTTTGTTTTGCGCCCCCTTCAGGACTTAGAATCGAGGCATACAATCCCGACATCAAAGCACTTCCGCATTGGCATCTTCGAGTCCTCTCGGTGTAGGACCCATTCCTTGTTCATTCAATTTTTATATTATTTCTTTTAGTATTCTAGTTAGTTGTATGCTCTGAACACGTTCCTGGAATGCATATTCATTAGTCTTTTACATTCATAAGTCTTATTTACTCCTTATTCTCAACATTTGCATTCAATAAATGGCTTTCGTCACCCTTGGGTGTCGGCCAGCACGTGCTTATCCTGGTATTTGGGGGATATCGGGATCGGGGCGTGTCAAAAATCAGCCGGCTTGAGCGGTTGGTCAGTCGGTTTGATCGGTTCGGCCGCATTGGTGAGGGTGGATCAATAGAAGACAAATCTGCAGAAGAAAGGTCCAACCTAAAACCCTGAATAATTGAAAATGGTAGAAAGGTTTCAACCTATGTAGAACAGAAGATTCACAAACTTATAATTTATAGGGTTTGCATCCCCACACTTTGATCACAAAAATACATATAACACATATAATATCTTTGTATATAAAATGAAGAAGTTAGGGCAACGGCAACAGCACACCAGTAAAAGAATACCACCTTTTCTGTTATATAACACAGAGAACAAGATTGGAATGAATCATAAGGACACATGAACAACCAAGAAAACCAAAAGGGCAAAATGGGGATTTTCTTAATACAAGGGCTTTAGCTATGGGGAAGGAACCTATTCTTCTTCTTCTTCAGCAATTTTTTTCTTTTTTCTTTTTTCTTTTTTATTTTTTATTTTATACAAAGAGAGAGACTTTAAGACTTTTGGCTTACAACACAAGACACAGAGAAGAGAGTCTGAAGGAGAGTTTTTTGTGTTTATGTCGCCTCGACCGATAAGATCTCGAGTTCCGCCCACCAGAGGGGAGAGAGTCTGGGGACTGCTTGGTTGGGAGTGATGGGGATCACTTCCCTCAGTTTGTTAGTGACATCCTTCATTGTTGGTCTCTGCCTTGGATCTTCTTGGATGCAATCTTTGATGACCTCGCACAGGACATCCAGCTCTTCGTTTTTGAACGACTTGAGGGTTGGATCGACCATGTTGCTTCGATTCTCGTTCAGATATGCAGAGGCCTGGCAAGTTGACAACAATGCCGAATTAGTATTAGGATTTGGATTCATCAAACCCAATCAGATTAGTTAGGAACCTACCCAGTATAGAAGGGACCCATGTTCTTCTGAGTTTTGGAGCTTCCCGGAAATGATTTCAAGTAGCATTACTCCGAAACTGTAGACGTTTGTTTCTGGATCAGCAAGGGGTGGCAATACCGAATGCTCCTTATCATCATCGCTGGAATTCTTAGGCTTTCGTATTGCTTCTGCCCAGAAACAGATCTCCGCAATCTGTGAGATATAAACAGAGAGAGTTATATGAGTAAAGGACGTAAAATTCTTATTGCACAAAGGCAATCAAAATTGAGTTGGAAGGGGGTACCTTAGCAGCGTAATCATCCGTCAAAAAGATAGAAGCCGAGGTCAGATTAGGATGTGACACAGGTGGGTTTAGCTCATGGTGCATGTATTGAAGACAATAAGCAGTTCCCATAACGATCCTAATCCTCGAATTCCAATCAAGGTGTTCCATTTCTTCAACTGTAAAACAGATTAGACTACTAAGTGTTAAGCATCAGACATCTCACACAGCAAGTGATCGAATAAGGAAGCTTACTATGCAGATGCTCAAAGAGATTTCCATTCGGAGCATACTCAAACACCATCATCCTAGTAAAAGGTTCATCCTCCTCACAGTAGCCAATAAGATTGACAAAGTTCTTATGATTCACGCGTGACAGTACGTCAATCTACAGTAGGTGCAAAATGACATAAATTGATTAAAGTCATACCACTGCATCGGATGCTGTCTTTTGTAACAGAAATAGCATACCTTTTTCCGGTAAGCATTCTCTGCATGCTTGGACCAATCTTTCAAAGACGACATTGTAGTTGATGCCACAGCAATTTCAACTCCACTGGACAGTGTTCCCTTGTACACAATGCAACCTTCAATTGTGCTAATAATGTTACTGAAATCTTCACATGCGGTTTCCAGTTCTGGTCGGTTCAACTTGGGAACTCCTGCAACTCATAAGAAGACGTGATTCAGTTTTCATTTTTACATATCGACCATCTTAATACATGACGATTTTAATGTCTATATCGAAATTAGAATGCATGTCAATACATCACACCACAAAATCACCTGTTATAAATGCTTTCTGCAACTGCCCACTCAATCCAGTCTTCCAGGGACCTACAGTTTTAGCAACTTGGGTTCGACACATGAAGACCATGGCAATAAGAACAAGGAGCAAGATAAACACACTGAAAGAAATAGTGAGATACTTCCACGTATTGCTATTTGATTTTTGGGAAGATTGTCCATCATGTTTTGAAGCCTCGTGAGATTCGGGTGAAGGCTGCGATGCAGGTGGAGGAGGATTTTTCCTTTTATCTTTTGGCACAGCTGGGAAGGCGCCACTACTTCGGGTAGTTGGAAGAGCAATGACCTGTCCAGTTGGTTCTGTGCCAGTAACAGGTGCAGCTGGTAGGTTACTGGCTTGTGCAAGTAGTCTACGGCGAGCAAAGGCCATGTGCGACACAAACAAACCTGCTTAATGCAAGACAAAACGTCAATGTATTTCTCAGG
Source organism: Malus fusca (assembly GCA_035220775.1). Taxonomy (NCBI): domain Eukaryota; kingdom Viridiplantae; phylum Streptophyta; class Magnoliopsida; order Rosales; family Rosaceae; genus Malus; species Malus fusca. The sequence continues at coordinate 36,638,286 of CM069068.1, forward strand.
AGAATAAATTTCAATACTCACGTAAACGCCTTCTTACTAGATAAATTATCACAGCAATTATCTCCATCGATCCGTAGAGACTCCTTTTTGTAACGGAACCTTGAAATAAAAGCAAACATTTTTCAACAAATTAAACATGATGGAAACAAACCAAACATAACTAAGGATGGCATACAACGAAAGTTGGTTCCCTACCGTGGCAGTGACAAGTAGTTGACATAGTTCCTAAAAGCTCCTTTAAGAAATAATACCATATTCACACGTTCTAAATTGCTCTGCCAGATGCTGCCCAAGAAATGCTTGAAAATTAGGAACACGATAGATATGAGAATAAGATATGCTTCTATACCAACAATACTCCAATACGAACACAATAATTACATTATCTGTCAGATAAAATATGAGAAGGCAATGCTAGTTCATTCCGAAAGTAGTTGGAGCATAACAAAAATAACGTGAGACACTAAAATCAGATCAATTCTGTCAGCTGATAAATCGCGGTGTGAACATATGCACTTCCTACTACCTCATGTTACAAAGTCTAGCATGTATTAGTTCAGATAGCATGTAATAGTTCAGATAGCTTGATTTAAAAACAACCGAAAGACTGAATAAAAAACCACTGAAATGTAAGATTTTTTTGTCATTAACTAGCTGTCTGGAATAAGATTTGCTCTACGCATTCTTGAGTACACATGATGTTATAGTTAATGCGATTAGATATTCGCAACATAGGCATCAACTGTAAAATTATAAAGTTGAAAATAAAATTAAAACGAAAGAAAGAAGTCATCAACAATGAAATAAATCTCTGTTGTGAACTAAATCATCCTACTGCGTATGTTGTGAGACTCACAGGAGTGATGTGAATGTGTAAGCAGTATTATACCAGTGGCCAAACTTTCTGTTCACACAGCCAAACCCAGTGGTTTCATTTGGTGTAAGGTAATCATCAAATTGCAATTCAGAGAGCGAGCTGAGACGAGTGAGCTCAAGAGGAATGGTGCCTTCGAATCTATTGTCACAAAGCAACCTGCGGTGGAAAATGAGTTAAGTCCAGGTACTTGAAAGTTTTAGAATGAAATAGAGATCGAACATGCAACAGCTAACTCACAAGCGTTTCAGTGACAGCATACTGCTTAACTCAACTGGAATCATCCCACTCAAGTTATTGTTCCTCAAATCCAGCAGTTCCAACCTTGTGAGCCCCCCAATCTCTTTAGGAATTACACCAGATAAACGGTTCTTGTAGAACACGCTGTTATTCAGAGGACGCAAAAAACTCCATAAGGTAACAGAATAACTGAATTTCCACAAGACCATGGATTCATTGTCTAGCGTTTCTTTAAATCCATAAAATAAGAATTCACATTTAAACTCTTATATGTTTAGAGATTCGATCGAGGTCAATAATATCAGTAAAGACCTACCATCACAAAACTAATTAGGCCAAGCCAAAGAAAGCTTGAGAAGTCCCTAAGAAGGGTACAGTACCATGCATCTTAACATGCTAAATTGATTTATGATTGATAAATTTGGGGTTAAAAAATGAAATCACACGGATATGAAGATGAGGTATGAAAACAATAATGTGCATATCTTTCTCAATGGAGATGCTTTAAACCCTGGTTATGCTTATATGTAATTTCATTGTACTCGACCAAGTTCTATATGTTTAAGAAACGACATTTGGGTGCCACAACAGTTCATTAAATATCAAAATCTCAACACCTAAAACACCAAACTCTAGCCACAAGGACTCGGTGACGATGAGAGTCCTTACAGAGATTTTAAGTGACTAAGTTTCCCAAGTTCAGGTACCAATGTCCCTTCCAGAGAAAAATCCGTCAGATTCCTACAGTGAACCCATTAAAAGGCATAAAAAACAATACCTGTTAACTGCAGTAAACGATAAACAATAGATTGGCGTCTTCAAAAATGAGACTTATCCCCAAAAACAAAAAACAATGTCTTGTAATTATCTAACTGGGGAATTTTGAAGAAATGCACGAGGGACTTACAGCATCTGCACATTACCGTCCACACAATGAACACCATTCCACAGGCAAGGATTGGCATCGTTAGGACTCCAATTCTCCAAAGCACCAAAAGGATCGAACTTGATATTTTCGCAGAATGACAACAGAATCAATCCTGCACTTCCACACCAATTGCAATAAAATTCAATCCAATTTTCAAAAATTACAAATGCCATTCATTCCATAACATCAAAAACCAATGGAAAACAAGAATGTACCTTCATCATTGAGACACCAACAACCCTGAAACCTCGAAACAAAAATCAAAACCAGGAGAGATAGCAACCGGAACCCAGGAGGGTTCCATCTACCCCCCATTGCCTGATGAACCAAATGCTGCAGCAGTGGTGGTGGTGGTGGTGGTAACTATATCCGCTGAGAGCCACGAAGCTAAGAAAATTACTATACAAAATCGCCAGGTTTTTTTATACGAGCAACCCCCTTCCACTATGTTCAAAACCCCAAAAAACCAAATTTCAATCCTTCTTCTTTTTTCCTTTTTTTTTCCCACACTCACAACAAACAAACAAAACACACAAAAATAACCAAAATTCTAACTATTAGCAAAAACAAAAAACAAAAAAAAACTGGGCTACAAAACAACGCAAACCCACCACCGTATCAGGGTCCCTCATGATAATTAGACTTTCTATTGGAGGTTACGACACCCTTTTGATCAATGAACTCAAAACCCCAGCTGCTTCTGCAGATTACAATCTTCTTCTCATAAACTTATATGGGCTGAGCTGAAAAATCCAACAAAATCCACAGAAATCAACAAAAATAAATACATTAATCCCCTGAAATATACGTTGCAGGGGAATGCCTTTGTGGGCAAGCAATGCATCGGAAAAGCAAAACCCAGAAAGAATAAAGCAAGAAAGAGAGAGAAAGTGAGAGACTTTACCATAAGAAGGGGGCAAAAGGGGTATTGGAGAGTTGGGTTCTTTTGTTACTCCTTGGAAAACCAGAAAGTAGTGAATTTTGAGGAAGGTTTCGATGCTTTTTGCAAAGGGAGGTCGATAGGTGGAGGGAGATTTGAGACTCAAAACTTGAAAAGGCAGCACAGAAAAAAAACACACCAGAGAAGCAAATTAATTATTTTACTGCACAGAAAAGTCTTGAAAGATTTGAACTTTTTTTTTCTATTACTGCCCTTTTCAGGATGATCTCAGAGGACCCTCCCTTGGACCATCTTTTGGGTCTCTCTTCTCAGACTCACAGGAGCTTTTCTTCTCCCTTTCCAATTTTCTCTTTCTTTCCCTCTCTTTCCTTCCCAGTTTTTCCCTTTCTCTCTCTAGATCCTCTCTCTCTAACCCCCCACCAGCCACAGCCACCCCTTCAAAGCTGTTTTTTCTGTTTTTCCTTTTTTTTTTTTTTAATTTTTTTTTTCTTCAAAGCTTCTTTGGGTGGGGGCGGCCGGTGGGTCCCAATGAATGTTCTCTCTTCCATTTTTTTCCATTTTTGTTCTGTATTTTGGGTGGTGATTGTGAAAATTAGTGTTAATTAAGACAGTGGGGCCCGCATTAGGCGGTTGGTAGTTATTTTCTTTGTTTTCCATAAAAGAAAGTATTGTTTTGTTCGGTTGAGTGTTTGGCGGGAACTCGAAACTGTGGTGAACCGGCGGCACAGAACCGGGAAACAGAGAGAGGGCGCCAAGGGGGGCCGGGAGGGGTATTTTGGGGATTTTATGGATTGATTGGTGGTGAGGGCCCCCCACTTCCTGTTTACTCGGACGCGGTTCGATCTTTTCTTTAAACAGTTGACCGGGCCCACTTTTTATAGCGTGCTTGCCTCTCTGCCTTTGTTCCTAATTTAGTATTCGAAAGGAGAGATCGGATTTTATTTTTCGAAAAGTAACGATAGGAAAATTATCGATTTAAATCATATTTTATAAATTAAATAATATGGTTATTAATAATTGAATTATTATTTCGATGTTAATTTACGTGTTTATTTTTTATTGGTGACACATCGTATGATTTGCAAATGTAATTTAAAATTTTGATTATTAGTCTTTAAAAAAAAAAAACAAAATCTTCTCTATTAGCGAATCAAGTTAAGCAGCATGTAGGATGATAAATGATGGACTACCACCACCATTTTCTTGATAGAAACTCAGTTGAACTTGGCTTTCCAATATCTGTTTTTCAAAGTTGCTATTAAAAATTTCACCAAACAAATTTAATCGATTTAAGAAGTGTCACATACTTTTGATAGAGTGATTTGACAAAGAAGTTTGATTGTTTATTTAAAAATTTGGAATACATAGTTCAGATCTCTCAGAACCAAGTTTCTTATTGTGTGTATTTAGAAAATGTTTCATACCTTGGTCAAATTACTCTAGTTCACATTAGATAATCGAGCCAGACGTACAAGTGCAAATGCTAAGTTAACAATACATTCAGTGTTTTACGTTTTAAAATTAAAATGATAATAAAAAAAAATTACAAATAAATTTGAACCTATAACCTCTAACTAATGTTTGTGTCCAAGGACCTTGCCAAATTGTTAAATTGGTGCCATTATGATTACTCACAATAATTTGTGGAAGAAACTTCCATAAAATAATGAGAAAGAAAAATATTTTAGTCCCCAAAAATTAAAAATAAATCTCTATTTAAAGTCATCTTATAATTAATTAATCTCTTGTAGGTTGGATTTTTTGAACGAATAATACCTAGGTACTCATTTTAGATTTGATGCAATGATATCTTAAATGTTTTATTATTTTAAAATATAGTGTATATGTTATTTAATTTTTCTTAAACTTTTAAAAATTAAAGAAATACGCATCATCTTTTAATTAGTCTAATGTTATCTTTCTAAACGGGCTATATGGTAGGTAGTTTGTGATATTTGTATTTACGTTGTAATCATTGTTAATAATAAAAGTGGTTGGAAATTAGGTCATCTTGAGTCATTATTTGTTCGTTTGTTGGCCACCAAAACATGAAAATGAAATCAACAACACTTGTTGATCATCGGGTAGCCAGAGTAGGCGGACCGTCTAAGGTCAGGTTTGAGATTGAGGTGATTAAAAAAAAAACTGGAGTAAAAAGAAGCTGGTAGTAGTTTTGGTGTTTGGTAAACTTTGAAAAATAGCTTTATTTCAAAGTTTAGAGTGAAAAAAAAGCCTAAAACCTTCAGCTGACTAGCAGCTTCAGAAAACAGCTTATTGTCAAAACACGGAGCTACAGTAATTCTTTTAATGAAATTTTCAAATTGCCAATGTTGCCCTCGTTTTTCTCTGCCTTCTCTCTCGCATGCCCTCCTGAAATCACAGAACATTCACGCACGCCCTCTTCTCTCTCGCACGCCCTCCTGAACTCGCCCTCTTCTCCTCTGTTGCCTGCAGCTGCACCTCTTCTCCTCCTCCTCCTCCTTTTCCTCTCTCTCCCCGTCGGTCTCAGCGCCAGCCGTCGCCTTCCCTCCTTCTATCGCCGTCGCCTTCCCTCCTTCCTCTGGTAAGCTTCTCTTCTCTAAAATTTTGTTATTTATTTGTTTGGATTTTTTAATTTGGGGATGGGGAGAGTGAAAGAGGGTGGGAAGAGCGAAGGGATGAGTGTATGGGTGTCGAGAAAACTGGGGATGGAGAAAACAATTGGGGAAAAAATTGGGGAAAAAATTAGGGTTTGTGGAGGAAACAAGAAAATTTGAGAGACAAGAAAATTTGTGCGCTGGGGAGAATGTGTATCTTCCAATTCTGTAAGTTCTTCATTTCATTTTATTTGTGTGGGATGAGACAATACTTTCAAGGTAAACAACAAAAGGAAGAAAGGAGAGAGGGAGAAGGAGAGGGAGGGAGAGGGAGAGATATATCTGACGTGATATGTACCAAATTGTAACATGCATGACTGCCGTAATCATCCTCTTGTATGCTGTATGCTATATGTGCAGAGTGCTCTGTGTTCAAATTATTTGGTGGCTTTCCTTTCTATGTCTTTTTAGGCCAACAAAGATAGAAGAAACCTTTTGACTGGGGAATGAATGAGCTAAAGAATCAATAGTAGAGAAATTAGGATTATGCAAATGATGTAGTGTATTACAGTAGTCCAGTCTAGTCCAGTCCCTAGTGTTTTCTTACTGTTTGATTGTAGTAGAGCGGTCTTCCTTGATTTATGAGCTTATATTTCCTATTATAGCAAACATACGAGGACAGTCTCTTTAAAGAATATATATATATATATATATATATAGTATGGATATCAACATTGGCTAACTCATGTAGTCATTGTTGCATACAGATGAGTAAAATTGGTGTTGTCTGTAAATTGCAGGACTAGTGTGGTCTGATCTTATCGTAGGTATAGCGAAAGTGTTCTAGAGAATGTGGTTATTTTCTAGTCATAAAAGTTTCTTGATATTATTAAAAGCTTGACCTTTAGATGTCTATATGGAGTCATTATAAAAGAGTCGATTTTAGTGTTTCATAAAAGAGTCGATTTTAGTGTTTCAAAAGTCAAACAATCTTTGTTAGCAATAAAAATGTAACAGGGTCTTTTCCTTGTTATTATATCAAATTGGTGGAAATTACAATGTGGATGGGTGTAACAAAGAAAAAGTATATCATCCTATGGTGCTTTTCATGATTGATGTGAGGAAGTTCACTTGTACATCATTTTCATTTTGTGTGGGGAGGTTCTTCGGTTGCTGTTTCTCATTCAGGTGGTATGGAGTAGCCATTGGTATTTTTCACATGAATTATGCAGCAGTGGTTTTCCATGCCGATCAGTTATGATGTAATATTTGCTTTCAGTTTTACGTTGTAATATGTTAGTATTGGCCCTTTTATTGTCTTTTGTAGTGATTCATATGTGAGATTGAGTTCCTAATTAAGAAAGAGACAGAAAAGGGAGGGAGTGTTCTATGTTTGGTTTGACTGAAGACTTGTACACCTAAGCTTTGTGATTGTTCTTCCGTGCAGGTCCATTTTTTTCTTCTACTTCCCCTTTAATTTGTATTGTTGCTGATTTAATTTGCCTTTGTGTAATGGAATTCCTGAGCATGCTTCTGGCTGCTGCTATTTCTCATTTTTGGTTCAATTGTTACATCAATTTTTCTTTTGTTCTCTGCTACTTGGTGATCGTGAGATGCGAATTGGGAATTTGAATTTGTTTGTGTGTTTGTGTGAGAGAGATATTGGAAGCTTTGTAGGATGTGTAGACAAGTATATGTATAAGGATCGATTACAACTAAACCAATATGACAGTGCTTAAAACGATAATCAAAACTATGAATGCAGTACGTGCATGATTAGGGTTTGTGACAGTATAAATATAGAATTAATCCGGTGTGGAAGACAGTGAAGCCATGATCTTGTCTTCTCTTCTCTTGGATTTAGAAATAGTATCTCAATACTCTCAATAGGACTGGTATTCGATATGAGAACAAGTAGTACTCGATAAGAGAGACCAAAATCGACTTTATATGCTGCAACTGCAACTGCAACTGCACTACACATGATACAAGAGTTTTTTTATCCGTGCTACGGAATTCAAATTTAAACTTTTCAAAGCCTCCAAATGGTAATCTTCATACTTATTTATAACAATTTACATACTTGCTTTGTATAATTATTACAATACAAAACAAAATTTTCAATTTTCAGGAAAATATTACTTGGTAGATGCGGGGTACCCACAAATGAGAGGTTATATGGGACCATATAAAGGTGAAAGCAAGGAAGAAAATATCGGTAATATCGGTAGTCCGAAAACACGGAAATATCAATGGAAATATCGGGATAATATCGATATCGATAAAAATTACATGGAAACCACGGAAATTGTAAGAAAAACTTGGAAATTTTTATTGAAACTTTGCAGGATGTTTATTTAGTCAATTATCTATTAGTTTATCACAAAAAATTGGAAGGAAATGCATTGCATGATGGATTTAACATTATCAAGTTAATTATATAGCGAGCTGACAAACATTGTAAGTGTATAAAATATGTTTAGTTGATGTATTGTTTAAGTTGTTTTAATGAATGTTGTATTTCGTAAAAATAAAAAATAAATAAAAGTGTTATATTTTTTTTTCCTTTAGATATTTAGACTTAGTTTTTTGACAAAAAAAGAAAAGATATTAAGATTTTGCTTCAACACTTACTTTTCCCTATATCCTTCCATTAGAAAAGTCGATCATGAATGAGTTGAGATAAGAAAACACTATGGACACTTACAATACGTTAAAATTGACAAATAAAAATGGTTAGAGCTTTGAAAAATGGTCAAAGAGTGAGTCACACTCCACCACACACGCACTTCGAGACCCCCCACACCACACCACACACGCACACAGAGACTGAGCTTAGTCTCTCTCTCGATCCTTCCTTCTCTCTCTTCTCTCTTCTGAGTCTTCTCCCTTCATTCTCTCTTCTCAGTCCTCTTCTCCCTTCCCCCTTCTCCAGTTCTTCCACACACACACACAGACATCATCTCTCGAATCTCGATCCATCTCTCGATCCTCCTCGTCCGCGTCTCCCTCTGCTCCTCCCTCGCCTTCCTCCTCGTCGAGCCCGTAACCATGTCCCGCGACCTCTACATCTCCTCCGTAGTCCCCATCGGCGCGATCCTCCTCGTCCGCGCCTCCCTCTGCTCCTCCCTCGCCTTCCTCCTCGTCGAGCCCGTCACCATGTCCCGCCACGACCTTTACCTCTCCTCCGTCGTCCCCGATCCTACTCCCTCTCCCTCTGGCTCTCCAACTCCGCCTACATCTTCCTCTCCGTCTCCTTCATCCAGATGCTCAATGCCCTCATGCCCGTCGTCGTCTACTCCGTCGGCGTCGCCTTTCAAGCAATGTCGCGATAATATTGCTAATATCGCGATATTATCGATATTGTCTCGATTTTTTTACGAAAACCTATTGGATCTGTGTGGAAATATCGGACTCCGAAAAAAACGATAATATCGGCGAAATATCGCCTATATTATCGATTTTTATACCCTGGGTGAAAGATATCATCTCCCGGATTTTCGTAAGGGTCCCGAACCAACGGGTCATAAAGAGGTATTCAACCACATGCATTCTTCTTTTAGGAGCATTATTGAACGAACTTTTGGGGTATGGAAGAAAAGATGGGCAATTTTAATGGATATGCCTAATTACCCGTTCAATAAGCAAGTGAAGATTGTTATTGCTACAATGGCTCTTCATAACTACATACGGAGGTATTCTGAACGTGATCGTTATTTTGATGACCCCAGGGACTATTGTGAAGAGAGCGATAGTAGTGATGATGATGAAGAATACCAAAATTATCAAGTTGAATGATCCTATGAGATAGAAGCATTAAGAAATAGAATAGCGGCAAGTTTGATGAATGCATCTAATTAGACTACTTTCAAGTATATTAACAATATTGTACTAATGAATCCTAGCTATTTAGTCTAAAATATTTCAATTGAAGTAGTTTGTCATACTAATTAATATTTAAGATAAAGTTTATAAATATTTTTCTTTTAAAAATAAAGTATATTATAATTCACTTTTATTTGTTAAGAAAATTAAATTAATAGCACATCTAGTATTATACCATTTTTGGTCATTTCTCACAGTCACAGCTGTTTTACATAAAAGTTTACCAAACTGTTGGAAGTATGCCCACAAAGCCACTCATTTGATGTAATAGCTTTATGGAATACTTAATGTATTAAACTTTTATATGTTTAATGAAGGGCAAAGCTTATTGTCAGACATTATTTATTGTATCATGTGTTTATGCAATAAAGGAATCCAAGGGATGTATTTGATCTAAGAGACAAGTGATCTAAGTGAGTTAGATTATCGAGACAATTCTCTTATGTTCATTCCTAAAACGTTCCTAGCCATAGGATTGCCAATTGGGTATTGACAATCCGCTAAGGTTAGTATGTGTTATGTCAACTCAAGCTTGAGTATGACTAGTCTCAAGTCATTTGGTGTTGGACACTAAGGCAAACACATAGGTGCTCGAAAGAGTAATCGAGTACACTGAACAACGATCAAAAGAGAGTTCGAACATACATGTCATGTAAGAACTCTAAAGTTGCAATATGCAAAGTAGTCCTTTGACCTGAGGCATCATAGATGTCTAATGGTTAGGTCCTTGATCTTTGATCATGTCAAACGGCATTCCATCGGAGTGTCCACGTCATTGTTGGGGTCAAGCTATCTAGTCATGTAGGCATATGAATGCACAACAATGGATCTCTAACCTTCCATGGTGGAAGGAGAATACTCTAAGATATGATTCTAAAGTCTTTGGCCAAAGCAAATGAATATGACTTAGGAAGTTTGTTCCAAATCATATTCAAGGGAATCATATAGAAAAGTATCACATTGGATAGTATACATGAAACAAACTATCACTTAAACAATGTGATTAAGAGTATTGTATTAGAGAAAGACCGTATTGCATTGTAGTTGTAACTGGATATGTTATCCAACCAATTCTAATTAGCTTGGGTAACCATGATATGCTGCTAGGTGTCACTCATGGTTTGTGGAAGCCCTAATGATTAGCAAACACTAATCATTAAAGGGAGAATTGAAATGTGGTTTCAATTCACAATCGATCGTTAAGAGTAACAATCGCCCACTGCCTCGCTAATTGGAACCTAATGGATCGTACACCGAGTAAGGGCGATAGTGAAGAAATTAAATGAAATGGATATGCAATTAAATTGTTTAATTGAAGAATGGTCAAGATTAATTAATTAGTTAATTAATTTTACGAAAGGTTCGTATTGGGCTTTTAAGTTGGTTTTGGGTTTCGGGGCCCAAAAGTGTTTTGGTCCACAAGGCCCATTATGTTTAAGTTGTATGACAGCTAAAACAAAATGGGCAATAAGCCCAATCACAACATATAGGCCGGCCATGGTGAGGAGATGGTGAAAGTTTGCTTAATTGCAAGTTTGCCACTCACCTAAGAAAAATGTTATAAAAGCAACTTTATAGCAATTTTCTCATTAGGGTTTTTCTTGGGGAAATGAGGTGAAACACTTTCTCTCATTTTTCTAAAGAGGCCGGCCACTTAGAGAGATTAATCTAGCAATCTTTTCTTCTCTAAGTCATCCATTTTATCTTCACACTTAACCCTTGGTGTGGAGACTTAGAGACACCAAATCTTTGGTGTTTTTGGAGATCATTTCCTTACATCCTCAAGGACCAAAGGAGCACAAAAGGAGAAGGATATCACAAGCAATATTCAAGGAGCTTGGAGGTGACTTGAAGGCCCTCCACTTGGGTGAACCCCTTGTGTAAACAAGGATGAGCTTCAAGGGTAAAGAAACTCTATGAAACACCCCAACCCCATTTTATTTAAAAATTGTTTTAAAACCTTAATTGGTGAGCCCGTGGGGCCCACCTTGTTTTATTTTTTATGTTTTCTGGTCTCTCTCTCCTTTCTCAGTTCTCTCTCTTCTCCCTCACCTCTCCCGTAACTCTCTCTCCCTCACTCTCTCGGCTCTCCCTATCTCCACCCCTCGGAGAGTTTTTCTTACCAACAAATACCACCATCGTCTTTATCTCGTCGCTACGAACTCAACCATAGTATTGGCATCTTGAAAATCGAACCACGAAGCCCCGTACACGAGCTCCGGCGAGCACCGCCTCTTTCGAGGCAGTTTCCGGCCAAACCACGGCGAGTTGGCCGGCGTGTAAGGTATCAATCTCTTCGTATCCTTGAATACTACAACTTTTCTTTTTGTTTCACTCAATTTCGTTGAGGATTGAAGAAGTTATACTCATTTGAATCTTACCCAGTTTCCGGCGAGTCCGACGGCTTTCGAGGCGTTTTCCAGCCAAACCACGGCGAGTTAGACGTCGTGTGAGGTACCATTATCTTCGTCTCTTCAAGGGCTACAACTTTCATTTTTGTCTCGCTTGATTTCGTTGAGTTTTGACAAAGTTATGGCCGTTTAAAGTTAGGTGGTTTTCCGGCCGAATTTCCGGCCTTCTCTTTCAACAAACCCAGGCCATTTGGCCTTTCCCATTTCCCTCGGGCCTTAAGCCCGTTTTGCCTCAGCCCAAAACCCCAGCCCTTTGATTTTTATTTTTAGTTATTTAGTTTTAAAACCCAAAGGGCTCAGGCCCTAGTTTTGATTGGCCTTGGGCCTGTTTTTTTAAACCAAGGGCTTAAAGCCCTGTTTGTTTTTGTGAGGCCTTGTGCCTTGTGTGTGTGTGTTTTTAGTGTGTATGTTTGGGCTTAATGCCCAAACCCCTTTCCAAACCCTAAACCCATCCAATCCCAAAAATCCCCTATTTTAATTAATTCAAACCCAATATCTTAGAAAATCCTTTTATTTATTAATTATATTTTTTTGCTTAGGTAAAGTTGCTATTAAGGAAATTCGTAATCCTGATTCGCGCGATTCTTCTGCTAAGGAATATTTGTGAGTGGACCCCTTCTAAAATTACATGATTTGATAATTTAATTGCATAAATGATTAGCATGCCTACGAATTTATGATTTGATTTATGTGAAGCCTGATGATTTAATATATTGATTATCGTCTCGTGTTTTGGTGAGGAATTATTTGTTAGCCTATATTGAGCTATATTTTAATATATCGTATTTTCTATTAAAACCATGAACTGGTAGACTATCCGATGGATGACGATAGGATGCTAGAACATGTTTTTGAACCCCTCTTTATAGTGTACACGATGATCGGTAACCTATGCTATGAAGTGGTTATTTATGAGAGGCGTAAATATTTGTGCGTACCTAGTAGACACTATGCCGCCTGGGGCGAGGATCTGGTGTTGGCATGTAGGCCGGGAGAAATAATCCCTAGCGAAAGGCTGAGGGACACGGAGACAGGCATTAGGCCGGGAGGGAGTTATCTCTGGCTACGGGCACAGAGACTGAGGTGCAGGCATTGGGCCGGGAGTTATATTTATTCAGTGATCTTTCTAGCAGCACACCGCGTTTACGAGATGATTTATGATACGTTTACTGTTTTGATTTCTGCGATGCGTTTCCGCGATGTGACTTTTGAGATATTTTGGCATGCTAGGATTTTTATTAAATCCATCACTTATTATGCTAGTAGTTTTCATTATATATAAACTTTGGGGGTTAGTATCTTGATAACTGTTTTATTATTATTATATATATGAACTTGGTCCACTCACCTTTGTTTTGCGCCCCCATTCAGGACTTAGAATCAAGGCACATAATCCAGGCGTCAAGACACTTCCGCAGCAGCATCTTCGGATCTTCTCGAATGTAGGACTTACTCCTCTATTCATTAAATTTTATCTTAATTCTTTTTAGTGATTATGTTTAGTTGTATGCTCTGAGCACGTTCCTAAATTATTAACTCATTGTTTTTAAATTCATAAACTTTATTTATTTCTTATTCTTAGCTTTTGTATCAATTAATGGCTTTCGTCACCCTCGGGTGTCGGCCAGCACGTGTCTATCCTGGTATTCGGGGAATATCTGAGTCGGGGCGTGTCACTCTAAATCTTTACTTCTCTTTAATGTTGTTAAAGAGTTTATTGGTTCACCATATACTAGGCTTTGAAAGTCATGGGTTTTATGAATTGTTTTTTAATGCATGCCTACTTTAAAGTGTTAAATAGTATGCATATGTATTCAAATGTTCTTCAATGTTCTTAGCTAGGACAAAAAATTTCCTTCACAAACACTATCATACTGCTTTTTTTTCCAAAAGCACTTTTACAAAAAAGTTTACCAAACACTCTGCTGCTTTATTTCACAGCCGCTTATTCTCACAGCAGTTTTTTTTTCAAAGCACAGCAATACCAAACCAGCCATAAGCCCCCTACTTTAGAGGAGTTCTCAATTTTTTTATTTTATATATATATATATATTTATTTATTTATTTTTACTAATTAATAAAATCTTTTATGTCAACTAAAAGAGGATGAAAAGACAAACTAGTCTTCTATCACACAAAAAAAAAATGATAGGCCATAATGTAATTTCACATGTCTAAATTTTACTGTTTTTTATTGAAGCCTCACCTACAAGTGATGTTAAAATACCTCAAATATTAAAATAAAAAAAAATAAAAAGCAAAAACATAAACTTCTCACTCCCCCCATGAGATCTCTCTCTCCCTCTCTCCTTCTCATTTTCTAAAAAAATGTGTTAATACACACAAAGTGTGTAGGCAAATACTAGTATAAATTAATATTACAAATTTTGTGTATGTTCAAGTAAGAAGTTTATAGACTTTGAGTGTTTGAGTCTTTGTTTATAGAATTTTGTTAACCAAATCAGTTGCATATGCAGAAAATATGATGTAAAATTACAATACCAATAATATGCTAGGTGAAATAAGTTTTGTTCCTCAGAGAAAAATCCTAAAGTCACCTTGTGCTGCTTAACCTTAGTGTTCCAAGTGAGTGATCTTGCTAGGACAATCGAATCACTCCATCATCTGTCGTTAGTGTATTAGTGTGGATACTCCTAGAGACTAAACTCTTGGGGAGCTTTCTTGTGAATCATTTGAAGAGGAAGAACGTAGGCACATGGATGATTCTACAAAGCGGCACACGCGTGACTATGGATTCACGTAAGTAAATCTCTTCGCTTTTTTATTTGTCGCATTATTAGTTACAACCAATCAGATATATAATTGAAATAACATATTGTATGTTATTTATTACTTTCCAGCAGCAAATTTAATTTAAATATTTAAATTTGTCTTAACAATATGCCTGAAAAACCCAATAATACCATCATGTGTTATTTAAACTAATGACATGCTAAGCATAAATAATTCTTCAATTACACTCTCTCATCTAAGAATCAGCACTGGGTTTGCTTTGTAGGGTCGATTGGAAAGTCCAAATTCTCAATGCGGTATGAGTGGGCTCACTGCCTATTACGCAGTGAGCTGGATCATTGTGACGGCCCCAATAGTACATAAACAGACCCAATGATCAATCCATTTATGCTTGTTACATTACGACCCTAACATAATGATGAAAATGATAGGTTAACTGATTTTCTTATTTCTGCATTCTAAAACATTCAGTCCTTTTGTAGGATAGCGTTTATAAATCTTAGAACGTCGCTGCATTCGGTTTTGCGCTAAGTGTAGTGATCGAAACTTATATCTAGAAAAAAAATGTACATGCTTGCTTTATCCAGAATTTTTTTTTCTTTCTAGTTTCTAATAGGTGGTGGCTTCCTCAAAGGACATAGCCGATATGAAACTGAACTAACTAGGAAAGTTGCGGTTGAAGTATGCATCTTGACAGGAAGCCTTTATAAACTAATATTATAGGATGTTTATACATCTGAAACTTAATGCCTGACTGTCAATAAGAAGATTGACTCACTATCATTACTAATAGTTTAGCCCTGCAGCTTGGAATGGTCGTTTTGTGATAGATAGCTTCGTCGCTATGTTTGTTTTAGCATATACATGGATGATAGAATATCTGAAGGTGTGAAGCATTTCGTTTGGAGATTAAGGCTTGCTTCATGCGAATATTTTTTTCATGAATGTGCAATTGAACTTTGACTTCTTTTTTAATGTTAGGGTGGTGTTATCCACACACCTTTTTTTACCTTCCCACACCTCTCAATTTTCAGCCATTGGATTGAATGAATTGAAGATGATCAAATGAGAGAAATGTGTTTGGGAAGTAAAAAACGAGGTGTAGATAGCACCACCCTTACGTTTTTGTAGACATTATTTTTCTCTCTTCAGTTTAAATTTCCTTACTGTGCAGGACATCACCCTGTTTCCATTTGTCAATAAACTTTTTTAATTAAGTAGCTTTAGCTTTAATTACTATTCGAAGTTAGCGAAGGCTAATAGAGGAATATAGCTGTGAATTATTATGGGATAATCAATCAACTAATGATCTATAGTTTAATGTATGAAACTGTCGAAAGTGTTGAAATTGGATACTCTAGTTACCTTCAGTATCTTTATACTTAACAAGTATAAATGGCCTACCTCTTTAGTGCTGGCTGAAATATATCTCATCAGTCATCTCTTTATGTCAGTCTAATACGATTGAAATCAGTCGTATTAATCTTGTAAACATTTGCCAAATTTATAGCAAGACATGGAAAGATTGCACGAGATTGTGAAATGATGAGTGCACCTTGTGGCACAACAGTTCTTTATCCAGATAGCGGTTGCTACATTCATTGTTTCAAGCCTTAAGCCCTGCGCTCTCCCTGACATTCTTTCACCTACTTACCCTTCAGAAGATGGGCGACACTGCTCTTATTTCCGGAGGTCCCCTCGGAGAGATCTTCCAAATATCTTCTGTTCTTGCACTCATACATTGTTTTTATACGAAAGCGCGTTTGATTTCTGGACTATTTCTTCTCTTTTCGTCTTTTCGCGTCAAAAGGTGTTGAAGAATTGTGTGGCACTGAACCTTCTGAAGTAGCTTGGTTGGAGGAGTTTCGACCTCCTGAGAAATTTGTAGTCAACAGAGGGCGGTACAAGGGCAGCTATTAGACATTGAAATAGTTTTATTTTACAGGATGTAAGTTTCTTGGCTCATAAGAAAGAAAGGAGCTCGGAGGAGATAGGTGGAACTTGGCAGTCAACTGCCGTGACAAGATTTCAGTTTGTAACTAAAGCAAGGCATTCAGTTGTTCATATAATTACATTGGCTAGGTGGTGAAAGCTGAGCGAAAAACCGTGAATCCTATGAATCCTTTCAGTAATTGATCTTTTATCGATAATAATAATCAGTGTCACATAATATTTTTTTCTTCAATAGCAATCTTGGCGGGCTTGTAATAATTTTGTTGGTTCTTGTTTACAAAATGTACTATTATACTTTCTTCTGTTTCTCTTTTCCCTTCCTAAATTAATTGTTCCCTCATCATACCAACTCTGTTGGGATGACTTCTAAGTGTCCAGATGCTGAACCAGATAATCAAAGTCCCAAAGGCTCTGTCGAGCAGTCGCAAGGCCTTGCTCACCTTCTTTCGTCGAACAGTGCTCAAACCTCCTCGAGTGATTAACATTCTAAAAAAATAAAAAGAAGAAACCGGTTTAGAAGTCTTTGACTCTTTACTATGTTCATAATTTGGCTACTTTACAAAAATTGGTTTCAAGTAGCAAAAGAAAATTGTAGGAAAAAGGAAGGGAAAAAAACAAAGGGGTTTCCAACTTTCCCACATGTTTGTCAGAATGTCACCTCTCACTCTCTGATCATGAACTCCCCATGTTGGCGGCGGATTTTGTGCCAACATTTCATAGATCTACACAGTTAGATTCTTCATAAAATACTTATATCACTATATCTAGTACATTGAAATTTGATCTTAATACAGAGGACAAGAAAAGGCACCGCTAGCTACTTAGCCAAATTTTTTATCCGATTTTTGAAGTTGATGAAGCTGTCAGGTGGTCTTATGTCGTTACTCTTGGCTTCAACAAAACCATGCACCTTAAACCCTTCCAAATGTTTGTCCAAAAATAACCCTTTATTTTAAAAGGGTACCCCGCTACAATAAATATATTTTGACTTTTGACTGCACAAATGATTATTGTTTAGTATGCTGTTATTATATTATTCGTTGCGTTGTCGTTATATCGTCGAAATATGAACAATATATTATCGTTACTCAAACCTAATCATTTCTAAATGTCAAATATTTTATTGTATATTTTCCTATTCTGAATGCCCCCATCGTTCTTAAGCATCATATATTAGAATCAGATATTATTGTTAATTACCAACCTTTCCTGACGCCCCTCCAACAGTTCAAGGAGACATGTACAGAGATCGGACTTGTTTTCACATTGCAAATATGATGCTCCCTCTATTAGCTTGTAGTATATGGCACTTTCATGAATTATTGATATGTTTGTATCACATTCATGTGTTGTTATTAATTCACGTACTGCAATATAAGTGACAAAAAATTTATATTAGAGTATATCTAGAACTCATAAATAAAATAGAGAAGTGATATGCACACTTTATTTTATTAGCTATTAAATTGAACAAATCAAATCAAAATTAAAAAAAATAAATAAATAAAGAAGTGCATAAGGATAAAATGACACGAAAATCATATAAAATTTATGTTATAACACAAGTGAATTGATATACCATGTGGCTGCGATGACCAAAATTTATCTTAGACTATACAATGATTATATTCCCATTTTCCGCCATACAGAATTGCATACTTTTTGTTTGAATAGCTAATCAATCAATGTTCCGACCAAAAAGACAAAAAAAAAAAAAAAGCTAATCAACATATCAACAGATGGGTCCAACTACATGTTGTATAAGAAAAATGTTACATGTGCCCATCGTTGAACAATGTTACATCGAAATTCCTCTTATATTATATGAAAACGGTGAGAAAAAGGCATTTGCATGAAAACAACATTATTTTGGTCAGCTAGTTTTCACTTATTCTCCAGAGTCAATGATCGATTCCTAAATCCAAAAACAAAATTATGAAATGTGAAATCTCCAAACAATCATAAGAAACAAACAGAGTAATACCCGAACTGCATGAAATCATATTAAACCCCCATTAAAATAGTATAACCAGACATGATTCTCCTTTCTGGTTAAATTAAATTAAGATCCAATATCCATTGTTAATTGCAGAGTCATGTGAGCTTAGTTAGGTTGGACGTCTCGATTGTGTTGGAA
Source organism: Malus fusca (assembly GCA_035220775.1). NCBI lineage: Eukaryota > Viridiplantae > Streptophyta > Magnoliopsida > Rosales > Rosaceae > Malus > Malus fusca. The sequence continues at coordinate 36,656,945 of CM069068.1, forward strand.
TATAATAGAGAAATTACATTTAATTAAACTAAATGAAAGATTCTTTTCTAAGATTAAAAAGAAATTGAAATTGTCAACTCCCCATGCCATGCATACGTGAAGACAAAAGAGCCAATGCTTTTATTTTCATAATATTGAAAGTCGGAAAGGACGACCGTCCCATTAGGTTAATTTAGAAGATGATGACTGAGTGGTTTGTTTTATTCAATTGTAATCGATCGATTAGCTAATTAACTTGACCCAAATTTTGTTTGGATAAACAGTCAAATTAACCAATGGATAATGCTTGTCTCTTTCATAGAATTTAATTGTAACATCCCACATCGCCCAGGTGAGTGATCCTTAAATGTATATTCTCATCCCTACCTAGCACGAGGCCTTTTGGGAGCTCACTGGCTTCGGGTTCCGTAGGAACTCCGAAGTTAAGCGAGAAGGAGGCCAGAGCACTCCCAGGATGGGTGACCCACTCGTGAGCTCCCAAAAACAAAACCGTGAGGGAATGGTAAGCCCAAAGCGGACAATATCGTGCTACGGTGGTGGAACGGGCCCGGGAAGTGGTCCGCCCCGGGCCGGGATGTGACATTAATTGTCACTCCACTTATGATTAATGAATATTTACCATCCGAACATTATAATCAGAACCATTTATTTTCTTTATCATTATCTAAAGATCATATATACATGCAAAAACTTATTCAATCTAGAGACCTATTTAGCCATTTATATGCACAAAACAAATGGATGGTTCATCATAAAGATGTTACTTAATAAAATCGTTAATTGGTTTAATATGTATAAATGATTAAACGCTTTCCAAATTAAAAGATATTTTGCAGGTATGAACTTCAGATGGTAATTAAAAAAAATAGTTCAAATTATAATGTTCGACCAGCAAAAATTCATGAATGATAATAGGGACCCCACACGGGGACAAAAGCATTATACTTAACCAATTCCTTGAGATGATTCCTCTTCTTTTTCAAAGACTATAAGGAGGACCTCTTTGTCACACAACAGTCCGACTTTCTCTCTGGACGTCTTGGAAAGTAAACCACTTTGGATTGTAGAGAAAATGATAATAGAGATTAGTAAAGGCTTATTATATTATCACCCCAAATATTGTTGAATACATCACACATTTACTTTTTCAATTGAAAGTTATCTTAATACATCCTACGTATTTTCTTTTAATACCCTTACACCCCACACTCTCAACATCCACCCCACATTTTTTTTTACCAACACTCCACTCCACATTTTTTTTTAAATTTTTTTTACTCAATGAAACCGGGTTGAAGAAGAATGTGGGGTTGATAGAATGCCTCCATGAATCATTGGATTGAAGAATTTCATTGTATGTACAAAACAACCAATCATATGTGCATCTGCAAGAGCTTTTGGTATAACAGCCAAAGAGGCGAGTAGCTTGACTTGGACGCTCTTCTCCTTCCCTTCCTGTGTGGGTGTAATTTGAAGCGTCATAACGAGAATCCTCAAGTTTTGAGTCCCCTTTGTGAAAATCGTCATAACAGGGCAAATTTGTTGATTTCATACGGAGATGAAGCTGTAGTCAGTGGCGAAGCCAGGATTTCTCGGGGGGAGGGGCGAACTTAAAAGAATGCAAGGTTAAAGAAAAATGGCAACGAATTGCTTCACGATAATTAAGAGGATAATCAAGCATTCGACGTCTATGTGCAGGGTCTGCAGGAAGATTAGCCAATATTTCATCCAACTTAGTGGCCTCACTTTGTTGTGACCTACTTGGAATATTTGAAGGAGGATTTCTTGGAATATTTGAAGGAGGAGGAGGACTACTCGGAATATTTGAAGGAGGAGGACTACCCAAAATGTTTGAAGGAGGATTTAAGCACTGTTTCTTATAGTATCATTCCATTACGTAACTGTAAAATGAAAATAAATAAAAATTCTTAGACTCTATGAATACAACTAAGCAATTCAACTAATCATATTCATATGAATACAACTAAGTAATTTAACTAATCATATTCATATGAATACAACTAAGCAATTCAACTAATCATCCATCAAGATTCAAAGAATTCAAATTTTAATTTTCATCCTAAAAAATAATTTCATAATTTCATTCAAAATGTGGCTTATTACCAATAAGTTTAGTTAAAGATGACTTTTGACATGCCAATTTATCTATATGTACAATTATACATACACATGATTCTTCTAATTCCCAACAATTCGTATCAATAATTTCACCCTAAAAAATAATTTCATAATTTGTATTAAATAACTATGACATGAATAATCAATAACCATATATCATTTGATTCACATAATTAAGGTAGGAATTATGCATTTAAGAATTAAAAAATTTACCTTTAAATAGTGATTGGAGCCGGCTCAATCTCTTAGAGGAGAGGAGAGTGGCTCACTGACTTGTGGAACAGAAATTAAAGAGAACTTTGTGGCTTTGGCTTGGCTGCTGGAGTTTGAGGAGCAACTTGGCTGAGATGGATGGTGGCCCGCTCTCTGTGTGTGTATTGATTATTGGTGAAGAAGACAGAAGAGAAGGATAGAAAAGAGTAAAGGGTGTGCAGTGTGTGGATGGGGTGTGTGTGGGGGTACAGACAAAAGAAAAAAGCTAGGGTTTCATTGGGGTGACACGCGGAAGCGGTCCCCCACCCCATTATAATTTTTTTTTTAAATTCCACTATCAAAACGGCGCCGTTTTGATTTAGTTTTTTAAATTTTTTTTACCAGGTCCAAAACGGCGTCGTTTTGGCCTGGTTTTTTTAAAAAAAAAAATTAGAATGCAATCTGCACTGCAGATTGCCCAAAAAAACAGAGGGCTCTGCTTCTGCGTGAACGATTATTTTCCGGCGAGGCGCGCGAGGGGAGTGGCGAAGACCTGGGGTCTAGTGGTGTTTCCCGGCGAGGGGAGTGGCAGCCGCCACTCCTCGCTTCCACGTGGCTTTGCCACTGGCTGTAGTGGTACGGTGAATGAAATTTAGGAGGCTATTGATCAATATCCTTGGGCTTTAAAGTTGTGATCAACATGTTTGTAGTTTCATTACTTTAGGTTTTGTACTACAATAGAGGATGAATGAGATTGGTTTTGAGAATTGAAGAAAAATAATTGTAGGATATACATGTTAAAGTTGTGATTTGGGGTGTATTTAGATTTTTTATTTAACTTTATGAGGTTAAAATTGTCATTGCATATTAGATATATAAGTGATTTAATATTAAATTTTATGTGGGGTGTATTCAACATTATGTGGGATGTTAATAAAAAAAGCCTTAGTAAAAGTTCACCATATTTGTTTAAATTGCTCTCATATCATGTAGAAATTATAATCTTGATCGTTATATTCATAGCACAAATGCCTATATATAATTGTGTATACTTGGCGTACAAGTAAGGATACAATTAAAAATACAATTAGAATTAGATTATAATATTGATTTCTATACTTTAGGAGATACGATTCCCTTTGACAAGGATCCTTCTCTAACAGCAATGAGTTGAACTACACATTCATATAATGATTAATCTTATTATTTATTTATATATTCATAATCTACCAACATTAAAAATATTTAAAAACATATGCGTTTGACGATTAGAGTTTTTGCGAAGACATAACTTATGCGCCAGCTGGTCTGTTTTAAGATGTGGAACTAATTTGATAGCATGCACTCTAACTTTGCTCCAATTGGAATGTCGTCGTCATCATCATCATCATCATCATCATCATCATCATCTGCTTCTGATTTTCATTCTTGCAGCCATCTGCATGTAAATTGGAATGTCATCATCATCATCATCATCTTCTGATTTTCGTTCTTGCAGCCATCTGCATGTAAATGATAATCTTGATTAAATATGATTGCCACGGCACTCATTTTGCAAGGCGAACAAGTAGATTTGTTATCAATTCGGACGGCTAAGTATTATTTTGTAAGCATATATACTATTTGTTGCAGATATTTGTCATGAAATAGTGACAAATGCGAGTTTTAACATCTCCTAGAAGACATAATAGAAATGACTTTTAGCTATACGGTAAGTAGTCAATAGAGTTAGTAGCGAGACTAGCTTCTTCCACTAACAGGTATTTCCTATAAGGGTAAGTGCACCTAGTCAAAAAGGTAGGTGATGACCCCCTTTCCCTTGATATCAGCACCTTTTCTCAGCAACGTTAAAGGATCAAGTTTGACAAGTTTCCACAAAATCATCATGAACTTATGCATGCTTCACTATCTTCTGTTCAAGTAATGCCAACAATTTTGACTAGATGATGCCCTAAGGCGATTCATATATGCCATTGGACTAATGCAAAAACATACATCATATCTGTAATATATTTTTTTTTTTCTTAATTTTATAGTAATATATACGTAGAATTTGAAGTCATTTTTTCAACTTCTAGAATAGTCATTCATTTTGGTTAAAGTATATTTAATTTGTCTGCAGATGTGAATGCATGCATGTATGATTAATAAGAGCAAATTGAATTGCAACTTGAGGAATTAATGGATTTTATTGTGTTTTAAGTTACTCTGCATATTGTTAATTAGTTTTATGATGAAATTTTTAAGTTTCTTCATGGTATTAGAGCATATTGATTCACATGTTGAATTGACAGTTCACTTGCTCTCATGTCACCCAATACGTATTACTCTTGTATTAGGGTTAAACACACTCACACGAGAGGAAACAGACCAGTGTAAACTCCATATTAAAAACTTAAAAGCTTTGCACATGCTTATTAATTAAGAGTTTAGTTACTCTTCATATTTTCTCTCAACTTTCTTCGATTAACCCGTGTGAAATCAATCTGCACAATTGGAAATTAGGTTGCAGGAAGTTTGATCGATGTATGCCTGCCATTTGTGTTAGCTTTGATTAGGCGCATGAAGTCCCACCAAAATTGACCACTATTCAATCTCAAGAATTCTCAATCACCATGCATGTGGCCCCCTACAAAATTCCAGTGTTTGTATGAAACAACCTTACCAATAATATAAGGAAATTGAAAAACCTAAGCACGACACACGAAAACAGCTGCTTGTTGATATTGGGGAAAAGTCCAATTTTAGGTGGGAAAGAAAATGGAGAGTGATGAGTGATGACATATAGAGGCCCCACCTCACTCTTTCTCAAACAATCAATAATTAGTTGATTACATTAACCTAGATGAAACTTGCTCAACAGAACAAAATGTTGATTATCATTAATAAACCAATAGATTAGAGAGGAGTCTCCTCAGAGGTCAAGTGCAAGACAATTAAGATAGCAACGAGCATATTGTGTGTCTATGAGAGAGCTAGAGAGAGAGACACACACACACAAACACACAACTCAGAGAGAGAGATTTTAAAAGGACACAAGTGTAAAAACTGAAAAAAAAAAAAAAAAAAAAAAAAAAAAGAGATCGAGAGGCAAAAAGGGTGGGAGAGGACTCACATGATTCCAACAATATTCCAAGGAAGTTGCAGCACTGGCATGATCTGTATCCATAATGTGAGTATTAAGTATTAACTTTCTTATGCCATGAAAGTCTTGGAATATCTACATTTGAATGACCTTAATTCCATGGTTTGGATTCTTTGGAACCAAACAAAAGCTTCCCAGAACCGAGAAACACTTATGCATCTCTGTCAATCGCCTCCCTCACTGATCTAGGCATCGGTTATAGAAAAAATGTTTGATTACTCGGAAGAAGGATTGAGGCAAGTGCTACTCTCACCACCAATGGTGTTTATATTTTGGGGGAAAGAAAGTGAATTGCAAAGTACTCTTTACTTAAGCTAGTATACTTGATTGATTTTTCTCCCTTGATTTCTCTTTGTTTTCCAAAATTTTTCAAAGTAATGATATATTGATATGTATAGTTTTTCAAGAAGACAATGATTGCGATTCATGATTAGTGTCTATTAATTATTCTCTTATCTTTCTTCATTTTTCGATCGTTGTCTCTCATCCCTAGTTTACACGGATCATAAACAGCATGTTTTCTTTGAGAACTAATTAACCTTAATTAATCAGACAAAGTTGATTTTTTTTTTTTTTTTTTTTTTGGGTAAACAAGTTGATTGTTATCAGCTTGTTTTTACTGGATAGATAGGATCATTATTTGCAACCTAAAAACTCAGTTTCGGTAAACAATGATTTTCGATCTACTGCTAATTAAAAATTAAGATCTCTCGATCTATCTCTCTCTCTCTCAAGAATTAATCATAACAAAACCCCATTTTTTGTATGAATATATTTATGAAATGGGGGAATCATTAAACATTGGAACATAAGAGGTAAAGCTTTAATTTCTTTCTTGTTTGTTAATTGATTCCAGACGGGCAATAATAGCTGAACTCTTGTCAACATGTTGATGATTATATGAAACTCTTGTTGTCAGCACACTAATAACTTCGATCTTTATTTTCTTAATCATGTCCACCACTCAGGGTTTCTGTTTAAGTTATTCTTTTAAAAAATGTTATTTTCTCTATCCCCATCTTACCAAATATGTTTGCAGGATGACTAAGAACATATAGTACTAGCTATAACCAGGAGAGTTGGAAATATATCAGTAGTTGTATCTCACTCATGTGGCATTAAAAAATACTGCTAAACTACCAATTAACAATAGTTTAATTCCCTTTTCTTTTCTAGTGAAATCCACTATTTTAACTTCTGGTTGGTGTTAATTTTCAGCAACGCACGGACCTAGCTGATAAAGAGGAAACTAATCATTCTGGGGAACTAAGCAGCTAGCTAGCCATAATGGATGAGCTAGAATTTGGTTATCAGGAAGCTGAGAAGAGTAACGAGATCAGCGAGGAACAAGTAAAAAACGGATCAGTGGGATCGTCCCAGAAATTCTCATCCTTCGATTTGAATGAAGAAGCAAGTAGTGACAATGAAGAAAGAGGCCAAGGGAATAAAGCTGCAGATAATGATATCTCTAGTGAAGGAAATGAAGGGCGGAGAGTTAAAGTAAGGCAATATGTGAGATCGAAAATGCCTCGTCTTCGGTGGACACCTCAACTCCATCTTTCTTTTGCGCACGCTGTTGAAAAACTGGGTGGCCAAGATAGTAAGTTTCTAGCTAGATACGTATCATATATATGTATATGCACTTTTACATCAAGATGAACAGTACTTTCTTGCCCTAAATGCGCGTCTCTCCAATAATATGGTTTAGAAGTAGATAGATTTTTTATCGAGAGTATGGATTCGAACTTGAAATCGCTTTTAATACTTAAAGAAAAAAAAAAACCATGTACTATATAGGAACATTAAGATCAAGTTACATTATTATTGTTATTACTTTACTTAATTACGTCCTCTTTACGTTAATAATGTTTCTGTTCTTTTCGTACCGATGCAGGAGCAACTCCTAAATTAGTTCTTAAGCTAATGAATGTGAGAGGACTTAGCATTTCTCATGTAAAGAGTCACTTGCAGGTTCGGAAATAATTATTTTGTCAAAATAATCATATCCTTCTAATTAATCAGATCCTGATAAACTTAATTCTTTTCTTTTCCAAATTACTAATTCCTCCCAATCATGCATTTTCCAATTGTCAGATGTATAGAAGTAAGAAGCTTGATGGGAATGGCCAAGGTAAAGGTTGATCTGATATCATCGTTGAGTTTAGTATAAAATTAGCAAGATTAAGTTATTTAACAACTTTTTCTGTTTAAAATAATTCTTCTAAAACTGTAGTAGTCTAAATTACAAACAAAAACTTCCGAAATTTGTCATTTATACCAAGTCCTTATGTCCTTATGTGATAAATATTGTTCATGGAAAAGAAAGTGAAACAATTTATCCATGAATGCAAATCCTATTTTTGGTGCAGTATTATCTGAAAACCACGAATCCAAGCATGGAAGGGATTACATATCTTGCATGGTGCACCAAACAACCAACCAGCCTCGTCGACATGTATACTTTAGAATGGACAACGGTGGCATCGTTGTAGCAACAAATCCACACGACTGTCATAGCCAATCACAGCCAGATTTTAAAGCTAGCTCAAGGTATATATACATTACACACTAACACTAAAAGAAATCAACATAAATTGTCACTAACATCGTTGGCACATGATGAGGTGGCTAAAGCCATTAGTTACCTATAATAAACATGCTTGGTAATAATCATTAGGCACTGATAGTGACTTTAGCCACCTCATTTCGTGTCATGACTAGTGTTAGTGACCAATGATGTACGTATTTTTTTGGTATTGTAACTATTCTCTTTTATCTAGCTATAGGCACTACAATCATGCTTCTATTGTTGTTATAATTAGGTCAAGTTCTCTACTAAACAAAGAACTGGCAAAAGGCAACAACTCGAACAAATCTATAGATACAATCTTGCAAACTGTACCGATAAACCCTAGCAAGTTTCTTGAGGAAAGGCCTCCATTTGAAACGATTAACAAACAACAATGGAGGGCTAAAAGAAGACCAGCTGCCAAAATCAATTGGTCAGATAATCGTAATGGCTCCCAATCTGACCATCTAATGCATCATATGCACACCACACCAAGGTTGATAGGGGAATCTCACAATTTAAGACCACCAAACTGGCACCTTGGAGAGAGCAGAAACGTAAGGCAATTTCCATCAAACACACACAATTCTATCACCAATTCCAGTTGCTACAAAACCGAATTCAAGTCGCCATTTAGGTTTGAGGTATGCTTTACAGTCTGCAGATTAGTCTATTGATATATATATATATATATATTATACATTTCATTAGTTTTTAATTTTGATTCCGTACATGTTAATTCGTATTCATTTTAATTACTACCGGAATTCCGTTACAGCTGAATGAAGAAAAAATTTCGAAGTACAAAGAATGGATGCCACAACTGGAATTGGGTCTGGGCCAAAGAGTTGAGAATTATGAGGAAAAGAAGATTATTTCCAGACATCGTATGGTTAGTGAAGATCATTATGGAACTGGGCAAAGAGTTAAACAGGAAATTAGCACTAAGCTTTCTCTTTCTCTTTAATTCTTGTTGTCGACCTAATCTGGTCTGAGGTGCAAATAGTGAATATAAAAGTATATCCAAACAAATTTCCAGTCTATACTAATTAATGTCATGGAGCCAGCCAGGCATTGAGGAGGCTGGTTAGTGATTCCCAGGTATATATCTCCATCGTCTTCCCGAGACCCCCTTGGCTCGGCCTGTGTCAAAAGTTCTCAACGTACTGTGAAATACTTGTTCTAAAAGCATTTATATAAGCTTAGGGTTTTTCTTTCTCTTCTTTTTTGGTGAGTCTTTCGGTTTTCACTCCTTAAACCCTCAACGGTATTATGATAACAAGGTTTTGCATGCATGAACGAAAGGATCACAAATTTACAAGCCCCAAGAATTTTACTTCTTTTCATTCTGAAGAGTACTAAGCATGTTCGCTAAGTCTTCGGGCTAGTAGCTAGGTGCACCCTACTTCCAATTGGTGGGTAGCAAATGACATTATGACACACAATTCTCGAGTTTAAGAAAGATTGTGCATTTTGGCTAGAGACTAGAGAGGATATATATGCTTTATTACACACTCGAGTTCGAGTCCTTCTCATAGTTTAAATCAGATAAAACTTTAATGTAAATATCATTTCTATCAAAATATAGAAGTACCATAATGTTTTGGTTGCTTGACTAACATTTTTTTTTTTTTTTTGGAAATTGGGCTGCAAGTTTTATTACCAACAACACATAGTTACAAGAGAGAGATCCACATACAACACAAACACAACAACAAAAGTATGGACCAAAGTACAACAAACCCAAGCCCAACAAAAAACAGAAGAAAAAAAACCCAATAGCTTGCATCCTCTGGCGTAGCTTCGTCCGCCTCTGCCACAACATCATCCGCCGCTGCTGCCGTTTGAAGGACCTCCAGACTCGAACTAGTTGCCAGAAAGCAAGCCAAATCAAGCCCTCAAAGTGGCTAAAAAGAAGGCTTCAACAACCGCCAAAGAGCACATCGAAGATCGACACCACAAATCGAAGGAAGCTCACAGGAAACAACCCACAAGCAACAGAGGCAACAAGGCCAAGTTGAGGCAAGAAGGTGGTGAGAACACTCGAGCATCGAAAAAATCCGAAGCTCTACACATCTCCCTCCTAAACGGGAATCGCGAAGATTCGCGTTCACGGTGTGGATTAGTGGAAGCCGATCTAGAGGATGAGAGCATTGGAGGAGTGAGCCAAGTGGAAAGGATAGGATGTGGAGTGATGAAAACAAAGTAGGTGGAGGGAAAAGGAAAGGAAGAAAGGGGAGTTGAGGAAGGGAAACCAGCAGTAGAGGAAAAAACCAGCATGGACAAAAGGAAAGACAAGGAAAACAAGAGGAGCAAAGGGCTACCACCAACCCTAGCCATAGCTAGGATCGGTGGCAGCGAGGAGGAGAACAGAAGTGGGAGATGCACTCACATGCATGCGGTGAGAAGAACTTTCACGAAGGAAAGGAGAACTCTCACGAAGGAGAGAAAATTCCGCTTGACTAACTTTGATATTAAAATAAAAATTTTATGAAGGGAGTTAAAAGTTGACGTACAAAAGAAAACATAAAACTAATTGATTTGTTCCCTTTTGAAAGAAAAAAGAAGAAAATCCTTGCATAGACATGTCCATGTTTCTCATGTCAATGAAACAATGAAATGAGAAATTATTGTGTGATTCTAAATTAAGCACTGTTTGGTAGTATAACCAGTTCACTCTAACACATAAATCAATTAATAATATCCAGGTGTCAACTGCATAAATGAAACTTATCCGTATTAAATAAGCAGGCGACTAGTTAGTACATAAGCGCACTAAACAAAGGTTATCATATTATTAGACTTATTCGCTGCTTGAGAAATGCTAAGAAGACTCTTTTAAATTGGAACTCTTCATGGACTCTCCGTCATCTCGTTTTTTTAGCACATTATTTTATAACATTTGTACAAAAATTGTGCCACAAAGATGAGGTGTCGAAAAGCCTATAGAGAGAGTCACTTTTGAGATAGTCTCCTTAGCAATTCTCTTTGGTGCTTTATACAGCGTGCCAAAGCATAAACTCCTCGTTGACTCGTACTATAACATAGATTGGCGTATCACGCGATTTTGTTCGAATATACTTTCAATGAAACCCAACATTTGAGGCACTCAAGAATGGGCTCTCAAAAGTTACCAAAGGATTCATAATTTCTATTGTCTGGTAGTCGAACAGTCCAGAACACGGGCCTTCTGTAGCTTAAGAGCGGGGGGATGTCTTTGAATTCATTTTTCTAGGGACAAATGAAATGCTGATGGAATCTCAGCTTTCTAGCTCCAGGAACAATCCAACACAGAAATATACATATACTTTTACTGAAGCAAAGAAACTACAAACCTGAAATATACAAATATTTTAATGATCAGTAGCAAAATGTAAATGAATGATCATCTTTAGGGTGATTGACTTCCTAAAAATATCAAAGCCAACACATTAAAAGCTACTGATATGGGAATTGCTTCAACTACAAGGAATTTGTAAGAGGAACCCAACTGTAGACAGGAAAAAAAAAAAGAAAAGCAGAAAGCAGAATCTGAAAACCCAAGTTGCTTATCTGGTATACAGTAGCAAAAACAATTGGAGGAAGAGAACCTCCAAAAATAAATTGGCCAGCTCGAGTTAGCTACCTCAGATCACCTTCAAACAAACTCTTCCGATGAAGCCAGCAAAACAAAAAGAAATTTTTGGAAGACCCGGGCAAATCTTACTCTAGGATTGCTGAGAAAAACGAGTAATTAATTCCTGTCAAGGTATAAAAATGTTTGAGCTGCCTTTGTCACAGAAAAATTCTACTGTATACAAAATTATGTGAGAATGAAAGATGGTGAGATTATTACCTCAGAGTAGCGCACATGATCATTACGCGAATTGGAAGTTTTGACAATGGTTTCCCACTTGGTACTCATGGAGGATGTCTCCGATTCCAGCCTTTTAGTATGCGCATGTGAAAATGACTTTCGCGAAGAAATTGACGAAAGGGTAGACCAAAGCCAAGACTCGGAAGGTGATCTTGGTAGAGGTGGGGGAAGAGGAGACTGTACAGTTATAATCTGACCACTTTTTGTATCCAGCTTTCCATTAGTATCAGAGATTGAATAGTTAGAGGCCTCAATTTCCTGACCAATTCCCAGCAGAGAGTCCTTCATAGCAACTATTTGGCCTTTGAAGTGTGATATGTCACATAATGAAGATGAGTTGTCATCAGCAGACTCGAATACTTCAGTTTCCAATTTGCCACCAGCCTCGAAATTATTCAGGCATTTGATGTCTTGAAACGGAGATTCTGCAGAAGAAGTTTCTTCCATGTCTCTTCTCTTTAATAAGGTCTCAAAAATTTCATCAGCACAGTCGACTTGTTCTTTGGTATCGAAAGAACTGGAATTCGAATCTGATAGTTTGCCAATATTTACAGTATCTACATACAGCGTCTTCTCAACGATAGGGCTCTCAGAGCGTGGCCCTTTTATATTTCGTTGATGGCTTGTTACTTCCTGAAAGCTGTGACCACCTTTTTTATGCAAATTGGACTTACTATTGGCTTTGGCGCTCTCTTCTCTGGGAACGCCAAGAAATCCTACTCCCAGAAATGGAGACTTAGGTGCTTCATTTCGATAGGGGGATATGCAACCACTTCGTGAATGCCTGAAGGGAGATGACCTACCTTTGTTTAGATCACCGGAATGTGTATGGCGACTAGATTCACTTACCTGCTTGTACTCTAACTTCTGCAGTTCAGCTGAATGGACTCCAAGAGGTGCTTCATTTCGGTAAGGGGATATACAAGTGCTTCGTGAATGCCTGAAGGGAGATGACCTACCCTTATTTAGATCACCAGAATGTGCAAAGCGACTGGATTCACAAGCCTGCTTATACTCAAACTTCTGCATTTCAGCTGAATGGAACCCACGAGGTGCTTCATTCGGATAGGGGGTTATGCAAGTGCTTCGTGAATGTCTCAAGGGAGATAACCTACCTTTGTTTAGATCACCGGAATGTGTAAGAAGACTGGATTCACAAGCCTGCTTATACTCAATTTTCTGCAGTTCAGCTGAATGGACTCCATGAGGGGCATCATTTTGATAGGGGGATATGCAAGCACTTCGTGAATGCCTCAAGGGAGACAGTGCACCTTTCTTGAGATCACCAGAGTGTGTAAAGTGACTGGATTCACCGGCCTGCTTATACTCAAACTTCTGCAGTTCAGCTGATTTGACTCCACAATGTGCTCCATTTCGGTAGGGGGATATGCAAGCACTTCGTGAATGCCTCAAGGGAGACAGCGTACCTTTCTTGAGATCACCAGAGTGTGTAAAGCGACTGGATTCACCGGCCTGCTTATACTCAAACTTCTGCAGTTCAGCTGATTTGACTCCACAATGTGCTCCATTTCGGTAGGGGGATATGCAAGCACTTCGTGAATGCCTCAAGGGAGATAACCTACCTTTTGTTAGATCACCAGCGAGTGTAAAGCGACTGGATTCACCAGCCTGATTATAGTCAAACTTCTGAAATTCTGCTGATTTGACTCCACAAGGTGCTCTATTCCGGTAGGGGGATATACAAGCACTTCGTGAATTCCCGAAGGGAGATGACCTACCTTTCTTTAGATCACCAGAATGAGTAAAGCGATTGGACTCACCAGCCTTCTTATTCTCCAACTTCAGCAATTCACCTGATTGGACTCCACAGTTTGATTTGCGCTTATAAGCAGCATCCCAAGCATGCTAATTAAAATCATACGAAAATGTCAGAATTTATATGATTTTGTTATCGGAAAATAAATAAACGAAACTAGAGATGTGAGAGTTTCTAAAACAACCTTGTTGAGTTGTTGGCTGTGAGACCGACCATAAGTAGATTTTTCTGGTCTTGCAACCTTGGAGGACGAAGACATGAGATCCCGGGTCTTAACTTTCATCCCTGGAATTGGACCTAAGAGGCATAAAGAGTTTCGCAAGCACAACCGGGGAAACAACCCACAACCCTTTGCTGAAACAGAGCCAGAGGGATCGTAATCGTCATCTTCACCTTCACTTTCCTTTTCCTCTTCGTATTGTCCGTGTTGCAGTTCCATTTGAGATCCTTGTTCCTTAGGTAAGGGCCTAGTATCCTCACGGCGGATTACCCTCGTGATTCTTCTTGGCGGTTCAGGTGCAGCTGTATGCTGCTTCTTTGCAGCGTGAGGTGTCTCCAAAGACATTGCCTTGGCTGCAGGTAGGAATCGATTCATCATGAAATCCCGGGTTTGTGGATCAATAGCGGAGGGTCTAGATGGCTTTATATCTGCACTTTCAGATTGACTCAGACAACTTGCACTACAGTTCAATGAGAAAGACTTCGTAGGGGAAATCGTCTCAAGTGCATCCGAATAAACATCATCCTCATTCTGTAATTCCAAGGCCCTTCTCTCGTTTGTTACATATTTCGAGCACTTCAATTCCTTCACATTTTCTTTCAAAGAATACGCTTTAAAGTGCGGTGATCTAGCCGCATTTTGATCTCCATAGTCCCTTTCTGAATTATGTTTTTTAACATCTATAAGCTTTCCAGGGGAAAGCCTAGGAGTAACTGAAGCCTCCTCTGGAGGCTGAAGCTCTGCCTCATTGTCTTCCTTGGCTTTTCCGGGGATGTGCTCCCAATGAAAAGGAACTGCAACCGGTTCTGTCACCTGCTCCAAACGAAAGTCTGATTTGTAAGAAGGAAGAGTATGCCGCCCATTGGGCCTCTGCATTATCTTCTCTTTCTCTCCATCTGCGATCACTGGTGTTGCAGTAATTCGTCTCACGGACAGAAAAGGCGCATTCAAATTCAGTTTCCTTTCCTCCATATATCCTGATTTCGATCAAGCCAATGTTCTTTAATCCCTCTATAGTTCAAAGTTCAACAACAGGGGTGGCAGAAGAGATCATGGTAAATCCGTTCGCATCCGAATTTAAATCAACTCTGGAAATAAAAAGATTAAAATTACTGTAACAATCCATAGTTTTATCAACTAACACACACACACACAAAAAGTACAGAAAAAATTCAACACCTACACAGATAAGCCAAATCAAATATCCCTAACTAAATAACAGAAAAGCATTTAGTAGATGAACTAAATTTTACCTACTCTAACAAACTCCCATAACCAAAAGAATTACTACTGCTCTTCTGGTGAATAAAATTAACCTTTTCAGCGACCTCAAACCCTCCCAACTATCCAATCAATAAAATCTGATAAGCAGAATGAAACCTTGAAATGTGTCCCAAAGGAAGAAACTTTATTATGAATCCTAATCCAAATTCGTCTAATTCCAACATCATCCTAATTCAACAACACAACAAAAACAAATCTTTATCTGGATTCACTATATGAATTCTAGAACGCCACTACGCTCGGTTTTACGCCAATGGTTTTTCTCTAAGCCTTCCGTTAACTCTAAGTACTCAGCAATACAATAATGTTCCAAACAAAAAACCCAGAATTTAAATTAATGTTGACACCATCAGTCACTTCAAGTTGTACATCAGAAAGTTCATATTTTTTTGGTCTGATTCCAACATCATCCCAACTCAAAACAAAGGGAAACAGCGATACCAGAATGTTTCGAAGAAAACCCAGAATTTAAATTCATGCCTAATTTACACCAGTTGTCACTACATTGAAGTTGTATATCAAAAAGTTGAGAAATTTATCAAAAACTCTCCATTGAAGAAGATAAGAGAGGAGGCTTACCTGTGAGAGTGATGCCGTGTAGTGTGGGGAATGAGTGCAAACAAAGAAAATAAAGAGCCAAGAAAGGAAGGAGTTAGAGAGAGAAAATGAGGAGAGAGAGAGAGAGAGAGGTGGAAGAAGGTGAGAGTGTGCCTTTTTTTTTAACTTTTCAAAGAGTGTATGTAGTGTCGGACATGGACGAAGACTAAACACATGCAGGGGATAAAAGTAAATACACCATTGTACAGTACTTTCGTTGGATCGATCATTTTGCTCCTTCTTCTTCTTCCCATACGTGGACCCATTTTTTAGTATGTTATGAACACAACTACACAGCGGTACAATTTTATTTAATTAAAATGAAGTGTTATTGATATTTTAAAAATATCATTTTACGCTTTTCTGTATTTTTCTTTTCTAATATAGAAAGTTTAGGGTGTAGAGTGTGATTTTTGAAATGCTACACGATATTTGTATACTTATCTCATAGTACATGATATATCATTTTTGTTATCCACTCTTACTAAAACATTTGACATTGATGCACCACTTGTTTCTTGATATGGGATGGATGGAGGAGATTGGGGAGGCCATGCGATTGCGATGGAGGAGAGGGAGATGTGATCACGGACGTTACGGTTGGGAAACAGTGACAGTTGCGACTTGATCATCCAAGCTCCTTTGACTCTGCCAAAATTGGTGGACTGACCCACTTGTTCATTAAGCATTCAGCCATGACTCTTTGTCCACGTAGCATTTATATATCTTTGGAAATTATTGCATGTGTATCGTAGTAATCACCTTTTATTATATTTATATACTTATTTATTTAGAACGAAAAAAAGTTATGAGTTAAAAATTAAATATTTAGAAGAATATAAATGGCATCGAGATCTTAGTTTTTCAGTTATTGTATATAGGATGGTGTGTGAAAAACAGTAGTTTTTTTTTTTTTTAATTATGTATGATTATAAATACGGAGAAGTTTAAGACCCTGAATAAGTGAAATATCCATATGTTAATAAACACTGAAAATATCAAAATCATAATATTGAATTCTCATTTCAAATAACAAAACATGCATGATGAGGTTTAGGCTAAAATCTCTCTTCGGAACGTTCATTAAAATACAAGTATGCACGTAATGAATTTGTTTTAGTTGAAGCCATTTTGTTAGAGCCATACCATCATTTTTATAAATAAAAAATTCAATAAAAAAAAACTTGAAAGTACTTCTTAAAAGCGCTTTCAAGTTTTTCTATCACAAAACCGAAATAGTATTTTTTGGGTCGAATAATTTGGATCTATTTATAATGGACTCAATGACTCATGGTGAAAGTGTGGCAATTGGAGGACCCATTGGCATGTGATGATGCGACTCTCCAATACTTGTTCCACCTTTAATTATATTTAAATATTCAATCCAATTTTCTCCGGATGCAAGAGTTTTGTCAACAAATTCAAAGAAGTTCGGTTTTGAAATTGGTCACCAACAAAGTAGAATCTTTTGTTCGATTCGTCTCTAAAAAGTAAAAGATGCATAACATAACATGGTAGGTTCAGTTATGAACATTGTCAATCTGCTTTTCTCTTGATTTAAGGGATTGCCCTCAAATTGCGGATACCTACTTTTGACTGCACCCTAAAAGCCATTGGGTATAAACCATTCTTACTTGGGTTTTTCTACTTTCTTCAAACGAATAACATAAACTTTATAAAGAAAAAAGAATATATGACTTTTTTTTGTTAACTAAAATACTACTCTTCAGGAATCCGTTTTTGTTCACCCCTAACCCAAGAGATCTTTCTTAATAATTTAAAAAATTGATCTTAACCAGAGTTATTGTGGTTTCTTTGAACAGAATAATGAGCATATCCTAAAGTTAATGATGCTGAGTAAAAATGCTTCTAAATATTTTATGAAAACAAAAAACAATTGAACGAATTAAAATAAAACGTACCATTTATTTATCCTATCAATTAAACAATTGGCTGAATTTTCCTATTTCTCTTTACCACTGCTATGACAGCCATGTTTTAACATTTATATTGTTTCCAAAAACAAGGGGCTCGAATTCTTTGCGTGCCAAGGAGTTTATGACTACTCTTGCTTTGTTACAATATGTCCCACATGTTATTCGTATCTATGTATCATGTAAAGAACTCAATACTCTCCTACAACCCAGATTGGAATAGGAATTGGTAAATATCTCCTGTTTTCGATATGGATTTTTAAGGTGGATTCAATCTCTTTCTTTACATCATTGCTAGTCATGTAAGTCTTGTTCATATATATACGAATTAATCATATCACAACAAAAGATAGCTCAAATCATGTGCAATTATTAACTCACTACTCATTGGTCTTTTAGGTACTCGGAGGTTTTTGGTACTTTTTAGCTATGCAAAGAGAGAGTCAACTTGCTGGCAACTTGCTTGCCAAAGTCATCAAAATGGACGTAAACCTAGTACTTTTTACTGCAATGATTGTTTGTTCCAATTAATATCACAGCCCTAAATGATTTGTGCCCTATTAATCCGTTAGATACAAAGGTTTCCGATTTTGGGATATTTCTTGATGCTTTTCAGTCTGATACGGTGGAGTCAACAGACTTTCCGTGAAAGCCTTTGCATTGTTTCTGGTAGGGACTTAAAAATCTAAGGTTTGTAATGGATAGGGCAACATCAACAAAGAATTTTCGTTGTCAGTTATTGAAGATCTTCTTACTTATAGGATCTGCGCGCATTGAAATTAATTTTACTTCAGATATTACTTCGTATCTGATCGATGTGATTTTTGCATGCAGTTCTCTCGGATCTAACCTCGAGACCAATAGCTACGCATTGGAAAATCTGTTTGCCATTTTTATTTCTTTATTTGGCTTGCTACTATTTCTATTTTACCTCAGTGGAAATTTGCAGCAGGTTGGTGACCAATAACATCTTGGAATCCTAACCTTCATTCCTGGTTTTGATATTTCAGGATTTAATGAACCGCTGACCTTACTGCATGTGCACTAGATATGGACGCACAGGGTAACTAAACCATCAGCGAAGAGGAAAGTTCTACGCCAGATGGAATCGAAAGAGTGAGAGAGCCAATGCTGGTTATCTGAAAATGGCATTCCCTAAGCATATGAAGAAGGTGATGATGCAAAAACTACAAATACATGTTGAAAAAGAAAAAAACATCGATGTTAATTACCATGAAGAGTATTATCTCTATTGTTTCTGTGGGAGATGTTATTCGTCAGCAAGGCATTGTATGGAGATACGGATCTAGTAATAATAATAACAATAATAATACTGGATGCACTCAAGAAAGGTGATTCTACGGAGAAGAACTTGTAAATTGGGTCAGAATTGGGCTTCTTCACTGGCTAACCAATCTCGACCATGTTTGTCAAGTCCCGCACAAAAGTTGATGTCTTTGTTCTAATGGTTTACAACTTGAAAACTATAGTCTCCCAAAACTGGTCGCATTTTTGTCAAGGTCGCTCCGCCCTCTGAGGAGCAGCAACTAGCTAGCAGCTTCTTCCGTTCAAAAAAGTTGGCGCTGCCATCATGAAGGAAGGTACGGGCTGTGCATCTTGCCCAGCTGAGAGAAATGGGGAGTAAAATGATAACTAATGAAGTACCTCTTCTAGGTCACTTCAAGTAGTACGGATGATATGTCATTTCATATGAACACTACAAACGTTCTTGTCCAAAGTTGAGGAAGAGGAAAAGTATTATCTATTATCATTTCCCTAAGAAACATGTTTATTCAGTAAAACAGCAGAAGCCAGTGAAAGGTAATCACTAAAGATGGCCTTTTTTAGAAACCTTTGTCATCAATTCATGAGCTTTAAGTGTGAAGCCTCTTTAGAGTAAAAGATGTATGTCAACAAGCTTACAACTAATTAACTAAGCATATATGTGCAATCAAAAGCCAAATGGGAGAACCAATGCTCATCTAGTGCATCTATCCTAAAGAGATATATGACCCATTTTTTTCACAACAAATTTACAGGAAGGAGATTCGAACATGAGTATACGGAGATGACATTGTCCTAACCAACTCACCTAACCCAGATATCGCACTGCTGCCCAAACAACATTTGCGATATCTGACCTTTAAAAGTCCAAACTTTCACCACAATAATACTCAGAACCATTCAAATAAACTTGCAAATAATTGAAATGCACTTACTAGCTAATGAAATAAATGATTTTGAAACACACCACAACTGCCTTGGGCCTCCATTCTTCCTCCAATACAAAGCAGAAGGAGCATCATATGACTTCACTGGTCCCCCCCCCCCCCCCCCCCCCCGGGGCGGGGCATTTTTATCTTCTTAGACAAGGAAGTCTGAACTCCTCCTCATTGCTCATATAAGCAAACCCATTCAACCCAACCTGGATAGTTCTGGAGCTTGCTCTGCCTTAAAGTTTTTCCGTTTATTTTGTGGATTTCACCACGAAATTTGCAGCCTTAAGATTATTGGGTTTCTTGCTGGTGTGATCTCAGGTGCTGGGGTGACGGTTTGTGTTGATCGTTGTGTGAATTCCTTATGTCAACGACTGCAACTTCAGGAGCCCTAGTTTAGGGTTTTGTTTGTGTTGCCTAGGCTTAAAGACTGGCTTTGGGCTTTGTCTTATGTGCATTTACGGGCCATCTTTTCTTTTGTGCTTTGTATTTGGGTCTCTGTTGTGCTTGCTCTTTATTGGTAATGTAATTTACCTTTTGTCCATAAAAAAAAAGTTCCTTTCCGATTGTAGGACTCAACTAAAATGCAAAATCCAAAGAAATACAAAAAAAAGTTCATACAAATTCATAAAAATTTATAATATAAATCTGTATAAATCTGCCAACATTAGTATAGAAATATAGAATCTATTAAAATCCTCTTAAATATGTGACTTAAAAAAGGTGTATTAAAATTCTCTAAAAATCAAAGAGGTGTGATGTCCACACATATTTTTTTACTTCTCACACACCCTTTTAATTTTTGGTCATCAGATTGAATAAATTAAAGAAGATACAAAAATTAACAAGGAAAGTGTGAGAAGTAAACACATAGAAATCGATTACACCCCTAGAACTTTGAAATAATGAGATATTTGGGAACTGCGGTGGGTAAGATCGATGATGGCTTAGAAATGGACTACACACGTCAAGGCTCTGCACCTACAAATTTCCAGTGTTGGCGCAGGTCAGAACAAAATACCCAAATTGCACTTATTCACTGTGAGAGGGAAGATGCAGAAGGACCTCTGCCTGTAAAAGTCATAAGAGGGCTCAGAATTGAGATCCTTCAACTATCTCAACAAAATGACAAGCGATTTCCTTGTATCATGAAGCATCCTAGAATCTCAAGCTAAGCAAATACACATCACACTTACCGCTCTACTACGTTGTAAGATCGATGCTGAGCCTTGTGGCCCACGTTTAAAATGACGAGCGAGAATGAGGTTTGTGTTTGGTGTTTGAACAAATCCTATTTTAACATTAACCCTAGACCACAAGCAGACATAAGGGTCGAAGACAAACCCGTCAAAGCAGCCATAACAGTACCATATCAGTAGTTTCAGGAGAATGCATTTTTGCAGCATAACTGTCGAAACCATCGTGGTTGTCAAATAACTCTTCTACTCACTTAGAGACCCTTATATTATAATGGTGATAGACCCCTTGAACATAGAACACTTTCTCTGTGAGCAGGGAATTCATTTATATAGATGCAATGGTAGCCAACTTCCATCTATCGTGGAGGGTTGGTTGTTCACCCTCGTTGCACCCAATCCAACCGTGTATGGAGCAGTTGTGATTAGTGCTTATTTTCAAATGCATGTTGGAAGTGTATTCCTCAATTATAGGATGTAGCTTTACACGTATTCAAACTCTATTTGATTTGTATTACCAACTTATTACTTCTCCTTTATCCTAACTAGTTGAGTCGACATAGGATTCTTACATTTGGCTCATCATCCATATGCATAATGCATTTAGGAAAGTGATCACTGAAGAACTAGGAAAATCAACAATATTAGTGGAGGATGAATTACACCATAATATCGTACGTTTTACAAATTTTGTTCCGTCAGCATTCCAACTAGGGAGTGGACATCCCACAGGCCTCACTAAAAAATTTTAGCGGTTTGCTAATTGCTCTACAACTTCTGAGTGAACGATGCTGATTTTTTATTAATGGCCTAATTTTGTTGTGTATATATAGATAATCGATCTGGTTTTGAGTTGTATAGAGTAAAACATAGGGGTGGGTTAAAAAAACCGAAAACCAAACCGAACCGAAACCGAAAAAACCGAACCGAAACCGAAAAAACTGAACCGAACAAAAAAACCGAACCGAATTGAAAAAACCGAACCGAATTCTTTTGGTTCGGTTCGGTTTTAGTGATCTAGAAACCGAACCAAACCGAACCGAACCGAATTAATTAAATTAATTTTTTTATTTAATTATTTGTTTTGGGTATTATTTTCTAAACCCAATTTGTAAGTTAAAATGTGCTAAACCCAATGTGTTGCCAAACTTTAAGCTCAAAATATTAAAAAAAGGCCTATAAAAACTCTAAACCCTAACCTATTATTTCTCCCCCATATAAGGTTCCGGAACCAAACCTCCTCCTGAAGTACCTACATCCATCTCCATAGCACTGTCTACTTCTGCCCCAGCTTTCTTTTCCAAATCTACTCTCATATAACATGTAACATAATCCATAAACATTTATTTCGGGTAGATTATTTGGGTAATTTGTGATGGAAAAGAATTCAACACACACTAAATAAATCCACCCACCTATTACTTTTACTAATCAAGTTGTCAACATGCAGTTACAAGCAAACAACCCTGATCTTTGAACAACATCATACAATTTAACTTTTCTAAGTCATTTGTACGATTTTTGTGTTGTGAGGTTGTTAGTTTGGACTTTGGAAGACTTGATTGATGATTTTAGTTCAACTTTAAATGTTTATTTTCATTGTCTTTGATTCTAATTAGAATGCTTATGTTATGATTGTGTTGGATATGTTAAAATTTAAAATTTCAATGTTTTTCATTTTTTGAAAAAGAAAAAAAACAAAAAACCGAAACCGAACCGGAAAAAAACCGAACCGAAAAAAAAATGAACCGAACTGAAATTTCGGTTTGGTTTTGGTTTTGGCAAAAAACCGAACCGATTTAAACCGAACCCACCCCTAGTAAAACATACGTAATGTCACATCCCGGCCTGGGGTCCACCACATCCCGGGCCCGCTCCACCACCGTAGCACGATATTGTCCGCTTTGGGCCCCGACCACGCCCTCACGGTTTTGTTTCTGGGAACTCACACGAGAACTTCCCAGTGGGTCACCCATCATAGGAGTGCTCTTGTGCGATACTCGCTTAACTTTGGAGTTCCGATGGAACCCGAAGCCAGTGAGCTCCCAAAAGGTCTCGTGCTAGGTAAGGATAGGAATATACATATAAGGATCACTCCCCTGGGCGATGTGGGATCTTACAATCCACCCCCCTTAGGGGCCCGACGTCCTCGTCGGCACACCGCAGCCAGGGTTAAGCTCTAATACCAATCTGTCACATCCCAGCCTGGGGTCCACCACATCCCGGGCCCGTTTCACCACCGTAGCACGATATTGTCCGCTTTGGGCCCCGACCACGCCATCACGGTTTTGTTTCTGGGAACTCACACGAGAACTTCCTAGTGGGTCACCCATCATAGGAGTGCTCTCATGCGCTACTCGCTTAACTTTGGAGTTCCGATGGAACCCGAAACCAGTGAGCTCCCAAAAGGTCTCGTGCTAGGTAGGGATAGAAATATACATATAAGGATCACTCCCATGGGCGATGTGGGATCTTACATGTAAGTCCATCTGGTTTTGAAAACATGCAGATGCAGGAATCAACAATGTCAGCTATACTACTGGTGTTACTCCTCTTTGTTCTTCATCTTCAATCAGGGGTTCACTCGCTAGCCCCTCCTCATGCTCACAGTAAATTACTCCGGCGATGTTAGAAAACCAAGAGTGAATAGATTTTAGTTTACTTCATGTATTTATACTTACGAAAATCTTCATCTCTTCACATTATGCAAATTTTGGTTACTTGAAATTTGTGTACAATGCTACTGATCTTCCTTTAGGAAAAAAATACGTCTGTTTGGGTTAACATTTGAACTTTGGGCCGAAAGGAAGAAGGGCCCAAAAAGACTAAAGAAAGGAGGCTTGCTCAAAGCCTAGCACCAAGCCCAGAACGTCCATCTCAAGACCAATTGGCACACCCCCATTAATGCAAAGGCTAGGTGCTTACAAGAGAAGTGACAACTTATGAAAATCAACCTACTCTTAGCCCAAAAGTACTTTTCAGTGGCAGTACAAGTGAAATACTGATGAGTCACTACCCTTCAATTACTTTCGGGCAAGAACAAAGCTACAGGCAGTCGGGCTAATTCGTCTATAAAAGGAGGAAGAGGGCCCAAAGACAAAGACACTCAACCAATCAAACAAACAAACATACAACTTGACTCTCAGCCAAACAAATACCCAGAAAGCTTTGCTTTGTCCAGACTCTGCACCCTTTTAGCCATAGATTTCCTTAGAAATACATCTTTTGTCTATGTAAAAGCTCTGCTACCTTTTTCCTAAATGTTGTAGTATCGATATCCCGTATATGAACTCTTTTCTAGTCGTCACCTTTAGTACCCAATCCTTTGTAAACTGCAAAAAGAAGAGACTGCAAGACGTTTAACCTTGCCCAACAAGGTGAAATCTTGCCCGACTCTCTTTGTTTTTATCTTTCAGTTAGTAGATCTGTCGTTATAATGCATTCCTCGGTTTATATTCAAGTTATTTCCAGTCCTTTGATGACTCAAACCCCCATCAGTTCTCAGATCTAGTTCATTTAGTGGTTTTATCAAGATTGGAATGTATTAAACTGATGACTTGATCAGATCTGGATCTTCACCCCTCGAGCATACAAGATAACTAAGAGTCCTTGATCTCAAGGCATATAAAAGAACTTAATGTAGACTTAACCTATCTACAACAATCCTTTGATAAACAAGAAGTCAAAAATAACTTGGGGCGCAAGTAATCGGCTTAAAACATACTTGTTCTACATCTGCCATACTGAGATGGTAGTGGCATGCCTAAGCACCTAGTTGGTTTTGATTGTGAGCCTCAAGGCCTACACTTAAGGCCCCACAAAGGCACCTCTCAGAACTAACTTTGTTCTCCTCTTGCAGTATTGCGACAAGCACAAGCAGGAGCCCGACAATCAACCAAAGTGTCAACTCCTCGGGGAACTGTGTGCTCAAGTCAGGAATGCCCACCAACCAAATTTCCTGCCCGAACAACGTCTACATCGTAGTTGGAGGGGGCACATCAGGGTGTCCATTGGCAGCAACTTTATCTGCAAAATACTCAGTGCTCGTTCTATAAAGGGGCAGCCTTCCTACAGCATATCCGAACGTATTGAATCAAGATGGGTTTCTATACAATCTCCAGCAGGAAGATGCTGGAAAGACACCGGTTCAAAGGATCATGTCTGAAGATGGCATTCCTACCGTAAGAGGCAGGCATGAGCATGATCAACGCCGGCGTCTATGCTCGAGCTAACATATCATTCTATAATGAGTCAGGAATTGAATGGGACATGGATTTGGTTAATAAGACACATAAGTGGGGTTGAAAACACTGTTGTGGGTAGGCCAAATAATTCGGTCAGTGGTTGGCAATCTGTTGCGCAAAAAGCATTTTTGGAGGCTGGTGGATATGATCCAAACAATGGATTCGTTTTAGATCACATAGAAGGAACTAGATTTACAACTTTTGACAATAATGGACCGAGACATGCAGCTGATGAACTGCTTAATAAAGGAGACCCAAACAACTTGCGACTTGCAGTTTCATGCCACAGTAGAGAAGATCATCTTCTCAACGTTGTCTAAGAAATCAACAAGTATGTTGCATTTGTATTATTTAAAAAGGGACACCAAAATTAATATTTATCATCTTAAAACATTAACAAAGGGAGTGTAGGGTTAGACACTCCAAGTGCAAATACAATATCTCTATATTCGTTCGAGTAATGATTATAAGCTTTTCTTTGATGCAGATTTGTCAGCTACAGGAGTTATATATAGGGATTCTAATGGAAGGTCTCATCGGGCACTTGTACACGATAAAGGAGAAATTATATTAAGTTCTGGGACAATTGGGTCTCCTCAACTTCTTTTACTTAGTGGTATTGGCCCAAAGTCTTACCTATCATCCCTAAAAATCCCAGTTGTTCTTGATCTTCCCGATGTTGGGCAGTTTATGTATGACAACCCTCGCAATTTCATTAACATTTTGACCCCAAATGATCCATTGGAGCCCTCTATTGTGACGAGTCTAACCATTACAAACAATTTCTACCAATGTTCTATCTCGCTCCCGCCGTATACGACTCCGGCTTACAGCCTTTTTCCTAGTTCTTCTTATCCCCTTCCAAATTCGACTTTTGCTCACTTTCCTAGCAAAGTTCCAGGACCCTTGTCTCATGGTTCTCTCACGCTGGATTCATCTTTTGATGTCACAATCCCTCCAAATGTCAAATTCAACTACTTTTCAGATTCGACGGACCTTGCTAATTGTGTAGCCAGTATGAAAAGTATGGGCAATGTTTTAAGGGCAGAAACTTTAAAACCATATAAAGTATGGCAAACGGAGGGTATAGAAGGTTTCGAGTTTTTGGGACAACCTTTGCCAAACAACCGTACAGATGATGCATCCTTCGAGAAATTCTGTAAAGATACAGTGGCATCGTATTGGCATTGCCACGGCGGATGCCTTGTTGGGAAGGTGGTTGATGGCGGTTTGCGTGTTAAGGGAATCAACGCATTACGCGTTGTTGATTCGTCCACATTCCCTACCCCACCGGCGAGCCACCGTCAGGATAGATTTTTCAGTGTGATTGTCACACGAGGTGGTACACCACGTGTTCCTATATAAATGGTGAGATATGTGTGTTAAAAGGTAATAAACAATTAAAATTTTCCACCACTTACATAAAAACACGTGGTATATCATCCGTATTCATGTCACAACTAAAAATTTCTCCACCCTCAGAACTTCTATTTGATGTTGGGCAGGTATGTGTGTGTGTGTGTGATACATACTAGCAACCACTATAATTCTTAGTAACTATGTTGTTGAATGGCAGGTATATGGGCATTAAAATTCTGCGAGAAATATCAGAATGATCAGCTATGAAGGAAGCCAATTATTTCAGCAATATCATTTATCTAATAAACTCACGAGTTCTTACTCAAGCGAGATTAGCGTTAGGGTGGCAGAAAGGGTTAGGCTCTTTCTCTGCCCCCTTGCAAGGGTAGGTGTACCTCAATAAAACATTTGGTGTTCAATAAAACTTTGCAATACCGATGTATCTGAAAAATAATATGATGCAGTGTATTCAATAATAATATGATGCTTTCTATCATCTAATCAGATTTATATTTCACTTATTTATATCACGTTTAACCATAGAGATATATAATTTACATATATATAATGCATACATACATATATATATATATGTATGTATGTATATGTCTCGTTGTTTATTGTTTGAAAGCGTAATGCATGTTAAACGTGGTACACAAGACACACGAAGAGATGTTTGATGCTTGCATTGCTTCTTTGGTGGTGCAAGGGTAGATAGGTGGCACCTTCCAACACATGAGGTATATCCATGTTAAGTTATTATTTCACTTTAAAATACTCATCCAAGTAAATTGTTCAGGTGGTCTTGTGTTTCGAATTCATATATTTTTACCCTCTTTAGTGTACGATTAAAATAAATAAAAATACACTTGAGAGAAAGTGCATATGAATTTTTTAAAATCACGATTACTTACTTGTCATTTGAATAAAACGTCTCAAGATTAATTTAGTAGGATATTACTTTTCGTTTTAACCTGCTGCATTCGGAATTTAAACTCTTATTTTTCTCTAAATCTAGAAGAGTAGTAATAGAAAAATGCAAATACTTAGCACATAGTAGCTGTAAACTCGCATGTTATTGATTAGTTTATCACAACAAAAAAAGTCAAAATATATACCAACACACCCATGCACAAAATATCTAACCAACTAAATCTGGAAGAAACCTCTGAACTCATCAACATCCACTCAAAACTATCGTCCATCCTCAAACAAAAAGAAATAAAGAAAAGGAAAACCCTTAAGCCTACAACTAATTAAGCTAATGAACTACAGCACTTAGCAGACATCTTTTCTGTAACTTTAGCTAATGACTTGAGATTACAGCCGATAATCGTATTAGCAAACAAACAAGTATCCTCCTTGCTACTTCCGGCGGGAATATCCACCACGTACGACTGAATCACAACCGTCTTATTCCTCCTTCCCTTTTCTTCTTCCTCTTTATGCACCGTAGTGGTAGAACTGTAATTTGCAAGCCTGTGATCTCCACCGACAATGCTATAATGCATGACGTGCACGTCGTCGTCGAGCTTGTCCGGCCTCTCCATGCTGTTTTTCGCCGGCAGCCCTGACATAATAACGACCTCTCGAATGCTCCCTATGCCTCCGTTCCCCATCCGCATGCTGCAGCTCTTAACGAACTGCTTGTAAGCTTGCGGGTTGTCGAACTGGCGGAGGACGTGTTAGAGTATATAGCCAAATAGAAATGGCAGTTAGGATTGTTGGTAAGTGTTAGATTCAGGTAATCTTCTATATAACTGTATCATTGTAACCATTGAATAAAAAAAGAAAATACAAATGAAATTCACACATTCTCTCTCTCTCTCTCTCTCTCTCTCTCTCTCTCTAAACCTTCTCTGTTTTCTTATTCTTCTTCCTCTGCAACCTCTCTATTCTCTTTCTGCATATTGCTTAACATGGTATCAATCGCCCGAATAGCTTCGACAGCTTCTTCGATTCTGGTTTTCTGTGCTTCCGCTTCATCTCTCATCTCTCTGTGATTTTCTGGGCGTTTCTCTTCCTTCCTCGGTCCTTCACTCCGGTTGGCTGGTTCTTGCACACCAAGTGTTTGGTTTTATTCCTCAGTGAAAATTCTTCACAATGGTTACAGTTTCTCAACTGCAAATCTTGCAGTCTCCGATTACTGGGTTAATTTCTTCTGTCTCATCCCCTGTGTCAGTTAAGTTGGATGATTCCAATTATCTTCAATGGCATTTTCAGATGCAATTGCTACTCGAAGGTTATGGGATCATGCATTTTGTGGATGGTTCGAGTTCCTGTCCTCCTCAATTCTCATATACCTCTTCTAATGATTCTGACATTTCATTTACTGGATCTAATTCAAGAGTTGAGTCTGATGATTACAAAGTATGGAAGATGCATGATAGGGCACTTATGCATCTCATTACTACAACCATATCCTCTTCTGCAATTTCTTGTGCTATTGGTAGCACAAGTGCAAGGGATTTATGGGTTAGGCTTCAAGATCAATTCTCTGTCGTGAGTAGGACTGCAATCTTTCAAATGAAATCAAATCTTTATACCATCAAGAAAGGCACTGATTCTATGACTCAGTACCTGCAAAGAATCAAGGAAGCAAGAGATTTTCTTGCTGCTGCTGGAGTCACATTTGCAGATGAGGACATTGTTATTCTTGCTCTTAATGGCTTGCCATCTGAGTACAACACCTTTAGATGTGTGATCCGTGGTAGAGAAAATGTTATTTCTCTCAAAGATTTTCGATTCCAATTGCTTGTAGAGGAAGTTTTTGTTCAAAACAATTCCTCAATACCATTACTCTCTGCTATGGTGGCACATGATCAAGGACAGGGTTCCAAAGTCTCAATACCTGCCAATTATGGTTATGGATCATCTGCGTCAAATGGCTCTACGCAAAATCTGGGTTTTCAAGGCAATGATCATTCTAGTTTATATGCCAGTTCTGGATGCAATGGGGGCACTGGACACAATCAATTCTTTTACTCAAAATCAAAGGACACATGCAAGTTTCCGTATAATCAAGGCCAAAGGTATTCTAATCCTAAACATGTTGTACATGATTTCACTTCACAGTTTAACAACAGAGCTTCTTATTCTACAATCACTTACCAATTGTGTGCTCAACAAGGTCATAGTGCAGCTAATTGTATTTACAGAATCACTGATTCACCTGAGCCATGTCAAATCTGTAATAGAAGGAACCATAGTGATGTCACTTGCTTGTACAGAAATATGACCTATTCATCTACACCTTCAATGACTACTATGCATACCAGTTTCACTGGACAAAACCAATCGTATGCTATGTCATCTCACTTGTCTAATGTTGTGCGATGTGGTAAAGGTCAATTCCATTACAATAATGGTCCAAGGTTTAATACATATAAGTATTTTCCTCAATTTTCACCTGGAATTCTTGGCTCACCTCCATCTCCATATCCTAGTTCTCTACCACCTGAAATTACCACACATCAAATTTGTTCACAGAAAGATCATTTTGATGCTGATTGTCTCTCAGCTTCTAGTAATGTAGTTGTGGGATTTGTTGGATATCCAAATGTGGGAAACAGCTTATCTGAGCAGCATAAATCAGACTTCTCTGAGAATGAACACTCTGTAGATGATGAAGGTGAAGACAAGCTAGAGCTTGATCAGGTCCTCGAAGACTTCAATTCATTTGACTTAGCTAATGGGCTGGCTACCACGAAGAAAGTCACTGTCAGACAACCCCCTGCGCCGTATAAACGACACAAACATCATGAAACTCCTTTACAGAGCAATTCTAATGTTGAAATTCATAGAGCTTATGATCGCGAGTCTGGTTTTCTTTCTCACTTCATTGTTTCAGAAGATGACATGTGTTTAGATGATGCAGAAAAACAAGTTTTGGAATGCATTGACAAGGAAAGCGCAGACTCTCAGTTGATTTCAGTGGGTTTACAGTTGTGTATTCAAGTGATATTTCCAGTTCTTCACTCTGACAACAAGGCGAAAATTGGTGTTCATACTCAAACTGTTGTACATGAGTTCCGCGGATTTTATGTACTTCGGTTATGCAAAGGTGGAAGTATATTTGATATTCAGTTAGGCTACCATATGAGAATTTCTGATAAGGGTAGGGCCACCAAGTCTACATTGATTTGGTTACTATGGTATACACAATATAATGGTAAAATACAAGGATTGTTCAGCCACAAGCTTCAAGAAGGATCCCACTTGATCAGGTCTGGAGATGACACATGGGAAAACTTGGAATATTTTGCTATAGCTATTACAATTGTAGTTATTGCTGTTCCAGAAGGTTTGCTTTTGGCTGTGACATTGAGTCTTGCTTTTGCCATTAAGAATATAGCCAAATAGATAAGGCACTAGTCAGGCATTTGGCACTATCATCAGTGAAGAGATACTCTCCTCTCCAATTGCAACAATCTCATGCTTGAACCACCATGAGCTTGTGGGGGGATGTTAGAGTATATAGCCAAATAGATATGGCAGTTAGGATTGTTGCTAAGTGTTAGATTCGGGTAATCTTCTATATAACTGTATCATTGTAACCATTGAATAAAAAAAGAAAATACAAATGAAATTCACACATTCTCTCTCTCTCTCTCTCTCTCTCTCTAAACCTTCTCTGTTTTCTTCTTCTTCTTCCTCTGCAACCTTTCTATTCTCTTTCTGCATATTGCTTAACAGGACGGACCTGACTGGGGTTAGCGGTGCGTCGACGGTTTGGACGAGTCTCGAGCCGCACTGGTTCGTCAAAAGATCGTGGGTATGGTAGGTGTCTATCATGACTTGAGTTTTGCTTACAGGGCTTATATTTTGGGACGTTGGGTAGTACAACATTTCTAGGTTTTTTTTTTCTTTTCAGGTGTTGGGAGTTTAGGGACAATGTTTTAGGGTTACCCTATATATACAGGGGTGGTGGAATTGCTTGGAAGGGCAAAAGATAGAGATTTTTTTTTTTTTTAGGGTTGTTTCTTAAAAAGACAAAAAAACGTTTGGATTTTTATGAAGGAGGTTTTGGGACTTGAGCTTTTGATCTTGTGCTTGACGGTTAAGATAATGGTTGCCATTGGAGGGCAGTGGTTTGGTCATGTGCTCTTTCACGTGATGGTTTCTTTTAACGTTTTGTGTACATGCGGATGTGGACCGTACCTTGACATGTCACCAAAGACAACACTTGTGCCCACGTGGACCATATCATTACAAGTCAGCAAGTTGGGATAATACTGAGTCAGGAAATAACCAGTTGCTTCTACCCTCACTATCCACAAATATATCAACACGTTAGAGCATTTCCAATGATGTAGGCAATTGAGTAAATAAACTCATTTAGACGAACCACGATAGCAAAAACTTGTTCTAGTGATATAGGCAATGTTGCCTACAATACCATGAGTAGACAAATAAGGCGCCACATTTCTTGTTACAGTATAATTTTATACAAGGAATTTTAACAAAAAGCTCCATGTACTGTTCATTTTAACGAAAAACCACATTTTTACACTAAACGGTCAATCCTGGTACTATTCACTTTATCTTTTATTTTATCCTTATCGTTAAAACTCAAAGTTTTCAAGCCCTTTTCATTAGTTTTCCTTTTTATTATATATTTTAATTGCCTATATCATTGAAAATGCTCTTATAATCTGACTACATATTTCCTGTACTGTTGATGTTATCCATGCTTGAAGGTACCCATGTGCTCGATAATGAAGAGTAACTGATTGTGTACACGTTCGGATAAACATGTGTTGAGATCGCCTGACTTAAAATTTCCTAGATAAACACACGTTGAGACCGCCTAACCTAAAATTTCCCAGCAAAGAGCATGCCTGGATTTGTTTTTTAAGACACCCTTCTAGTAGCCACTGTTCTAAAAATCCCCGCCTAGCGTCCCGATTAATGTTTAGATATTTGAAAACTAAGAAAGGACGCCTAGACGGCCTAGCCTACCCAAACCCGCCTAAGCACCCACCTAGGTTACGACTCATTTAAACAGAAAATAGATAACTTTCATTTTGCATTTTATTTTTTTCAATAAATTATAAGAGACTTGTTGAACACTAAAATAAACACAGATTATATGCTTGTTCCTCATGTTTTCATTATGTTCAAATACTTCATAGTATATATGTCATTTTATTTTGTAGTTTATGATGAAATTATATATATATATATATATATATATATATATTTACACGAAATATGTCATTCTATGAAGTATATATATATATATATATATATATATATATATATATATATATATACTTCATAGTATATATGTCATTCTATTATGTATAAACTGACACTTATTTACACGAAATATAATAGATTTACTTAAATCCGCTTAAACGCTAGGCCCCAGCCTGCCGCCCGACTAACACCTAACGCCTTTTAGAACCTTACTAGCAGCACGAGATGTGTACCAGCTTTCATTGTTATTTACCCGTATTATTTTTCTATGAAAATTCATTTGGGGCAAATCAAATCCTCTTTGATGAAATATTTTAAGGGGTGTGATATTCACACACCCCATTTTACTTCTCACATACCTTTTTAATTTTCGGCCGTCAGATAGGATAAATTGAAGAAGATCAATAGACAGAAATTATCAAGGGATGTGTGAGAAGTAAAATGGGATGTGTGGATAGCAAACCCCTATTTTAAAAATCCTGTTTGACCCAACCCGATCTTGGCCTGGACCAACAAGCAGACATGTTAACAAACATTAAGTCCAACTTCTGGGCCCAAATCAAACAGGCTTGAACCGAATAGGGTAACAGCCTACTCAACAACAGCCGGCACAAGCAAGCCACAATTGGAATGAGATTGAGCAACCTGATTGCCTGCACTGTTGTCTCGTTATGTGCACAGGATTCAATCGGAATCTAAACAACTAGATTCAAAGTACGTTGAAGGAAGAAATGAAAAAAACGGTGTCCAACTTTTATCGATTCCAATCCCCAAAACGGTAGGAAAAGACGGGATAAGTTTCCTTCATTACCAATCACCTCGTTATTTCCCCAAAACGAAAATCATTCACCTCTCTACCTTCGATATACCTCAAACTTTTACGAGTTGTCCAATCCATTCCAATTCTAAGCAACAAACGAGTCGCGAGGTCAAGAACAAAAGAAAATTTGAAATATGAAAACTGCTGAAATGCTGCATGATTCACACCCATACGCATCCAAGAACAAACTAGACTATAATCGTTCTTCCATTCTATAAACAAATCTAGGACTTTTACCTTGCGTGTCTCTCGGACGCGCACGAGCACACTTGGCTAGTTTGTTTCTACTGATGAGGCCATGAAAGGCTTACAACTCCTTCCCATGTCTCACCATTTCTAGTGAGCAATCAACAGCTCCAACTTCAAGCAACAAACAAACTCTAAGCTGATAGTGTCAACAATGTACTTGCATACCAAATCGGAAATATCAGATCATAAAAAAGCATGGAGGACGGCAAGGCTCTGACCTGCAATCCGCTACGAGTACCAATCGCAATGTCTATCACTTGCATCTTGCACAACAAACCACAAAATCATATCACAAACACTAAACCACAACAGGTGATTATCCGAGAATAGCGATAACCGCAATCAAGAATGCAATGCAGGTAAAGATTGGTGGGTCTGCATTTTATCAACCAAACATAAAGCTTCTTGCTTTATTAAATCTTCTATACAAGTTCAAGGATGATTCAGTAACAGCATTGCAGCAATCACAAAATTCACAATTTCGAAAACTATCATAGCCAAAATCGACAATCAGAAATCGAAAACTACCCTTTTACTGCGCTCTAGGATCGGTCCCGTGCTGCCAAACATACACAAGCTCATCCCAACCAGTACTGGCCAGAAGCCCCTCCACCAACACGCTCATATCCACGCCCACCGCGAACTCCGTGTGGTGGTCGTACCGCGCCACCAGCGCATCCTCCACCATGTAATCCCATAAGCAAACCGACATGTCGTACGAGCACGACATGATCAAGCTCTGCCTGTGCGGCG
The DNA here is from genome assembly GCA_035220775.1 of Malus fusca. NCBI lineage: Eukaryota > Viridiplantae > Streptophyta > Magnoliopsida > Rosales > Rosaceae > Malus > Malus fusca. The sequence continues at coordinate 36,691,696 of CM069068.1, forward strand.
AGAATTTCACCTTCCTCACGGCGTAGCCGTGGCCGTTGAGCACCGACATCGGAACCCTTATGCTCCTCACGTCCCAGACTTTGATCGACTTGTCGACGGACGCCGTGCCGATACAGCAGTCGTCGTACTTGTTCCAATCGCACGCGAGGATCTCGAGCTCATGCGCGGGGATGATCATGGTGGATCCAGGCTCTCGCACGTCCCACACGCGCAGAGTGCAGTCGCCGGAGGCGGAGGCGAATACATCGGCGTGGCGGGGGTTCCATACGGCGGAGTAGACGCAGTATGCGTGTTCCTTGAAGGTTCGAACCGAGGCAGGGCGGTCAACGGTCCAGAGCTTGACGGTGTCGTCCCAGGAGGAGGTGAGGAACGAGTCACGGCGCGTGGGGTTGTAATCGGCGGAGCTGACCTCGCGCGTGTGCTCGTGGAGGGAGCGAAGGGGGTTGGAGGCCGGGGGCAGAGCGGTATCGTAAATCTTGACGGATCCGTCGGCGATGGCGGCGACTAGGAGGGAATCGTGGGACTCAGACCATGCGACGTCGTATACGCCGTCGGCGGTGTCGTAGGAGACGAGCTCGGTGATTGGTTGGCGGGGTACGCCGGGGCCCAGAGGGGCGGGAGAGAGGTCGATGATATGGAGGCGGCCGTTGCCGAGGATGCCGAAGTTTTGAGAGGTGGCGACGGCGAGCCGGGACTCGTAGAAGGGGCTGAACTTGACGGAGTAACCGTTGAACGGAGTTTTGAACACTGGCATTGTTTAGTCCGCGTTTGGCTTTCGATTTTGGGGGTTTCGGAGGCTGACGAGTCCTTCGGATTATTTGGAGTTATTTTTTTTATTTTTTTTATTTTTTTTTGGCGTTTACTTTTTATGTAGTCATCTTCTTGGAATATGGAAAGTTCGTGAAAAATAAGAAAGAAATAAAAGTACACACATCTTTTTTTTGTAAGTGTAAATTACATATTGCCCATTAAATTTCGTCTAATTTTACATTCATAAGCTTTTTAATTTTGAGAATTTTAATAAAAAACTCTCGGTACTGTTTACTTTAATGAAAAACCATATTTTTACATTAAAATGTCAATCTTAGTATTATTATATCGTTAAAACTCAAAGTTTTCAAGTCATTTTCATCAATTTTCCTTTTAATTTTTCTAATTTTATATAACGCTCACGATTTTGATAATTTCTCTGTTATCTATTTAAATAGTCATCACGAACTCATGTCCAACTCAACTTTCACATAAATTAATAAATGATGTGAGCCACTCATTAAATAACACGTGAATGGCCACAAATTAAAAATAAAAATACAACTTTTACAGATTATCAAAAAATTTATATATTCTAAAGGATATTTTGAGAGTTGTAACAAAATTCAACCATAAGGCCTTATGTATTTCTTTTAATAAATAAGATGCTTTTTTAAAGGATGTAAGATAGTAATAACAAAATCTATCCAAACTCAAACGTGAATATCAAGAACTAAAATTACGTCTTAAGTAAAAAAAACACGTTGTCTAATTAACATGACACATAAAACATAAAAAGCATAAAAAAAAACACATTGTCCAATTAACATGAAAAAGAGCGCCGCACATACAACAACCTCAATAACGACAGCCCCCCCTTTAGTGTAAATTCCATAACCCAGCATATAAACAAGAAGCCCCAAGACTCGTTATCAGTGGAAGCCTCCTGACGAGTCCTTCCGATTATTTGGCGTTATCTTTTCTTTCTTTTTTTCTTTTGGCGTTTACTTTTTTATGTAGTCATCTTCTTGGAATGTGGAAAGTTCGTGAAAAATAAGAAAGTGTTGTAGTCATATTGGAATAGGAATGTGATTGTGTAAATTCTAGTAGATATGAGAATGTATCTTATATTCCTATTAGGAGTTGATTACCTATTAAATGTTGTAATCCTAAAGGGAAAGGTTTTTCCCGTAACCCAAACTCGCAGGCCAGCTTTCGCTGGACCTACCCGTGCCACCCCGTAGGACTTTGAGCCTGTTCCGTCTCTGGACCCATGGCCTACAGCCACCCCACAGCCACTCGAGCTTTTTGCTAACGGCACTAAGCCTAATTATTTTTAGGGCTCTATTTTCGATCTAATAATATTATTTTAATATTAGTTAGCTTCTATAATCGACCCCGTATGACCCGATTTATTGAATTAATTAAAAGTGACATGCAGTCCATTAATCTGATAATGAATCCAAAGTTATTGACCTGAAGCTCACTTTTGGACATTAACGATTCAATAATTTATTTTTATACTTTGAACCGTTGACATACTTTCGTAGTCCCGAAGCACTCACACTTGAGTTCCTGAAGCAACCCAAATCCACTACACTTAGTTGTATATTGCATTTTGTGTTCTTGCAGGAACCTCTCTTTTATGAACTAAACGTTCATAAACTAAATTGAACTTGTAGTTTCAAATTTAGTGCCTTTGAAACCCGAAGATTTCATAAAACAATACACCCATGAAAACCCGACGTTTTTAATGAAAACCATGTCTTAGAACTTGAATGTTCTAACTTTGATGCTTATGGATGATTCATTCCCATAATACCAATCACAATCTTGTTCCCTCTATTCAGTGGATTGTCGTACCGTAACAAGTTCGATTTTCCTGATTTAGACGTTTCTAATAGAAACCACTTAATGTGTGGTACAAGACGTGAATCTCCACTTGACTATCAAGAAGCTGAGAAACCATTGAAGCCAACAATGGCATAGAAAAGCTGAATAAGCCTCCACCATGATCTTCATTCGAAGACTTATGCTCAAATCTTTACAAATGGAAATACTTCCCGATCGAGGATTCCATGGCTCTTTGGCTCGCTCCTACAAACTGTCTAATCATGAAAGACATTGTCTGAAGCACACCATGATTATGTCCATGAATGAGTACAATTATGAAGTTTATAAATCTGATCGAATATTGACTAGATAATACTTTTCTCGTTCTTCCATGTTTCTAACTCGCCCCTGAAGCAGTAGTGTAGAAAGCGAAAGTTACCAAATTCTCGAATCTGATTACTACCACAAACGTGAGAGAAAGGTATGGACCCAGTTCGGCTGGAGTCTACCGAATAGTTCGACCCAGTTCGGTCAAAGCCTATCGAATGGTGATGCACTGCTTCGGCAGAGATACACCGAATGGCATATCTCACAATCCAATTTCAAGTTTGTTTTTACAACATATGGTAGAATCAGGGCCAGCCAATGTGTGGCATCATGCTCGAAGCATCATCCTTGGTACCTAAGACCTAAAACTTTAAGAATAAGGGAAAATATTCCTGAACCTTAACCCTGCAGAATCTATTTTCGTCTCGATGGAATAGACCATTGGTTATGCACATATTTGTGCCCCTACCAATGTTGTTAAGGAGTACCATTCTAGTAGTCAATATGTGAGACTAATTTTGCTTCACCAAACATCGTTGGAAGAGCATAATTTTGACATGGATGACCTTGTTGGCCAAATCGCCTTAGTAAACCATTTACTTTGTGAACAATTTTCCATGTTCTTTGATAGTTTGGTGTATGTTTTACTTATGGATAATTTTATTGATATTGTCCTCGAATATGAGTTAATTGAATCATGTTTCTTAATACATGTGACCGATTCAATTCAACACGTGATTAGGTAGGAATGTGGGAAAGTTAGTTGTATGAATGAATGTGTACTACACACACTAACTTTACTCCTAAATCACATTTCTAACAACGACTTCAGGTTTATCCAACCTGATTAAGAGCATTGGCACGCTCCTCGTTGTATGAATGGTACTGAATCACCATTTAAGGGACCTTAAATTCTCCCTGACGTTGAGTTTTTAAGGATATTCGAGATGACAATGATCATAAATGAACCACTGAAGAAAATAGAGTGAAATATCTTTGCACCACCTCCAAAAATGAGCCTGAAGCTTTGATTTAGGGTCAATGGGTTGTCTCCCAACTGAGAACACACCACATGTGGCAGGCCTGAAACTGGGTGATTGAGCAGTTTACTTGTTTTGGCACGACCTTTTGGGACACTTAGGTCGAACAATGATGCTACGATGCATCTCCTTACCTGAAGTAAGGATCTTGTGCATACAAGCACACTTTGCCAAAGCCCGCTCATTTGGGAAATTTATTTCTATATCATTCCTTGCAAAGATACGACATGACTCTCTTTTCACAATGGATTCAAAGGAATATATATGGACTAATCCAACCAAAATGCAGACTATATAAATACTTATGGTTTTGGTTGATGAATCGACAAACTGGTCACATAATTGTCCACACACATTACTGCTAAACCTCATGACCGATTAAGGGTTCACCACCCTACTTATCCCTTAAGGTCCAGGAGAGTTTATATCGACAGTTTTCGATAAAGTATTGCATGTATTTTTGGTTTATAATTGAACATTGAATTCTCATGTTCACCCCAAAGAGCCTTGCCTAATGATCATAAAGCGCAATTTAAATGATCGCCCGAATTTTGGTAAACGTACCAAGTTTTCAGTTTCTGCCTACGGCTATGCAATCCTTGTACGCAGTTATGTTGGTCCGCCTTGAGGCCCATTACCACCCAACCTATATGACGTTACAGTTGGTTACTGTGTACGAACCTGACGATTTTCGTATTTACGCATTTGGGTGAGCATTCCATGTGCCAAGTTGCGCCGCCGCAACGTACCACCATGGGTCCTCAAAGAATGATGTGAATATTTGTCGATTATGATTCTCTTTCAAACTAGCTCTCTTCGAGCCCTGGTATGCGATCTTTTTACCGCTCATTTACGGGTTGTCACTTTAATGAGACAATCTTCCTGCGGGGAGATAATAATGTCAACGTTTCTGTAGAACGGCGGGAATTTGCGTGGACGTTGCCCATTATGTCTCATCTCGATCCTCATACCGCACAAGTGTGATAAGTAAGTGCGATGGATTCTAGCTTTCAGAATGTTGCTCCAGACGCATTCATCTGATCTAGCTAAAGGGACGAGATCATATACCAGCTGCAAACATGTCTGCAAGGATAGACGTACTTAACGGACGTCGAGTCAACATCCCTAGAGGGTGTGCCGCCCCTGTTGGACGGTTTGGTTGCCCATGTTTGACGGTCTGGTACACCAGCGGATAGCCAATCAATCTGTCTTGGCCTTGAGCACGATAGATCATTCGGTTCGTAGGATTCACTTCCCTAGAAGAGGAAGGCACGGCACAAAATGAATCTATACTTGATCGCTGTCTTAAATCATTTCCATTTCATAAGATTAATCCGGATTTCTCCCGAGACTTAAAGTTCTTGGTCCAATATACTAGTTTGGATCAGAAAATGGAATTGAAATGAGATTATCATCGATGATGTTTTCACTTATATGGTAGCTACCGACATAAATGAAAAGCGACGATATCGAACCGTGTTCTGTTGATTAAGTGACAACGTATAACTGATTGGACAACTGAAGTTACAATCCAGGTCAAATTCATTACCAAAGTATGTTTAGATATGTCGTTCCTACACTGCCCAAGGTAACCCTATTGTGTTACAAATGGGAAAGGAAACGTTATGAGATGAATGAAATAGTGCGATATGATGCACGCCTTACAGCTCAAGGTTTCTCTCAAAACGTCATGTGATTGATAGCAGCATTATGAAATGTGGTTAGTGTTTTCTCCATGGGGATATAGATACGGAGATTTACATGTAAGTTCCCGAAGAATTACATGAACTGGTTCAAATAGTTCCAAGCCATGGAACACCCTCTTAACTTGTTTTGAGGCGTTCACTTATGGATTGAAAAATCCGATAAATGTGGTATACTTGTCTAAGTGATTATTTGATCAGTCAGGGATATGAATTATGCCCTTACGTGTTAAACTATGAAGTCTTATTCCAAATTGCTAGAGTTACAGTTTATGTCGTTAACACGAATCTCACTAAGACTCCGGAAGAGCTTGAGAAAACTGCCTCGCACCTGAAGATGGAATTTGAGATGAAGGATCTTAGGAAAATTCATTTATGCCATGACCTAAAGCATTGTTCTAACAGTATTTTGGTCTACCAGTCGAACTATACCCTAAAGGTGTCACTTTTGAGTATACCTTTGATCGTCCATACGTTATATGCAAATGAGACCCTTGAAAAGGTTATGGAATCCGAAATTCCATATCTAAAGTTCAACTTTGCGCTTTTTTGTACTTAGTTCATTGTATTTAGACAAGACATCTCCTTCGCTATTGATCTTGGTAAATATGCAGCACCGTGCCGACATGCAACCACTAAATTGGTATTAAAGACGTACCCTGAAGGTACTACAAATTTGGGCAAATCAAATCCCAACGCATCTTGAATGGATCCAACCCCTTGATCCTCGGAATGATGTTTGCCTTGTTTGTTTTGTTGACGCATGTTACTTTTCAAACCCACACAAGGCAACATCCCCAAATGGTTATGTCTTTACCGTTAGGAATATCACAATATCTTAGAGGTCCACGATATGTCCTTAGTTGCAAAATCTTCGAATCATTACAAGACTCACCTGACTTCACTATGCCACAAGTGAGACATCGTTAGGAGTTCTTGTTGAGCATATTTGAAGTACTTGCGGTTTTCATCCATCATTGAGTCCCAACGACGATCCATGAAGATTATGCCGCATGTATCAACCCGACCAAGCCATGATACATCAACGAAGTCAACACCAAGACATATTGCTTCCACATCTACATCAGCAAAGCATCAGGAGATTGAAGTCATGCAAGCCGATCCCAGACAACCTTGCCGACCTCTACACGACATCACTGCCAAAGTCAACCTTCCAAAAATTTGTCCAAGGAATTGGTATGCCTAACTATTCATATGCAATGCTTATAGTTCTTATTTGGAAGTTATGTCAAACTCAAGGGGAGTATCCAGAAGTATACTCACTTGATCTTAATGTACTCTTTTTTCCTACGATTAGGAGCATTTTTCCCACTGGGTTTTTGCTACCTAACTAGGTTTTAACGAGGCACCCATCTTGGGCTGATCATACCCTTGTGAGCTCTTCTACTTGCGTCCAAAAAACGTATAGTTTTGACTTAATGCAACTTCTAACTTTTCTCCTTAGACTATGGGTTTTTCTCCTACCTTGGGTTTTACCATAGCGAGGTTTTGTGAGTTTTACCTTTTTATGCATTCTTCCGTTGATTTGAGACTCACATTCGCTCATTGTGCCAACGACTTCATCAACTATACTTGCTTTATCACTGAAGACCTGATGCACCATTTACTTGAGTATTTGCACACTCAATAGGGAGTGTTGTAGTCCTATTGGACTAGGAATGTGATTGTGTAAATCCTAGTAGATATTGGAATGTATCTTATATTCCTATTAGGAGTAGATTACCTATTAAATGTTGTAATCCTAAAGGGAAAGATTTTTACCTATCCTACTACTATAAATAAAGGCATAATTGAGTGGAATAACACACACCCACAATTACACATCTCTCTCTTCTTCTCTCTATGCCGCACCTTCTCTCTCTATATGGCCTCCATAATTGTTCAGTAAATTATACCTACAACAGAAAGAAATAAAAGTACATACATCTCTTTTTTTTAAGTGTAAATTACATATTGCCCATTAAATTTCGTCTAATTTTAGATTCATAAGCTTTTTTTATTTTGGGAATTTTAACGAAAAGCTCCATGTATTGTTTACTTTAACAAAAAACTACATGTTTACACTAAAAAGGCAATCATGTTATTATTTTATCTTTAAAACACAAAGCTTTTAAGCTTTTTTCATTAATTTTCCTTTTAATTTTTCTAATTTTATATAACCCTCACGATTTTGATAATTTCTCTGTTATCTATTTAAATAGTCATCACGGACTCATGTCCAACTCAACTTTCACATAAATTAATAAATGATGTGAACCACTCATTAAATAACACGTGAATGGCCGCAAATTAAAAATAAAAATACAACTTTTACAGATTATCAAAAAAATTATATATTCTAATGGATATTGTGAAAGTTGGCCTTCTGTATTTCTTTTAATAAATAAGATGTTTTTTTAAAGGATGTAAGATAGTAATAACAAAAATCTATCCAAACTCAAACGTGAATATCAATAACTAAAATTACGTCTTAAGTAAAAAAAAAAACACGTTGTCTAATTAACATGATACATAAAACATAAAAAGCATAAAAAAAAATCGTTGTCTAATTAACATGAAAAAAGAGCGCCACACATACATCAACCACAATAACAACACCCCCCTTAGTGTAAACTCTAGAACCCAGCATATAAACAAGAAGCCCCAAGACTCGTTATCAGTGGAAGCCTCCTGATACATTCCTTGAATACAAAACACAAATGACCAACTGTGACATGTCTCCCATGTTTTTAATTTCTAGCCCAGCCCTTGGACTGGACCATCGCCATAGGCCTAGGCTACTTCTGTGTGCCTTCCATTTGTACCAGAATGTCCCTATTTGAATTACCACTTCTATTGTGGGCTCACTTTGATATTGGCCCACTTTGCTTCTTCCATTACTCTTGAACTAGGACCACAACTTGTCACCATTAAATGTCCTCCTCATTTCTTATAAATTTGGAGGCTTTTTCTCATTTAAGTTACACATCGGAATAAAAGTTGTTAGATCGTTTAACCTAATGAGGTCTAACGGCTCTTATTCAGACATGTGAAATGTGCACTTTTGATGTGCGGTAGAGAAAACTCTCACAAATTTGTTGGAGATAATCAAGGCACGTAAATTGTTCCAGGCCCTAAATGGCTAAATCTTCAAGGACAAGCCCTCTTGGTTAATTTTGGTTGGCCTAATGATGGAAACTCACCATAAATGTGCTAAAGCCTTACTCTACTCTAGCATATTGATCATGAGTGTGTGGGCAATTGTTGACTATAGATGCATAGTTGAAACACATATTTTGTGCATAAATCACCTAGATTTTTACGAGTGTCTATGTAGAAAGAAAGTTTAACGAAGTTTCAGAAATTAGTTTAAATGTATGATTAAAAAAATAAACTGATATAAGAGAAACATGTCAAACGTGTTTACTCGGTGTCCATTTAGACCCTTAAAATAATACAGGCCTAGAAACATTAGGCTCAAAAACCAACCTAATAGAACTAAAGGAAGCAGCTTCAAGAGCCATAAATGACCGCTCAACAATCTGGTTGGACGATCAACAAAGAGGCCAAGCACCTTCTCATAAAGTACTTCTCAACCATTTGAGGCAAGTAGGCAAACTAACTACTTTATAGCACGAGGCTCCATAAACAGACCCATTATAGATGTCAACTTCAAGTCACATGTTAGCCATCAACGAAAACAAAAACCTATGAAAAGACATAAAGGTTGTCAACTCAAGCGCTCAGGTCGGCATTTCCTCAGCTACTCAAGACTAAGCGGAGCGCACAATACGTGTTAGCCTAGAAAACCTTGCAACTAGTTGTGAGCAACTGTCACTTCATCTATACGTGTCAACTAAATAGAGGAGTCATCAACAAGTTAAGCTTATGTGTTAAGATCATTTGATACTATAGCAGTGGAGTATTTGAGAACCCAAGATCTTTGGGGCTCATTGGAAGCCTATCTAAGGGAGACGAGTACCTCTTATAATCAGTCAAATACACAAGAAAAAAGAAAAGATTACACTATAACCAAACACATCTTGTAACCTATATCCAATACATATACAAACCGCTACAGTAGACACAACCTAGTTTTTAAAGGTGAACCACTTAAACCTTGTTTTCGATTTCTTATAGTCTTTATCCCGAGCCCACCAAGGGCCAACCATACTTGTCTTTTGTTGACCAGATATTTTGAGCATTAACAAAACATAATCGTTAGAGCAAACCAAAAGCCACATATGTTAAAAGAAACACCATAACTCCACAATTCACCAGCCATGGAGAAACCAAATCCAAGAACTACAGTAAAGCACTACCAGAAAAAAAAAAATCACACCTCCCTATGATGTTCTTGCAATTGTTGACGAATTAGTATGCTATGAGTCGTTTCCAACAAATATTAAAATTTTCTCCTCGTAATTATTTATCAAGTGCACAAACGATAACCGCTACAAAAGCTCTCCCGAAAAGAAAAGGAAGGTAGCTTGACCTTGACACAATGAATGAATTCTCCAATAGCTTGATTTCTTGTCGTGGGGCAATCAAACAGGTTCCCGTAATTTTAGAATGGAGTTGAATTTTCAGCTGGCCGGATTTGGACTCTTCCCGAACGACTCAATTAATTATGTTTCCATTTGTTTGGTCTCCATTTACTATAATATATCCTCATATATAATCTCACGATAATTTATGAGAATTGTTATTAGTTTTCCAAAAATCTCATTTGACACTCTAAACTTTCTATAATTAGAAGAAAAATACAGTTATGAGGAGTGTAGAATAAGATTTTTGAAGTGCTAATAACAATTCTCTAATTTATAAACATTTCCAAACTTTTCAGGCACAAATTATTTATTTATTTTTGCAAATTTCCGGTGGACTTTGTGGCCTCCAGATTTGAATTATACCTAATCCACTATTTGAACACCTGCTGCAACCTCGATATAGTGGATATGTAATTTTTGGGTTCTCAACGCTAATTTACAAATATTCATGAAACAATCCAACCCACAAAAGTAATTATCATTGTTCTAAAAATCCTCATCTAGCGCCACCTAAGCCTCATTTAGCGCCGCTCAGGCCTCACCTAGACGCTAGGCGGTTGGCTATCACCCTAATTAATACCTAAGCATTTGAAAATTAAGAAATAGCGCCTAAACCTACTGAGGCGCTCGCCTAGACCACCTAGACACCCGCCTAGCCTGCCCAGACCCGCCTAGACACCCGCCTAGGTTGTGACTTACTTAGACAGAAAAAACTTTCATTTTGCATTTTAGTTTTTTCAATAAATTGTAAGAGACTTGTTGAATACTTAAAGGAACACACATTATATATTTGTTCTCCATGTTTTCATTATGTTCCAATAGCTCATAATATATATGTCATTCCATTTTGTAGTTTATGATGAAATCATATATATTTTAAGTATAAACAGACACTTATTTACACGAAATATAATAGATTTAATTAAATCCGCCTAGTCCGCCTAGACCCCGCTTAGCCGTCAAGGCGCTAGGCCCCAGCCCGCCTCCCTACTAGCACGTAGCGTCTTTTAGAACCTTGGTAATTATTGTTCGGGCTGTTCAGCAAAGGGATGTTTTAGTGGACAGTAATTGCTCGAGTGTATTTCTACTTTTAAAATAAATTGTCCGAGCAATTGACATTAGTTTTTTTAAATAATTAATAAACATATAAATTTATGTTTAATTTGAAATAAGATTTTTGTCATGATTTTGTAATTTCTAATTTTTGTATAATTTTTAATACTTATTTCTTACCTAATTACTATGAACCATTGTATTACATTTTTTTTTTGTAATCCAACACCCCATATTGTGCCACGTGGGCCACAATAGCTAATAAGTATTTTTTATATATTTTTCCTTTATTTCTTAAAAAAAATGTTGAAAAAATCAGGACCATAGGATAGAAATCATGTGCATATCGAATGGGTGAGGGGTGAGTGCGCCTGTAGCGCGGGCCCTAGCACTGCAGGGTTGGTCCGCCACTTGCACTCATGCGCACGTGAAGTCCACGCACCTAACACACACAAAAAATTAATGTGGGTGACGTCACATTCCTTCAGGCGCTAGGTTGGGCGATTATGGCACGAGTGAACAGTCAGGCCTCCTTCTTTTGATTGTAGCCCGACTTGTTTGGGCTGGGGCGGAGCTCCTTTTGTTGGTTTTGGTGGATTGAATCATCCAATCCCCCTTGCAATTGGGAGGGATGAAATTACTCTAAAACGTATAATAATGTTTTAAATTGAACAAATAATATCGTATAAAAAGCTTAAAACATGTAACATCGTATTATTACTCTGAGCTACATCGGTGGTATTCCAAAGAGTGTAAATGAGTCATTGTCGTAGTTTAATTTTCCAATACAAAAATCAAGAACTCTTGTATATGGCCCCCTCCACTCCATAGCTCACATGTTGCCCACTTTAATGGACGGGGCTTGTTGTGGATGGGACATAATTAACTGGCAATTATCAAGCATTTTCGACAGTTTTAACTAGGGGTGTGCTATCTACACACCCTAAATTATTTCTCATACATCATTTGTTAATTTTTATTCTTTGATCTTTTTCAATTCATCCGATTTGACGGCCGAAAATTAGAAAGGTATGTGAGAAGTAAAATGGGGTGTGTGGATATCACACTCCCTTAACTATAGCTTGCATTATTTTCTCATCAAATCTAAAGGTCGGTTCCAAGGAGATGTTCTAATTCTAAAGGGCAATCCATGATAAATTTATACAATCAAATCAATCTTGAAAAAATCTTTCTCGAATAGATTAGGTTGAATAATTTCTTATGGTGTCACATCTTATCTTTACATTTTTTTATTTACTTCCAATAGTATCTCTAAAGTCGTCTTAAGCTAAGATAAGGGAGAAAGAACTATCACCTCTCTCATGAAATCTACCTAATTTTAGAATGAAAAATTAACTCAATTTATAGTGATTTCGAATCTTAAACTTACTTTCATTTGCTTTAAAAAGTTAATATAAAAGTAGGAACCATTCGCTTTCCACATCAAGCATATGTGAGATTAGATCAGAAACCAATTTTATCAATCAGAAGTTCGTGATCAATTGGTACACATTAAGAATATAGAAACGAAGTTATAAACAAATAGTACATAGTATGAACAACACGAATAATTGTAAACTGTTGATTGAAATGAATTCACTGACGGTAGACCTATGATGTCAAGATGATGCAAGCAAAATCCTTTTGCAAAATAGGCAAATACATTCACACTGAGTCAAATCACTTTGCAATCCAAAAACTACAAAGAGATAAAGTTTAAAAGAAGTGATGTATCACACCTCACTTTCCAATCAAAACCACAACCCACATGATGTTGCTTGGGATATTGAAACTTTGAGAGATCACAAATCCCCTCTTTCAAAAGAAGATTTTCACTATGCCGCATTTTCCACGCGATCAAATATTCTGCATTCAAACTAAGTGTGATTTTTATGTGGTTTCAATCATTGACTGACACATATTAAGTTTCCGACAATAAAATTAAGAAAATTAAAATTTTTAAAAACGTGTCAATCAATAATTTGAGTAACAAAGATGCCACACCCATTTTAAACACAAAAGATTTGATTACCCCTTCTATTCCCAATTCACTCCCGAGTCCCAACAAAGCCAATCGATTTCACTCCCTCTCAATCAACCCCACACATACATACAAGTAGACTCCACACGCTAAATTAGAAAATAGCAAAGTAGTTAATCAATCTTGTTATGACACGTGTCAGTCCTCAACTGAAACACTTGAGCTAGGGCACCCCTTTGCTGGCAGTCCCAGTCGTGCACGAACATGTGCCCTCCATAAGGACCCCCAATCCTTTAAAACCAACCCCAAATTATTGAACTTGGTGAAGGAGAAGGAAAGAAAGAGAGGGATGGGGTGGGGTGGGCCCTAAATGATGGATACCAAAAGGGCAAAGTACAGAGGGAGGTGCAATTATTCATGCCATGGATTTCATCCTAAGCTAGTCATAAGCAGATAATTTCCTCATCATCTAGCTAACTCATCCCACAATCAAAAGGTTTAAAAAAAAATGTGAAAATAAAAAAAATGTGAAAATAAAAAAAATGAAATTATTTCAACACGTAAATTTAACACATTTTATAATAGAAATATGAAAATTTCACTTAATTATATTAAAAATGTTAGAACAAATGTATTAATTTTGTGTGTCTAATTATATTAAATAAATCGCCTAAAAGAAAACACTGATAATATATAATAGAGATATGCATTTTCTACTTATATTAAAAATTGTCAAAATAAATATATTAATTTTGTACGTCTAAATAAATTGTCAAAAAAATTGGAACTATTTTATAAAACCATCATTTGTTACAATCACAAAAAACAGAAAAGGGTTTTTAATTAAAGAGACTTCTGTATTCTCTCTTTCATTCACTACTTCCCTCACTTCCTCTCTCTCTCTCCTCTCTCAATCTATGAGAGAGACCATTGGAGGGAGAGAAAAAACATAGCTAGCTAGAAAGCAGGGGCAGCAGCAGGCAGCAGGCAGCAGGCAGCAGCTAGCCATGAAAAACACCATCAGGTGCTGCATCTCTTGCATTCTTCCATGTGGAGCTTTGGACGTGATTCGAGTCGTACACTCTAACGGCAGAGTCGAGGAAATCAGCGGCACAATCCGGGCCAGCGAGATCATGAAGGCGTACCCTAAGCACGTCCTCAAGAAGCCCTCCTCGTCGGCGTCCGATCACGACGGGGTCGTTCCCAAGATCGTGATCGTTCCGCCCGACGCGGAACTCCAACGAGGAAAGATTTACTTCCTCATGCCGATGCCTGCCTCTTCGAAGACGTCCGAAAAGACGGGGAGGACAAGATCGTCGTCGGCGAAGAAGAAGCGAATCAAAGACGCCGAAAACAACAACGTCACCAACAACGACAACGTTGTTTTGAACAGCATCGCCATGACCAACCTGTTGATAAATGATCGGTACTTGAGCGAAATACTGTCGGAAAAGCATTCGTCGCAGCGGGATCGGCGGCGAGGACGTGTTGGGGTTTGGAGGCCGCACTTAGAGAGCATTTGTGAGTCACCAAGTGATGTGTAATATTGGCGGATTTTCATTCTTTCGATCTTCTTCTTCTTAGTTTTATCATTTGTCTTGAAGGTTCATATATTTTAGTAGGGTTTGCAAAAAAAAAAAGTACTACTGCCAATTCTTTCTTTTTTCTACGTCTTTTAATTTCCTTAATTTTCTGCCTTTTTCTTTGTTTTTTGTTTCTTGTTTTGTATATATAGAAAAAAAAAATAGGGAAAGAAGAAATAATAGGCAAACAAGTTCTATGAGAGGGTCTCAATCATTGGCTCATGGTAATTAATCCGTATGTCTGTCTGTGGTTTTTGTTTAATTATTTCATGCAATGGATATTATGAAATCTAATTAATCTTGTAATTTTTGGAGAGGGATGAAGATCAAGAAACTAAATTGTTCTGGTTTTGCCTAACTCTGTTTTCTTTCTTGTGGAAGGAGGAGTTTTTTCTTCTTCTTTTTTTCTTTTATCAATGTGGAAGGAGAAGTTTATCTGAGGAAAGAGACTACTGTGCTGCATATCATACATATGGAAATGAATTAAAGTCGCAAGGTGTGATTGAGATATGATTATAGAAGTGGCATTGGAATATTTGATTTGCTTTATATCTTTATCTAAAATTATCTCTAAAATTGGCATAACCTCTCATTTGATATTTGAGATTGTCTAGCGTCCAACTATTTTGGTCATTTTGGGAGAAATCTCGTTAAATTGAGGTTATTTTTGTCAAATCAATCATTCTCCTTAAACCGGTGGATTCTTCAATTTAACAGATATTTTTCACAGAATGAATCAGAATGATTGATGATGGACAATCTCAATGATCATTTCTATCCATTTGAGACTATTTTGACTAAAAAACCAAATGGAAATGATCATCCAGCACACAAGGTTGTCATCTGTGTCGGTAATCCTTTTATGTTGGATATTGATGTAATGATTACTACATATGTACATCAGTAGCTAGCTAGTTCTCATATTTTGTGCGAACACAATCACAAATATATTGTAATCGATCCATGCATTATCATATGCGTGGACAACAAATTTATATTGTAGGTATCGTACCTACGTCGTTATAATGAACATGAGTACGTTTTATTACACTACATTACGTTTGGTGTTCCAATTACACAAATAATTCCCATACGTAAGTCAAATATGAAGATATGGATCGAAAATTAGTATGATACTAAATGAGATAAATAAAATTTATGCATCGTTTATTTTTATGAATTATATTACCGATTACATCTCCGTATTAATAGTAAAGTTGGATTATAGCATCAATTGTTATGAACTTATGATGATGATGATGATGATGATCAAGGTCATCTTGAGGATGGAAATGATAGTCCCCACATAGCTTTTTCCACCACATATAGGATAATGCAAATGTAAGCTTTGCACTAGCTTTCAAGTGGGTATATGGCATGTCTTTAAGCATGTTGTTCTCTTTGAGAATGATTAATTAGATATAGAGATGGTGCGAATGGCATCCTGTAAAGGTAATCACAGTAGGGTTTGACCTTTTTTCTTGACATTGGCCGGTGGCAGAGGCAGATGGTTGAGCCTTTGAAGAGCAACCCCATGTTCCGATCCCCATATATGAATTTCCTGCACCTGGCAGTCCCACCATCTGGGGCCAACCAAAAAAGGCATCGCAGAGTTCAGATATATGATTGAAATTGTATTATCTCGTTCACTTGATCCTTTTGGCACATGTCAGACAGCTTTGGGTTAATCTTCTTGCACCTATATGCAATAGCGGATGCAGAATTTATACTTTGAAGGTCATAGTGGTAAATACAAATTTTTTTAGTCAGGAATTGAACGCGAAGTGCGTAAAAAAAATCAATTTATTCATTTGGTAGCTTGTCATGCATATATCAACAGATATCAGCATATGCTAAAACAATCTGATAAGTGATATAGAAAAAACTTGTTGAGTGTTGTCAACGCAACATGTCGAGATATTATAGGATGCATTACATCAAACATTTAGTAGGCACAAAAGGAACTTGTACCAAACATTCGTAGAGTCCTCGAAAAATCTTCGCATATATATTTTCTGGACTCGGATGGTCGTGGGACCTTGGTTCCTACTTCCATTGGCCCTTGCCTATATATACACGACATATAAATGATGCTTACAAATTTACAATGCATCATATATAGGGTTAGGGTTACGATAGAGCGACACTCATTTGTTTGACACAATTTGGTAAAAGTCTACTACATAATGTATGTCAACAAACAAACTATTTATATTTAAATTTGTCATTTATAGAATCATAGATTATTGTTGCAAAAAGTTTAAACAAATCCAAAATCATTAAAATATTCATGTAGTATAGAAGATGGACAGATACAGTTTTGCAAAGAAACACTAAAATAATAATAATTCAATCCAAATTTCATATAGTTTCGAATTTGGGTGATTTTTAGTAGACATGATCTTTAAAAGAAGAACTAAAAGATAAACAGTTGGATCGTTGTAATACATGATAACGTAAACTCTACAAAATATGTGTCAAAATGTGTATCGATGCCCCGTTCCTAACCCATACATATGTATTTTTGATAATTTAGAGCAGAATTATTGAAGGAAAGGTACGTGACTTAAATGTGAAGATATGTATAACTAAAAAAATCTTCTGATACTGTAGTTGAAACAGTAGAATAATAGATTAGACAAATATCAGCTCCCACTGAAAGCAATATTCAACCCATCATTCGTAGTTGAACATAACAAATTTATTAACAATTCACAAAAGTAAATAAATAATGAAAATGCCTTGCTACCAACTTTCTAAAACTAAACTCTTCAATTAAAGTGGACCATGCAGCAATTGACCCATACCCATAACCAGAAGATCATAAAGATTAAAAAGGGCAACCTCAAAATAGTAAGGTTCTTTGCTTTGGGATGGTTACGAATGAACGTTTATCGTACGCACTTTTATTCTTATTTTGCAAACAGACTGTTTTTACAACTTGAACTCGTAACTTTTCGGTCATAAAAACAATTTCAAAAAAATTGAAAATAAGCAAGATCACAAGAGAGTAGAGAGGATGATATATTTTAGGGCCAACTATATATAAATCTCCTAAACTATTGTATTGCCCATGTTTCAATAGTTGTAATACATTTACAAACTAATATAAAAATGACAAACTCTACATAAACCATTGACACCGTCCACATAAATTTGTCCTCGTCAACACAAAACATGCACTTGTTAGGCTGAAAATTAACATTTGTACTCACAGAAGGATTGACGAAATAGTTTAATTGTTCGTTTGAAAGTGCTTTTAAAAATAATTGAAAATGTTTTTGGTGTAATTAATTTTGGGTTTTAAAAGCATTTAAGTGTTTTTTTAAAGAAGCATCAGATATGTGCTTTTTGCAGTAAGCACTTAAATGTTTTTCCAAAATACGTACACTTGAATTTTTAATAAAGATTGATTTAAAAATTATTTTCAGTTATTTTAAAATTACTTCTAAACGAGTTCTAAATCTAGGGTTTACAGTGGATGAGTCTGTAAACTGTATTACTATAGGCAATAGTTTAGGGGTTTTATATGTTATTTGATCCCATATTTTACTTTTGCATAAATAAACATAAACAAATGGGAAAGGAACAAATTGCAGTTCTTCCTCTTTCTCTTTTATATTCGAAACGGCGCCTCACACTTTTCATCGATTACAAGAACCACAGAAGGGCTGGTCGCTTTCTCCACCTTTTGCTTTCATTTCTTTGTGACATATAATTTTAGTTTCTTTGCATTTTAATTGTTGTTTATTTATTTATTTATTTTATGTGCTAACTGTGCCCACTATTAGACATGAGAAACGAGTCATTGTGTTTGTATTATTTTCATGTTACATTTATTTTCTGAACATATTGTATTATGTTAAATTTTTATCCTAATGACTTCTTACAAGTGATCTGATGACAACCCAATTTGTTAACGGGTCATGTCAGGTTAATGAGTTTTGCAAGAAATTGTCATGCCTAATGTTTACATTTTGAAAATCATTTACGTATCATAACCATTATCTTAATGGATTATTGACGTGTGACCAGCTAACAATCCGAATCGTTAATTAGTAATATGAACGATCCGACTCGTTAATAGTTGACCCAAAACTAATAATTTTCATATTATTTATTATCAGTTCACGGATCGTATAAAAAATTGTCGGACTTACCCACTATACACAAACAAAGTAGTAAGACCCACTCCCATGTTTGTCTATGAAAGTGTGTTTTATTTTCGTTTCTAGTAATTTTATTTCATTAATGCCATGCGGACGTACACAGTTCGTTCACTCTCATTGTGTGCAAACTCGGACTTTAGATGTGGCAGATTCTACCAATTCTCAGCTCTCAGCCAAAGGACATTAATATGGCGTCCTTCAATGGAGCCCTGATAATTGCATGAGTTTATTTATTACGATGAAAAATTACGTTGTCATTTTTTAATACGTTTGATATTTCTATTCTAAATTAAATTAAATGAAAAAGATGTTTAAATTCAAAATGTAGTGTAAGTTTTCATTTAGGGTGAATAACATTTCTCCCACAAGTATGATAATTTGCTAATTAAGAACAATTTTCATGTGTGTTTGGTATATTATAACAGACTATTATAACGCGGGATAAATTTCTCTACTCTTGTGTCACTGCCCTTCTCTTTCGATCTCCCTCGTTGTCATTGCGGCTAGAAAAATTATTGGAGAAAGACAAATTGATCGACATACAATAACATGTGATGAATATCCGCCACACTAGTTCAAGATATACACGATATTCATGGCTTTTTTGGGTAAAGCTTATCTCAACAACTCGAAAGTTGGTAGAAAGTTGGCATAACTTGTCCCGTACGAACAAAGACTTGTAAGTTGTAGCAAATTTTCCTACTACAATCGTGCAGCAATTAGCTAGTGTTTGAACTTGTTAGCTGAAGTTGGGCACGCAATCAGCAAAGTTTGATAGTTTAAGACACCAAGTTTGTTTCTTGAAAAGTTAAATAGAGATCTCAAAAGAGAAGGCCTTACGGAGAATAGATTCTCATTTTTTTTTATTAAAACAAGAATTAGTTATGGGCTCACGTCACATTGAACTTTAACGATCTGAACCGTCTATTTTTCAAGTTGCACCTCTTAGATCATCTTTGCATTAGCCAAATCAGAAATAAATAAAAAAAAAGTAAATTATAGTTTGCAGTAAAAAGAGTAAAGAAAGAGATGGGTTAAGTGGGTGGGACGGTAAAAAAAAAATCCGATATGGCGGAGAGTAATGCGATGGGGAACGGACCGAGCCGAGCCGGTAAATCCATCGAAGCCACTAAAGCCTTAATGACATCGACAACAAACCCTCACGCGCTCATCCCGGCGACCTCCCTCCTACACTCGCGCCTCATGCGGCCGGCGCTCTGCTCCCACCGACGCGACCCCTTTACTCCCTAACAACACCCACCCTCTCTCTATTCCCACCCACTCCCCAATTTTCCCACACCCAAAATCCACCCTTCCCGATGGGCGACCTAACCGACCTCCAAATAACGCCGTTCAATGCCGGCACCACCGCCTCCACCCCGCCCTCCTCCAAACCTCGCCCCATGCCCGTCCGCGAAGACTGCTGGAGCGAGGACGCCACGTCCACTCTCGTCGACGCCTGGGGCCGCCGCTACATCGAGCTTAACCGCGGGAACCTCCGTCAGAAGGACTGGCAGGAGGTCGCTGACGCCGTCAACGCCCTCCACGGCCACACCAAGAAGACCCACCGGACGGACGTCCAGTGCAAGAACCGAATCGATACTATCAAGAAGAAGTACAAGGTGGAGAAGGTTAGGGTTTCGTCCTCCAACGGAACCCTAACCTCGTCGTGGCCTTTCTTCGAGAGGCTCGACGCTCTCATCGGATCTAATGTCAAGAAGGCGTCTCCTTCGTCTCCTTCGCCTCAATCGCCTTCGCTGCCGGTCGCCGTTCCGTTGCCTTTGGGGTACCGGAAGACGCCGTCCTCGGCTCCGGTGGTGACGGCTGTGGCGCTTCCGCAGAAGCGGTCGGCATCGACTGCGGCGCTCGACGAGGGTTTCTTCAGGATGAATTACTCGGCCGTGGCTGCGGCTGCGGCTGCAGCCGCTGGGGCTGAGGATGAGGACGATGAGGATGAGGATGAGGACGATGAGGATAACGATGAGGCCGATGAGGAGGTTGAGATGGCGAGGGAGAGCGGAGGAGAGGTTGGAGGCGGTGGAGGAGGAGGAGAAGGGTTGAAGAGATTGGCGAGAGCGATTGAGAGCTTCGGGGAGGTGTATCAGAGAGTGGAGGCCGAGAAGTTGAGGCAGATGGTGGAGTTGGAGAAGCAGAGGATCCAATTCGCCAATGAATTGGAGGTAGAGAGGATGAGGATGATCATGGATACGCAGGTCCAGCTCGAACGGATTAAGCACGGCAAGCGGTCCGGCTCTAATGGTGAGGCAAATCTCTCATATTTCTTGTGTGTAAATTGTAGGATTGTTTTTGGTTTGTGTTTTTATTGTTAAATTGATTGGATTGTTTGATGTTTGATGTCTTTGTGTAAACATGGTAGAGCTTAATTTTATATAACTTGTGAGATTTCATGGTAGTGGCCTGAAAGGGCCTTCCTTGAGTTTGAAGCATCTGTCAATTTTGAAGATCCAAACGTTACCCTGATTGGGAAATTTAGTTAGGGTTCTTGCTCGGAAGTTTGAACTGCGCCTTGGCAATGTAGTAAAACAATGATCGATTGTTGCGTTGCATATGTAATTGGAAACTGTTTGCTTGTGTGCTGCCCCCAAAGTCTCAGTTCCTCCTCTGTATTGTAACACGAATGTTGTTGTGGTTGTTTGATTCCTAGACTTTTATGCACTTTACCTTTCTGGCTAGTATTCTTAATGTGATTAGGAGGGGATACATTTTGTTGTGTGGGTTTCACAGGCTTCATGTATGAGAGCAATGTTTCAGAGATATGGAGAAGTTTGAATTATATGGAGGAATTTCAATGCTTTGTCCTAGGCTTAACTTAACTTGAACTAAGTTGTTTTGATATTGTTTTTAATTTTAGGAACAATGGGAGTTAGATAGCAACGATAAGTATTCTATGGACGCAAAATTCGTTTGTCTAGGGGTGGGAGTAGGTTGAGCTTTTTCATAGTTGTTGGGTGGAGCATCTGCCTGTTGGTTACCCCTATTCTCTTGACCCATGGTATGATAACCGGGTCTCCCTGGGATTCTCATGCATTAAGCACTCTGGTCATCATCATTCTCTGCGTGAAATTTCATTAGTTCTAGGAACTTGTTGGTTAATGTTGTATCAAATATCTTGATAATAATATGAAATGTGTGAAATGTCTAGTAATTTACAGGATTTGTTTCATAAGGGAAAATCTTCTAAATTATACAAGTGAAGAAACATGCTTGGTTACCTTAATGCCACCTTACATTGCATTCTTCTCTTACTTCCTCTTATTTTTACATTATAATTCCACTAAGTTGATTTCACGAACACAACTTATCTTGGCCTTGATGTTGTCTATAACGTTTCTTCGTGGATGTAAAAGTTTGTAAAGTTGAGCTCTGAGATTTTATTTATTTATATTTTAATTTTAGATTTCTATCAATTTGTATTATGAAAGAACATAAAACATGTAACTTGAGTCCTTTAATTCATTAATGTCTCAGCCCTCTCGCTCACTCTTCCATCAGTGTGCCGTCTAAGATTTATATCTCATTTCTGTGTTAATAACTTTATGACTGCTCTCAATGTTTAGATTTAGAGAATGTTAAAAGCATCAGTTTCCGATTGCATAGAATGGCACCTTTCCAGGAGGGCAACATACGGAATGTTTTTAGCATGCCATTTATGCATAGCCTCATTAAGGTTCTGAATCACATGCTGTCTGATCTTTCTTGGATAACTTGATTGGCTAACATTGATGTAGTTAGTGCATGTTTCTGCCCCATACTTCCCTACGATATACAAGAATACGTTGCCTTGTTTGAAAATTTGTGCTTTATATTTCTGGTAACATCTGAGTGATTTCGATGGGAAACTTGATAAATTGATACAGAAAAGTAGAACTCCCCGAACCCCCAGATCATACAGCATTTTTCCTACTTGTTCTGGTCAACACAAGTTTGACGTTTAAACTATTTTACTGCACAGTTTTATTGTGTGATGTTTAGAGGGTCATTGATATTCAAGTTGAAATACATGATCTCTCGGTTGGCGCTTCTGCTCTTGGTACTCTTGAATTATGATATAATCATGTGTAACCTGGGTTAGCTCTTGTGCTCTTGATTTCGGTTTTGTTGCAAATTTGATTTCTAACAACAGTTTTATGGTTCTCTCTTTTACAGATGTTTACAGCTAGCTAGCCTAGTGCCGGAGAAGCTTTAACGGTAAACTTACGTGAGGGAAGCGTTATGTAGCATCTTCTTGATTATCCTAGGAAGTACATATTGTTGCAGCTGATGATACTGGACCTGAGAGAAACTACTGGCACCAACAGTCCCGGGTTTTATTTTCGGCTCTTTTCATGTCCTTTTTTTTCTTCTTTTCCAAAATTTACTATTATTCTCAACCATTCGGGAACAATATAATTGTCTTGTTAGTTGTACTCAGCCTTAATCTGGTCCAGTGAATTTGCTTAATATTAGTTAGCATTTTTTTTTTGTTTGAACTCCAGAAATCTAGTTGTCTTGCGATATATAAAATTAGTAGTTAACTTGTCTTTGAATGTGTTTTCTTTTGCTTCTCCTGGCTTACCGTCCCTTCATCCCTTTGTTTGTTTACACTGTTTTGGTTCTTGGGCTTCTTTATATATCCGTTCTGGACCCCAAGATTCACTCACAAATACTACCAATGTAAATAAATTCAAGGGAACTTTTATATATTCGAGTTTTTAGTGTATGGGATGATGATGATATTCAATCTCGAAAGAAAGTTGTTATTGGCAATCCAAAAAGGTCGTCGAGCACTCATATATAGTGAAAAAAAAAAAAACAGAGAAATGAGAACTTGAGTGAGTCCCATCCAACAGATTAACTTAATTGTCTCAGTTCAAACGACAATACTTGAATTCAGCCAGAGAGCGCACTTTTATATTATGTAAACATACTTTCTTTTATTTTTGTACATAATCAATAATAGAAAGTGTTTAGTTTCTTAAACATCACTTAAAGATCATATTTGTAAAAAAATCAGTCAAATTAGAGACTGTTTAGTCATCTTTAACTATCAAACGAATTGACGTTTTTGTTAAATATTAAGATCATCAGGATGAATCGTTCATTTATTTGATACATATGACTGACTAAATGATCTCTAAATGTAATTGTTTAACAATGATTTTTAAGTAATAAACCGTCCCCCGTAAAGGTAAAAATTCATTAATCACAATTAGACGAAGAATGCATTACCACTTATATAAAAACACATGGTGTACCACCACCCTCTTCTCGTAATCAGTGCAGGCAGGTAAGAAGGCAGGTCACCATCTAGCTAATAAAATGGCCAATATATTCCTCCGCTTAGCCTTTCTTTTAACTTTGGCCATTTGCTCCTCCCAGCATTTTCCCGCCAACTTCATGAAGACCAAACCATGCTGAAAAGGCACAAAAACTGGATAGCTCGAATAAACGTGTCACAAGGATGCAGAAGAGAAGCAGAAGCGATATAGGATATATTCAAAGATGACGTCGAATTCATTGAGGATTTTAAATTAACAAACGCTTGCACCAGCACTACACACTAAGCATAAATGAATTTGCAGACCTGACCAATGAGGAATTTCGAGAACATTCGTGTATTACTGGTTACAAGAAACAATCCTCCAAAGCCTTTGTGTCCAAAGGTGCTGCAGCTGGTTTTAAACATGGTAGTGTGACTGATGTGCCACCTTCTGTGGATTGGGGAGAAGAAGGCATCGTGACACCTATCAAGGACCAAGAAAATGTGGTGAAAATAACATGGTATTGATGACTTATGTTGTTTCAATGGTACATGAATTCAGCAGCGGCAGAAGAGGCTAATCAGCACAAACCGGAAACTTAATCTGTGGATTGTGACACAACAGGTGAAGATCATGGCTGTGAAGGTGGTCTAATTGGACATTGTTTTCCAATTCATCCAACAAAATGGGGAGTAGATCTGTAGATGGAAATAGATGCAACACTTGGAAGCCTGCATCCCAAAGAGACTCCGCGAACATACGACTGACCGAGTATGTGCCTAAACAAACGAATGCTTTGTTGCAGGCTGTCGCCAGTTTTTGTTGCCATTGATGCAAGTCGATCTGCTTTCCACCTTTATTCGAGCCGTTTGCTCACTGGCACTGGAACATGCAACTTAGTAATGTGCTTTTAAAAAAAGTGGGTATAAAAAAAAAATGAGCTCAAAAAAGTGTTTTGTAAACACTTAAAAACAGCTTATTTTCACAGTTTTGGGTGAAAAAAAACTGAAAACGTGAAGCAGTAAAAATGTTTTTTTTTAAAGCACAGCAATACCAAACCAACCCTTAGACCATTTTTTTACCGCGGTTGGATACGAGACTAGTAGTGATGGGACTAAAGATTCTATGGCGTTCATGCCAAAGGAAGGACTCAGTGGCATTGGTCTATACATGTTCTCGGCTATTTTCAGCAATTGATTTGTACCAAATATCAATATGTAGAAGAATTTGGTTTGTCCTCTTCTTCTTCAAATTTCAGATTCATAGACAGCAACTTTTTTTTTTTTTTTTTTTTTTGTTAACAAACGATACTATTTACACTGAAAGGGTGAGGGAGTAGGATAAGCTTTGTAATGGGTTTACCACAATAATATGGTTTAACTTTATTTTTGGTGAGAATCAAATCGATGACCTTACTCTTCAAATTTCAGATTCATAGACAACTTTTTTTTTTTGAACAAACGATACTATTTATACTAAGGGGTGAGGGAGTGGGATAAGATTTATAATGAGTTTGCCATAATAATATGGTTTAATCAAATCAAAGACCTTATTTACAAGTGAAGAGGAATATCACTAAACCGTAATATTAAGTGGTCATAAACAACAACTTTGGTACCTCACCAACCATATTCATGACACCAACTCTAGGACCAACTCTATTCACATATCAACGATATTGCACCAAAAGACCCCTATTTTCTTAAAACTGCAATTAGGCCCCCTCCATTGGGACCCTCATAGGGTGGCCGCCTGGCCGGTTTTGGGGTGGGTGTGTGTGGGTGTGGTGGTGTCACTTGGATAGAGAAAAAAAGTCCTATCCACCTCTTTGCATGTAATGAGGTTTTAACACCTCACTAACAAATTCAACACCGTAACCTTAAACCTTTTGCATGCATCCCTTTTCACGCAGTTGTGAATAACAAACTTTTACTGTCACAAATTTTATAATTGAAATGTTTATTATTTTAATTATTTAAATATCATATCAATAAAAAAAAACAAATCAAATTGAAGATCGTTTAGTCATTTATATTTATAATCAACAAGTAAAAATTACAGTTCATGATGAAAATCTATTTATTTAATATATATATATGACTAAACAATCTCTAATGATCTTTAAAATAAATAATAAATGATCCCAACTATGAAAGTGCAAGATACAAATTTGTTAATCACAATTGAATAAACAATGCGTTACACCTTTGAGATAGACCAAGTATTATGGATACATGGTGTGGCTCATTGTCATCTTTCTCCTTCCGCAATTCTGGGTTTAAGTCAGAAAATCATTGTAGGCACGTAGAAAGGCAGGTCTTCATCAAGCACTATCATGAAAAGGACAAGCTTAAAACAAGCATTTTATCTATAAAATCCCAGATGCACATTGAAGTTTTGCACCCAAATATCAAAAGATAAACATACCTTTAATTATTCGTTCCCATTATTCGTGCTTAATTATATTCCATGGCTCTCACAAACCTACAAGGCCAACACCTCTTCTCAGCCTTTCTTTTAACTTCGCCATGCCATGCCATTTGCTCTACCCAAGCATTTTGCCCCCAGCTTGAAGACCAAACCATGCTGAAGAGGCACCAGAACGGGACGGCCCGATTCCAGCAGGTACGTTTATTAGGATGCAGAAAAGAAGGAGAGGCGATACATGATATGCAAAGATAAAGTGGACTTCAATGAGGTGAAAATCATGGCCGTCAAGGTGGTCTAATTGGACAGTGCTTTCCAATTCATCCAACGCAATGGGTCAACACTCAGAAGTCTGCATTCCAAACACTTTTAAACGGGTACGTATGTGCCATCGCGGACCAGCCAGTTTCTGTAGTCAATACTAGTAGTGTGTTCATCATTATTGCCTTAGACCATGGTGTTACCTCAGCTGGATACAAGACTAGTAGTGATGGACTAAGCATTGGCTTGTGAAGAATTCTTGGCCCCTTGGGGCACAAAATGGAGAGAGTGGATTATGGGGCATTCATGCCAGAGGAAGGACTCTATATAGAGGGCTTTTTGTCTAATGGAGTGATGAAAGATGGAAACGATAAGCCACGTGGACTAGCCCCGGTGCCAAGGGTGGGTAAAGTGATGGATAGGAGTATGCTCGGTACAAAAATCCTCTAATGTAACAAAAAAAGGGAAGAAAAGAAAATGATAATGTATAGAGTGGGTAAATTAAGACTAGATAGTTAACTTAAGGCTAATTAATAAAGCAATCACTAATGTGATATTTGCCACCCGAAGATGAGCAACGTTGCTCTTGTACCTGTTTAATTTATGGTAGCTGTAACAGATCAGAACCAGCCATGCATACTTGATATATGAAAAAGTCTAAGGATATATATATGGAACTAGAAATTAGAAAGTACGGTGTTCGTTGCTACAACTTCAAATACAAACCGTATAGCTAGCTTTCTGTACGTACGTACACAGTAAACATTATTTAGAACAAACTAGCTAGCTAGAACTATATTTTTCAGAGAGGGAGAATAAATACATTATATATGATGAAGAGATGAGTCTTTTCCATTGATAATGCTCCATTTCTACATCCATCGCCCACATATGCATCCCAGTTGAGCTCTTGTAGTGGTCCTGCAATGGACATGCATAGAAAACTAATGAAACAATGTCGTTAAATTTCATAACGAATTAGTTACTGGTTAAACATGATCAATGCCATCAAATTTAATTACAGAATTTCACTACATCATAACCAAAAATAATTCACGATATCATATATTAGATATGTAGTCTCTTCTCTCTATCACTCTTCTCAAGTGATTTTTGTAGAATTACTTCTTTGTCACGGTGAGCATCTCCGCCCCCCTCTATCTCTTTTCTTGCGTGACTAACACTGTGATAGGAAAGGTATTTGTCCCCGACTGTTTTTGGTCTACTGCATTTTTGCTTGTTGACAAGAAATTGTGTTTAACATGTTCAACAAGAAAGTGTAATAAACCTCTCCAACTTCCAGCGCTAATATACCGCGTGGCTTGAGCCAAAGTTGTTTGTGTAACTTATATTGGGTGATGTGAAAGTACGTATTATGTGATATTGTTGAGCCTAATATGTGGAATGCTTGCTCTACTACTACGAATTACAACATCCAACCGAAAACCAATTACCAATTGGTGGAGAATTAGGCTTAACATTATATAATACTGTGCAAGACTTTAAAGGTCCTGATATGATACTCTCTCAACATCAACTGGATCTAAGAAAAGAGTTCATGGCTAGCTAACAGAAGGAACTTTCTTATTAGTGAACACCAAGTGATCAATGTTTAACTTTTCAAAGGTAGAAACTTATAAATTTCGATGTGTAAAGATGAAGACCATGGTTTTGGTCTCTCGATGGATCCTTGGGATTTCGTGCAGAAAAGAGTTGGTATTTGTGGGGCAAATACAACTGCCTCACGAGAAATTTTTAATTGTGACGGAAATACAAGTGGTATACCGCGTGTTTTAATAGAAGTGGTGAGAAATTTTATTTTTTAAGTTATTAACTTTTTAGCACACATATCTCACTATTTATATAGTAACACGTGGTGTACCATCCTGTGTACCGATCACACTGAAAAATCTCTCATTGCCTCAAGGGAAATAAGTTATCATCTAACCTTGAGAATATATATTAATTAACTGACTACCTAGCATATTGGCCTAATAACGATTACTTCCCCATGTCTCCTCCAAATAAAAACATTAACAATTTGGATGTAAACAATACCAATCTTAACTTTGAATCTCAGTGCATTGTTACTAATCACTCGTACATAAACTTATTGGGCATGTTTCAGACTGTTTATCAAAGAGTTAAAAGTCTTTTTTAACAACAAAAATACTTCTGACCACGTTTGGAAGAAAAGGTAAAAACGTTTTTGAGATGTAGTAGTACTTTGTGAATTAAAGCACATGTTTTTACATGAAGCATAAAAAAAATCTAGAAGTACTTAATACAGAAGTAGTCTAATTGAACACTTTTTGCCACTTAATGAATGTGTAATTTTAGCTACTAGCAAGCTATAGCTTGACCTTGCCGATTGATGTCAATTAGCTTTTCATATCAACTTCAAATGGCCATACAAGAAGCTTGGAAAATTGAATCCGGTCATTTTTTGTGGACTCCAAATTCCAATATTTTCCAGTGCTCATTGTCTCAAGATGGACACACACACACATATATATTAAAACAAATTAGGAAGTACTGAAGCCATGTATAGAGTCAATCATAGGAAGAAAAAAAATTGCTTGGAACATTGTTTAGTTATGATGCATAAGCAACAAAGCTAATTAATCACTTGAGTTTATAATTAATGGAACATATAATCCTAATTGTGTGGAATACAATAAGATTAAGATAACTAATACAAAATACGCGAAGATCTCATATATGCATACGATTGAATCATTGATGCATACCTCAACCAAGATTTTAGGACGCACCAGTGATTATATTTAAATTTAAGCAATCTAGCTAAGAAAGGCAACGAATTCTTTAATTAATTAAGGGGTGTGTTATCCACACACCCCTTTTTACTTCTCCCAAACCCCTTATTAATTTCTGTCATTTGATCTTCTTCAATTCATCCGATCCAACGGCCGAAAATTAAAAGGGGTGAAAGAAGTAAAAAAAATGTGTGTGAATATCACATCCCTTAATTAACAACTAAACAAATCATATGTCAACCAACACACACACACACACACATATATATATATATGGTTTTGGATCCATCACGAGAATGATATATTGTTGCATGCATCCATACAATACATATAAATACAAAAAAGGGATTTGATTGGGGAGAATCATACTATTTTGTATAATGAGAATATACACACACATCAGTTTCAGCAATATACGTACGGTAATCCTTACGTCCAGAGTATAAGACTCATGAAAGGATGTACGTTTGTATGATATAATCACAATGTATGGTGCACCCATGGGGAGCACTAAATCGCACAGAATCACAAAAGACCCCAAAACTAATGAAAAAAAAAATAAGAAAGAGAGTATATATAAACACAAACACACAAGCAAGATAGACATTTAATATTAAGGACAAAACAGAAACAGAGTTTTGTCTGATTGATTGTGAGAAAGAGAGAGAAAGTAGTCTTGCCATCAAATATAGAGAGTGGTCATAGATGTGATCAAGTAAAAGGTACCCACCTCTACCAAATTAAATAAGTTCTTCATCGATATCACCCAGTGCACTATTAAGCTATAGGCTGTAGAGCCTGCAGTAACTAAAGTTCGATCTTGCAAATTAGGGTTGTTTGGGATTAGGGTTTTATGATGAAATTGAGATCTCAGTCTCAAATTTTAGTCAGAATTTTGAATCGTATAAATTTCAAATTAATTAACCTATCTCCTCCATCTATCCTTTCAGTTTGAATTCCCTTTTTCAAGAATTGTTTAAAACTCATTTAACATAAAGCTGATCATGAATTACCATGACCAGGTATATATCTACAGCAGCAGATCGAGAGTAGCTACCATATGTATATATAGTACTTGACGATAGGGTAACAAATTAAAAAGAAAAAGAAAATTTACCATTTAATAATCTTCAGAAGGCCAAAGTAACTATTTAAGAAGTGATCTGCTTCAGAGTACCCTCGTCGTTAATTGCCTTAAGCTGACCGTTCCTCTTCTTCTTCTTCTTCTTCTTGTACGGAATCCCTCTTGCTTTAGCCTGACACTCCTTCACTTCACGTAAGTAAACCCGAATAGCTCCATTCCCAAAAGGGTTTGTCTCCGGAGACCCTCCATGCTCCTCGTAGGCAGCACGGAGGCGTCCGATCAGCGCGTCCAGACTGCCCCATGCCTGCCTGAGGGGGCAGGTGCACGGGGCAGGCGGGTCAGGCTGCCCAAAGAAGACGCAACCGTGTAAGTGAACCTTAGTCTTTCCGAACTGATCCAAGTAGCGGAGGAAATCGAGGACGTGGTTGCAGTTGCAATGAGAGAGTGAGACTGGAGGTGATTGGTTCTTCAAGTACTGGCCGAAAGTGTTCCAGTCGCGGCGTTTCTGAGACTCGTATCGGCTGAGGGGTTGAGGTGCTTTCTGTTGCTGAGAAGTGGATCGTGGTGAGGAGGAGGAGGAGCCCTCGATGGGAGTGGAATCTTTTCTTCGATGACTGTGATCATGATGGGGTGCAGACATGATATTATTGTGGTGGTGGTTGTGGAGGAATTCCTGTGTATTTTTGGCAAGAAATAGAGAAATGACAAGGGGTAAAAAAAGAACGCAAATGGAGAAAAAGAAGGAAGCAAATGGAAGAAAGAATGAATAGCGTATAGGTTATAGTGCAATGAAAGAAAGATGAAAATCACATCTTGATGAAGTCTATTGAGAGGACTTGTCATGGGCCCTATGAAGGTGCTTTATGTTCCTCTTTTTCTCTCCCCTTCCCCACGACTCTCTCTCTCTCTCTCTCTCTCACAGAGGTTGATTTTGACACTATTAGCACTAACTATATTTTATTTATGCTAATGTAGTATATAGTGATATAGGGTACTACTCATCCAAAAGAATTAAATAAAACAAAATATTAGCCACAGATCACTATATAGTAATGCTAATATGATATGCCATCATCCATGCAATGATTACCATTTTCATATTGAATTCACATTGTAATCACTAATCACATATCATATTTATGGACCCAGGTTAATTACACACAAATATATCTACATACATATGTGAACAAAAATGAGAATTTACTCTTTTTATTTTATTTTATATAATCTAGCACAAGGGAAAAAAATAAAAATTAGTTACCGTTCTTCGGATGCCTTACTATATATCAACTGTAGTTAGTACTAATTAGAATTGACTAATATTCGACACAAACACGACATAATATGATTCAGACACGATATGACATGACTAGATTTACCATCTTTAATGAGCAGTAAATGCACTTAGCAAACACAAATAAAAGGTTAGAGAATTATTAAAGAGCTAGAGATAGTTTAGTAATGTGAAAAATTATTACCAGCATAATCCATGATTTATATATTCACCCCACTAATAAAGTTATATCCTGTAGTGACCAATAATGTACATACGTATCCTTATTTTATTTTGGATACTGTTTTTTTACCCAGAAATTTGTGTTTTCACATTCGTTGCTTGGCAATGTTGGCTTCAGGTGTCTTTATCTTGCTTCTTTTTTCAAGATTTTGCTCGAATGAAAATAAAATGGCCATGGGAATATTAGAGATATGATCAAATCCAGCGTTGCAAAATTAGAGATATGCTCTAATGTCAGCTGGTGTTTGCGTAATAACAAATTTTCCTGATGATCATGCATGTACGCTCGGAAAGTAAATTAAGGTAACTGTTTTTTAACTGGTTCTATTTGAAAAATGGTTGTCTGAAAGACTGAATCCTCTCATCAAGACTCGAGGTAAATTCAAGAGAACATTACGACTTTCTGCTTTTGCTGCAGCAGTTAAGAACATTACGACTTTCTAAAGTTTTACTCACAAACTTCTAAACCTAGTACTAAATAGGGGTACTTTTTATATTACAAATCATGAGTCTTGTACCCATAATTTTGAAATTAACCCAGAAAGAATAGGGTGTATAAAGAGTGAGCTATCAGTTAACTGTTTAGCTAAGTACTTGCTTCCTGATAATTGGGCAATCAAAAAGTTGTGCATTAGTTCCAGTGACTAACTACTAAATAAGTAAGCCTTCGAAAAATCGTGCGTTGGCTCCAGTGAATAACTACTAAATAAGTAAGCCTTCGAAAAATCGTGCATTGGCTCTTGTAACGAATTATTGAATATCATCAAGCTCTCAAAAAGTCGTCCGTTAGTTTTCGATGCGGAAATTGATTTCCCTTGTGACCCTATGTGGGGCCACTTATGGGGGCGTGTTGGAGATAGAATCTCACATGTATCATATGACAAACAATTAATATGTATGAGTTTTCACTTCTAAATCATTGAGATATTTTATGAT
This sequence comes from Malus fusca, assembly GCA_035220775.1. Lineage (NCBI taxonomy): Eukaryota > Viridiplantae > Streptophyta > Magnoliopsida > Rosales > Rosaceae > Malus > Malus fusca. The sequence continues at coordinate 36,724,947 of CM069068.1, forward strand.
AAAATCAAACACCTAGTAATAAGTGGTTAAGTTAGGACAATATTGGTGATGTTGGTGGTGGATCATGTTAGGCCTGAAAGGTTTAAGTTAAAATATGATTGGCTGGAACTTGCCCTGTGCTATAGGCCACAGGAGCTTATACATAGCTCAACTCTTGCGTCTAATTATCTAAAAGTGAATTATGTATGTTATCTATATATCAGAGTTGAGATAAGTGTTTTTTACTATGGAGAAGATGATTAATAAATCACAGTTCTGGACATCATATGAAGAATACACAAATTGAGTGTGGACTTAGTATACGTATATCTCGGGTTTGAAACTCTAGATTTTGGAGACATCTTTGAGAGATGAGTAAGGGTCTATGATCAATATACTTTTATAGATCTTTGAGAGATGAGTGAGGTAAGGGATTCGAATAAATTAGAGGATGGCGATTCAACCTTCCATTAAACTAGTCTAATTTATAGAGGGCAAACAAGTTCAAGAGTTAAGAACAAACACATTGTTCTGACTAACTAATCTGAACTCAAGAACCGGCATGAACCAAAGACGGAAAATTAAAAAAAAAAAGGTATACTTAAGTCTAAATTAACTCTTTCAGGAAAATTATGGGAAAGAAAAAAGAATTCTTTTACAATGATTATATGCATATCAAGAGTAAAGATTACGAGACACTAAAAAGAGGGGATGACGCAAATTTTGGAGACATCTTTGAAAGATGGGTCCAACCCTAAGTTTATGTTCCAAATGCATAATGCCGCTTGGAGTGTGGACACAGGCTTTATGGGAACAACTTGTATTGCATTCTAGATTTTTTACAGGGAGCTGCTATTGACATTTTAAAAATACTATTTTGCAACCCTAAATAACTAAAAAAATGAGAAAAAATGTAAAATGATTTTTTGTTGTGGAGTTCTAATAACAATTCTTTATATATATGATGGCTCTTAATTTTGCTTATTCATATTATACTTACTATGAACATTACTTTGCATGATTTAGGTAGTAATTGAGGTGTGTGTATATACACACATACATACATACATATATATTAACAATTCTTTATATATATGATGGCTCTTAATTTTGCTTATTCATATTATACTTACTATGAACATTACTTTGCATGATTTAGGTAGTAATTGAGGTGTGTGTATATACACACACACATACATACATATATATATATATAGGCCCTTTAAGGGAAGGGATTCCTATTTTTAAAAAAAAAACGGGGACACCTTGTTGACCGTTAGATTTGACTTTAATGAAATTTTGTGGTTGAGATTAAATCACAGGCCACAGAATCTCAACCACAGAATTTCATTAAAGTCAAATCTAACGGTTAAGAGGATGTCAGGGTAGACCGAGTCATCTAGCTAGGGTAGGAGATGGTTTGGTGAAATAAGCTAGGGTTAAGTTGTTTCTTAGACGACTAGAGAACATAATTGACCCGATCACTCAAAAGCTATTTTGTTAAAACAAATCCAATTGAGTTATCTTCAACTTTTGAGTTGTATTATTAAACCCTAAATCTTAAAGGACAATCCTTAAAATTTCATCATATCAGCTACCCAGGGCACTTTTTGGTCTTCACATTCTGATAGAGGTTTCAAATTATGGCTTATTTGGGATTTAAAATGAGGGAGTTTTAACGAAAGGCTTTCGGTACTGTTTATTTTAACGAAAAATCACATTTTTACACTAAAAAGTTAATCATGGTACTATTCACTTTACCCTTTATTTCTTTATTTTATTCTTATCGTTAAAACTCAAAGTTTTCAAACCATTTTCATTAATTTTTCTTTAAAATTAATGAACTTTTCTTTTTGGCTCTGACATATATTAATCAAAACCTTTATGCTGCTTTCAGCTTTTTTTGGGCCAAAGATAGAGAAATTTTTAATTGTGACATGAATACAAGTGGTACATCACATGTTTTAATAGGAATGATGAGAAATTTTATTTTTTAAGTTATTAACTTTTTAGCACACATATCCCACCATTTATTTAGTGACACGTGATGTACCACCTCGTGTACCAGTTACACTGAAAAATCTCTTCTAAAGATGGTTGTTACTAAAGGCAAACAAAACTTTCTCGGCAACCAAAATTTTACATGTACATGAAAATACTGTTTATCCTTTGGATTATATCTTTAGGGATTTTGGTGTGCCCTTTGCAGGTCCCCTTGACACTTGACAGCTTACATACTCTTCTTATATTTTTCAAACAAAAATATCCTGTTACGCGCTTTACAGAGATCCACTGAGACAATCATTCTACATACTGTCAAATAAAAAACTAATATATATATATGAATCCTTTAACAAGAATGATCCTCATTTTTCAAAAAAAATGAAGACACCCTCTTGATCGTTAGATTTTGTTTTAATGAAATTGTGTAGTCTATGATTTAATCTCAACCACACAATTTCATTAAAGTTAATCCAACTGTTAAGATGGTGTTCTCTTTAAAAAAAAAATAAGGATCCCTTTTGTTAAATGGCATATATATATATATATATGTATGTATGTATATATATATATGATACTAGTTAAGAAGTCGCTGGTAGGTGCAGTTGGTAAAGTTTTTCTTTTAATCTGAGGAAGAAACTGGACGATCTACCATGTTCTTTGAGTGTCCAAAAGAACTAGATTTTAGATTATTTGCTGTAAAAACATAAAATTTTATTCTTTCATGCAAATAGATCTTCAATCTCTTTCAACCTTCTTTTTTGTAATGAATAATTGGTTCACACTGTTGTCTTGTCTGGTCAAAGTAATAAGTTTTCTGAAGATGAAGATATTATTGCATCTCTCTTGAGATTGTACCAAACCTAACGAGTTTTGTCATATATATCCTCACCAAATGACCGAACAGAATCACATGTACTCAAGGGCGGAGTTAGGAAAGTTTATAGGGGTGGATTAATTTTCTTTTTCGGTTCGACGTAGGCTAATTTTATCAAAAAAGGTTGTGCTAATTTCAAATTAGACAACTTTAGCTTATAAAATGACATGTTTTTTTGTACTTCCAAAATTTACCCTAGGCTATAGCCCACCCTCGTCATACTCTGCCTCTGCCCTTGCATGCACTTTCATCGGTAATACACATAACAGACATTTAGATAACATATATTAAGTGACGTGAAACACGTGTAATAGTTAGACTTCACACACGTGAGTGAAGCTACTCTACTACTACAAGTTCCTTGTTATGTAAAGTTTTAATTTGTAAAAACCAATTAACATTTAATGTAGTGAGTAATCCAACTTCTTGTAAAATTAATTATTGAAATTTTTTTAATTGGGACGATCCACATCCTCACTTGAACTATCATTTCAAAAGTAGCACATGAAAAATAAAAACACTTGATTAATATAAGTTGATTAGTGTATATGTGAACATACACTATATATATATATATATTGGAAATTTTAATATTTAATATTTATATTTCCGAATTGAATGGAAATAAAAAGTTGTAACCCTTATTCAAGATATGTGTTAATAAAGCAATTAGATTCTATTTTCCAACAATATATTCTAAACATGTTATAATGATATTTTAAATTTGGGATGGATGTTCATGAAGAGTTGTTAATTGATTTTTTGCTCATTTGAAATAAAGGAAACTAATGAAAAGAGTTTGAAAACTTTGAGTTTTAACGATAAGACAAAATAAAGGGTAAAGTGAATAATATCAAGATTGACTTTTTAGTATAAAAATGTGGGTTTTCATTAAAATGAACAGTACCAAGAGCTTTTCGTTAAAATTCCCTTGAACTAGTTGAATGAAAAACATTACATAAACTATCTAGTCATGATTGGAAACAAAAAAAAAAAATGATATCTCAGATAATGAGACGATCTTGTGTGGGACAACTTAGTATATAACTTTGTGGTATATTATTCTGTCAACCAACGTGGACAATGGGGCCAAGTGTTTGCTTATGAATGAAGTAAATCACCACCATTGTAAATTTCAATAGTCACCACAAAAGAATTAATCATCGGTAACTATTTTGTTTATAGTATTCAGTCTTTCAGCTAAGAATAGGAGAAAACTATATAGAGAAAAGAATAAAAGAGGAAAGGTAATGAAGTAAAAAGAAATTGTAATGAAATGTTATATAAAATGAAAAGTAAAAACTAAAAGCAACTTGAAATGATTTTGCTTTGAGTATTTGTTTCATGCATTCTCCTTCATTTGTTTATCCTCCATTCTCTCTTCCTTAGTTGATTACAAAATTAACCCTAAGGTAACTTATGTTTGGTACAATACTTCTCCCTCTAATACGAAGGATTGGTTACAATAATTAAGGCCATGCTTCTGACCATTACAATAAGTCTCTATCAGTTGAGAGTGAATCTTACGTCGAATAACTAAGGCCTTGCCTAATAGTTTCAATGAATTTGGACCTATTCATCCACTGTCAATTAATTTTGAGTTGGATGCTCATATTTAAATACACGATCGGATCTCGATTTACCTCATACAAAGGAAATTTGACAAGTTTAATGAATAAGTTGATGTTCCACCATAAAACCAAATGACAATATGAGAGTAGCCCAATTACTTATAATCACATGCAAGGTCCATTTTTTCGATGTCGGGTTAGTACTCTCAACACTTAATACTAAGTTTGGATAAAGAACTTCAAAGTACCAAGAAACTTTAAATTCAGTTGCTAAACATGCAGTACATGAACATTACCAATGAACTACTCTAGCATTACAAAGCTACTACAATTGGTAGAATCAAACCTTTGTATGTTTGTTCTTTCCTTCTTAAAAATTAGTGGTAGCTAGAATCAAACTTGTGTGATGCATAGTGAATTGCAGGGTCACTTTAAAGGGGAATTATGCAGTGTTTAGTCATTCAAAATGGAAAGGAAGGCAAGTGGATTATGCTTATGCGGATTGCATTTGCACTGAATCTCAGTTGCTTTATAATCTCAACTTAGGACTTGGGAGTAGAGTAGATGCTTGCAGCTTGCTTATATTACTGCTCATCAACAGTGGTTTTTGGTTCCAACCAAACCAAACGAATTATTACATTCTTTGCTTTTAATTTCCGTACAGCATGTACACGTGATTGGCCCCATTTTCTTGTCCAACTCCAATTCCTTGGTGATTGGAAAAATATTTCTGTGTTTCGAGAATACAGTTAAGTACATGGTGTATTGGACCGTGTTTTCGGTACCCTGAAAAATTTCTCATAAGATTGCACCTCCTGGTCAAAACCCTAAAAATTCGAGTTTGACTTTAACCTGTCAATTTATTTGCCCCATTGCTTGCCACTCGACCCAAGAGACTTTGGCCCGGCCCTAAGATTGAGTGCAGGCTCGTTATAGAAGCCCGATAATAACCTTATTTTTAAGGTCATGCATGCCATTGTTGGTCTCCCAAACCCAATGCATCAGGAACCACAAACCTATGGTGGAACAAATGGACAAGCATAATTGGCAATTGGCAAAAAGAAGACTGATAATAGGTTTTGGGACGGAAAATATTATTGGGTAGGGCCGTCCGTGTCATGTTATAATCTGCTCAAGGCACACACAAAGAGGCTCTCTGCATTAGAGCAACTTCACCAGGACCAATAGCCCGATGAACCGGCGATTTTTTTTACCCAATAGCCCCAGTTCCTTGCTCCAGCCCATGAGGGCGATTAGGCTGAGGGGGGCCCCGAGTGAGAGGCCTGGCTAGAATCAGTGGCCCGAGAGCCTGCGGCCAAATTATGCAGGGCTGATGTCATCCTGCCGTCAGCCACGTTATAAAAAAATTTGCGTTAGGCGCATGTCACACACGTGCGCGTGGGGGCACGTCACAGACTACTTTTTAGTTGGTGGGGCCCACGGTGCAGACGGCTAAAATGTTACCATTGGTGGGCCACGTGGCACGTTCTCGTCCGTTGGATTTCAACAATTACTTTTTCTAGATCGTTGGATTTCCAACGGTAAAAAAAATTTCATACCTTCCACAATATCAGCAGTTGGATTTAAGATCAACGATCCACGTTATTCGCCTTTAAATTTTTAAAAAAAGTCACATTAAAAAATTTAGATATGTTACCGTTGTGCCACGTGGCACAATCTGGAGGGTTGGATTTTAATTTTTTTTAATCCAACAGTAAAAATTAATTAAGTTAATAAAAAATCCGTTTTTTTTTAAATTAAAAAAAAATTGGATTTTACTTTTCTATAAATATCTTCTCATTATCTTCTACCTTACACCACAATTTGATATTTTCTCAAATACTTTCAACCACATTCCAATCTTTCTCTCAAAACTTCAATCCAATTGGTTTCCAAAAAAATGACTAATGATGCAGGTACGAATTGGACACTTATTGAAGACGTTACATTGTGTTCTTGCTAAGTTGAAGTTACTCATGATCCGATTATGGGTAATGAGATGCAGTTGCAAGAAATGTGGAGTCTTATTCATACCTTTTTTCTTGAGAAAATTGGTGGGAAAAGAACGAAAGAATCGATGTCCACTCATTGGAGAATACTCAGTCAATAGTTTAGTCTTTGGAGAGACGCCTTGACACAAACTAGTAGTAATCTTCGAAGTGGGGAAAATTTAGTAAGCTTGGTATAATGCCAAAACCAAAACCAAAAACAATCATTCACCCGGTGGGAATGTTGGAATATTGTCAAAGATTGTCTTAAATTCAGAGTTGTGCCTGTCAGTCCAGAAGTTGTCATAAACAGCACCTCTCTACACTCTATGCTCGATCATACCTCGCATGTTCATGAAACCAACACAGAAGAAATGTCGGAAACGCCCCCTGAACAAGGGTTAGGGTCAACCAATTATCCAATTAGGCCTCAACGTAAGAAGGCTTCAAAGAGAAAATGGAGTGCTTCCAAGAATGATTATGCAAAATATATGGAAGAACTTGCTCGCCAAGGTGAATTGACTTTGGCGCGGGAAATGGCTAAAATTGAGGCTGATAAGGCTAGAGCTGAGGTAAAAGTTGCAGTTGTTGATAGATTATTTCAAGCTAATGAAAGAGAAATAAAGCTATTCAGGCAAGAAAGGGAAAATCTTAAAGAAGAAAGAAGGGCTCAACAAGATCGTGACATTATGAAAGAGCCTGTAGAGGTGATGTCTCCGAATTCTAAATATTTTTGGAATTCGGAGAAAGCGGACGTGGTGCGAATGAGGCGTGTAAAAGAAGCGAGAGCAAGAGGAGATGGTCCTAGCTCCACAAGAGGAGATGATCCTAGCACCACAAATTGGTTAGGTGATGATTTTCCATTCACGATGGACTAGGGAATTTGTTTTTAATTGGAGCCCATAATTTTCCAATCACTTTGGATTGTAATTTCTTATTTATTGAATAGAGTACTTCATGTTATTTCTAATTTATTGAATTTAGTACTTTATTTAAAGTAAGAGTATATTTATTTAATTTGATAATTTATTTAAACTAAGAGAATCTTTATTCAAAGGACATAAACACACCAAATAAAATTACATAAACATACCAAATAAGATTACAAACACACCAAATAAAAAAAAACTCACTAAATGAACTTAAAAAACACACCAAATAAAATTAAATAAACACACAAAATAAAAACAAACACACTAAATGAACTTAAGTTTCTAGAGCTTGTTTCAACTCCCACATGTGCTCAATCAAGTCAATTTGCGGGGCATTGTGCACATATGGGTCCTGAAGTGAAGTATATCATTGAATGAACCTTTCATTGTAACGTCCATCCCTTTGTAATGGTTCGTGTTGCACGGGTTCTTCAGTGGCGTCATGCGCAGAATATATTTATATTCTGGAATTATTCATCGTGTCTGGTTCATATTCATCAACGGCATCATAATCGTACTCATCTTCCACAATCATGTTGTGAAGAATGATGCACGTCATCATGATGAATCGAATCGACTCTAAATCAAACATTTTGGCAGCATCCCTGACAATCACCCAACGAACTTGGAGGATACCAAAACAACGCTCCACATCATTCCTACACCCATATTGACAGTTTGCAAAGTGTTTTTCCTTTGCACTTCGCGGACATGACACTGTTTTGACAAACGATGACCACCTTGGGTAAATGTCGTCTGCTAGGTAGTATGGCCCCTGATACTTATGTCCGTTGACCCAGTATGTGACTCTTGGTGCTTTTCCTTGCAGGACATCGTTGAACAATGGGGATCGGGTAAGGACATTGAGGTCAATTTGAGCTCTCGGAACACCAAAAAAGCGTGCCAAATCCATGTATCAAATGATGCCACCACCTCTAAAATGATATTTTTTGCTCATTTTCTATCCTCATAAGCTCATTGCCATGCACTTGGATAGTTTTTCCAAGTCTAGTGCATACAATCGATGCTTCCAATCATCCCAGAAAAACCTCGCATCTCGCTCTTCTTCATAAGCCTTTGCAAGTTCATCTTAGTAGGTCTCCAAAGATACTCTGTAGTGTAGATAGATTCGATTGCGGAACAAAACCTCATCAGGGACTCAAGAATGATTGATTTTCCCATCCTCGCTATCTCATCCACTTGGTCTGCAAATGCTCCATATGCAAACATCCGCAAGGCAGCAATAATTTTTTGCTCAGGAAGGAGACCCATAACACCAAAAACATCATTTTTTTGCACAAAGTAAGAATCATGGTTGCAAACAGCAATCATGATTTTGTTGAACAAATGTCGTTCCATTCTAAAATGAAGTCTAAAGTACATATCAGGGAATGCACTGTTACAGACAAAATAATCGTCCAAGAGATCCGTATCTTGTCGTTGCCTGCTTGTATCAATGTTTGTGGAACGGCTGAGCCTAGAGATCTGAGCCACAACTTGGATGACTCAACGAGAATGTAAGGCTCTTTGGCTTCTTGCTTCGTCATTTCTCCTTCTGCGCTCCTCATCCTTTTCCTTTTCCATCTCATTTTCACCCATATGGTGATTGAACATTTCTTCCCCTTGCTTAAACAATTCTTTCTCTTGCTCATCGATTTCCCACAACATCCTTGAAGAAGACATTGTAAGAAGGAAGCAGAAACTATGAATAATGATAAAGATTTTGATTTTGGTGTGTGATTTCTTAGGATGGATGATGGGTTATAAGGAGGAAAAAGAAAGGATTAGGTTGTAGATAATACCACGTGGCATGCCGTCATTCGTTAAAAATCTGATTGAAATCTATCCTCAAAGATTGTAAACAGATTGTGACACGTGACGCGATGTGATTTGTTAAAAATCTTATTGGAAATCTATCCTTAACGATTCTGAAAAGGTAACGACACGTGGCACGACGACATTAGATAAAAATCTTATCGAAATCTATCACCAAAAATTGTCTTTTCGGATAATGAAACGTGGCGCAACGAGAAAGATTAAAAATCTTATTCGAAATTACAAATAAAATTATTTTGTATTATTTTATAAAATAAAAAATACTAATATTTTATTGCCTATTGCCATGACTATTCAGTTTAGGGGTGGAGATGCAAAATGTAGTTACTATTCATTAAAGACAGTTACTGTTCACTGGAGGAGATTGAATAGGAAGTTGCCCTAGGGGGCCTTTGTCATGCTGGAGTTGCTCTTATGATCTCACACAAGCCCATTTTTGTGGACTTGAATTTAGGGGGTCTTCGTATGACTTACACTATGTTTGGATGTGGAAAATAAACTTGAAATTTAGATAAAAATTAGAATTTATAAATTGACATGCAACAATTCCCTTGTTTGGATTCATAAACATAGAAATTTAGAATTTCCGCGTGGAAAAAAAGAACTTGGAATTTGGGACATTCAATTCCTAAGTTTAAATTCCATATAAATATGAGTTATTTTCCAATTTGTATGATTGAGAGTTTAAAAATAATAAATTCCGTATTTAATTCCATTGTTCTTTTATATTAAATAAACAAGAAAATTCACAAATTCTAGAAAATAAAATCTTTTCATTTCAATTTTCGTCATTTTAAAATTCCTTAGTAATCTTAAATTTCTTCATCAAAATATAGTGTTATGTGTGTCTTGAGTTATAATGCGATGCAGACTCGAATTTAATTATGTCGGTAATGATTTTGTCAAACCGGAAATTGGTTCTATTAAGACGGTTTGGTTTTGTTCGGTTTGAAAGACTTAGTCTTCTCAATGAAAGAGGTATTGTATCCCAATAAATGCAGAGGCACCAAACTTCCCTAAATTGGTCATAAGACAAAGGAAGGAGAGCATTTTCCGGCCCAATTCTGCCATGGATAGCCACACATAGCCAGCATTGTGCACCCGCATATATGTTCCAAAGTTAATTCTCTTTGTATCCTATACATTTTTCACACCTGAATGGTCCAAAAAATTAACAGTTAAATCTTGCATATAGAAATTTAAAATTTTTAACAACACTTCTTTTTTTTTTAAACAAAATTTATTATTATTAAGGTGAGAGAGAAAAGTTCAAAACTATTATAATAATTTAATGAATAGAGAGTTTTGAACTCGAGATGTATGAATGAAAACCTAACATCTTATCCACTAAAATATTAGAACACATGCATTTTTTTATAATGGTTAACTTGGTACGTAGCATTATAACCAGACCCGTAAAAGTGAACAATTTGGGAACTTGAGTTTAGATGGAAAAACTTTTGGGAACTTTAACGAAAAGCTCCCGGTACTGTTCACTTTAACGAAAAACCATATTTTTACACTAAAAAGTCAATCCTATTACTATTCATTTTACCCTTTATTTTGTCCTTATCGTTAAAACTCAAAGTTTTCAAGCCATTTTCATTAGTTTTCCTAAAACTTTTTCATTGGTAATCATGATTCATGCATGTGAGCATCTTCAGACCGGTAGTAAACGTTACACGTGTGAAAGACAGAGGAGCCTAAAACCTTAATTGCAAATATTTATCAATATCCTAAGAATACTAGGAATAATTTCGTGATCGTAATCGTTCATCGTACATTATGCGGTGAGTTTTTGTTAGTTATTATTTATATTTAATTTTAAAATTTAAATTTGTCCCACCAACTCTGCAAATCTGCAGTACATGCATCTGAATGCTGACAAGATCAATTCATTGAAATAAAGATGGGATTGGCACAGGGCTGTCCCACGACAGACCTTTGCTAGCTAGCTATATACATTACCAACAACGATTTCGAGAGAAGTTTTCAATTTTTGTTAAACTAACTCAATATATTATTGCCTATATCTTTTTTGGAGATGCTATTAACACTATGCATAGAAACTTCAAATTTATCTAGGCTTCACGTCCCTAAAATCAGATCCACTACTAGAAACCCTAATGAGCTTATGACTAGATTATTCAATCCCATGAAATTGTCGTTTTCCATGCAAAAACCGGAGGTAAATTCTTTCCCCTCCCACTTTCCGTGTCCTCCTCTTTGTATGGTCACGGTTAAGTCACATCAACATTTTATATTACTATTCATTTTTGTCTTATTATCTCTATAAAGAAATAATATAAAATGTTGACGTGGCTTAACCGTGACCACACAAAACAAGAGGGCACGGGAAGTGGGAGGGCAGAGAATCTGCCTCCGCAAAACTACTAGGAATTAATCCGAGTTTCACTCTTCCTTATGAAACAAAGAATAGGAAGCTAATTAAAACTCTAACCCTAATTTATTCATGATATAACTATGTAAACCAATTTGACTTGAACTTTATTATTTGACTTCAACGCTACTATTATCGCTCTCTGATATAGTCGTTATGCACTCGAGTTAGTATAAGTTTACTCTCGTAATTTAAAAAACGTGTACAAAATAATTTTTACAAAGTGTCAATAACAACATCATGTTCATGTTAGTAATCATATAAAAGCAATTGGAAGCTAATTAATGCATGCATCGATTCATGGTGTGTTGGCTAATTTTGAACTATGGACCATACTTCATATGGACCATCAAATATAAAATTTAATCTCTCCTTGGGCATGCAGCAGAAGATGCAGAACTAGAAAATTAAATAGGGTCACCTCCTACTTGTAGTGCCATACCCATATTGTCATTAAATGAAAAAAAATAGTCCACTTCTGTTCGTCATAGCATACATAGAATCTCAAGTCGAGAATTACTGTCATCAAAGATCAAACTTGAATTAGAAGTTAATCACAAGCACATGCTTATTAACTGAACCAACTCTGGTTAGCGTTTTAACAACTTTAATCATGCATTACATTCCGGCATTCTTTTCTTCCTAATTAATAATTATATGCAAATACTTGCCTAAAGTATTACATTTTAGCTGCATGTTTTGGAATCAATGATATAAAGTATTACTCGGTTTGCCACGCTGCTCATACTATAAGCATTGCACTGCAACAGTGACCGTCGACCGATATTGATGGTGGTATATTTCGGGCGGTAGCGTGGAAGACCCGCCACGAAGCCATTATTATTTTTGATAGCGGTACCGCAATAGTAATACGTATTTATTCCACTTCAAATATAATATAAGACTCGTGATCTCATTTATATTTTAGGCATGACTTGCAATGTACTAGGACTCGGTCTCATAACTTCCATACTAAAATACTCTCAAAAATGTAATATAAAATGGTTTTTGAATAATAAAACGTGCAGTTTGTTATTTTTTTTTTGGGGTTGGAGTGGAAGCTAACTAAGATTCTGGGTTGCTGGTCGAAGGTCAATCCCACACCAAATTTGAGATGAGGTGAGTCAACCCCATTGACCCACAGAAGATGGGACCTTAATGTTTGTTAGGTCATCTCCAGCTAACGGCTAAAGTCGCATTTAACCCTAAATTGACAAAATCAATCTCCAACTAAAGGGTTAAAGGGAAGCGGATAAAAGAACCGGCTAAATTTTGACCTAAAAAAAGCACTACAATATGAAGAGAGTAAAAGGGCTAGGTCGAGTATAAGCAAATAAAATAAAATAATAATAATGAAAAAAAAAAAAAATCTAGTTGTGTAGCGCATTTGGATTTACTCATGTGTTTTTTCTTTGTATAGAAGTTCAAATACTACTAAATGTAATTTAAGTTAGATTAAAATATCACCAAATAAAAAAAAGGGGTTTTTTTTTAAACTTTGATTCTTGAAGAAGATTGAAATTTAATAAAAACATGATATTAGATTATCTATTGATTATAGTCCCTTGATGTGTCATTAATTCAAATTAATTAATGTGCATTTTATTCAATGTTTTTTTATTAAATATTTAAATTTATTAATATACATATTTAAATTGATTTTTTGACCAAAAAAAAAGTTTTTTTTTAATTTATTATTATTTTTTAAATATTCTTCAAACTTGAAATACTCAATTAATGTACCGAAATGTATGTACTATTAGTACCGATATTACATTGAATTAATGTATCTAGATTTTAGTACTGAAATATATTATATTAAATCAATGTACATAAATTTGAGTACCAAAATGTATGCACTGAAATGTTAGTATCAAAATGTATTTTATTGAATTATTGTACCTACAAGTTTATATCGAAATGTATGTAGCTAAATGTATGCACCGAATGTATTATAATGAATTTAATGTACCCAAATGAAGAAGACAAAATATATCGAATTATATTTTATAATAAAAGTTAGTTTATCTAAATGTTTACAACAAAACATATTGAATGAAAATTATAATTATAATGAAATATAATTAATACATTAAAACTAGGAAGAAAAAGAGAAATAATTAAAGCATCAAAATATAATTAATAAATGAGATGATTAATGTATTAATGGACTAAAATTAGATTTTGGTTTTATTCATGATTTTAGTCTAAAAATTATCTTTAACAATGATTAGAATGAAGTTTCTTATTAAAAAAAGCTACCAATGCACGACATATATTACCGAAATGAACAACTAAATTTTCAATAATTATTTTAAGAATTTAATAACTGAAAGCAGTCAATTTCATCATTAATTTTGTGGACAGTACAACTTTAAATTCATTTTTTTTAAATAATAAATCATATAATCATTTAATCCACATTTATTTATAAATATCACTTTCCTTCCCATCACGCAATTTTCTGTAGCCAGAATTGAAAAAGATACAAAACCAGAAGAACCCAACGAAATTCCACTTTTACCCTTTATATTTTTGAAATGCATCAGAGTTCTCAAAGACCACATCACCGCGTAATTATGCCAACACATAAGGGTATTTATGGTAATTCAACACTGATTTCTCTATTGCACCCAAAGAATGGCTTGCAGAGTTGGCAATGTCGCCTCTCCCTTTCTCATTCCAAACGACACAGAAACACTCGCACACTCACAAATCAGTCTCTCTCTCTCTCTCTCTCTATCTCTCTCTCTCTCTCTCTCTCTCGCTCGCTCTCGGCAGTTAACCTGCTTCAATCTCACCACCTACTCTCTCTCCTCTCTCTCTCTCTCTCCAATTCCATTCCTTCATTCATTGCAATTTGCGTGTTTTGAAAAGCTTGAAGCCTGCTTGGTTGCTATGAAAACATTTTCTCGGATTTTCTGAGAGCAAGAGAAAATCAGCTGGAAGAGTAATTAAGCGAGGGATGCCGCTGGTGAGGTTTCGGGTGCGGAACGAGTACAGCTTGGGGCAGCCTCAGCTGTACAAGGAGGTGAACAGAGAAGATCCCAAAGCTGTGCTCGACGGCGTCGCCGTCTCCGGTCTAGTCGGGATCTTGCGCCAGTTGGGTGATCTTGCCGAGTAAGTTTGCCCCTTCTTTTGCTCCAATTTTACTCAGGCAGTTCATTTCTCACCACCCTTTTGCATTTTCTTCCATTTTCTGTGTATTTTTGTATCTGGGTTCAGCTCATTCAATCTAAAGTTTACTTCTTTTGGCGTTGAAGTTCTGTTGAAGTAATGCAATTTGGTAACTTTTGTAATTTAGCAAATTGGGTTTTGCGAAATGGTTATTATTTTTTGAAAATAGCTGACAAATCATTGGTAATTACATTTTCTTTTGGATTAGTTGTGGGATTATATATTACAAGTCGTAAAGTTGGTTTTTTTTCTTTCTTTCTGCGTTATATGGGGGTTGACATGAATTATCACCTTCGTTAGGCCATTGAGTGTTTTGAAAATGCTCTGGATCCTGAATCTTTACAGGTTTATTTGATTTTGGTGTTTTTATCACTGCAAAATATGGTAACCTTGTGTTGCAGCTATTTTCAGCGTAATGTCAATTTGGGGTGTTACCTATGAATCACGGATGCTTTAGTTTGGTCGCGTTTCCCTATGCTTCATCGGATACGATACGCGTTGAATACTCCCTGATACTCGCTGGATACAAGTATTCGGCTTTTAGTATACCGTTACACTTTCAAATGAGAAATTAAGACAAGAACATTAATAGGAAACAAAGATTTAGTTGAAAGTTGATGAATACAATGTGCTTGCCTCTAATGGAAACAAGGAATATAACTCTCACACTTGAATGAACTTGAATTTGGATGTTTTCAGGTAAAAAATATGTTCTAAATTATATATTTTTACTGTCGTCTCCATGACGTATCATATCCTAGTTTTAGAGATTTTACGCAACGCTGTCGTATCATAGGGTGCTAGTAGATTTCTTGCTAGCTCTTGTTGGTAAAATGGAATGATTTATCATGGTCACGGAGACTTAGTTACCTGTTACAATTGAACTTTACTTTGGCCTGTTTGGGGACATTTGGATGCTGTGAGATTGAGTTCTATATCATTTAGGGTAGTGGACCGGTATTTCAGTTCTTTTCAGGCGAAAATGGCACTAACTGCAATAACATCCTTTCCTTCTTATGTATTATTAACATTGGCAACAAGAGACTGAATAAGTTTAAACTTAACTTGCCCCCGGAGATGAAATTGGTTGAAAGTTACTTGTTGGGTGGAGATTCCTATCTCATGTGCTTAGTGGAAGTTCCTCAGGTTGGTGAAAGGCCAAAAAATGTGAATTTTGGATCTTCGATATAGGCTATCAAGTCTGAAATGTATAACGCAATAGGTTGAAGCTAGTGATTTTTCTATTATAATTTATAACAACTGTTTGTATGTTTGTATACGTATAATAGTAAACGGTACTAACTTAGAAAGTAACTTAAAACATGTAGGTTTGCAGCAGAGGTCTTTCATGGCTTGCAAGAGCAAGTGATGACTACAGCTTCTAGAAGCCATAAACTGATGGTTCGTGTGCAGCACATTGAAGCTGCAGTTCCTCCCCTCGAGAAGGCTGTACTTGCTCAAACAAGCCACATACATTTTGCTTACACCAGTGGTATGGCTTTTGTTTCTCACCCTTATGTCTGTATATCATATGCCAGCTATTAACAACTATCAACAGATGTCGTTCACTCTTGTGCAAACTGCTCGGAACTTTTGTTAAATAAGCTGCAGATTCTCATAAAATTCAATACTGGTGATGTAATAACTTATTTTATGATGTAAAAAATGAATTATCTATGGTTAGATTTAGCTACCACTATGATTCTTACATATTTTTGTATAGGTTTGTTTTTGCAAACCATTTAAGAACTAGATATTGAAGCTGAAATCCTTAAAGGAAAGTCTAGGAAGATAGAATTATATGTCAATTCATATTTAGTGCAAGTATTCTTTTATTGTTTTGTAAACAAGAGAACTACAATTTTCTTAGAAGTGGGTTATTTTTTCCATATACAATCTTACATTTAAAATAGCTTGGAAACCTTGGATAACACTACTTACCGACCATAGCGGTAAATCTACACATATTCTGGGACAGCATTATATAGACTCTGAATTTTGAGGGGATTACTTCAGTACAAACCCTTCATAATTGACCTTGTTTCATCTGTTCTTTATTGTGGATATTATTTTCTTATATACTCTATAGTCCTTATCCCATGGGTGTGACATCATTATCCTGATAATTGAATCATTAATAGAAGGCAGTTGCTTTGCAGGTATAGAGTGGCATCCTCGTATTCGAAATGAGAAAAATCATTTCATCTACAATGACTTGCCTCGTTTTATTATGGATTCATATGAAGGATGTCGGGATCGTCCACGGTTGGATTTACTGGACAAGTATGATTGAAATCTTTTCTTTACCTATCTTTACCTTAATTGGCTTACATTTTGTGGTTAAATTTTTTTATTCACCTTAATTGGCGTACAAGTAGTTTAAAATTTTATAGTAACTATTACATGATGGAATTATTTCCTTTACCGTTCAGATTTGATACTGGTGGTCCAGGATCTTGTTTGAAGAGATATTCAGATCCAACCTTTTTCAAAAAAGCATCTGCTATCCCTGATGAAGAAAATGTTGAAAAAGTCCGAAGATCTAGGAAGGCTCAAAGAAGCAAGGTATGCACCAACCTTTTTCAACGGCTTCATGTGCATCCAAGTTATCGTTGTCAGAAGTGGCTATTTAATAGGGTATCAAAGAATGCCCAAAGCATAAGTTGCAACCTATTGCCAACCCATCTTAACCTGTTTCTATTAGGTTTGGTTTTGGGTTTTGAAAAGTCACAACCTGGTAACCTCTGGTCGGTTCTGACTGGAGCCCAACCTAAACCATCCCAAATCTTACCCACTCTTAGACATTAGAGCTTCATCCCAAGCAGAGAATCTGTATTTCTTATTCGAACGAACTTTGCTTATGCTTTCATATGCAATATTGTGGATGAGTATGACTCCAAAGTTTTCTTAAGAGAGATAGATGCAGGCATATTTTATCATTGTTAAGATAGTGAAGTGCAATGGCCTCTCACATCAATTTCTTCTTGATCAGAGTTTGATTTTCTGCTATCCGTAATCTGTATGCAATGTTTTGTTGGATTATTCTATCTTCTAAGTACCTCAATGGTTCTGTCACTTGGGATTTTTCTAATTAAAATGTTGAAATGGACAGAAGAAAAGAGGATCACAACATAAAGGAGATGTATTGCGTGGTGCATCAGCATCTAATCGCAGTAGCAGGTATCCTATATGTTTACACACATATGCATACTTAGAGGAAGTCTCTAATTAATGCATAAATCTATAAGTGACAAGTGGCTCCCATCTTTGACTAAATGGAACTAAATACTTATGATGTCTGACTATGCAGAATGCAATATATTTCTCCTATTGTAAATGGGCGAAGCTCGTCTTCTCAAACTGCCTCCACAGCCGACATGGGATTGAAATCTGACCTGGGGGACAATTCCACTTCTTTTGATTCAAGAACTGAGTCGGGATATATTGAGTATGCTGCCCATCCAAGTTCCTCCATGCAAGGCGAAGAACACGAATCTAAGGAATCACCTACTTCTAAATTGGTGCAACATGTTGATACTATTGATTCTGTCTCACGTGCTGATCAAACTGGATTTGTAGATGATAACTCTCCTGGAAGTTCATTACAGGACCAAGTTACCTCTGGTTCATCTTGTGTTAACTGGGATGAGAAATCAGAGATAGTGGATCCGAAATGTCAACAGAATAGTATAGATGGAACTACAGAGATGCATCCAACAAAAGATAACTTGGATGCACATGAAGCCGGAGCTGGTAACTTTAGAATTGTTGAGCTAATGGATGCTCTCTTTGATGATGAAAATATTGTGGAATCAATCTCGAGCAGGAACCAGACTGATGAAATTGAAAGTGAACCAGACAATTTCATGGATGCACTTAACATCATTGAATCAGAATCTGAAAACGATCTTGATTGTCAAACAAAACGAGAAGTGGAACATGTTGCCTCTGTTGTCAACAATGAAGGACCATACGGTGTGCATGAGACTACACGTGATTGTTCGGACGATGAAACTCCAATTTTTGAATCTCATACTTCAACGTCTTACATTTCCTCCGAAGTAGAAGTGCGGACAGATCTGCCACACTCAGCCTCGTCAGAGAGTCCTATACATAAGCAGGTGCCTCAGATAGACATGGAACCTTCTAATCCAAACCACGCTGTAGGCACCAATAGAGCTGACATTTTTGATGGTTCAAGGTTAGAATCTGTTAGTGGTGATTCAGTATCCTCTGGCTCTGGAACTACTAACTTGCAGGATAACACCATAAGCAGTTTATATATTCCTCAAGAATCTCCTGCTGACGTTTCCAGGAGCAGTTCAACATCTCCTTCCTCTGGAACTACTAACGATCAGGACAAGACCATAAGCAGTTTATGTGAGGCTCAAGAATCTCCTGCTGACGATTCCAGGAATAACTCAACACCCTCTGTCTCTGGCTCTGGAACTACTAGTGTGAAGGATAAGATCACAAGCAGTTTATGTGAGTCTCAAGAATCCCCTGCTGACATTTACAGGAATAATTCAATAAATTTCTGGACAAATGGTGGCCTATTAGGACTTCAGCCATCAAAACCTCCTGATTTCAGCATGTCAAGTCCTATAAGTCAAGATTCTGCTAACAGAAATCACACTGAGACAGTTGGTCTCTCAAATCATGCTTACAAGCATATAGTCAATGAGCATGAAAGCGAAGATAGTCCGTTGGTTGAGAATGCTGGCAGTAATGATAAGGATTTGAGTTCTAAATGCTCCATATCATGCTCTGAGAATCAAGATGATGGCATCTCTTTCAAGAAAATACCTAACGGATTTTCACCCACTGAGTTGTATCCAAAACTTCGTAATATTGGTGATTCTCATACGATAGAACCTGGGACTGTGTTGCCAGTTGCTCCATATGGAAAGTCCACTTCCAATGAAGCGAATCAGGAGAAAGAGGAAAACTCTTCTTGGGTTTTTGGGCTTGGCCGTAGGTTACTTGTGAATGATTTTGGTAGAAAAATTGCACATGTCCATGATGACGGATCTGAGCCTACTAGTTATTCAGATGCTGGTGTACTGGACCAGAGAAATGAGCATCAGAGAGTAGAGTACCAAGCATTTCCTGAGACATCTGTCAGAGAGCCGTTTGAGGATGGAATTGGTGTTGATTCATCTCCTTCTTCACCACCACTTGAACATATGAAAATATCTTTCCATCCCGTAGATGGCATTGAAACTTCCATACTCAAACTGAAATTATCTGATGGGAATCAAAGCCATGAAAGTGCAAGAGACATGTTTCGGTCATTTCAGTTGATCCCAGAACCTGCTGTTCCTCTGCATGAATTTGTTTCTGATTCTGACAGTGACACATTCTGTAGATCATCTCCATATATATCAGATGATTGCCATAGCCATCTCTCTGAATCGAATTCTGAACAATGGGAATCTGGTGAAACTCTAGAAAGAAATAACCATGAACTATATGATGGTTTATGTGGAATCTCATCAGAGGAACTATATGATGGTTTATGTGGAATCTCATCAGAGGAACATATATCCACCTCCCCGGTACTAGACGGAATATCCCATAATGCCACTTATGGTGACGGTGGAAGTAAAAGTGTGCACAATGAGAATGGTCTGGAACACTATTCTCTCTCTGATCCTCTACTTGATCTTCCAAGTTTCGATGCTTTAGAACCTGTACTTCAGCAAGAAGCAAAAGATGATTCAAGTCCAAAGGATCTCCCTGGTTTGAGATGTTCAAAGGATTATACACCAGGATCACCACCTCTCCCTCCAGTGGAATGGCGTGCTTCAAAACCATCCTTGAATGTTACAGAAGAAAAAGATGTATTCAAAGGTTTTAGACATGCATTAAATGCAGAACTTTTGGGGTCTGTCACCCTCCAGCAACCTAAGCCAGCGCCAGTACAGCAACAACAAATGAATGAGGATTCCATTAAACCGCAAGACAAGGTATCATGTATTTTAGTTCAATCCTATTATTTTAAGGCATGACAGGTATTCCAATAGGAATAGTGGCGAGTTGAAACTGAGTAAGGACATATTATCAAATTCTTCTTGCTGCAGCAGGACCAGCACGTGAATGGACAGAAGGATACTGATCAGGATCTAAACGGCAAAGGGATAGACGAAAAAGAAGATTTCCTGCAACAAATTAGAACAAAGGTGAGTCACCATTTTTTCTTGTCATTTGCCTGCTTTCCAAGTAAAAGTCACATTGTGTTTGTACTGGAGCGTTTCATATTCGTATGTGAAATGTGCATCAACAGTGCCAAATCGAGATTTTTCTCATCTCTTCTGCTGCCGCAGATCGATATACGCTCTATTTACTTAGAACATGCCTGGTTGTACTAAATCTTGATAGATTGATTTCATCGTGTAGTAAAGCTTTGCTTTCATCTGTTGCGACCTTTCAAACTAGACTAGAGTAGATCAAGTAACAAAGAAACTAGTGCTAACTTCGTGCTCGTTTCTTGTTATGTCCTTCCAGTCATTCAACCTGAGACGCACAGTGCCAGCAAAGGCAGCCGCCACACCAGCACCTGCCGCCAATGTCAAAGTCACCGCAATTTTGGAGAAAGCAAATGCCATTCGCCAGGTTCCCCATTGCCCTGCACCTCTTTTCTTTCCTTTGCCCTTTGTCCGTTCTCATTATTTGCATCACAGCAACCAAGTTGACAATTTATCAAAACTTATCAGGCTGTTGGGAGCGATGACGATACCTGGAGTGACACTTGATTCGACCGCGGTTTATGCCATCCCGGGAGAAGCAATCCACAAACTTGGCCGAGGCTGTGTTAAATATGTGTGAATAATTTCAGTTTCTTTGTGTAATTAAGTGTAGGGGCTAATCTTGTATCCATCCAGTGCAGTATTTTGATTGATTCCTTCAGGTAGAAAGATGAGATAAGTTGTTGTCCGGTTGAGAGTACATGATTATCTTTACATATTAGAGGCAATCGTTTATACAAAATGCCATAAGTGCCTGAATACATACATCGATCTATTCTTCTTGTACTGATTTTATTTTGAGAAGGCTTTTTATCCAAAATGGTCTTTGAAATGGCATAATTCCTCACTTTGATCCTGAGATTTAAAATTGATAGGAGTGGTCTTTGAGTTTGTTCATCATCAATCATTTTGGTTATTTTGTGAAAAATATATGTAAATAATAATAAAATGACAAAATATCCTCAATTTTGTCAAATCATTTTGGCCCATTGTATATTAATTTATTAAATTAAGGGTATTTTTATCATTTTGGTCCTTATTTGACAAAGATTTTTCACGGCAGAACCAAAATGATTGACGGTAGACAAACTCATAGACCACTTTTATCGATTTTAAATCTCATGAATTAAGTAAGGAGTTATTCTAATCTGAATCGACAGATTTTTCACCGAAATATCAAAATGATTTACGGTAGACAAATTCAGGATCATTTTTATCGATTTTCATTGTCAAAAATCAAAGCAACAAATTATATCAATCTCATAAATCATTTTGGCTAAAAAACTTATATTATTGCCATGGGAACTTAGGTACCGTTTGGTAAGTGGGACGGGACGGAACGGAGTAGAACGACGCGTTCCACGGGACGAATTTTGGATGAATTTTCGTTCCGCCTCACCCTCTGGAACGACTCGTTCCACATTTGTGGAACACAAAATTATAACATCTATGTCTCCTTCTTCTTCCTCCTTGTTTCCATCCGAGGGCATCTTTACTCTCTATCCGAGGGCATCTTTACTCCCTCTCTGTTCCGTCCCGTCATGTCCCGTCCCGTCTGCATTCTAAACGATACCTTAACAGATGGTGTATGGACAATAAATACAATTTTTTTAAAAGAAAAATCCTAATTTTGTAGCTGGCATTGCAGCCAACCGGCACACTGAATTCAATATTTAATATATAAATGAATAACGAACAGAAGACTTTTTTTTTTATCATTTGATTAAAGCAACTTGCTTACGGATTAAAAACGTGCTTACGAATTAAAAAACCCTAACAACAAAGCAACGAGCTATGCTTAATGCTAATCTTTCCAACTCACCCTAGATTAGTTTATTTTAAAAGGAACTTTAACGAAAAACTCCTGGTACTGTTCGTTTTAACGAAAAACCACATTTTTGCATTAAAAAGTCAATCCTGTTACTATTCACTTTACTCTTTATTTTGTCCTTATCGTTAAAACTCAAAGTTTTCAAATCATTTTCATTAGTTTTTCTTATTTGAAAAGATATAACAAGAAGGGATATGTGATTAGACATTAGAGGACATCTCTATTCCCTTAAAGAGTGGCAGATGTGCGATGACAAATTAACTAAAGTAAACGTGACTCGATGGCAAATGTTGGAGAGGAACTCAAGTAGGGTCGTCTGACTATGACAGGGTTGGGCACAAAACACATAGAATATCTTGTATTTATGTGAGAAGTGTTTTATGTATGACGTGGTCGGACAACCCTATTCAAGAAGGTAAAGAAGGTGTATTGAAACTAATTAATGGAAGGGTTCCTAATGCCAAACGTGGGGAGTAATTTTTGATTCCCAAAGTAATTGCTTGTATGTGGAAACTAAAAATTACTCTCCATCTAATCAAGCCACTAAACGCCTAAACATGAGAAAGTGGGGTACTACAACCAAGCAACCTAATACCCACTACACAGAACATGGAGAAATATACAGTGGGACTTGGAGTTTAAGACTTCAATGCTTATATAAAGGCCAATTATCTCACTACAAGGAGATGAAAATTGTATGAAGTTATTCTGAAATCCTCCTGCAAATATTGGCGCTCAATAACTTGAGCGTCGTAGTGTTTTCTTACAAGTACTCCCTCGCTCCCTTGCTCTCTCGTTGATGGCAAGCAAAGATAGTGTCATGTTGTTTCTCAATGGAATTACAAGGTTACACCATTACGTTTAACTATTTGCGCGATGAACAAAAGTTGGTCGCGCAAAGTGTCATTTTGTCGCATAAACGTCTGCACGACGAAAACTTCGTCGCACAAAGATCGTGAAGAAAGATTTTGTGCGACGAACAATAACACTGGTCGCAAAAATGCGGCGCGATGGTTTAGCCTTCGTCGCACAAAATTTATAGGAACGAATGTGTTCATCGCACAAAATACCAGGACACAACGTGGGATGACTAGTATTCGTCTCTCGAAACTTTGCACGACGACAGTTTACAGTTACACGACGAAACCTTGTTAGTCGTTATAATATTGCGAGACGAAGGTATTCGTCCCGTAAAAAAAAAATTCAATTTTTTGTTTTGTTTTATTTTAATTTTGTAATAAAATTAAATTGCAATTAAAAAAATGTAATGAAGAGAAAAATAATTTATTTAAATAAATATAAATGTATGTACAAGGAAAATGTTTAAAATGTAAGTGAGTACAAAACTAAGAAAATAATGCGGCATAGTCTACGGGGTCATCATTCAGAGGCGGCTGGAAGGTCTCGAGGTTGGGGACGGGCTCAGAGGTAGAAGGGACAGAGTTGTGGGCATGCTCGGGTTGGAGGTGCTCGGATATCGACGACGGACGAAGATCCGGGAGACGAATGCCGGATTGACTAAGGGCTTGTACAATCTGTGACATCTGGCTCTTATACGAGGCTAACTCAGTCCTAAGGTCGGCTACCTCTGCTGTCAAAGCTGTCACTTGATTCTTTGACTGCGATGATGAAGAGGCTCTAAGTTTTCGCCGCTGGGCATTCTCCATCCCTTTACAATACGTCCCCGACCTCCGCCCGAGAGTCTGATCCAATGTCTCTGTAAGGATCTGAAACCCCACATCCTCTGGGGGATCCACAGACTCGAGCGAAGTCTCAGAAGGAAGCTGGGAGGCGGATTCCTGAAGAACCAACTACCTCTTCTCCATCTCGTCTGTGTAATATAACATGAAAATATTAATAATAACATTCAAATAATAACCATGATACTTGAATGCGTAAAATAGTAATTACAATTGAAGAATACTTACATGAAGTGACTCGGCCAACTCATCCCCGAGTTGAACAAAAACGTCTCTGAAGACATCGAGCTCCGGGAAATTTGAACCCCCCTGAATAGAACAAGATTCGAAAATTGTTAGTACGAAAAAAAAATTAATATTATTGAATTATTAAAAATTGAATATCAAAAACTTTATTATTACCTACCGCCGCGCCTCCATCCTATATGAGAAGGGCCTCAAACCAGAATGGTGGAGAAAAGTCTTCTTTTCCCAATTGCTCTTGTTGGCTTTCACCTTCTTCTGTTATACAAAAAACAAACGTATTAGTTCTAATTTAAATGAAATATAAAAAAAAAATCAATAAACATTAGTAAGAAACGTATAATACTTTTAAATTTAATATAAAAAACGTACCACATACTCGGGCTCTTGAAAATGACTGCAGAGCCACACCTAATTATCTTCCCGGTCCTCAAACTCCTTCAGCAACCTTCCTCAAGAGTGACATGCAGATCATCAAATGTCTAAAAATATTGGTGCTGGTCGCTCTTCCACTGTTTGTACCATTCAGCGAAGAGCCTGTTGATGTACGCCAACATATCGTCGTTGATGTCATTGAAATTGTAGTTCGTTTGCAATGTAACAAATTAATTACATACATTAAGTAATATAAATATATAAAATTTGAAGGAAAAACAATTAAGTTAGGATACTTACCGACAACTGTGCGCACACCTTTGTCCTCACCTCGTCCGGCATTGCCTTCCAATACTTCCATTGCAAAGGGCAATAGGTCCGAACGACGTGACCATTGTTGTGGGCCAATGTGCTATGCTGCTCTGCCGTTGGTGCAGCCCGATGCCAGTCGTCGTATCCGATGGTGATATGTCCGTTGGTCACCCGGATGACCTTCGCCGTCTTCAACTGGCGACAACGTCCCCAGGTATTTTTCTTTGCCGCAAAAAAATAAAAAACATTCAAACAAACACAACAAATAAAACCGAAATTCCGGTAGAACCTCCCCTAAAATTATAACAATTCCCAAACCATGGACATTGTAATGAATAATATATGATATCCAACAACAATCACAACAGTTGAATAAGCCAAATTTGGACCAAACGCATAATTGCATTATGTAACAATTTTGATTGAAAGAAAGCGCGGTCAGTTAACCTTTATATTAGCACACTAGGAATAGTAATTTCCAATAGGCTGGAGAAACTAACAAAATTTAAATTCATATGCAGGATCAAGTCATGGAAACCACTAAGCTAAATTTTTGTGCGGATCATAATAGCTCAACAAAATTCTAGAAACAAGAATACAAAAATGACAAGGAATTATTATGGAAAATTCAAAACAACTTCAGTAAAACAAAGGAAAAGGGATACTCCAGGAAGCACAAAAGTAATGTAAGATATGTTATATAAATTAAAAGCAGCACCTTGCTATGGCGTGGCCATGTTTGACTAGTCCCTTTTTCTAAGTCGACAGAAAACTTACACTTGACTTATAAATGTCTATTAACTATTTTATGGCAAATTGATGATTAATGAGAACAAAACTAAGAGTAGCCCTTTTAAATTTACTGTTAAATTGGCAACTTATGGCATGGAGAGACAAACTTGATGAAATAACCATTCCAAACTGATTAAGAACATAATGAACTGAATAGGTTTTTGAAAACTTAACCAAGGTGAGTTACGTATCATATATCTTATAAGGCATTGATTCTAATAGCGGGTCACCCTTATTTGTATAGGCATTCACAAGGAAATAAGAGGAGTTACTTAACTTTACCTGGTTATGACCTCGAGGCATCAGTAGTAGATGACGATGTCGTGTTGGGTGTGCGGGGGTGACGGTGACCACACCTGGCGCTAACAGGTAGCACCACTGAAAAGGTTGATGACGCTGGCACCTGGGAGACCCGGGGACCAACCAGATCTAATGAATTAGCCGGCCTGGGGTACATTTCTGCTGGAGCAGTGGCGGCTGCAGTAAGAGGCGAGGGAATCGAATGGGGTGCAAACGTCACTGCCTTACGACTTCTAATAAGCTGCGACATCTGCACAATTAGAAAGAAAAAAAAAATCAATGCATATATATGGTTAAACTAGAAAAACTCGGCCATTTTGAAAGATGGCAAAGAAAAGGGGACATGTTTGACACTCTGAAAAAGTTCTTAGTTCTTCCACAAATAATCATATTTGACACATGTAACATTTCACTAAATGAGAATCTACGCATAGGCATGTGATGCAACAATCAGAGCATAGAAAATACCTTCTCAATCGTTCTCCACCAATCGCTAATCACACACAATATCCCTATAGACAACAAAATTAATGGCGTTAGTATGAATTTACATTAATAATTTTACCCTAACAAAAAAAAAACGCTTACCAGACACACCGAGATAACTAGATCAACCTAAAGAAGAAGATGGAGGGAGTATTAGATGATAAAATTGAGAGAAAATGGAAATGACGGATGCTCGATTGAGCAAAACCGAAGGGGATGAGTGCAGAGGCTAAATTTGCAATTTTTGTGCAATTTGCCTCTGCACAACTTGAATCCAGATTATAAAGTTCACTTTTGGACGAATGATTTTGTGCCACGAACAAGGTCTTCGTCGCGCAAATGTCCTTTGCGTGACAAAAAAAAAAGTATTTGTCGCGCAAGTTTACCATTTTTTTATTTTATTTCCTTTACTTTATAATTTATTCTTTTCAACAAATTGCGTGACGAAAACATGTATCGTCGCGCAATGCATATTTTTTAATTTTTTTTTGTTTTTCCGTTTTATTTGTAAGTATTGTAAAATTTTCTTTTATTATAAATAAAAAAACTCAAACCTTATTAAACATTAAATTAATTAACAAAACTAATTTACTATCCCAAATAAAAATTATAATTAATGTAATTATTAATACTCATCCACATAACATAAATTTATTAATTAAATTAAAAATAAAGTCCACAATATCTTATTTTAAAAATATAAAAAAAGCAACCCTCCTTAACTTCAATCCTTCCTTGCCCGCAACACATCAAACTTCCACCGCCGGAAACTCTGCTTGAAAAGCCCATCCACATAAATCTGTTGCTTCTTATCGGTTTCATCAACATCACAATGAACCTACATTAATGGCTTAGTAATTTAAATATTACGTTTTAACAAAAATAATTGTTCATTATTTACTACAAACTTACCGATAACTCCCCCAGCATGGACTTCTTCAACTCCTAAGTGACCTTTTTCCAAGACTCAAACTCAACAGAACAATCCCTCCGCACCAAATTCCTAATGTCATACACAAATTCAGCGTACGCCTCAACCATATTTTTGCCACCAAAGTACGGTACTTGCTTCCATCGATACATCTCTAATCGTTCTACAAGTTTCTTTTTGCCAGAACCTTTTCCAGAATCGGCCATTCTTTTTTAAACAATTTTTTTTTAAAACTAGGGTTCTTAAACTATGTTTATATATCACTAGGATACCTTTGTGGACGCAAATCTTCATGTTCGTCGCGCAAAACGCGTCATAAATGTGCAATAAATGGGAAGGTTTGAATGCAATTTGACCATGCATTGTGCGACAAACATCTGATGTTCGTCGTGCAAAGTAATCTTACACGACGAACAAAGCGTCGCTCAATATATTTAGCGACGAACGGAATGATTGTAATTATAAAGTTTACCCATCACAAGCTTCTTCACATTCTTGGGCACATCTTTCCAAGAACACCACTCAGCAGTGGGACAATTATTCCCCATGGCTACAACAATCACATGCGCAAACTCAAAAGGTTGTCTCAAATCATTTGGGTTGGTGGCGGGCACGCTATAATCCTTATTTTCATCCTCCATCTGTTCTTGAAGAATAAGAAGAACAGAATTGTGAAGAATAAGTACAGCAGAAGCGCATATTTATAGGAAGGTTAGGGCCTTTGCACGACGAAGACTTTGTCGCACAAACATCTGTATTAAATGCGGTATTGATTCATTTGATTCACTTGCAGTGAATGGTCTGATTGGAAACTCACAAGAGCTTGCTTGATGAACCCTTGGTCGCGCAAATGTCCCCTTTTCGTCACGCAAGTTTTTCGTGCCAAAAAAAATTACCCCGCGTTTTCTTGCTGACTTTACGCGACGACAACAAATATTCGTTGCGCAAATTTTTTTTCTTATCCTGTCTATTTTGAGCGACAAAACATTTTTTTTCGTCGCGCAAGCTGTTTTTTCTACTAGTGTTACTTGTTGGAGAATTTAAAGGACGAATTTTTCTGCTCCAACACTGTCAAATGCAAATTACGTTGGACTAATTAATGGAAGGGATTTTATCATGAATTGTCACATCCCGGCCCGGGCCCTCACCACATCGGGCTCAACTCCACCGTAGCACGATATTGTCCGTTTTGGGCCCCGACCACGCCCTCACGGTTTTGTTTCTGGGAACTCACACGAGAACTTCCTAGTGGGTCACCCATCCTGGGAATGCTCTTGCGCGAACTCGCTTAACTTCGGAGTTCCGATGGAACCCGAAGCCAATGAGCTCCCAAAAGGCCTCGTGCTAGGTAGAGATGAAAATATACATATAAGGCTTACATGATCCACTCCATTGGGCGATGTGGGATGTTACAATCCACCCCTCTTAGGGGCCCGACGTCCTCGTCGGCACACTTCCGGCCAGGGATTGGCTCTGATACCAAATTGTCACATCCCGGCCCGGGCCCCAACCACATCCCGGGTTCGACTCTGCCGTAGCACGATATTATCCGCTTTGGGCCCCGACCACGCCCTCACGGTTTTGTTTCTGAAAACTCACACGAGAACTTCCTAGTGGGTCCACTTCCTTGAGCGATGTGAGATGTTTCATGAATGGTCTATGAAATTGTGTAACTACTCATTTTAGTCATAAAGTTAAAAATCAATCAATTCCCTGAAATTAGTTGCCACCAATCAATTGGTCCTTACGTTCAATTTACATCCATTTTAGCATTAAAAGTGGTCACGTGGGCTCAAAAGAATGAGTTATCCCAATTTTAAAGACTATTTATAATAAAAACACTGAATAAAATAATACGAATATGCAACTTTTAAAATCGCAATAAGAAAAGAAAAGAAATTCCAATATTACTCCGCTGATGCTTTTTTCTCTTTACATTCGCACAAGAAAGGCAGCTTTACCCCTAAAAAAGAGGTACCCCAACCATAAAAATGATGCACCCAAATCACTTTGTTCTTTACATATCCTTTAATCTTTTGATTAAAAGGGACTTTGGAAAGCATCATAAAGAAAATTTTGCATGCATTTCATTCCAAGTAAAAAGTGTTGGAATTGTGCTACTTTGTCTGCTTCATACAAGTTAGAAAAAGTGTTGGAAATGAGGTTCCTTTTTTGGCATAAACTAATTAAAGATTCCTTTATTAAAGAAATCCCATGTTCGCATTGCTTTTTACAATAATTGTTTGACTATAGATCTGTCACCTTTTGTTTTTGACACAATATTTTATAATGTTGCCCCGAAAATGAACATTAAATTATGAAGTGTCAGAAAGTCTCACTCTTGAAAGAATCCCCTTAGCATAAAGCTGTCCCGGACCACAAACCCCACAATGTCAAGTGTGATGAAAAGGAAGCAACG
The DNA here is from genome assembly GCA_035220775.1 of Malus fusca. NCBI lineage: Eukaryota > Viridiplantae > Streptophyta > Magnoliopsida > Rosales > Rosaceae > Malus > Malus fusca. The sequence continues at coordinate 36,755,346 of CM069068.1, forward strand.
TACAAAGTTAATCATCAAATCCATTGAAACCTGAAAAGATGGCTTTGAAACAAAGTGTTTGGCAATAACATTAGATTATTAGCACAAGTATCCCACTTTAATGACAATAACATGCCTTAAACATCGCCTAATTGATATAAAATTTCACAAGTGATCTCCATAGTTAGTTAAAGTAATATATATGTACGACACTCACCCCTCCTAGGAGGCATATATGCTAGCTCACTGCTGGCAGAATTTGGTAGGACAACAAAAATCATTCAAGGCATGTAAATGTGTATAGTTTTTCTCTTTTCTTCCAAAGGCATGTGTGTATATAGTTCTATTCATTATTATTATCAGCAGTAGTACTTATTAGTATAGAGGGGAAAATCGGACTATCTTCCAATATTGAAAAAAGAAATATCATCGTAAGTGAGAATGATCTCACCCAACAGACCAATAATTAGTTCATACGCAACAAAATTGCAATTGCCTTGTAACATAAAACTATTATCAATTACTTTAGTTTTTTACCCTTTTTTTTTAGGATTGAATGATCTTGCCTTGCTCAACTACAAGCAAATTTCAGTAACGTCGCTTGATTAGCAGCTTTCATACTGAATAAGACCATTGTTAGATAAAACATTAAAATGAGACTAAAAAATACAGAGGATTTCATGCTTTTGTGATAGATATCTTACGTACGAATAACGTAATTGGATAACCATGCGGAAGTTTTTTGCTCGTTTATTGGACCTTTACTATCGATTCTATATCCAACAGATAATCATTATAGATCTTAAAAGTGATTACTGATATACATTTCCGGATGAAATATACTGTAATTGGCACATTTGATGTCATGTTTGTGGAGCCTAAAATAATCTCAAATATTATAGAGGCGACACGTGGACTTTTATTCAAGAAATACAAGATTGCTCTTAATAAATGGGTTGGCACACGCATCTCACACTCCTGGAGGTCTTAGCAGCTAAATACGATTGCCCACAACTCACCTGCCCTTGGCAAGGAATTAAAGATAATGATTAATTACCCAAATCCTACCTTTAATACATTCCTAATTGAAGATTGACTCCAATCAAGTAAGTAATCCTAATTTAAATCAATTAGGGATAATTATACTATTATCTCAAGATATTATTTCCTATTTAATATCTTGGGAATATTTAGAGAATATCTCTCTATTAAACACTATATGTCCGGCCCTAGCCCTATAAATACCTCATATTCTACCAAAATTTTAGAGCTTTTGCAACCCTAAAAAGCCCTAAACACTTTACTCTCTCAGAAAAACTAAATTAGGCATCAGAGATCTGTTGACCTAACCCCCCACCTCATGGGCACGTGAGGCTTAGGTCTCTGATCAAAGATGTTGATTGTTTTGCAGGTGCATTTTCGTCAATACTGAAGACGACATAAATTTACATTGACAATGTTAGCACCATACCGCAAGTGCCACTGAGAGCAAAGGGGCACAAATTACAAAAGCTGGGGAGCATGCATGCATGCATGTTGAAGACCCCTTGTTCTCCACCCATGCTTGCAAGCTATAGCTTTAGGACCACCTAACTAAAATCTCTCCCTTTCCTCTTTTCTTCGAAAGTATGATATATATTAGTTTTTCACTTATAGAGCTTCACCAGCACTGCTTACAGTTGCGAGCTAATTAGATATCGCATTGATATTATTTATATGTTTTTAATCAGCCAAAAGCTAAAGCCTAATGCATGGAGATTTCTCAAAGCAAAAACAAGAAGCACTTTTACTTTATCGCTTTTTTTCTCAATAAACTTTTTTAGGGTAGAATATGTACACAGCTACAACTTTCATTACCGATACGTACTTTAATCGATCTCTTTATGCTTCCCATCAAGTTCTAACTCTTTGTACGCGACCTAACTGGACGGGACCCACTTCTAGACCTCATGATGATGACGTGGAGTAGTGATGTAGACAAAAAGCTCACCCTCAACCCCTTTGTTAAAGCCACCTGCCCAAGCTCTTGGCGGCTGTCAAAAGGATTTTTACATACAAATCCTGCTTTTAATTTAAGCACTTTTATCCCCTCTCCTCGATCTATAAATACATAACCACTTGCAGTAGCACACCATCTTTCCTTAAACCATACAAAGTGTATGTCGCTCAAATCATAAATCATCTCTCTCTCTCTCTCTCTCTCTCTCTCTCCCCCCCCCTCTCTCTCTCTCTAGCTGTTGTATTGTTTTCTCTCTCAAAAAATTCCATGGCTCAGGTCCAAACCGGCCAAGATGTTCATGGAATTAAGCTTTTCGGGAAAACGATTACACTGCAGAACAGATCATCACAAGTAAAAGAAGAACCCAAAAAGGATGATCAAACGGTGGAGAAGCGGCCTGATAGGATCATACCATGCCCAAGATGCAAAAGCATGGAGACAAAATTTTGTTACTTTAATAACTACAATGTTAACCAGCCTAGGCACTTCTGCAAGGGCTGCCAGAGGTACTGGACGGCCGGCGGGGCCCTACGGAACGTCCCCGTGGGGGCTGGTCGACGAAAAACCAAGCCGCCTTGTCGGGGGCTGGCCGGGTTACCGGAGGGTTGTATATATGAGGGTTCAGATGTGGTGCACCAGTTTGAGTTAGATGGGGTGGTGGAAGAGTGGCATGTGGCGGCGGCACAAGGCAGTTTTCACCAAGTTTTCCCGGTGGCGAAGAGGCGGAGGACCGGCTCAGGTGGTCAACCATGCAGCTGAATCATCATATTGTCCTAATTTATTCTTTCACCAAATCCATAAATTAGAAATTTCAAGAAATCGAAAGAAAAAAAAAGTGTATTGTGAATTAACCTAATGGTAATTACTGGTGTGTATATATACAAATTGCGATCTATCAATCCCTATATACTAACAACAACAAAAATCTATTAATCCCTATATAATTAATATGTGCATGGAATTAAATATCGATCGGAAAAGAAAAAAAAATCACAAAAATATTGTGGAATCGAACATTCGAACAAAACCATGCGAATCTGCAACCATAAATAATATTTTATGTGCCATGGAACGGTTGACCATGTACCGAGTGGATGGATAAGGTTGGTTAAGTGAGCACAAAACTTGAAACATGGACGAGGTATGAATTACAAGCTACCGACTTCTTGTTTGTCCTTGCTACTTGCTAAACTAAAGGAAAATCAGTCAGTTATTTAACCTAGGAAAAATGGAAGAAAACTCAGTCAGTATATAGACTATGAACCGTCCGATCCCGGCTCCTTACAAAAATATGATATGAGACTTCTTAAATTTTAGCCTCATTTGTTTACTATTAGTCTCACTTAATGTGAAAGCTGATCTAATTAGAAAACTTCACCAAAAATTCTCTCAAATGACAAGTGTGGAGCAGAGAGAGAAAAGTGAATGAGAATAAAAAACTCGAGGAATATAAGCTTTTGATCAAAGTGATTTTTTTTTTTAACAAACGATATTATATAAACTAAGGGGGAGGGGTGGACTTAGCCTTACAATGAGCTAGTAATAATGTGATTCAAATCCGTCTTTGGCGAGAATTGAACTTAAGACCTCTCACTTACAAGTGAAGATGAATATCACTAGACCGTAGTACTAAGTTGCAGCTTTTGATCAAAGTGATTGAGCGTGTTGGAAATAGTAGTAATAGGGGAAAACATTATTTTTATAGGAAAACTAATGAAAATGGCTTGAAAACTTTGAGTTTTAACGATAGGGACAAAATAAAAGGTAAAGTGAATAGTACCAGAATTGATTTTTTTAGTGTAAAAATGTGATTTTTCGTTACAGTGAACAGTACTGGGAGCTTTTCGTTAAAGTTCTCTATTTTTATTTCAATGATTTCTCTAAATAAAAGATGGCCGCCGGATGTGAGTAGCTCCATCACTGAAGAACTTCTTTGTATGCAGGTACATTGTGGTTGATGGGAAAAAGAAAAAAAGAAAAAGTATATTCTGTTGTAAAATCGACGGTGTGTGCAGTGGAATAAATGAGCAAGACACAAAATTTACGAGGTTCCTCTACAGTCAGTGTGACTGGAGTACGTCCTCGGGGCAGCAGTTGTGCTTTTATTATAATTTGAAATAATAGGAGTACAAAGATAACTCTATTTATTATCTCCCCCTCATCTTTCTCTCTCTCTCTTCCTTTCTTCCTTTTCTCTTTTCCTCTTTCTTTCTTTTCTTTCTTCTTTCCCGTGAACTTCTAACTACCTTGGTGTTGTGTGGGCTTTGTATATATATAGAAAATAAGAATCGTATGAAGCAAGTTTTGGTAGACAATGGAAGGGCCACTTGCCCATTATTTAATTCTCAGGAGTGGACATCCACTGTTCTACAACACTCCCTCTTGGATGGCCACAAGTCTTCGATTGACTCGTTAAAATCTTGATCTGTCTTGGATGCTCCCCCTGATGAGTATCTCCCCCTGATTTCAAATCATTTAGGTTGATCGTTGATCATTCTGCTTCAGTCTCTTAGTAAGAAGAGTTGCCGAAAGAGGTGTTTTACTTGTTGTTAACTTTCCACAGGCTTTTTCTTGAACTGAGTTGGACGGCCTTCTGCTAGACTAGCATCGAAGATCTGAATTTACTCCTTTTATCTGGAGCAGAATTTGATTCAAAAGTGGTGGACACTTGATCTTGAATCAGACTTGTGATTTCTTCAAGGACCTCCGAGTCTTGATCTTGAATAAAGTTGTACCGTGAAGAGCTTCACGTGGCAAATGATCTTTGACTTTGTCGGGGATGAATCAGCACGTGTTTGTTGCGCTTGTCTCCACATGCTTCAATGTATCATTTTCACTTGCCTTACTTGCTCCCCTTGCTTAAGAGGTATTTTCCCTGGTTTTCCCCTACATGTGTGGCATATTCTCTTGTAGGATTTGTCCCCTGATGTTGGAGAGGAATGCAAACCCTTGCATTTGAATGATTCATCACTTCTTGGTGACTTGAGACCCAGCTCCAACTGTTGAAGATGACTACTCGAGAGCAATACTAGGTAAGCAATCAGGAAAGGTTCCAGGCAGTCGGTCCCTTACCGGGAGTTTGAGTGGAGGTTCCGACATATTGCTTTCTTTATCCTTGTCTTTGCAGGTAAGAACAAGGACAAAGGAAAGGATAGGGAGATTGCATGATATGAGATAATCTTGCTCTGGTCCCTGAAGATATGTGATAATCTTGCTCTGGTGTGACATGTTTGAAGAGGTATTCTCGGAGAGGAAGAAAACTGAGTATTTCGAGATGCTATGTTGAAGATGCATTCTCGGAGATGAGGAAGAGTTAAGTATTCTTGCAGTGTTGCAGGTCTGCCTTGTTATGGAGAACAGAGGTCGACATATATAGAGATTTCTCAATAGCAAGTGTGGTGCTGTGCTTTTACTCTTGTCAGCAACTGTGGTGTAAATAGAACAGTAAGATTTACTCGTTTTCAACTTTGTCAGAGATATTTGACAAAATTGCACGCGACATCTGAAAAAGCTGGGATTACGTCTGAAAAATGCCAACGAACTTTATTCAGGAAAATCTGGCTTTTGAAATTCGGAGAGCGGTGCCTCTTCGATCTTTGAACAAGTGGCTCTGCTGCCTCTTCTTTTATAGAGACATCAATTGTGTTCAAGAGTATGCTCAGAAAGTTGCTGCCTGTAGAAATTTCCTTTATCTTGCGCTTCTGAAATTTTATTTGACCTCTGTTTTTCCTTCATCATTTCTGAAAAATGACTTGCCCATCTAACATTTGCTTAGATTTGAGTCTTAGGAGTGATACAGACGAGCAGCGTCATGATAATATATGGCGCCCGTCCTTCTTATCTTCTAATGGTCCTCTTACGGTTGGGGACTCTGTGATGAAGAATAACATAACCGCTACTGTGGTAGCTAGGAATCTTCTCACTCCAAGGAATAACAAGATCCTTTCAGAACGGTCTGAAGAGTCGGCCGTTCAAGACTCCTTGGCTCTCAGTGTTCAGTGTGCTGGCTCTGTTTCCAATATGGGCCAACGCCTACTTGCTCAAACTCGCCAAGTTGAATCATTGATGGCGGAGGTGGCAAGTCTTAAACAAGAGATCAGAGGGCTCAAGCACGAGAATAGGGTGTTACACGTGCTTGCAAATAATTACCCTACGAGCATGAAAAGAAAGCTCGACCAGCTGCAGGAATCCGAAAGTCGGATTCAAAGTGATCACCAGAGGTTCGTTGCTAGATTCCGAAAGCAACTAATGCCTTCCTCTTCTGGTGTTTTGCCAAGTACTGGGGTGCCACATGATCAATCTCCAGTGCCTCCCCCTTCTGGGGTACTTCCGAGTACTGAGGCTTCACATGAGCAACCTTTGTAAAAACTTCATCCTGTTTGTTTGTTTTAACTCATGTGTATGTATATATCTGTAATTTCTTAGAGATATTAATAGATAAGCTTTATTTCATTCAATGTATTGTGCCAAATACAATAAAGCATATACTTCACTAAGATGTGGTACTTCTAGACCAAATATTAATTTATCTTTACCCTCACGAAGATAAATGATTATTCTTAGTGTCTTCATCATATGAGTATGCAACTCATAATCTTCAATCGATATGGTTCTTTTAATATCATAAACATCATGGATAATATTTGTGTTGGTAGATTGTTCGATCTGCAGCTCGAGACAATAATTATCTCAACACTTTATAATTTTTCTAGACTCTTCAGGAGTCCCAATTTAATATCATCAACTCTTCAAGAGTTCTAATTTAATGTCATTGACTCTTGCAAGAGATTTTAGTATGTTGCAACAATATCATAATGATAGTACTCACTAAGGCAATTTATACCATCCATTGGTATTGAGTACATATTTTATGCTTTACCCTTCGGGGGCTTACTTCAAGCAATTTGAATCTTTCAGGGATTTTCTACACTTCATGACACATTTTCCTTTGGAATTTATACAGAGTAATTTGCTCCCATGTATACTTGAGGGATTTACTTATGGAGATAAAATGTGGGCGACTCATAACCCTTTATATATTATTCTCCATTCATATAAACTCGTTTACAAGAGTATAATTAGTAACCTTGTGTCATATCATGTAAGTGTATTTCACTATATTACAAATGCCCAATGTAACCTCTTTGGTTCAACATCTTTTGGCTATTTGTATTGTATTCAAATATATAGGTCCATTTTTCCACGTTCTTACAAAATTGTAATGGAATTGCCTTTCTCCATTTTGGCCAATAATTTTCCTTTTTTTTTTTTTTTTTTGTCGACGAACAAAAGAACGTGACTCAATATTAACACATCTCATTGATGAATTTAGTAGCTACTTGTAAAAACCAAAATTACCATTGGTTATCATCAATCTGTGATCCCATATTCTCATGTGCATGCGCATGCATAAAAGCTTTTCATTTCTTTGGATATCCATTGCCTCTTCAAGGGCATGACACTATCTTTTCCAGGATAGTCATAATTTAGAGAATGTGGATCATAACCTCCTCTTGAGCGTTATAGAGCTTGGATTTTAATCTCCACTTTCGGGAGTTGAGTCTTTGGAACCTATACGTCTATCATGCTACATGCATGAGACATCAACATTCTCATGTCTGTGGATTGTCCTATCTGGGACGTGTATCCATGCGGCGACTGTCATGCTTCTGGCATGCAACAGTTATGCTTCGGGAATGCAATAGTTCAGTAGTGCCATATTATTCTTCTTTCGAATAACTGAACATTTTGAGTCTAAAAATCTGCCACGCTTCAGGCGTGCAATAGATAAATCATTTACTGTCTCATTATTTTGTCCAACAGGGACATCAATTATTGTAGGCACATTTGCAGTAAGTATATGTGATTTCATCACTTTCGTTGCATCATTCAATTATTTCAATTTCATTTTCATATTGTTTGTTTCGTGAATCAAAATAAGACAAATTATCTTCGTTCTTCTGGAACGGTCGTTTCTCATCATTCTTCTGGAATGATATTTTCTCATCGTTCTTCTGGAACGATGTTATTTTCTCCCCTAATGGCGGGAAAACTGTCTTATCAAAATCATAGTCCGCAAATCATGCGGTAGACATATCCCCATTCAAGGGTTCCAAATATTGAATGATAAATGGTGTTCAACATCAATGCCTAATCTGCAATGATGCCTCATTTTAGTACGTTGTGGCAGTCTTACAGGCACATAGATAACACAACCAAAAACTCGTAAATGTTAATGTTTGGCTGGTGTCTAAACACGAGTTGTACTAAGAAGTATTGATGGTTGGTAATATGTCTCAACCGAATTAATAATGCATCATGTAAAGTTTACATGTTCCCATGTAGAAAATTGGCAATTTCGTTTTCATGAGCAGAGCGCGGGTAATCAATTTCATCCGCTTAATAAATGCCTTTGCTAAACCATTTTGAGTATGGACATGAGGAACTTCTGGTCCTTATTAAATAGTATGTGAACTGAGACTCTTATGTCCTTTATTATAATTAAGTTGAGGCACTGCGGTATTTCAAACTTACGATACTCATCAAGGAATTTCATGTCCTGATCTTCAGGATCAAGGGACTTCATGCCTGATCTTTTTGTATGATGGAACTTCAGGTCCAATCACTTTTATATGTTGAGGATCAAGAAACTTCAGGTTCTGATCTGATTAAGGAACTTTGGCTCCTATATATACTTATCGTAACAAAAGGTAAGTACAATAAATAAATTAAAGCAATAGGCGGTAATTTCAGCCATAGTAAATAAATTGAACAATAAATAAATTAAAGCTTGTGACAAGGGCTTTAATTCAGCACAATTCACATAAATCAAAACTTAAAGCAGTAGTCGGTAAAACCGTCCATGATAAATAAATTGCTTTAAAGTAAATAGAACTTGTGACATGGGCTTTAAACCAACACCATGCACATAAATATCAAAGCTTTAAAGCAAAGGGTAATAATTCTACCCACTGTAAATAAATTGTTTTAAATAAATAGAACTTGTGAAAGTGTTTTAAGCCAACACCATTCACATAAATAAATATATACATAATTTCTTCTTTCTTTTCAGATGGTGTAACACCATCCAAAAACCTTCACCTTTATTTTATTTTATTATTATATTTTTTATTCATTTTTTCACATGCTACAACATTCCAACAACTTTTGTTTTTATTTCTTTTATTTTACATGGTGCAACGCACCTTTCTAAATCATTGGCCCCATTTCCCCTTTTCTTTGTCTATCTCTACCAGTCTCGAAACCCAGTACCAGCTGGGTTGTTGTGGGGGTTACACAAAACCAATTCAATCCAAAAAGGCTACCAGAGACTGGCGTTGTTCTTGCATGGCCCAAAGAACATGGCATCGCAAAGCAAGAACCTCTCCATAAAGACATAGATGACAGTGAGGTTGACGAAGGCACAAGAGAGGGAGGCCTGTGTGGAGTCAGTCATGCCATCACCATCTCAGACAACTGAGGATTCATGGAGGTCCTCGAGATCCATTGAGAACGAGACGATCTGGGTTTCCAAGTCTAATGAGATTCTTCTGGATCTCTGGAAACCAGTTGTCAGGTACGAGTTTTCTTATCTCGTGACGACTTCAGGTCGTTGGAAATTTCAATTCGCACCGGAATTCGGTGGGGCGCTTCTGGCGCGGTGGGAGAAACGAAAAATGGACATACCTTTGCTTGTTTTGCTGCACCTTTGTTTGTCTGTAAGATCTCTCCATCTTTCTTGTCCACGAGAGAAAAATAGATTGCAGGTCTAGCAGGGATAAGGATTAGCACATCAATAGTTAGAGTGATAAAAGAAAAAGTGATAAAAGAAAGGTTGATGGATTTTTGTGACAAGATGATCTTCCCTGTTTGACATGTCTGGCTTGCCGTCTCTACTCTGTGAGATTTTAGCTGACCGAGGTGAGAGGTAGATAATGCTTCACCAGATTTATGATGTTGTGCTTTCCACTGACATGAGAGTTTTTCGTGCTGATAACGTGTTGTAAAATCGACGGTGTGTGCAGTGGAATAAATGAGCAAGACACAAAATTTACAAGGTTCCTCTACAGTCAGTGTGACTGGAGTACGTCCTCGGGGCATCAGTGGTGCTTTTATTATAATTTGAAATAATAGTAGTACAAAGATAACTCTATTTATTATCTCCCCCTCATCTTTCTCTCTCTCTCTCTTCCTTTCTTCCTTTTCTCTTTTCCTCTTTCTTTCTTTTCTTTCTTCTTTCCCGTGAACTTCTAACCACCTTGGTGTTGTGTGGGCTTTGTATATATATAGAAAATAGGAATCGTATGAAGCAAGTTTTGGTAGACAATGGAAGGGCCACTTGCCCATTATTTAATTCTCAGGAGTGGACATCCACTGTTCTACAACATATTCCTTTTTCTTTGGTAGGATTAGGTCAAATGTACATTACAGCCATTTTATTCAAGATTAAAATGAGGGTGCTTATTCAAGGTGCACACAGAAAATAAGAGTTGATAAAAATTAAGAGCATTTATCTATGCGTCCGAAGTTCTCAGTTCGAAAACCCTACCCCACCATCGCTTGTTAATAAAGCAACTTCTTATTCTTCAGTGATAGTGTTAGCACGTCTACGCCTGCAATAACTCAATAATAAAACACAACGGATTTGAATTTGTACATACAAATTCTAAGGCAACAGATTTTCTTTTCCATTTTGCTACGGTTAAATTTAGCATTCACACTTAAAAGGTTACGGTACAAACTACAAATAATGCCTCTTCCAAAATTTCTCAAACTTTACGGGTCCTCTCCGACCCCCTCTCAAAAAACAATATAAAATGGGTTAAAATCCAAAATTTACACCGTGCAGTGTAGGAATTTGCTTGCGCCACAAATGTATCTTTTGTTATACTTTCGACGTTGCCATACATGGGGCAAACTCATCTGCAATCTGCACCAACTGCTTCACTGATGGACTTGTAACCATCCCTTTCTAAGCACTCGGACAATTCAGCCTAAGAGAGACAGAGAGGAAGAAAAGATGACAAGAGTATTAGATGCACGTCTTTGACAATAGGCCAAAAAATAGGGTTTCCGCAGAATGAGAGCACCAGAAAATACCTTTATCTGGGGGACGAGAGCAGGTCCCCCGTAAGCAAATGCTGTATAAAGCTGAACAAGACTTGCACCGGCTCGTACTTTCTTGTAAGCATCCTCGCCACTAAATCAATGGCATGAACAAGTTCCAGCTTCAGAAAAATGAAGAATAATACATGTCAACGAAAACAAGAGAAAAGGGCTATTCTGATCTTACCTGCTGATGCCCCCACACCCGATTAAGGGAATCTTTCCCTGAACGATATTAATATTAATGGTCACACTCTGATACATAACATATAAATGAAACCAAAAGGGAAGAACATAGACTGTAAACAAATAGCACACATAAGATCCGAAAGAGGACTAAATGTTTCAAGCCAAAGATTTCCTTCCATAGAAAGTAAATAAAAGAAAATCAGTTTGGTACCAGTTGAACTACAGTACATGCAATTAGGATATGATCCAAAAACACTGACAAGCTACTCTACATGAAATTAGGATACGATCCATCTTTAAGTCTTCTACTTTTATAAGTCTCTACTTTGTAATGTATGGGCATAGAAGAATTATGAATAGTCCAACTTTTCTTGTACTTAAGTTACAGTAGGATGATGGATCAGTACAACAATGGCATACCCGACCAAAATACTCCATGCATGTTCAAACATGTCAGTAATCAAACATTAAAATGAGTACAATCTTTAAAGAACATGGTCTATATACTCTACCACAGTGTAAATAATGTGAATAACAGGTTATATGAGTTACAGAGAGACGGCGTACCCTTGTCAAAATGTACATCTCCTTTAAGACATTGGTAGACATATCGAAAAGTGGCTTCCCACTCAAGCCACCAGCTTCAGAAGCCAACGGGTGTTTACTAACAGATTCTGGTCTTGAAACAGTTGTATTTGATATAATCTAGAAGAAAAAGTAAATAAACATCGTAAAGAATAGAAGAAATTGCACTGAATTTAAGTATAGATCAATATACTGAGAGAGATATATATGTTAGTGAGATCATAACCTCATCAACATATCAACATGCAGAACACCCAGCATGACCTGACTAAAGTTAATTTTCTATAGAAACGAAAGGGACTAAGTAGAGATTCTTATAAAGAATATAATATACTAATCTAGTATAATAGGTAAGTTTGTGACCGGAAGAAAACATACCAATCCGTCCAAGCGAAGAGCAAGGGCAACCTATATCCATAAACAAAAAACCATGAGAAAACCATCTTAATGGGGGGAATAAGAAAATCAATTACGAGCATGGATGCATACTGCAGCAATATCTTCAAGGTCTTCTTTAGACAAATCTGGAGCAATTTTCACGAGCAATGGAGGAGGGCCCTCCTCACCCCATTGCATTTCATCACGAGCACCTTGAACCTTGATAGGAAGAAAGTGTTACAAGGGCTAGCTTTTTCAGACGTTTTGGTTAATATATAGATAGAAAATTCATGCCTTGAGCAGTTAGAGCTCCATACCTGCTTCACAAGGTCCTTTAACTGCTTTCTTCCTTGAAGCATACGTAACCCAGGGGTGTTGGGTGATGAAACATTGATCACCTGCAGATAGATAAAGCATAAGTACGGTCGAATTAATGCAACAGGAATTGAACTCAACACATATACACATAAACTAAAACTTCATTGCTTCTAGTTTGGGAATTATTACCGACAACTTAACTTCTGAGGAATAATATAAAGAATCATGGAAGATTATGTATTATCACATGTAATTGGATGTTCAGCAATCACAAGTTTCAACCGACTGTGATTTCAGCTATACAGCTGAAGTTGAACAGCTTTTACTTTTTTGTAAAATTTAATCTGAGCCATTTCCAGATACAAGTTTGATTGTTCATATCCTATTCAAGTAAATAAAATTGGACTTCCTAAATATTGCTCCCCACCTGACCTTTAAAGCTATTATTTTTCAAAATCTCTAGTAAACAAAAAACATTGACTCGAAAGTTCCTCAAAAAATTTAGGTCATTGTTGGTAGACAAGGAATACCTAACAAATTATGTAGTATAATTTGTGAGATCTGATAGAATACCCTAAAGATGGTATGAAATTATGCAACTTTCAAATGAAACAATCAACTAAAAGACCGCAAGCAGGAAGCCTATTCAAATGCATCTCTCATTGCTTTTCTGCATGGAGAACCAACACAATAGCAACATATCTTATTAGATCTTGGCCACGAAAACAGCACACTAATATAGGCATCATGATGAAGTTGATGCATTGGTGAGTACCAAACACAAAAGTGATTTCTTTTTAAAAGAATGAACAATTTAGATCTGGAAGACTTTTTTTCTTCTTTCATGAATAAAATTCCAATACTTAGCATAAAAACAGAACAATTACTAAACTATGAAAAATCAGTATAGAAAAACCTACCAAGTAATCAGCATACTGGGACAATGTATGAACCCCTTGTCTATAATCTGCAGAAGCATCTTCACTTGTCTTGTTCTTCCCAAGATTCACGCCTAGAATGCCAGGGCCAGCTTTGCCTCCAGGTTTGACTTCTTCACCTGAAGAAGACGAGCTTGTAGTTTCATCCAACTTTCTCTTACCGTGCTGAGCACCCAATCGCTTTGCAACAGCTACAATTCCCTCGCTATTAAAGCCACATCGATTGATGATAGCTCTGAACACAAAATCAGGTAGATTGATAACACATAAGTTAGAAAATTAAATGTAACCAGCCCAACTTATCAGAAAGAAAACTTTCAGAAGTTAAAGAACCTACACCACCTTTAAAAGTGACTCAACACAACAAATTCGAGGAAATTCAGTCCTTATTAACATAATAAGATGAATATAAAATATACTCTTACACTTCCTCGCGCAATCTGAAGATACGAGGCTTTGGATTGCCCTCTTGTGGAACAGGGGTTACAGAGCCAATCTCTACAAATCCAAAGCCTAAACCAAGCAAACCATCAACAGCTTCAGCATTCTTATCAAAGCCAGCAGCAAGACCTATAGGGTTGGAGAACTTCCTTCCCCAAACTTCTAGCCCTAAATTTGATGGATCCAGTCTCTTCTCTCTAGGAACCCAACCACGTGCTGCGGCTGAGACAGCCAATCTGTGAGCTGTCTCAGCATCCAAAAGAGCGAAGAATGGATTCACAATTTTTGTAGCTGAGAATAGCCAGCCACTTCAAAAAGTTGATATCCAAAAATTAGCAATATATGTAACTAAAATTTATGTTCAATATTTCACAAAAACTTAAGCCATTCAACAACGAGAAAAAATGGCAATTCAATTTCTCTCATATGGTTTCTGCTTCATACACTGAAATAAGTACACACTAGAATAACAATAAAAAACCTTATTGCCATGACAAGAATGATGCAGAACGTAACGAAATGGCAATTCATAATTTATATCTGATGAGTACCATCAAATTACCAATGAGTTAAGAAATTCCAATTTCAGTCTTTTGTGCATCCACCAAGACCCAGACATTATGACGGGGTGGAATACCATCTTGGCAAAAGAAGAAAATACGAAGATAACTGAACTGAGAATTAAGTGCTGATCCTTTAGGTGCCTAGTTAGACCCGTAAAGAAATAGATACAAGTATCTTGTACAGAAGCTTAAAGGCTTCACCCTTACACTCTGACCAATAAGTAATGTGCATTGCAGGATACAAAAGGTTTATTCTTTAATGCCTCAAGATGCCTATAAACTTAGCAAGAGAAACCTTGAGAGAATTCTAAATCTGTTACGACTATAATCTTCTCATTCGTAGAATGCTAGGTTAAGATAGCAGTCATTGTAAATAAACATAGATGCCGGAACCATCCACTCGTAAACCAGAAGAAAGTTTAAATGCAAACAGAGCATAACTTCTACTCGAAAATTTAAATTCGATACCAGAAAGTTGCTTCATCCACAGTGCTCACATAAGCTCCGCCACCGATAACTAAGCCTAAGGTGGCTGCCGTCAACAACCTCCCCTACAGTTTAAAATAAGTACACACACCACTTCAGAAATCAAACAAAAATCGACCAAAGATTAAACCGTGAGCAAGCACAATTTGGCGAGATGGGTTTGCAAATTTACTGGAAAAAATTAACACTTTACGTTTCTCTGCAACTATTTGCAACAAAAAGGAGAGAGAAAGAACGTACTTTCTTCGAAAAATGTGGAATCTTTGGAGCAGTTTGAGCAGCAGAAGAACAATGTCTGGCACTTGCAGCAGGAGCTGCGCATGCCCTTTTGAACAAAAAGTCTCTCAGCAATTTTCTGGAAGCCCTTGCCGCCATGGCCTTCCATTGATACAATTAAAATTTTAAAAAATTAAAAAAAATTGAAACTTTTTCAATAGTTTAATTTTTCGACGAACAAGAAAATTAAAGGAAAATTGAATAGTAGATGAGGAACGTACTAGTTCGTAGTGAGTGAGAAGCCGAAGGGAAAGAGAGCTGCACGGACGGCGGGGTTGCGGCAGCAAATTGAAGGAGCGGGGCAATTGGGTAGTAAAATGGCACAGGTGGGTTTGCCTTCTTCTCTCGTATGCGGGTTATGTGATTTGGGCTGTGGGCACCCGGTTTTTTTATTAATCGGGTTAGTTTTCGGTTTATGGATCATTTAGTGGATTACGGTCAAGTCAGTATTAATTCGATATTAATTTCTCGAGAATTGTTAAGGGGACTATTTCAGAAGTGAGATTTTTTATGAATTTTATGTCATCTCATGATCATTTCATGGTTTAAGGTCAATTTTTATGTTAATATTATAAAACATTGTGCAAAACCATATAAGGTAACAGAGGCCAGTCCCACTTTTGAAAGAACTTAAATTTATGAAATATCAATTATATTGTTGAATAATTTGAATATAATCATAAAACTGTAATGTGATATTATTATTTCACTCAGATTAGACTAGATGCGTTTCTTTTTAATGCTTTATTAATATACTGTAAAGGTAAGAAATATCAACATTATCATTCATTTATATTATAACACGTGCAATTGTATTTTGAGAACACTAAAACATTTGTTGATATTATTAACTCATATTATAATACATGGATCGATACATCACATGACGATGTTATGGTTTACACTCGACTTCTCAATTTTTTTGGGATTTGTGATGTAATGATGAAAATAATAATTATAGAAATGATTGTTTAGTTACTATACATCGCCTTTATATTTTAGATGTATTATTCAGTTGAGTTGGGGGAGAAATTAGAAGGGTGGTGTTATCCACATCCTATTTTATCTTTTACACACTCGTCTTAATTTTCAATCATTAAATAAAAAAAAATTAAAAAATCCATACACAAAAAGTTACCTTGGAAAAGTCTGGCAAATAGCTATTTACTGATAACCATATTACCTTTATGTTTGATTAGCATGAGGATTAATTCTCTTTATGCATATCTGTTTTCCTATTCTTCATTTGTAATTTTAACTGACAAATTTTTTGTCCGAACCTAGTAGATAACGAGTTCGAAACCAATTTATTCTTTCACTTTTAAGCTCGAATTTTGTGACAAAATTGATGTTACTTGGGTAATATATATATATGTGTGTGTAAAAAAAGAGTAGTAGCTGATCACATGAGATTTGAAGAATATTGCAGGAAACCTTGAGAAAAATATGACCCTAAATTAAGTGCTACTACTGCAGATCGATAGATCGATGTATAATTTAAAGTTCTCATACATATCACTTATGGATTAGTAGGGGAAATTAATAAAAACCCCATTTATTGATTACACATGATCGAATAATGAAAGATGGGATATCAATTCCCATTGGTTTTCTGAAGTACGTAAAATTATTGATGGCTTATTCAGCAGCGCCATCAGGAGCGGCATCAGGAGCGCCGTCAATAAATTCGCCATCGGGGGTGAGTCCGAGCTCCTTGAGGACCTCAGCGCACCTAGGATCAACCTCCTTCTTCATGAAACCGAGAGGGTTCGCCATGCGATGAGGCCCAGTGATGCCATTGTGGTTCGTGAGGCTGATCCTCGCGCTGAGCTTCGCATGAAGCTCGTTGCTGATCTCGCTGCAGTCCTCCTTGGGACTCTTCACCAAGATCACCTCGCAAACCTCCTCTTCATGGTCTCCTTCCACCGGAATGGAGTAAGTTCCTAACTCCTCGGTGTCTGCCTCTTTGGTTAGAGTTACTTTTCCCCCTTCACTCTCTCTGCATTCCAATCTCACCTTTGCACCTGCACGTACGTACCATTCCATGCATGCAATGCAATGTCAGGGAAGAGAAAAAAAATTCTCATATCGAGTATCAATCTAGTTTGTTTTATATTTAGTAACTTGTAATTATATATAGACAATGTATCAGGTACTATAGGATGAACATACGTACCTGTGAGGGGCTCACTGATTCTTGTAAAGAACTGCGTGCGGCAATTATCGCAATAAACAATGCCGTGCACATTGAGGGTCTCGGTGGAGTAGGCGACGCCGATGAGCGACAAGAAGCAAAGGGCAGAGACAAGAACGATACTATTAGAATTGGCCATCGTTAAATTATATTTCGTGCTTGTTTTTTTTTTCTTGCTTGGATATCAGAGGACTGTATATGTGCAGATGAGAGGGGGATCGCTTTTTTATACATAGAAGAGAAGGAATGTTTTGGGGGGATTTATTTGTTTTTTTTGTTGGCAGTTATTTTTCTGGGGTTGTCATTTCTTACCCTGTTTACTTGTGGTTAAGGCAATTATTTTGACTCGCTCTTTGCTCCTTGAAATTCTCTCCGTCTTCAATTCTATTTTATTTTCAAAAATATTGAAAGACCTAAGGGCATCTCAAATAGAAGATCCAAATCCCTTAAAATGAGTATTTTACATTTTAGTGGCCGGAAAATTCTCTAATGGTGAGATGTAATATATATATGTTGACTGAAAAATGCAACATAAAAACCTAAATATACATATTTTTTGCGAATATTTTTACTCACCATCTTATTTATTATCGTTAGATGTATTTAAATTTCGAGACCTGGGTAGTGTATATACACAAATCTCAAAAATTAAACTTATACAATGGTGACAAATAGAATGTTGAACATTACCACCACTTAAGGGTGGTGAGCAAAAATGCACCCATACTTTTTATATCTTTTGGTGGTGAGTCCCACCAATCAAAGAGAGAAAATTAAATGGAATTTCAAACTTACGTATCTACCATTGGAGTAGAACTCCCATCTATATCTCCCAAAAGTGTGAAACGAGACATAAATATGGTTTTGCATATCTCCATTGGAGATGCTCTAAATATCAGTGTTGGTGAATGCAGTTGGTAGTTACTTACTAACCAGGGTGGAATCCGGTAGGCATTAACATTTTCAAAATATTTTATACAAATTTCAAGAAGCTTATGGTGTGTCAAAAGTTTCACGAAAATAAAATTTACGATGGTTCAACATATAGAAAGTTTCTTAATTTTGGAAAGCTATAACACGGCAAAAATGTCACATAAATATATATGTTGAACATTACCACCACTTAAGGGTGGTGAGCAAAAATGCACCCATACTTTTTATATCTTTTGGTGGTGAGTCCCACCGATCAAAGAGAGAAAATTAAATGGAATTTCAAACTTATGTATCTACCATTGGAGTAGAACTCCCATCTATATCTCCCAAAAGTCTGAAACGAGACATAAATATGGTTTTGCATATCTCCATTGAAGATGCTCTAAATAATAGTGTTGGTGAATGCAGTTAGTAGTTACTTACTAACCGTAGTGAAATCCGGTAGGCATTAACATTTTTAAAACATTTTATACAAATTTTAAGAAGCTTATGGTGTGACAAAAGTTTCACGAAAATAAATTTTACGATGGTTTAACATATAGAATGTTTCTTAATGTTGGAAGCTATAACGCGGCAAAAATGTCTCAAAAATAAGTTTTGAGTAATAACTCAACAGTTTTTGTGAAAAAAATGTGAATGTCATCTTTCCGAAAGAACGTTAAACCTAATTTTATGATTTATTGAGTCACATGAAACCCCCAGCAGTTAAAGGACGCAAACAGTCGAAGAAAACAAATTAAACATTCAGCAGATAAATCCCATTCTAAACAAACAGAGGATTGAAATTTGGATATGTAGAAGAAAGCTTTTACATTAAGTCACAGATGAATTCGGCGTTTCGGGGTTCTACTAGCAGAACAACAACATTTAACTAGAATCTCACTGGAGAAAAATTAACAACAAACACCATAACAAACGAGACCCTGCATCGACTTTCTCCATCCGTCAAATTACACAAGCCCTGGCCAGCCATAGGCCGCTTACATTCACTGCACACAGAAAAAAGGAAACTAAGGACGTCGAAGACCCACAAACCAAATAACTATAACACAATGCTTGCTAGATATGGCCGAAAAATGAAAGAACAAAATGATGGTTGCTAATTGGATGACCGGAGTAAGCTATACCTCTGCATCTTCACCTCCAGGTTTAGCAGAGCCGTCCACCTTCTGTATATCCTCGCCTGTAGCAAGTATCAGATTAATATCCAATATCTCTCGGTATAATCGACCAAATTTCTAGGACACGTGAATACTATAAACCCAAGTACTCTGTATTGTTCAGAGCTCAATGTAATTCAAACAGAAAGGCGATTGAACATCTTACTAGACTCAAGCTGGTACACAAAAAGGGAAACATATTCACAATTCACATCCATGACACATAATAACACACAACGTTCACAAGACAAAACGTATGTTTTTAGATGTAACGTCTAATTGAATCATAAGAATATGAGAATCGCCTTCATAAATTATTGGAAACCAACCTGTCGAATTCACATTTTACTTGATCTTCAGTTTCCACTGAAGAAATTGTTCTACTATTAATTTTTCTCATTGTGTTGATGATTGTAATATACTAAAAGTGAGACAAGCATCTCACAATCACAATTTCATATACTCATTTCTCAAACCATAATCCAAAAGTTAGTAGTCAAGAACAAGCATCGCATGACTTGATGAAACTACACATAACAAGTCGGGAAAAATTCCACCACATAACATAACATTCTCCATAAGGCTATCTCATTACCTCCATCCTCTGGAATGTCAGAGGTCCACAATGTAAGGTTGTCCCTCAAGAGCTGCATGATCAAGGTGCTGTCTTTGTATGATTCCTCGCTCAAAGTGTCCAATTCTGAGATAGCTTCATCAAAAGCTTGCTTTGCAAGGTGACATGCCCTGGAGCAAGTTACCAATACGCAACCAATAAGAATTCTTTTCTTCTAATTTTACTTTTGGCCAAAATAAAGAAAAAGAATGTGATATTGTGAATCTTGGTCACCATAAGCACGCATACCTTTCCGGAGAGTTCAAGATTTCATAATAAAAGACAGAAAAGTTCAAGGCCAAACCCAGTCTGATGGGATGTGTGGGGGGTAAATCAGTTTCTGCTTTACTAGAAGCTGCCTGCAAAATAGATAAACATAACAAACAGATGCAAAATCCAAATTAGAACAGCAGGAAGTGAGATAAAGAGAGAAAAGGGACCTAGCCACCTCATTTCAATAACAGGCTGCTTCAGAAAAAAGGGAGCAACTTCAAAGTGTGACCAAGGGCGATAAGCGTACATCTCAAATCAATGGTAATCTAACGAAAAAAATTAAGCTAATACTTAGATATAGCCGGCCACACCACTAAATCAAAGTAGTTCAATGCAAGGGCCAGCATTGCTACCATGACTTGACACTAAATTTCAGCATAATGCAATGGCATCATAGCATTACTGGTCATTTTCAACACGAGATGATACCAGTTTAGTTAGCACTAACATTCACATCAGATATCAGTTTTACTTTTTGCTCGTTTGAGCAACAAATAGTTAATAAAGCTGATTTCTTCTCTCTTCGGGTCCCTCATACTTCTTAGCAAACAAACAGCGCATACGCCAAAAACTTTAATTGACTGATTAGAGTTCATAAATTAAAGACTAACTCGTATTATACCTGATAAGCTTTCATTGACCGATCAGCAACCTCTTTCCTGTCATCACCAGTCTTAAACTCCGCCAAGTAGCGATAATAATCTCCTTTCCTGCAATTACACAGAATAAACCATTCAAAAGCCAAATACTTTAACCACTCCAAAACACTCAATCCAAAGCATAAAAACCGCTCACATTTTGTAGAAAAACACAGTGGATTCAAAAGCAGTGCACGACGGAATGAGATGTTCATCAATAACCCTCATGATGTCGCTGCAAATGCTAGAGAGCTCGGACTCGACCTTTTGCCTGTACTCCTTGATACGGCTCACATTCTGATCGTTCCCTTTCCCCTCCTCCTTCTGCTCAATCGACGACAGAATTCTCCACGAAGCTCTGCGAGCTCCGATCACGTTCTTGTACCCGACCGAAAGCAGATTCCGCTCCTCTACAGTGAGCTCCACGTCAAGTTTCGCTACTTTCGTCATCGCCTCCACCATTTCTGCAAATAAAAGGTGCAGAAGGTAAAGTAAATGCAATTCAAAACCCTAATTCCATGAAAAATTAAGAAATTAACGGATCTCTTTTTTTTTTTTCTGGTTTCTTTGATTTTCTGAGTAGACAAACAGAGTATAAGTCTTTGATTTCATGAATTTTGAAGCGAAAAAAAATCATTAAAAAATAAAATAAGTGAGAGAGTGAAGGGATGAGATGCTACCATCGTAACGCTCGGCTTGCTCGGCGAGCTTCGCAGTGTAGACGTAGTTCTCTCTCTCTTTGGGGGAAGCCATGGCCGATCTCACTCTCTCACTACTTCCTCTCTTCCTCTCTCTAGTCTCTATGAGCTCTGAAGTTTCCTCTCTCTCTCCTCCTCCTTTCTCTCTCTAGAATGACTGTTTTATGAAAAAGGCATGGGCCATCGTTTGGTGTGGTTGGGTGGGTGAGGACCGGTTTGGAGGGCCCCGGATTCCACTACGTTTAGAAATTTTTCATTGCAACCGACGGGGCTACACAATTTGTTTTTATATAAATAATATGAGATTTTACTTTTTTTTAAGTTATTAATTTTTTTAACATATCCTTGTATAGTAACACAGATATATTATTTGTGTACCGATTACATTAAAAAATCTTTATATTACGTCTACGCCGAAACTGGCCCGGCTCAAAACCCCACCTATAATACCCACGCGCGACTCGAAACGTGGACGCACATACTACTTTGGCTTCGTGAGAATATCAGTTGCGGCTTAGGCAGGGCGCGTGGAATAGACTGGTTCTTGATGGCGGCGGAAAACAGTTGAACGTGAAATTTAAGCTGAACGATGCACCTTTTTCCAATTTTCCATTTTTCTTTTGACTTCCTTTAAATTTGTAATTTTTCATTTTCTCTGTCTTCAAATTTTTTTTCTTTAGGAAGTAGTAATTTCAACATAACTGTCAATCATAATTTGACATTCGTGCAGAAAATTTTATTTTTTATTTTAATAATTTATATTCGCATGTGTGATTTGCATACTCGTTGATTCAAAAGAATCGATGGTGTTGGTTATTTAAAAAGAAAAAAAGAAGAAGAAAATAATATCCAACGAGAACTTTAACAAAAAATTCCAGTACTATTCATTTTAACGAAAAACTACATTTTTACCTTAAAAAGTTATTTATGGTACTATTCACTTTATCCTTTATTTTGTAAAACTCAAAGTTTTCAAGTTCTTTTCATTAGTTTTCCTTTTTATATAAACCTCTCTTTCGCAAGAGCGAAGCTAGCGAACTACATTTATCGATCACATTGCATGCTACATGTACAAATGTGAAATGGTGAGGTTAACTTATTCTACATGTTTTCAGCTGCACTGCACTTATATTACATACAGATTGAAGCTATAAGCTGGCAGTGATGAATGAAGAGGAGGATTCCTGTTGCTTCAGGCTGTCGGCAACGTGAGCAACCACCCCGACGCCGGCATTGTGAAGCCATTCACTTTTCACCTGGATTCACAGACGGAAATCAATTTAGAAAACCAGGCAACAGAGAGAATGAAAACCTCCTCAAGAGAAAGATGAATTGATGCGGTACATGAATGTTGTTGTGGGCAAAGAAGGGCCAGAACGCCGAATGAAAGCTGACATCAACTTTTCTCCATCCTAGTTGCTGCAAACCCCGTATCATTTCATCTGTTCACCGGAAAAGGTTAAGCTTCATCAGTAACCAATCCATCCTGGTAATCTGTTACCATTTATAGAGTTTTGGTACCTTCTACAATTTCGTGATATTCCAACGTATTTTGTACGTTGGGTTCGCTTTGGGCGGTTTCCTTTGCTTTAGCTGCTTCAGGAGGAAAATGGGGACCTTCAGATGAAACTGGAGGACAGTACTCCACGTCTACAACATGCTTGTACCCGTCCAAAGACCCGCGAGAGGGCTGCCAATGAAATTCAGAAATATTCAGATTGACACATAAAACACAACGGTAAAAAAACTCATCACTTGAATAACTCCATTTACTGATCATAATTTCCTTGGCCCTGTCAACTAATCACTAATTGTCACCGTAGAAGCACCAAACAAATGCCCTGTTTTAACTAGTAGGGAAAAAAGACATTCATTTAACAAGAGTGGCTTCGCTGCTGACCATTAAATAACTCGGTCATTTCAAGGAGAGAATGATCTGTCACCTTAAAAATTTCTGTCTCCCTCCTAATGGATGATGTGCGCCAACCAACCATATCTGTTTATTTTAAAGAAATTCATATACTGAAGAGAGGACTAAGGAGTTAAAAGTTAATAAATTCGTCAAAGTACGGTAAGAAAAAATGGATTATATGCAGTAGGATACGATCATAAGATACATTTGCATAGATAATCCGTGATTTGAATGACCCCAAAGCAGATCTGCATAATGAAACGTATTATAAATTTAGAACCATTACACAAGTTTGGCGAAAATGGGCTTGCCCGAAGTGATATAAAAGCTCTACTTACAAAAATTTCCCATCTTTGCAATCGGATGCCATTCTCAGAAGAAGTGGTGGTCTTTCAGGCTTACCATCGGTGAGAAACAATTGACTGCCAGTTCGACCAACAACAATAGGAGCGATTGGTGCAGCCAGCTTTTCTAAGAAAGGTACTCCTAATAAAAATGGAAGCTGCAGAAAACGAAAATCAAAATAATTCAAATATATTTCAAGGTAAGGTTGAAGTATATCCATATGCTGTATATCAGTCTGTTACAGCGATCTTAATTCATCATGCAACAGCAAAGAGTTGAAGACACGGTCAACAATTTACTTCGGTAATTGGTACAATTTACCATGCTCGCATTCAAAGTCTCAGTATTAGTACTAAATTTACAGTAAACCTTGACTTTCGCAAGAAGTGTGGCACATCAGTAGAGTCCAAACTGGCATCAATTAGTAGATATAATGAAATCAAGATGATATACAGACCTGCTTTTTCCCTCGCATCCCAAGATGTGGAGTTGCCAATGTTACAAAATTAATAGGCTCTAACCCAGAAATCTTTCCTTGTCTCAAAGAGTATGCCGTTTGTGAATTTGCAGTAGTTGAACTGGCAGTATCGTTGTAAAGGACAGAAATTGCATATCTTGCAAATAAACCCCCTAGAGAATGGGCTAAAAATGAGATCTTCTTTAGGCTCTCTGTCTTTTGTACAAGTTGCATAACCTATTTATCATGAATGCCAAGGTTATGCAACTATATTTCGCTATTTCCGACCAAACTTAAAGCACAAAACTTTTAAACAGTGGCTCATAAACTTCAAAACTCACTTCATCTGCTAATCGTTTCCCAGCTCCATCAATACCAGAAAAAGTTTTGGTGTACGTGTTACACGAACTTGCTGCAAATACATTAACCACAATGTTAACACTCACAGACTAACAGCCTACATCGAATTCATGCACTTCAGAAACAGGGAAATCAACTGCATTCTGATTTGTGAAGTATACTATCGTCATCAGTCACATCTTAGTGACCCTCAACCCTCATCGGTCTTCCTAGTCTGACAACTGTCAACAAACACCAAGCAACTATCTTTTGAGTGGTACTATACCACTCTGTTACTTATTGTTCTTGGAAATTCTAAAATTCACATATTTGAATTAAAGTAAATAAGATAAATTTACCATAGATTAAGAAGTTTCTTCCTAGACGCCTTTTTAACTCTGCTTCCCCGTATGTCCAGTCACTCGGGCTGCATTACTAAGAATCAGTCAACTCGATATCAATTTAGCGAAAAAAGTAGCCATAGGAATGCATCAAGGAGACAAAATTTCAAAAGCAATGAACCGCTGAAAGAGCTATTGGAAACGTCTAACATGTGGAATCCGAAAACTGTAGTAAGTAGCACGAAAATGAACTCAAAGATAACCAATGTATCTAATACAAAGCTAAGCACATTACGTAACCCTCTACCTAACTTTCCTTTATCATTTCCATTTGCTTGAAGAAAAGTAAAAAACACTTAACTTTTCCGTAAAGGCGTAAACTTTATGGAAACAAGAAGCAATTACAATGACAAGCAGAGATCAGGAACAAGATATACCTCGCCAAGATGCCGTGAACAAGGACGAGAAGATGATCGGGTTTATTCTCCGCATTTGCAACACCCCTGGAGGATCCAAAATTTCCCTGACTAGTCATAGCTTGAGCTCTAAGGCCTTGGTTTCTCCAACTACCTCATATGCCTGCAATACAATATCTATAAGAATTTGACGGACGTGAGTTAGGTCAGTTGGTCAACACGGTTCAAATTCTCTATGTTATATACTAGATTAGTTTAGAATATCGTCAAAAAATTCAAATAGGACGATACTAATCACTCTAGAAATTAATTCTAATATTATCGAATGCCGTTAATTCGAGGATAATTAAGCAAATATAACACCCTTGAACGAAAAATCTCAAAATTTCCCGGGAAAATTGGTAGAGAGAGAGAGAGAGAATTGATTACCGGAACCGAAGCTGAACGACGAAGAGGAGGAAGACGAAGAGGAGAGGAGGTGCCTAAAGGTCCTTGGGAGTCGTTTCGCCGATTGCAGCTGAAACTCGGTAAGTGCCCAAAGCGCGGGTGAATCGGAGAAGCGGACGCCATGTGTGTGTGTATATATATATACAGAGAGAGAGGAGAGAGAGAGGAGGAGAGAGAGCGGGGGTCCTAATTTCTCGGTTGAATCAAAAGGGAGGGAAGTCAGCATCGACGCCACAATGTGGTTATCATTGCTGTGACAAGAGATACGGGTACGCAAACGCCCATGTCTCTTTCTTCCTCTCTGTCTCGTTAGGCTCTTTTCTTTTTTTTGGGTAATAATACCTAATTTAATTAATTAATTAAGTTCTAACCCAAACATGGTTTAGTTTAAGTAATTGTTCGGTAGTTTAAACTTTTGCTTTTGATATATTGTAGTTTTGTTTCTTGCATTTTCCTCATTGGAGTTTAATTATGTTAGTTTAATACGTTAATTGACACAATATTTCTTTCACGATAAGATGTGTGCAAAAATAAACGAGACAATCAACTCATTAATTTATTATCATTGATTTTCTTAAATTCGTCCGATTCAATGACCGAAAATTAAGAAGAGTGTTTTAAGTAAAAGTAGGTGTGTGGATAACGATATTCTTTCTCTAATCTTTTGCGTGCAGGCAGTGGACCTCCTTGTTTACGATCATCCAAAACATCTTTCTTTATTTACACAATTCATATATGTAGTTGTTCATGTCATGAGCCTAAAGCATTTCTTAAGCTTCATTTGTCACTGTGTTTGCAGAGATTGGTGTATTTAGATTTTATCAATCAATTTGACACTTCTATTAATCGTAACTCACAAATAGAGCGCGTGAGGCTAAAAAGAAAGGTGTTAGAACCAATAGCCTTTTGATATTATATAACATGTAAATCACACAAGGAAACTGGGAACCAAATATTACACAACTCTAATATGATATCCATGATTGTATCCTATTTACAAAGACAGTGAAGAAAACTTTCAAACTAAAGTTATGATCCAAACATCGTTGCGCACGACATGAACTGTAGATTGAGATGGGTCTCGTCATCACATATGAGACCTACGCAGCGATAACTCTGCATATAGTATACACACGCATAAGCTACGTACTGACATAAGCATATATATTCTTCAAACTGAAGGTGCCGCAAAAAAAAAGGGTCGCGGAACAACCAGAATATAAGGGACGCCATGGAATTAATTTACATTATGGAACAAGCATGAGGGTTTTCATCACTGAACACAGCAGTGGCCTGCTCATTAAACATGGTGGAATAAGGAGGAGGTTGATAGTAGCCGTGTTCCTGATTAGTGGAGCCATGCTTGTAGTAGTTGTATGAATAGGAGGAGGATTTAGGTACTGATTTGTAGGTAGTGATGGGAAGTTGGTAGGCAGTAATCCGACCGTCATGATGATGCTTATGACGATGATGATTGTGATGATGATCAAGCGGCTGATGTTGCTGGTAGTAGTCAAGACCAATGCTGTGGTATTGAGGGTTGTAAGGGTAAGGCCAAAGCTCAGCTCTCTTTCCAGTCTTCCTCACTGCCCTTAAAACCTTCTCTTGATCTGCCCATCCCATTACAGTCACCTTCTGCATGTTGAAGTCCACGTCAACAGCATCTACTCCTGCAGGGACATATATATAATTATATCAGAATCACAATAATAATTAATAATAATAGTAATAATTAGTTTGAATACTAATCATGTTGTTAATTAATTATACATAATTAACCAACCTGCTACTGGGAGTGGTTATCTGGGACCTTAGTTATAAGGAAAAAGTCTTGGTCTTGTTCTTTTGTTAATCTCTTTAATTAGTTTTAATTAATTTTATGTGACAATAACAGTAATACGGTTCATAACCGAGCCACAATTAGATATTTAAACTTTCGATGTGGGGCCTTTCTTCACATCCTCACAATGTAGATATTTATGAGAGAAAAGGTTTCAATCAGACGTGATATTTAGAAAGCGAAAAAAATAAAAAGGAATAACTTGCACAAAAGTATACCTTTCATTTTTTTTAGAGCACTCCTAATCTTGTTCTCGCAGCCAGCACAGTCCATGGTCACAATCATCTCTACGATCTGCACAAAACTAATAAACTTTAAAATTACAGTTCATGCAAGGAAACAAGATCACGGTGAAACACAGCACACACATATATATTGATTTTTCTAATTAAAATGTGCGATCGATCGGTGGAGAAGAATATATTGAGGCATTCACTTGAAGAAAATCCATGCCATGCACATTGGAAACCCAGATAATTAATATATGTGGATCCTGTTAACGGTAACCCCCTAATCATGCATGGATCTGTATGTGAAACTTGTAGAATTTTTCAGGTGGACGGGTCGAGGGTTCACTCCAACAACACTAATATTGTCCTTACTTTACCACATACCCAATCCGTCAGGTATGAAGTTTTATCACAAAAAGTCTTGGTATTAGTTAGAGTGGGGAGATCCACATATCGGCAACCACGTGGAGCCAAGTCGAGGTTCACCCATCACATGGGGCCAAACGGGGACCCATCCAATCACGTGGCATCTTTGGCCTACGTGGAGCCATGTCGGGACTCGCCCATCGTGCGGGGCCAAAGGGGACCCAACCAATCACATAGCAGTACAAGCCCATCCCCTAGCTCTGATACCATGTAGGATTTTTTAAGTCGACGGGCCGAGGGCCGACTCCAACAACACTAATACTTTCCCCACTTTACCACATGCCCAATCCGTCAGGTATGAGGTTTTCTCACAAAAAACCTTGGTATTAGTTAGAGTAGAGTAATCCTATATAAATTGCCTTTTCTCATTCCCTCTGGCCGATGTGGGACAAAAGAATTCCAATAAAACTTCAAAAATAAGCACATGTACAACTATATATATAGGCCAAGAGAGGTTTGATGGTAGGACCCTTCACCTTTAGGTTTGAGGGTAGACGTTTTACGTTCTACATCCTACTTTGAAGCAAGGTTCGAAAAAATGCTAGTCGCTAGTCTGACGACAGATTGGGGACCTAGTGCTTAGGCAGCTAAGCGGAGGTCTAAGCATACTAGGTGGATTTAAGTAAACTTATTATATATCGAATAAATAAGTGCATGTTTATATTTAAAAATTAAATACATAATTGTATTGAGATGCATAAATTGAAAAATAGAATGACATATAGATTAGAAAATATCATAACATATTATAAACATGGGGAACCATAATATAATGAGTGTTCATCCAAGTATTCAACAAGTTTCTTACAATTTATTTTTTAAAAAATGCAAAATGAAAGTTTCTATTTTTTATCTAAGTGAGAGTCGCAAGATAAGCGGGTGCCTAGGCGGCTCTAGGCACTATTTCTTAATTTTCAAACGCCCAAATATTAATTTGAGCAGTGATCAGCCGCCTAGCGCCTAAGAGGGACCTAGACAACGCTAGATGGGAACTTTTAGAACAGTGCTCAAAAGAGCTAAGATGGCATAGTCTTCTATTTCATTTAAAAAAAAGGGTATAGCAGCATATGTCGCCATGCATGATGATAACTTAGACATGAAAACATAATTGAAAGAGTGAGAAAAGGGTTAAAGCCATGTGTGGCTTCCTCACCGTCATGTTGGAATATTGAGATATATAGATCTTTGATTTTCTTTGAGCCTCCCTCTCTCTGTCGAACTCTTTCGGAATGAGAAACTTAAATGCAATTGTACTCAATATATATAGCAAAGATTGCAGAGAAGACAGATATTTTTTTTATGAGTTCTTCAACGTTGCTGCCATGGCAAGATATATAAGTTAGAATATCTTACGAAAGCGAGTAGTCCCCACAACCATCTTTTCTTTTTGATTTTTCGTTTTCTTAATCTTGTTGGTTTGAGTGAAGTTGCAAAGCAAATGCTTAGAAGTTGAACTGCAGGCTGGCTTCGTCTGCTGATCTAATTAATTTATAGATTAATTAATCTCTTAATTATCTATTATTTATCAACGACTAAACCGTGTTAGTCAAGTGTGTAAATGAAGTAACACGGTTTTATTAATTTTTCGTTGCAATTATTAAGCCTTTTGGTCATCTGAATATAGTTGTCAATGCTATTTGCGATCGTCATCACCATGAAATCTTTTGGAATTGTCGTTCGTCATCATCTATATATCTATATCTAGTGGTTAAATATATACATGTACATGACATATCAGCTTTGTGTAACTTTACATGTGCAAGTTGGGGAGTTGGTGTACTAATTAAGGTTCATCCAATTGCATTGGAGGGTATATGGTAGTGGATACTCAATTGGTATTGGATGTGGATATCCTCGTGACTGTCAGTCGTCAATGTATGTGAAACATCAACAACTTACATCACTCAAGCATACATAAAAGAATCGATCATTTTTTTATTTATTAGGATGAGTACATGAAAAGAGACATGTTTCCTTGCAAATAAATCAGAATTTAAAGTGTTTGTCTTTATTTACTTTTGTGATTTTGGTTAAACGCTTTGAATCCATATTGTTATTTACAATTTAAAGATATAATTTTCTTATGAACGGAACATGTAATGAGCCCATCATTGTTCCATAGAAGTTGAGACAATACATAAAAAAGAAAACTAATGAAAATGACTTGAAAACTTTGAGTTTTAACTATAATGACAAAATAAAGAGTAAAGTGAATAGTATCAGGATTGATTTTTTAGTGTAAAAATGTGATTTTTCGTTAAAATGAATAATACCGCTGACTTTTCGTTAAAATTCTCTAAATATATAACATCACTTTCTTATTACCGAAGAATAGAACTGACATCATATTAAATCATATCACGATTGGCATATTAATCGAACTGACGTCATAAAAAAAGGGAGAGGAATTGACACGGTCTCCGGATTCGAAAAAATCAAAAAACGGGAGTGGAATTGACTTGTTCTCCATTTTCATACATCAAGGTATTTTCCCAGAAAAAGAGGCAGAGGGTGGAATTAATTAATTGTATTACTAAGTAATGTCATCTAAACCAATTTTTTACTGTAAACTATGTGATATGCTATCAATAGGAACTAAGCATGTTAATTAACAATAAATAATAATTCAATTATTAATAATCACGTCATATGATTTACAAAATTCGATCTAAATAGTTAATCTCATTAGCATTGCCTTTATGTTTGTAGGCCTAGTTGCTTCCTGTAGGATCATGGAGGGCTGGTTGAGATAGGTTGTAACCAATTATAATAGACTTGAATCTAGTCTTTTATTTGTTGTGTCAAAATAAGAGGGGCATAACATGATATGATGGGTTATGAATCCATAATAGAATTGGTTATTAAACATGTCCTTATACATGGATTACAATCACGTTTTACATGTCTCTGTCAATTCCATCAAAAGGACCAATCAAATCCAATCAACCAAACAGACATTAATTATTACAAATTCATGTGCACCTTGATCCATATATGATTCGGGGACTTTCAAGTGGACGACTCTTGTTACATTACAATTTAATTGGTGAAGCGACAATACGGCCTACGTGCGAAAGTTACACAATGATATTATCCTACGAACTTTTCAAATAAATAAAATAAAATAAAAAGATTGCAAGTAGGATTTGAGCAAGGAAGGGAGATTTAAGGTGTTGTTTGGTGTTTGAGTATTGGTTTGATTGA
Source organism: Malus fusca (assembly GCA_035220775.1). Lineage (NCBI taxonomy): Eukaryota > Viridiplantae > Streptophyta > Magnoliopsida > Rosales > Rosaceae > Malus > Malus fusca. The sequence continues at coordinate 36,787,069 of CM069068.1, forward strand.
ATGAAGAAACGGATACTAATTCGTATATTGTCTAAGTTGAACGGAGAAGATGAATTGATCTAAATAAAACTTATCATTTCCAATCCGATCATTATTAGTTGACCAATAAAAAAAACGGAAAACTAATAAAAAATATGTGAAAACTTTGAGTTTTAATCAAAATAACAAAAAACTGTTGTAAGTAAATAGTACCAGGAGTTGTGGAAATAAGGAGGAAGAAATTTTCTTCGTGACTAATCTATCTTCGTGGACATCCATTTCTTCATTCAACATTCATTAAATTTAATGAGTCATCGATGACAAGTCAAGCATACACGTCAAACGAATCCCAAGTCTCTAAATGTTATGCCGATGTATTGGAAGCATGTGAATTTTTAGTGGGTAAACCGAAAATTAACTCTCTGACTAGTTGTGCGCGAATCTTTTCAAATCATATTAGCTCTGCGTTGGGATTCATTTCAAATATTATGCTCTAGTTGGTCACCGGAGAATGTTTACCCATATTTGGTCGCCGTGTTTGTTCTTTGTTACGATTTCTCTTGCTTTTCAAGTTGTATTGCTTGAGCATAATAATTCTGATCGTTTCAATAATTTTAGGGTGGTGCTATCCACAAATCATTTTTTACATCTCACATATTTTTCTCAATTTTCGACCATCAGATCAAATAAATTGAAAAATACCAAAAGATAAAATTTAACAAAATGTGGAAATCAATAATGGATCTGCGGATCACACCACCTTAATTTTATGTAGCTTTTTTAAGAAAGTCTCTAAATTTTAACTATCATCAACTGAATTTTTATTTCTCTAGTAGGAGACCACAATCAGAAGCCACATCAAAATACAGCCACTGATTTAGACAAAAACGATGGGGTAAAAAAGAGGAGAAAACAGGCTTTCCCCAGACAGAAAAATGAAGTTGTGAACTGATGAAATGGAGGCACCTACTGAACGTTACCAGTCGACACACATTACTGCCCGGCAGCGAATGCCTCGACCGGGAAAGTCTTGGTGATACCGGCAAGGCTCTTGAAGTTGATTTTTCTGGCGGGCTGATCAACAATTATTTCACTGACCGGAGGCCATAGCATGAGCTCCTTAGCCTTCACTCCCTTGAGCTTCTTAATCCTCTGCTTCTCAATATAGCCCTTGATTTCACTGTCGTAACTCACAAGCTTACCGATCAACTTGAAGCTGTGCTCGACCTTCTTCTTCTGGACGATCCACATGTAGCCGGTGGCCCTCACAAAGCCAACTTCGATCACCTCAGCAAGTGGCAAAAGCCCTAGCGGAAGTTCAAACTCCTTGAGCAAGGCGGTCGCCAATGCCAGTCCCTCCTCGTGGCCCTTCTTCACGATTCCTCCTTCCTTCTCCGCCATGATTAAAAAAAATTATTCTCTTAAAGTATACAATGAAGCAGTGAAGTTGTAAGTACTTTGGGTTAAAGAGGGTTGATTTATACAAGTTTGAAGGCCATTAGACTCCTAGTTTTAACCGACACAAATTTGAGATTACAAATATCGTAATCGTGTTTAGGTACAAAGCTTTAAGCATAAACAGGTGGAATTTTACTTTCCAAGCTGCACATTATACCCATTGACAGGTTGCAGTTGTCTTCAACGAACAAGACGACTAGGAGACAACAAGAGCAGAAAAATTGGGAGATGACCACAACACACATAGTAGCTTCGGCGGTTCGCACCGTGGATCGTGGAATGATGACAAATTTTATGCCGGATTAGAGAGATTTTGGTGACTACTACAAAGAAATCGCCTTGGTTTCTCCATTCTGTTTGTCCTATGCATGTAGTAACTTGATATAAATTAACCCATTTACCACAAAGTGCCTACAACTTCACACTACTTCATTGGAACTTTAATAAAGATAGACAATAGTTTACACATGGCCGAGAAGGAAGGAGGAATCGTGAAGAAGGGCCACGAGGCGGGACTGGCATTGGCGACCGCCTTGCTCCAAGAGTTTGAACTTCCGCTAGGGCTTTTGCCTCTTGCTGATGTGGTCGAAGTTGGCTTTGTGAGGACCACCGGCTACATGTGGATCCTCCAGAAGAAGAAGGTCGAACACAGCTTCAAGTTGATCGGTAAGCTTGTGAGCTATGACACTGAAATCAAAGGCTATATTGAGAAGCAGAAGATTAAGAAGCTCAAGGGAGTGAAGGCTAAGGAGCTCATGCTATGGCCTCCGGTCAGTGAAATAAATGTGGATCAGTCCGCCGGAAAAATCAACTTCAAGAGCCTTGCCGGCATCACCAAGACTTTCCCCGTTGAGGCATTTGCTGCTGGCCAGTAAGCTCATGTTGACCACCAAGCAGGACAAGATCCCGTAGGTGCCTATATTTCATCAGCTTACAACATAGGTCCTATTCTGGGAAGCCGATCTTTCTCCTTTTTCTATCCATTGCTTTGTCTTGATAACGTTTCGGATTGTTGTATCCTGCTACATGAATAAAAACTTAGATGATGATAGTTAACATTATATGAAGTGGGAAAATTTTCATGCTTTCTTCGAAATATTAAATTTCGAAACAGACAATTTCTTTTTCCTGTTGTATCTGGGAAGCAAGGATATGTCAAGCAGTAAAACGGGCATCAATCATCAAACGAACCATAACAAACAGTTTAAATCACCAGCCAAAAAGCAACAAATGAGGTTCCCGGAAGAAATACAAATTATCCTGTATTTATCCAAGAGTTTAAGACATTGAATTACTTGAACGATCAGCCTTACTTATACAGCGGAACCTGCATTCCACTGATTCCATGGTTTCGTTCGACCATCTTCAATTTTCTCAGCTATTTAGCCTACTGATACCAGAAAACAGAAACTATATGCATCAAGACATCATTGCAGCAGAAAACAAAATATGCAGAAGTAAGCAAAGTTAAATTGTCAAGAAAAAGTAAACAGCTCTATATCTATCACTCCAGAAAGTTCGGGCAAATCATATTTATGACTAGTAGAGGTGCTGGCATGGCAGGTAAAATTTTCTAAACCATGACTCTGAGAAAATAAATTGCAGCAAAGAATACCCACTACTGTCATACTTCTCTGAAGAACAGCCTATATGGTATCGATTCGATCCTTATGACCAAAAAACGCTCGTTTAGGAGCCTTTGAGACAATTTCCTTTCTTCATAAATAACAATTGAGACAAAGAATGAGGCCAAATTAAAGAACTAGTGCGTATATAAATATAGCCAACCTTCTGTTCAAAAAGAGGAAACAAAACTTTCACAACTCGTATGATTGTATCAGTTGTAAGATAAACAAAACTCAAGACCAAAATGTCGCTTCGATCATGGGGTTGCAGAGGCGTGCAGGCACATTCCAACCGTTTCAGTTCCAACATGCAGAAGCTCTCACGCAACCCCGGAGTTAAATACATATAGTTCCAGTAATACATTGTACCACCCCTTCTCGATTTCCTCCTCTTTTACTCTATGTAGGAGGAGGGTTTCAATAATTAAATCTTCCCAATCAATCCCACGTCCTCTCTTTCTTTTCTTCCTGGTATGTACCTCTTCAGAAGTGCAAATATCGCTGCTGTTACCTGAACGAGCATTTGATGGACGCATAATCCTATCACTTTGCTGCTTGGCAGCATTCATCTTTTCTCTCCTCTTAATTGCCGCACAACCATTGACAAAAGACGGAGGCATAGCATCGGTCTTATCCTACATCTTTCTCCAGCATCTCCTTCAGTAGAAGCCTCTTGCTCAATTCCGACAGTCCATTCTACCACTCTGTACAAGCATGGAGCGCAAAACCTCGGCTCCATTTTGTTCCGCGAACCTCTTCAAACCCCTTAGAGGACTTGGCATCGTCAGCCTCATCCGAAAACTTTTGAGTAAATCATTGGTAAGCATTCGTGTGAAAGCTTCAACGCATCCATATCCTCAACACCAGTCCGCACCCACCATCTTCTACCTCAAAGTACCGAGACTCGTGTGAAAGCTTTAACATACCCGTTTCTGACTCATAATCATCTACAAAACAAACCATATCACTTCCATATCCACTATCATTCCTCATTCTCTAACATCTCCCAAATCCAACCAAATTCTTCTTCCCTCTCCGCGGTATTGGTTGATCTTCGCGGATGAAGGTTTTTCAGGTCGGGGATTTGAGGCAGTGGTGGTGGAGGGTTCAGCGGTGAAGAGGATTGTTGCCCTTGCACAACGGCGTGAGTTCGAACCCCGTCGGCTTCCTAATCTAACATCTAAATCGTTAGCCAATTATGCAGAGATTTTTGAATTTAGAGACTAAATTTTTGTTGAGGTTAAAATTTCAACACGGCCAATTGCACAAAGAGTACAAGTGGTTGAAATTTTCTTTTTCAAGCATCCAATCACTTATATTATGAATTTAGTATCTCGGACCCTAGTCCTGTCATCCTGAAAAATCTCTCAATTTTGAGATGGCAGACGCAATTAAAAAGTGTAAAACCCTAACAAAGTGTTCGATAACCAAGGCCAGATGATGAAAAATAAGAGAAACTCTTAAGGTTTAATTAAAATTTAATGTCATCTTTGTCTCTTATCACATAATTGCTTGCAGTAGTTCAAAATGTTACAAATAGATGATGACCTACAACATATAATGAAGATTACAATTCCAAGTTACTCCCACATAAACATTTGGGATTCCGGCAACATCCCGATCCAAGCTTTCACGAGGATGCGTAAGCCAACTCCGAACTCATTTGTAAGCAGCCGAGAAACGCGTAAGCCTGCGTCATGGTATAGACAACACAAGAGCCAACAGAAACCACAAGGCAAGGCATAATATGTATAATACATCAAAATGGTTTCTTCAAACATCAACCAGTCTCAAAGCACACACAGAGAAAACAAACGTTTGCGTATACAGGACATTGCAACATTACGACCTGGGGAGAATTTAACAGCCCTCTCGTTTCCAATTGATGGTGGGTAATGAAAACCCCAAAAAATGGAAGGAAAACCATGTCAAGAATCTTTCCTTTATGCTTCCTTTGACATGAGCGTAAAGGGAAAGCACTCGACAAGAATTTTTTAAAGGAAGATAGAATGATACGTTCCCTTTAAAGCAGATGGTATCAACTCTTTACACATAAACAAGTATGAAAAGACCACAACTTGCTCCGTCATGTATGATATACAATAAAGAGTGACCATAACCTAAAAATGAAAGATGCTCGTAACTAAATGCTGCCACCGGCTTCTCTAAGAAAAGAGACCTTGAAATGATGTGGCAGGTTGTTTAAAAGTTCGCTTTTAAAACATGAACTAACTGAAATAAACAGTAGCAGGCATAACACATAAAATGTATCCCCTTTTTGTTATATTGAGAAGATACATTTCTTATCTGAGATTGTAGGTTCGACTCCCTTTTTACAATGACAAAGGTGTCCATGAACGTGATGAAAACAGTTTCAGGATCTTCACCTATAGGTTTAAAACAGATACGGAAAAAAAGACCGTAAACTCCCAAGTTTGTAAGATACAATATATTCTGTTCCAATTGGCCTGCTCAGAACTCAATTAATACAAACCATAAAGTCAATGACGTAAAGTTTACTTCATCGACCATTTTACTCTCTCAAACACTTAAGTCGAAACAAAAAAATAAATCAAAGTATGGACTCTATAGAAAACAAAGGTTTCTAATTTATATAGCTAGGCAGTTAAAAAGTGGCCAGAGTGAAAACAAGCTACAACTTACTGATTTCCCTCAAAAAAATAAACATTTGATACTCCAAAACAAGCGAGAGGCAACAATTATTTATATCATGATCGCAAGTAGAAGGTTTCATGATCCACGTACAAAGGTAAAGCCACGTATGATCACATAAAGAAAAAAAACTATCAGCATTATAGCATTAACAAATGACAAATTTACAAACAAAGGGCAAGTTTTGTCATCAACTCAACAAAGAAGGAAATCCCTATTTCAGCACACAATTTATAGGAAAAGGTTATATCCTTTTAAGTAAGTTCTACATGTAGATCAACACCGATCAGAAAACAAAGCACAGCTCATAGAAGCAGATGAAGTGAACCAGCAACAGAATCACAGCAGTCCATATAATCTATCCAAAGATTTCATTGTCTGCATTCATGGAATCACGATAACCATTTAAAGCAATTGCGCCCAAGAAGCTTCTCAAGGACCTGAACCAAATACCCATTTAACACTAAAACAAATCAAATCTAAACCAATCGAAAAGCTTCTGCAATAAAAAGCAACTACGCGCATAGCACACATGATGATATTGACTCAGGCAGCAACGAACAACATACAGCTAAAACAAAAAGGAGAAAAAATAAAAACAAGACCTTGTCCATTTTCCACTCAAGTTTGGCACTTCACAAATATACATCATCATGACGCTTCTGCTATAGCAACTTAAACTCCTAAGTCTGTATATTAGCATGTATAGACATGTGTGTATACCAAAAACAGAAACATGAATACAAAGATTACCTCAGTAGTAACGCGGCATGCCCTGGTACAGTCCACCAGGCGGAATTCGAGGCATAGGAGGCTGTTGATGCTGAGAAGGATGCGCCATGGACGATCCTAAACCATAATGTGGATCATCTGAGTATCCTCCAGGACCCATTCCAATAGAACTTGGCGGCAATCGAGCTCCAAATTCTCCTGGCGGTGGCACACCATATCCACCTCCAAAATTCGGATTATACCTGGCACCACCCAAATTATTACCAGAAGGCACCGGCAGCGGCTGATGCCCACCTGGAAAACCCGAATAAGGACCTGTCTGAGGCGGCAGGCCCTGATACATTCCCGGAGGCATGGAAGATTGCGGTGGCCGAACACCAGAATTATCAGGAGTACCTTGTGCCCCACCGGGTTTGCTCTTCTTGTTATCTACCGCCAATTTGCAAGCCACCTGATGACCGTCGATGTTCTTCAACGGTTCAACAAGCGCAGCCCTGGCGCCCTGCTCCGCCTTGTACACGAAGAAAGCAAACCCCTTTGATTTTCCGGTGACCTTATCAAACCCTAGCGGCCCTTCCTCAATTTCTCCATACGCCGAGAAAGCCGACAACAGTCTGTCCGAAGAGATATCAAACGGGACGCTCCCCACGTAAATCTTCCTGGCCGAGACGTCAGCGGCGTTGGGGTTGCTGCTGTTAAACGACGTCGCTAATCCGGCGGAGGCGAACTGCGTGACGGTGACTCTGCCGTCGATTTTTTTGCTCGGTTCTTTAAGGGACAGGAGGGCCGAGTCGGCGTGCTTGAACGTGACGAAGCCGTAGCCTTTTGATTTTCCAGTGGCCTTGTCGTGGATGACGATGGCCTCGTCGAGCTCACCGAAGGCGGAGAAGAGGGAGCGGAGGGAGTCGGAGGTGGTGTCGGCGCCGAGGCCGCGGATGAAGAGCTTCCGGAGGGTGGAGTCCTGGTCGGCGACGGAGCGGACGGATTCGAGTACGTCGGCGTGGCGAACGACGGCGTTTTGGAGGATGCCGATGAGTTGGTCCTGAGTCAGGGGCTGGAGGAGCCTCCGGGCGTCTTCGGGAGTTAGATAGGCGGATTGGGAAGGTGGAGAAGTCGAAACGGTGCCGTTTGGCTCGGTTTTGCGCTTCTTTGAGAAGTCCATGGTGGTCGTTTGGGATTTTGGGGGATGCAGTCTGCTGCGTATGGACTGTATAAACCCTAGCCAGGGAGAGAGATTCGTAATCCTTCCGGGGAGAATTGTACGACTTTGTAATTGATGTCGTTCAATTCTGCCTCAGTACGTTGGGCGGCCTATTATGATGGGCCTCACTTGTGGATGCGATCCGGTTGGCCCAATAACTTGTATCAACCCTAACTTTTTTTTTTTTTTTTTTTTTAAGAATGGGGCTTATATCCCAAACCAAACAAATTAAGCAAAAATAAGTCCAAGTCTGGACATCACAAGCCGATCTTCATGAACAAAATTATTCGAACGATGACACGCCCCGACTCTGATATTCCCCCAATACCAGGATAGACACGTGCTGGCCGACACCCGAGGGTGACGAAAGCCATTAATTGATACAAAGCTAAGAATAAGAAATAAATAAGGGTTATGAATTTAAAAACAATGAGTTAATAATTTAGGAACGTGTTCACAACATACAACTAAACCTAATCACTAAAAAGTATTGAGATAAAATTGAATGAATAAAGAAGTGGGTCCTACATCGAGAGGACTCAAAGATACTGATGCGGAAGTGTCTTGACGCCGGGATTAGGTGCCTTGATTCTAAGTCCTGAATGAGGGCCCAAAACAAAGGTGAGTGGACCAAGTTTATATATATAATAATAATAAAACAGTTATCAATGTACTAACCCCCAAAGTTTATATATAATGAAAACTACTAGCATAATAAGTGATGGATTTAAATCAAAATCCTAGCATGCCCAAAATATCTCAAAAGTCACATCGCGGAAATCAAAACAGTAAACGCATCATAAGTCATCTTGTAAGCGCGGTGTGCTGCTAGAAAGATCACTAAATAAATATACTCCCGGCCCAATGCCTGCTCCGTGGTCTCTGCGCCCGTAGCCAGAGATTACCAACTCCCGGCCCAATACCTGCTCCATGTCCCTCAGCCCGTAGCTAGGGATTATTTCTCCCGGCCTAAATGCCAACACCAGTTCCTCGCCCCAGGCGGCATAGTGTCTACTAGGTACGCACAAATAGTTACGTCTCTCATAAATAACCACTTCATAGTATAAAGTCATCCATCGTCTATACTATAAATAGGGGTTTCTAAAACATGTTCTAGCATCCTATCGTCATCCATCGGATAGTCTACCAGTTCATGGTTTTTATAGAAAATACGATATATCAAACTATAGCTCAATATAGGCTAACAATTAATTCCTCACCAAAAACACGAGACGAAAATCAATATATTAAATCAACAGGCTTCACATAAATCACTTCATAAATTCGTAGGCATGCTAATCATTTATGCAATTAAACTATAAAATCATGTAATTTTAGAAAGGGTCCACTCACAGTACTTAGTTGCCAAAAGCTGCGCCACTAGCGAAGACGGAAACGTCACAATAATTGCCCCTAAGCACATTAAATGGTACAATTAATAAAACTATATAAAAGCAATTGAATTGGGGAAAACGGACATTGGAAACGAATACAGAACGTCGAATTACCCTAAGAAGGGTCCCGGACGAAAACCCGAAAAGTCAACCCTAAAGTCAACATTGACCGGGGGTCAACGGTCAAATTAGGTCTAACGGGTTTTAGGCTTGAAATCCGGATTAGGATTTAGGTTTAAATAGGATTAGGATCTATTGGGTTTTAGAAACCTAGGGGTTTTAGGTTAAAAAATGGTTTAGGATGAAGGAAATAGGGTTTGGGCTTAAGCCCAAACATACACACACACACACACGGGCTGCACATGCAGTGCACAGCCCACACAACACACACACACAGAGGTCGGCCTTAAGGCCGAAAAGGGCTGGGCTTAAGCCTTTTTGCAAAAACTGGCCCAAGGCCCTTTGGGTTTTTAAAAACAAATAAACAAAAATAAAAAATGATGCGGGCTGGGGTTTTGGGCTGAGATACAACGGGCTTAAGGCCCGTGGGGTTTTCTAAACTGCCTGAGAGGCCTGGTTTTGCCGAAGAAGAATACCGGAAATTCTGCCGGAAAACCACCCAACTTTAAACGGATATAACTTTATGACTACTCAACGAAATCAAGCGAGAAAAAAAGGAAAGTTGTAGCCCTCGAAGAGAAGAAGAGAATGGTACCTCACACGACGTCTAACTCGCCGTGGTTTGGCCGGAAAACGCCTCGAAATCCGTCGGACTCGCCGTAAACTGGGTAAGATTCAAATGAGTATAACTTCTTCAATACTCAACGAAATTGAGTGAAACCAAAAGGAAATTTGTAGTACTCAGAGAGACGAAGAGATTGATACCTTGCACACCGGCCAACTCGCCGTGGTTTGGTCGGAAATGGCCTCAAAAGGGGCGGTGCTCGCCGGAGCTCGTGTACGGGGCTTCATGGTTTGACTTTCAAGATGCCAATACTATGGTTGAGTTCGTAGCGACGAGATAAAAACGATGGTGATGTTTGTTGGTAAGAAAAGCTCTCGGAGCGGTTGAGATAGAGAGAGCCGAGAGAGTGAGGGAGAGAGAGTTGCGGGAGAGGTGAGGGAGAAAAGAGAATTGAGAGAAGAGAGAGGGAGACCGAGAAACATAAAAATAAAACAAGGTGGGCCCCACGGGCTCACCAATTAAGGACTAAACCAATTTTAAAATATAAAAGGGGGTTGGGGTGTTTCAATCTACCACCCATATAAAAAATCTTCGTCCTCGAAATTTAAAATAACATACTACGCTGAAAATACTCGAAAATAGGAAGAAGAATAATATACATATATGTAACGAAGAGATCAGGTAAGAGCGGTTACAGAAAAGGGAAAATGCCACGCCGTCGCGATCGGCTGCAATGATTCCATCTTTCGTGCCCCCAGGCTCATACTTTCTTTCCCCATCAGTGTAAAAATAGAACACATACTTTAATAAAATGTAAAGTCGAAAACACAAAATAATTTAAGGCCAGATAACGCCAAAATAGATATGTACTAACATATTTTCCAAAAACTCGAATCAACTTAAAAATGAAAACAGAAATACTTTCCAAAAAACATTTGTAACACCAAAACAATTAACTAGAGTAAATGAAGTTAAAATACTTATACTGAAAATCAAAACTGAAGAATGAGAGTGGGTCTTGCCCAAGAATTCGAAACGTCACGTACTCCGAAAACTGATGTGTCTTTGGGTCGAGTCCCAAGAATAACAATTCTGAATCTGCGTCAGCTACTGTAGACGAATCTTCTTGCCCACTTGCCTAACGAACCCAACAAATAAGCTATCGATATACCGGTCGGCCGCCCGTGATATCGATCACACATTTGTTGTCTCGATAAGCAAGCAGTAATTTCCTAAGGATGAATAATTTCACACATCGTAAATTCGATCCTCCGAATACAAGCTCGCACAAATCCTCTAACAACCAATGTTACCTGTAGACACTCTAATACCATGTCACAACAGTGCCATACCCAAACCAAATAAAACAGAAACTGTTGTCGTAAAACTCTATCCAGCACCAAACATCATATCCTCATCAGTTCTTCCATATGTGACCAACTACTTCAAAATTTTGCCAACAAGGAACCTACTAGAAAACGGTACTTTGGGATTTAAGAGAAGTGGCTACCATGTTAGTAGTAGACCCAAAAGCTCGAACCAAGCAAGTAGAAAACGAGAAGTCATCTTCCTCAACACGCAGTATCTCTTGGGAATTGTTGTAGTGCTCAATCCACCTTTCCATTTTTGCTTAGTTGCAAATTTCAAGTCAAACAAGATCAAAGTTGGTGGACAGAAGAACGACTCGCAAATGGTCAACCTAAAAACAAAAAAGAGTACACGCCTTTCGAGAGAAGTGTAAAGATTATCCAATTCTCGCTTCGACCGTCCTGTAGTGCCATTCCAGAATGCACCAAACAGATCTGCTAGAAATGTTTTAACAACTTCGTACTCACAACAATAGGGTTCAGAAGTGAAGCAGTGGAAATATGCGTTGAGACGAACACATATAGTTGGAAAATAACCGATGTGATGCCTATGAATTCTAGTAAGATGGTGATACAATATGCTGTCCTTCTGCACCAAAATCTTCACCAGTCTCTTACCAAAATACAACTTAAACCTCATACCCACATGGAATTCTTTCTGGTAAGTCTGGTAAGCTTGTGAAAAGATTATGCTCCCAACATTCTTGTCCGAATCAACACGAACTGGGTGCCCACTTTCACCGAAACGATCGATCGTGAATTTCTCACTGATTATGCGAGAAACCATGTCGAGAAGGTTGAAAGAATACTAAAGAATTTGAGGATCAAAACAAGTCCATTAAAATATAGAGTACAAGATATCTGGGGAACCATGCCGAGAACAAACGTTTTTTTTTTTTTGTTGTAATGTTCCGGCATGATCCAGTTTCACATTGAGAGATGAATAAGCAAATGAAGGTGAAGATGCAGAAATAAAAGTCACTGTTTATGATTATTTTGCAAATCATCACAGTATGGTCAACTGGTTTCTTAGCAAAAAAGGAAATAGGACTAAGCTCAAGAATAGTTAAGAATTGATAATAAGACAAGGCCAAAGGCAATTTGAAATTCACAATACTTTGTGAGAGCTGTTTCAAAGTTCAAAAATTAAATATAGAACCTCTGAATCAACAAAATGACAAAGAAGAAAGATACGAAGCAGCCTGTGTATGCATGCAGTGACACAATTGGCTACCTTAAAGTGATGCTCTTGCGCAAACCAAAGCTCAATGAGTCCAGAGAAGTTCAGAGTAAAACTCGATTTTCATACAATGATGAATATGATAAAGTCTCAAGCCATTACACTGAAAATTACAAGGCTGAACAGGTAGCGAGCAAGATCACTGATAAATTAGGCTACAAGCAAGATGCTAAGTTCACCTCTACCGAAAGGTACGAGGACAAGGAGCTAGGGTTTACCACCGAGTACCAAACCCAGGTGAAGTTCAAGGAATCTGTTTATCCAAACAAGACTGGATATTCATCATCCAAATCCAACTAAAACAACAACAAGAATTGCAACTCATTTTGGACATTGATGAGAATAGCGTCTACTACTGAGGAGTTTCCAAAGATTTCGATGTTGAGCCGACTCCGCCCGTAATTCCTAGGGAAATCATGTTGCAGAGTGGCATCGCCATTTCGAATCTACAGCTGGTCTTTACCAAACTTCCGCTCACTGAGATTTCTAAAACACGTCGCTTCCAAGTAATACTGACTATATCCTTCATTCCCAAGGGATGCACGTCGTAGAGTATTAATCCGATGTTTAAAGTCATCCAACAATTCCCTTCATCATTGTTGAGGCACAATCCCGACACAAATTCTTGAATTTCAACCAGAAAGCGATAATTCAATCCAAGAGAGAATTGCACAACTGCACCGACTAGCACAAAATCCAGAAGTCGTGACATCCAAATGATGTCAAAACCGACACTTTAAGAGAATGGAAATGAATCCTAATTATGCTCTGAACAAACCACGCTCTGATACCAATCTGACACGCCCCGACCCTGATATTCCCTGAATACCAGGATAGACACGTGCTGGCCGACACCCGAGGGTGACGAAAGCCATTAATTGATACAAAGCTAAGAATAAGAAATAAATAAGGGTTATGAATTTAAAAACAATGAGTTAATAATTTAGGAACGTGTTCAGAACATACAACTAAACCTAATCACTAAAAAGAATTGAGATAAAATTGAATGAATAAAGAAATGGGTCCTACATCGAGATGACTCAAAGATACTGATGCGGAAGTGTCTTGACGCCGGGATTAGGTGCCTTGATTCTAAGTCCTGAATGAGGGCCCAAAACAAAGGTGAGTGGACCAAGTTTATAAATATAATAATAATAAAACAGTTATCAATGTACTAACCCCCAAAGTTTATATATAATGAAAACTACTAGCATAATAAGTGATGGATTTAAATCAAAATCCTAGCATGCCCAAAATATCTCAAAAGTCACATCGCGGAAACGCATCGCGGAAATCAAAACAGTAAACGCATCATAAATCGTCTCGTAAGCGCGGTGTGCTGCTAGAAAGATCACTGAATAAATATACTCCCGGCCCAATGCCTGCTTCGTGGTCTCTGCGCCCGTAGCCAGAGATTACCAACTCCCGGCCCAATACCTACTCCATGTCCCTCAGCCCGTAGCTAGGGATTATTTCTCCCGGCCTAAATGCCAACACCAGTTCCTCGCCCCAGGCGGCATAATGTCTACTAGGTACGCACAAATAGTTACGTCTCTCATAAATAACCACTTCATAGTATAAAGTCATCCATCGTCTATACTATAAAGAGGGGTTTCTAAAACATGTTCTAGCATCCTCATCCATCGGATAGTCTACCAGTTCATGGTTTTTATAGAAAATACGATATATCAAACTATAGCTCAATATAGGCTAACAATTAATTTCTCACCAAAAACACGAGACGAAAATCAATATATTAAATCAACATGCTTCACATAAATCACTTCATAAATTCGTAGGCATGCTAATCATTTATGCAATTAAACTATAAAATCATGTAATTTTAGAAAGGGTCCACTCACAGTACTTAGTTGCCAAAAGCTGCGCCACTAGCGAAGACGGAAACGTCACAATAATTGCCCCTAAGCACATTAAATGGTACAATTAATAAAACTATATAAAAGCAATTGAATTGGGGAAAACGGACATTGGAAACGAATTCAGAACGTCAAATTACCCTAAGAAGGGTCCCGGACGAAAACCCGAAAAGTCAACCCTAAAGTCAACATTGACCGGGGGTCAACGGTCAAATTAGGTCTAACGGATTTTAGGCTTGAAATCCGGATTAGGATTTAGGATAGGATTATGATCTATTGGGTTTTAGAAACCTAGGGGTTTTGGGTTAAAAAATGGTTTAGGATGAAGGAAATAGGGTTTGGGCTTAAGCCCAAACATACACACACACACGGGCTGCACATGGTGCACAGCCCACACAACACACACACACAGAGGCTGGCCTTAAGGCCAAAAAGGGCTGGGCTTAAGCCCTTTTGCAAAAACCGGCCCAAGGCCCTTTGGGTTTTTAAAAACAAATAAACAAAAACAAAAAATGATGCGGGCTGGGGTTTTGGGCTGAGATACAACGGGCTTAAGGCCCGTGGGGTTTTCTAAACTGCCTGAGAGGCTTGGTTTTGCCGAAGAAGAATACCGGAAATTCGGCCGGAAAACCACCCAACTTTAAACGGATATAACTTTATGACTACTCAAGGAAATCAAGCGAGAAAAAAAGGAAAGTTGTAGCCCTCGAAGATAAGAAGAGAATGGTACCTCACACGACGTCTAACTCGCCGTGGTTTGGCCGGAAAATTCCTCGAAAGCCGTCGGACTCGTCGTAAACTGGGTAAGATTCAAATGAGTATAACTTCTTCAATACTCAACGAAATTGAGTGAAACAAAAAGGAAAGTTGTAGTACTCAGAGAGACGAAGAGATTGATATCTTGCATGCCGGCCAACTCGCCGTGGTTTGGCTGTAAATGGCCTCGAAAGGGGCGGTGCTCGCCGGAGCTCGTGTACGGGGCTTCATGGTTCGACTTTCAAGATGCCAATACTATGGTTGAGTTTGTAGCGACGAGATAAAGACGATGGTGATGTTTGTTGGTAAGAAAAACTCTCGGAGGGGTTGAGATATAGAGAGTCGAGAGAGTGAGGGAGAGAGAGTTGCGGGAGAGGTGAGGGAGAAGTGAGAACTGAGAGAAGAAAGGGGGAGACCGGGAAACATAAAAATAAAACAAGGTGGGCCCTACAGGCAATTAAGGACTAAACCAATTTTAAAATATAAAAGGGGGTTGGGTGTTTCAAACGAGGAGGAGGATTATCAAAATAGTGATTTCCTAGGTCTAGAGAAAGACTATTTTCTTAGAGCAATCTTGAAAATCACGAGCCACGGATTCAAAAGCACAAGTACACCTTTGACACCCTACATTATCAGTCAAACCCTTCTTGAACCTTTGATCATTAGTGAGAAGTCTATCAAGATTCAAGACAGAGTAGCCGCAGGAAACTCTGAACTTTTGGAGGAATGTGGAGTTTCCATATGAGGTTCCATCACCAAGAAGGAGCCTCAATAAAATTAATGGCCAAGGTGTAAGCAGATTTAACATAAGAGAATTATACGATTTTCTTTTCACTCAAAGAATGGCACGCCTTAGCACATTGAAACAAAGGAATAAAAGAAAAACTAGTGACTACATTCCTTTGTGTCATGCAAGGGTTCAAAAGCTATGTGCACAACATGCAGATTCTTTTTGTTCATTTATTCCCCCTCGAGAAAATGTCCTAGTTGTTCATGAGCAGTGAGCAACTAAGAGGTTCTCTCGACGAAATACGAGATTCTGCTTCTGGCGGCTATGCGTTTGAAACTCGAGGAGGAAGTATGTTAAGAATGGTGTGTGTATCTCCATTTAGTAAGGCAAGCTTTTAGAGCTTGTGCTGATGATCAAAGCCTTGAGGTTGGATGAGTCCCCAGGAGCACTAGCCCTCCTTGTGATCATTTCCATATTCTTGTACAAACTTTGTTTCACCAAATTGTTCATCACTTTCTTCCCTTGTTGTGCCTCCCTTTGATTTAAAGGTGAACCAATTGCAACCCTAGCTGTCTGGGGCCCTGAGTGAGGCCCCATCTTTGCTTGCCTCTCATCCTTGAACCATTGCAAAAGTTTTAGTGCTCTCTTTTGAGCAAGAGAGCTTCCCAACAATGCCACCTCAAGAAGTATGGGCACAATTCCTGACTTGGCCATCTTCTCCCTTTGATCTGAGCTTTGATGAGCTAAAATCATTATGATGTAGCAAGATAGCTCTTGGCATTTGGGCTTCTCATCCCATGTCAAAATCTCTATCAAGCTCCCCGGCACCGCCGCGCTATTCTCCATGGCCTTTTTCCCCATTAGGGTCACTACCAAGTTCCCCAGTGTCGCAAGTGCTTTTTCAGAAAGCGCTTCGGTCGTGGATAGCTTCAGGAGCGCCTCGACCACCCCGTTAGAGACCAAATTGGCTGCACTGTCCAGCATTGTGGAGAGGTTGAACAAAGCTCCCAAGCATGGCTCTTTGGTTTCAATGGTTGAAGTGCTTGACTCAATAATGCCAACAAGAAATGGGACAATTTCTGATGAGGACAGATGGAACTGGGTATTTGCAAGTGAGGACAACAAGAAGAGCAACTCTGCAAATTGGTGCCTTGTTGGCTCGTCAAGAATGTTGATGTCGTTTTGTAGCTTTGAGAAGATTCCTGCCTCCACCATGAGAGCCTTGTTCCTGAAAGAAATTATGAACATGCAGAAAATTAGATCACATAAGTTCAAAATATCTCAAACTTATTCTGTCTAGCTTAATGATGACAAGAAGAATAACTATATAGTTCGAGTCAAATAATGGTGTTGAAATCTGACAAGTTAATAAATTAAAAATATATATTTTATACAATTTATAAGCACACCAAACAGTAAAATTATGTTTCCGATACAGAGAAAATTAACATTGCATATGCACAAGAACATATTCTAATGTTTGGTTTGGTCCTTGCCTATGAGACCGGCTTTAAAGAAGAACTTATCCTATACAAAGACGACGCATATGAAGGGTGACCCCAAGTCAACAAGACTCTCCGCTTTGTCAAAGATGGCGTACATAATTAAAGTTAAAAAAAATAAAGGATTTGAGAAGAGTGATCTCAAGTCCATGAGATTCTAAAGTATTTAAATCTGTGTTTTGGTGTGAATGTCAACAAAATGGGGTTTTTTATTGTCCAAAAATCAAATAGGATCTGAACAACTAACCCTAAAAATTCATACAAACCCTAAAAAATCATCACGTTTGAAAAACAGGTTCATGTTAGCTTCCATTATATTGTTCCTCCCTCCAACTCCTCCAACCACTATGTATTTTAAGTTGGTCGACAGCCACCGCAGCCTGCGGCCGGCCTCCTCTGATGCAATGGCAGGTTGTCTAATTATGTTTGATATATTTCAAATAATGCAGCAAACCCATGAAATAAATTAATAGTTAAATCTCATTAACCCCTTTTTAAAAACTAATTAATTAAGTTGCATTATGCAAAAATGTGCCAAGTTATTGGGAAAGTTCATTGAACAATAACTGCAACCACTGAGATGACACATCTATACAGGGTGGAGCTCGAACTTATATGCTACGGTACATTGTGGTGTTTAGTATTAATAATACAACATTTGTGTAAAATTTAAATATATCTGTGTCTCCAAGATGAAACACTATGATAGCATTATAGTATATTTGTACCGTATAACTTCTTCTCTATCAATTTAAGTTGATTGAGCAATAGCAACCATTCAAATATACTGCTTTTTGTTGTTCTATATTCTTGCATCTGCCCCACTAAACGACTAAACCCTACCCTACCATTAAAATGCCATTGCCTTTTAGCAACATAGCTGTTTTATGTCACAATCATCACTTGAGTTGGGCAAAGATTCAAATGAAAATTTAACACACTTAATTCTACTTTTGGAAAATGGAGTCATCTTTCCTTCGATAATTTACATTCTTAATTGTCAAAGATGACAAATTTTTTAGTATGCTGGAAACATGGTCCAATACACTAAATGTTATAATACAAGTGGTTGGATATTTGAAAAAAAAAATTAAATCACTTGTATTATGACATTTAGTGTACCGGACCATATTCCTGTCATACTGAAAAATCTTCCCTAAGAGACAATCACTTAACTATATATTAAAGTCAAATGTGGCCACTCGAACTTAATAAACAATAATTTAATTGTAAGAAACTTGTAATTCAAAAAATTAATATAGTTCACTCTATGCCTAAAGTCTTGTATTCGATTTTCTACTCCCTTAATATTATACATTTATATATAAGCAAAACAACCTGACGTTATAATCCGTGTTCAATGAAATACATATTACAAACACATATATTAATATTTTCCTAGCATGCCATGCGAGGCTCAAAATCACAAAACATTCAAATAAAAAAGAACGCATTATATATCATAAATTAGCTCGATTATTAAAAATAAACTCTTATCCAAGAATGAAAATTTAAATGCTCTTAAGCAAAATATAAGAGATAAAATGCAAGCTTACGTGTATGTTCCATTAGCAAGCTCAATCAAGGCGAAAACTGCCACTCGCTGGCGAGCAACCACCTCGGACGCCGCCATGGACACCAAAACCGGTATAATACCTAGCCCGCCCACCAGCTTCCTCACCTTGACATCTTCTTTAGCCAACATACCAATCTCCATAGCCGCCAACTCCTTCTCTTCCCAACTAATTCCAAAGTGAAGCTTCTTCACTGCCCTTTGCAATCCCATCACAGGATCATCATGGTCACCACCACTCACCTTCTCCATAACGACTTGCCGTACCATTACTTCGTTACTATTGCTTAAAACTTTGGAGGGTCTTGATGACGTGTCGAAGTGATTTGACGGCGTAGGGCGCTTGCGGGCATTTTTGGAGCGTAGGAACCGTCGGATGCGGTTGAAAAACCTAAGCTTTAGGTAAGAATATACCCATAGAGAAGAAGAAGAAGAAGAAGAAGAAGCAGGTGTAGAGTTTGAATCAGACATGTTTGGTTGAAAACTTGAGAGAGAGAGAGAGAGAGAGAGAGAGAGAGAGAGAGAGAGAGAGAGAGGGTTGAGAAACTGTGTAGAGTTTTTGTATCTTTATACAAATTTTTATGGGAGTCTGACTTTAAGAGAGAAAGGTGTTGGTGGTTTTATGGAATCAGAGGGACAAGGAAGAAGGACGACTTTAGAAAGAGGAAAGAAACTGAAGGGAGCACAAAGCACATGCAGAGGGAACAGTATGCTGAGTATTGTGACTCACAAACCGTGACAGATATTTAAATGAAATATTTGTGTATAATATATGATCTTCAACATTGGTATTATATTTCAGATCGTATTCCTATAATGCCCATGTCGAATTTTTCAAATTACAAGAATGTTATTCTGGTCCGAACGTAAGGAGCGTTTAATACTCCTCGTCTTGAAAATATTAGTTCTCTTTACAGATAAATTATAATTTAACATGCATGTATAAATTTTTTTTTTTCTAATAAATTATTTATATATGTGTGTTGGACCAACCTGTGTTCAAGATTAGGGTTTTATTATACGGAGTTGTGTTACATGTGTATGGGAGGGGGGCACACATCACCTACTCCACTGTGGGGAAGTTGCTTGGATGTGATCAGAATCAGACGGCCTAGACTATTGTTGACCGTCCCACGACTTCAATATATTTTGTTGCCATGGTTTTTGAGAGTGCCACTATATGCCGCCGTGAAGTTTGTTTTATTATCAATTGCTTTGGATTTTTGTTTTGAAAAAGTGATGGTATAAGTTCCTGTAATTTTCTGAGACAGAGATTTAAAATCGAATATAAAATTTGCAGGAATGCTATCATGATTAATTGACTCAATTCGTGTCGGCATTTTTAAACTTTATTAATTTTAATCATATTTTGAAAAAGTGATGGTATAAATTACTGTAATTTTCTGAAACGAAGATTTAAAATCGAATATAAAATTTGCAGGTATGCTATCATGATTAATTGACTCAACTTACGTCGGCACTTTAAAACATTATAATTTTAATCATATTTAATCATATTTAATCGTTGTTCTGGGATGTGAGCTAGAGCTACACTTTGAGGCATGTGGGAATCAGGGACATAGAGCACCTGCACTGATTTCCTGCAAGGTTAGTGAATTTTGATCTCATACAGGTGGCATCCATGCAGAAAATTAATGGGTTTGCTGCACTATTAATCCTCAGATCTAGCATTTGTTTTCTCACATGCGTGGTTTCGTTTTGGTGGATTTGTTGCAGGAAGGATCTGATCTTTATGTTGCAGCAAGAAAAACATATCTTCACATCTAATGTTGATAACATGTTTGCATAAATTAATGGTGTTTGATCTTTTGCTAGCTAAGTTATAGTTTGTTACGTTAAACATAGTCATGAACTATTATGCTTAACGATATATTTTCAATAAAATAGTCAGGGATACATACAATATGTCAATCATAATAATTTGATGTCGAACTAAAAAATATGACACTTATTTTAATAAGAGATTAAATTATGTGATGCTAATGTGTAATTTTACTCAAAATTGTGTCTTTTTTTTCAGTTGGTTTCCATGCTTGAATATTAGGAATTAGGTCGAGATTTGGTTGGTCTAGTCCAATTTATTTTGGCCATCTTGCACTTTCTACATTTTCCTGCAGAGTGCAAAGGATCTAAATTCTATATTAGTTAGGTTGTATCCCATACCATGAATTTGGAGAAACACCAATCAGGCGTCCAAATAGGGGGACAAAGGCGATGAACTATTTGTTTAAAATATTTGCACGTCTAAAAATGAGAATCTTCGTCAATTGATTCATATAGCTAAAAGAGAGATACTTTATGAGATGGTATTTTAAGATAACTATGTATTGTTGTGTTAAAAAAAATTAAAAATGCAAGATAGTGAATAATTAATTTAAAATATCGTTACAGTAATATCAGTCCTATATTTGTGATGAGTTAGTACACTTGTTAATGTGCATTCGGTATAAAATTATCTTTTTATATATGTATTTCTCTTTATATTATTATTAGTAGTTCCAAGTTGGAAATCATCTTGACTTTCTTCTCTTTCTTTTCTTTCGATGTGTGGATTTTTTACAGCCACCAAAACTTCTGCCAACAATCTTTTCGTTCTTCTTTTCTTTGAAACCCTAACCTTGGTCAAGAACTACTCGGAACAATCTGCTATATATCTAAGAGTTTAGTGCACCACTTGGACACGCACTGATCACCAATATTGACCCAAACGACCATTTCATTTGTAGACGAAGTTTCATAAACTAAATGACATGAAAGTTAATGATTGAATTATTAGTTAAGCACTGCTTAACGTGCTCATTTCTATTGATGACATAACATTTAGTTTGAAAATTTTGTGTACAAATTTGATCTCCCTAACATTACCATTTTTTACGGAGTCGCATTTCAGCCCCAATAGCAGTGAGGTATAATCCATAACACGTAGATATGATACATGATGGGCGAGGCAGTTCCACCATAAATTCATTGAGTTTTTTGAGTCCTGAAGGGCCAAAACATTATCAAACTTTCCAACGTGTGAAACAGTAGCCACATCAAGCGCAATGGGGGTTTTTGGTTAGATGATTATATCACGAGGTGTTTGTGTTTGTGTTTGTGTTGAGCCAAAAAATGACAAGAAACTAGTGCTTTCTGATGTGTACCACCCACCGCCATCGACAGTTCTTCCTTTTTGAAGTCTATACCTGCTGCTACAGCTTCTAAGACAGTGACGCATTGGCCATTTGAAGTATATATATAAAGGATCTACTTTCTGTCACTCGCATGCAGAACTCACAATACATTAACGGTTAAATTCTAACAATTGATAATAGCAAAATTCGTATTACGATATGTAAAAGCTCGAGTTTTTCAAAATATCATGTTAACATGACATTAGATCGGACCCTTTATGGATGTATTAGCTCCAATTTAGCTATCCATGTTTTTTGAGATGGCTTGTTGAACATTAAAAATTTGAGTACTCGCTAACTATCTGTATTTTGAGTTGGTTGCTCTAACTTGTCAAGATTATACTGTTTTTCCCGAAAGCTTAGGAAATGTGCTAGTTTTGAATAATTTCAGTATGATTTTCACAATACAAGCTTACATATATCGGAGTTTATTATAGTGGTATTTCAAACCAAATATATTTCATGCATAAAATTTTTCCATATGACAATCCATAATTAGTGATGCATACTATTTGGAGTTTCTGTTTCATGTAAGCATATCTCATAATGCAAGGAAGTTTTTCTCCTTCTGCCACGCTGAATGCCAGCAACCCAAAACGTGATCCACACACGTCGGTTAACTAAATCTAAAACTCAAATGGCTAGTCCACTAACGTATGAGCTAGGGTGGAAGATTAGTCACACAATACTCAATCTGCAGAACCAACCACAGCTGCGCTAACTATAAGGAATTATACATGTTATGGAGACACTTACCTACATCGAGAATACCGGAATATCACTATAACAACATCTTAAGTCAGTTAGGCGCTGCTCAGCTGTGTTCAATTTTTTACATAACAGTGCATGATTTGGTTGACGGTTATACTACTATAACAATACCTTAAATCAATTAGATAATGCTATATATTCAACTTTTTCACATAACAGTGTTGGTTGGTCTGAAACACTACGCACATTATATTATGATGGTTCGGGAGACGAAGGGAGACAAAGTGCAAAATCCACCGAGTCTTAGTTCAATCTTATGCTAGTCTTGATAGACTTTTAAAGTGGCAGACTTTGATTTTGAAACTTCTCCTCATCCACAGTTGTCGCCCCGTTCAAACTTTCAGAAGTCAATGCAACGACCAGCTAAGCCAAATCTTAGGCTGCCAAAAAACTCATGCTACATGCTCAGATACGCAACACGACGTGGTCTGTGACCATAATTTTCAGGTCACGCTTCGTACTTTAGTCGATGATTTCAATACTCAATATTTACTGTACTCGTTTCTAGCTTACTGCCCCCTCTCAGCCACACTAGAACATTTGATGCTGTTCTTTTATGATACCAGGAACTGTGTTTACGGGGAAACAAAATCTCTCATTCCGTAGCTTTAAGAATCGACACAAACAACCGCAACTTGGGTTAAACTTTGAATATATTCTTTCATAGAGAAGTACAGTTTACAATTCAGAACGGTGCGAGAACAAACAAATTGAAAAATACGTAATATTCATATATTACTTTCCTGAGCATATGTACAATTGATAATGAATTACAGCTTTGAACCCAGATACCCCAAAGAAAAGAAAATTCAAACCTCAACCAAATCATCATCGTCTTCATCTGTCCCGTCGTCCCAGTCCAACTCGAATTTACTAGCTGATTTCATCAACTCTGTCAGTCCAGTTAGGTCCTCCAGATATGTAGGATGGTTGATTGCTTGCAAAATAAATTCCATTCCCCTTTTCCGATATTCGGACACCACCTGAAATAATTCATTTGCCGTGAATAAGGGACACAGAATCTGGCAAAATATCATGAACGCTACAGAAAAAGTCTCCAAGCAAGGCAAAACTTACAGTGCTGCAACAAGCCGTGCAACTGTCTGAGGAGTGGCCCACAAGTGTCATCTGCGAAAACTGCGCTAGGGAACCGCGAATTTGATGGGGTAAAATACCAAGAGGCTGCTCACTGCTTCTGCTATTACTGGAGTTTACCACCTCACCTTCCGCAAATATCCTGAACACGAGCAGTTTAATATCAAAATTCCAGTTCAACCGTTTTAAAAACCAAAGGTGGAATTTCTATTGAGCTCAAGACACAAGTGAAAATATTTGAAAAACGCAGAAAGCTAATACATATTTAGTAATTTTCAAAAATTTCCAAGATTTTACCCATGAGGGTGATGCAGGATCCCCACTAAGAGCTCAACCGCAAGAGCTGAGGCAATAGGAGCAAGGCCTGGGCGTGTAACAGTGCATTGCTGGTCCAATGTGCGGTTTGAAGTTGACTGCACATAGAACAAAAGGCTTATACTTATGGCTGTATTCAACGTACATGGAAGAACACTTAAAATATATGTATTACATTCTAGAAACTTACATCAATAGGCGCAACGACATCATTGCAGAAGTAACAGCCCAATCTCTTCCCCCCGTCTCTATCAGTAAGGCCAAGATTGCCCATATAAGCAGATAAAGCATTTTCAGCTTCAGTTTTTGAGTCATGGCTAGAGCTAAAAGGACCTGCTCCATGGCGCATTACCAAGAAGCTATCAAACCCTAAAGCCGCAGTTATAGTAATCTGCAAACAAGTAAATAGTAATGATTTATTATTCGATAATATGTATGTCAATTTGTTACAATAGTTATTTCAAATATCCAATATTTTTGAATCAGGTAACTAGATCTTCGTAATGTAGACATGAGTCAAAGTTATATATGAGAATATAGGGCCACATTATAACGCAGTGCAAGTCTGCAAGATCCTAAAAGCTTAAGTCAACCAACCTTGTTAGTATTTGCACAAAGGAGAGATGGTAGCCACCGACTTTCTCTTGTATCAGTCAGCAGGAAAACTACATCGTGACAATCAATTAAATCATGTAGTCGTCTACAATCATCGAGCACGCTCTGCTCTTCTTGACTCGGAACAGGATGTCCAGGCATCGGTATAGCCATGACGACACCCTCTGCTTCCTGGTAAAAGAATAAAGAGATGGACAGGCAATATAAGAAAATCAACAAATTTTTGTTTCAATCCATGTATTTTAGAGGACAAAGAGATGAAATTAATTACCACAGCTGGAAATATTTTCTTGAGACTATTAACTGCAGCTGTCACTTTATATTCACCGCCATTTAGGCAGTCATCTAATGTATACAGTGATTGCCTCAGCGGATTAGACATAGCCACCCTGCCATTGTCAACCAACGTAATGGTCCGGACACCCCAAGCCTGTAAAACATGTACCCTTTAGTCACCCAATAGATACATAATAGAACTACAAATTAACTTGTATTTTTGGAACACTCACCATAAGCGTCCGAGCAACCTGGCATCCAAGTGTACCAGCTCCAAGGAGGAGACACTTGAGAGAAGACAAGCTATTTAAGTTCAAAGAAGGCAAAGCACGCCATCTCATTAGTTTCAAATTCAAATCTGCAGCAGATATGGCCAACCTGTAAAAGTTATAAAAAGACACTAAGATAACAATGGACTAGTAACGTCATCAACCATAGAGTGCCAATAGAGACAACATACCTAGTTGGATCCATAGATTTAGCAAGGCTAATAATCCTGGGTACTTTTCTCCCTTTGTTAAGTTCCCACCCGACTGCATTTGGTACATGACCATGATCTCTCCATCCTAAAAACACATAAAAACTTAAGTTAGAGTACCTACGGATACAAGCATATTCAAACTGTAGAAGGGAGAAATGTAAACATAACCGAGCAGTTACCCAATTTCTGCAGCACTACCTGGCGGAACTGTAATCAGAGCTTCACCAACAAGGGACAGTCCCAGATCTGCGAAACCCCGACTCTCTCTATAGCATAAAAAGTGAACAGACTTTAGATCCCATCTTGAGCAAATAAGAGCAAGGAGGTTGCGAAGAGGCCAACCGGGATGGTTTGGAAGATGGCATGGATCGTAAAAACCAAAGAGTAACTGCAATGGCACAAAAAGTAACTTTAAGAAAGTTGAACCCAGAAATATCTAAAAAATTATTCCAGTTTCCCGGACACCTAAATGAGTAGCTATAGTTCGAATCAAAAGTTAAGCGAACAGACCTTGTGACCATCATCAGCACTTTGGGAGGTTTCCCAATCCTTTAGATGCTTAATAGTAGCGTGTGAATTTGAATCAAGATGAACCAAGAAGAATGGCACGTCTGAATCAGACAAATTAGGTTAGAAGAAAAATTCAAAATTTACATCCGAGCATATGAGAACATAAGGAGAAGTTTCTGCAGACAATTGACAAAATAGAAAATGAGACATATGTATACCTGCTGTTAGGCTTGAGTTACGCCACTCGTTAAATGCTGCTGAAACAGATTCTGCCTAAAGATATAACAATAGTATTAGAGTTTATATAAGTAACATCTAAATACCTTTCTACAGTGCCTAGAATAAAAAACACATCTGACATACCTCCTCCGAGCTAAAACACTGTGAAGCTGGCCTCAAATTTACCAAAGTTGCTGGAGGATCAAGCACCAGAGCGGGGAAAGCAAACCAGTAATTAAAGCTCCATTTTTTCAGGTCGGCAAAAGAGATGACGAGGAACCTCGAAAGTACTGAACTATCCTCCAATGCTCTTCCACTCTGGATGTCCTTCCAAATCTGATTACGAACAAGAAGCAGACATGTTAAGCAACATTTAAATTCATTGTTAGTCAACCCTACCAATCCGCCTACATGATATTTCAACCGAATACTATATTTTACTGTCACTCACAGATGTAATACATTCTCAACACATTCAATACCTTTTGTGCTTCTGCCTTAAGCAAGCCTTGTTTATCAAGCGCATGAAAGCCTTCTACCGTATTAGTGTTGTAAATGATTCCCGGAACGGAGCATCTGTTCCTATTGCCCCGACTTACTCCTGTTACCGATGATTCCTCACTCGAATCCGAAGGCAAAGACTCAGCTAAAAGAGTTAAATGATTTGACACTTGAGAATGCGAGCACGGTGCGTAGAAACCTGCAACAGTGTCAGTCCACATCTCAGATTACACGAAGCCGTTGCACTTAAGTCACACATAAATTCGCATTCAAATCAAAGAATTAAACAACCTTGTATAGCACTAGCATTCATCACAAAAATCAAATCTTTGTCGTCCCAAATAATCGGAATTTGAAACCCAATTTACAAATCTCGCTGCTTTTTCCTCCTCCAAATTTTGCGCAGCAAAATAGCAAAATCAACAATTCCACATCCAAAAAGTCTATTTTTTTTTTCTCAAAATCCACAACTAAAATAATAATTCAACAAAAGTACAAGAATTTCCAAAACCCACGATCCAAAAGGCTGAAATCTTCTACCTTTTTTATTTCCCAGAAATTGCACCATCTATTTACAGAAATTAAACAAAAACAAACGAACCGGTGATGGAAACAGGCGAGTCGTCGATGCCGAACTTGTTGAGCTTCAAGGAAGAGAGTCTGTGCCAGAAACCCTCGTCGACGGAGCTCTGAAACGGTGCGAATTGGAGTATGGATTTCCCGCTGCCTCCCTCCATGATTTTTCTGCTGCAATTAGCTGCGAGCTTGCCCTCTTCTTTTTTTAACCTCCCTTTTTTTTTTTGGGGGGGGGGGGGGGGGTAAGATTTCGTAATATTGAAGAGTACAAAGGGTAAAAGTATATAGATTGTTTGTCAGAAAGAGTGAAGAGATCAAGTTCGAATATAACAAGAAGAAGAAGAAGAAGACACCTCGTTGTGTTGGTTTGGAGTTCCTTCTCTCCACGGTTTAGATTCCCTCCTTTTCCCGCATATTCTGCGGAAGTGGCCAATGATATCTCGCCAACACAGCACTTGGTGGACCCACCGACTGACAAGGCCTAGGTATTATTTTGTTCCGGTTAGTTAATCCAAGTTTGATTGCTTCTTTCTTCTGAATTTAATATTTGAACTTTGAATTTTGTTTCAATTTAGTACACAAACTTTTGGTTGTACCAATTTAGTATATCAATTAATTTTTTGTGTCTAAATTTCCGTTAAAATGTTTTAGAGAAATTTGTAAGAATAATGGGAACTTTAACGAAAAGTTCATGCTACTGTTCATTTTAACGAAAAACCATATTTTTACCTTAAAAAGTCAATCATGGTACTATTCACTTTACCATTTATTTTGTCTTTATCGTTAAAACTCAAAGTTTTCAAACCCTTTATTTTGTCCTTATCGTTAAAACTTCCGTCAAAATGAGTCATGTGCCACGCATGTGATGTTGAATCAAGGGGAAAATATGGGAAACTAAATGAGAAAATTGTAGAAATGATCTCTCAACTTTAACCCAATTGTTGCAAAGATTCTTCCAACGTGACTCGTTTTGACATAGTTGATGAAAATGAATATAGCTGCAAGTTTTGAAAAGTTAAAGGACCAATGATCATAATTTTTAGTCGACAGACTATTGTTACAATTTTCTGAATGTTTAACAAATAAGGTTAAGATGTAGTCTAATTTTATGTATGAAATCACACATACATACATACAATTTATATTACAATCCAAGGAGCTTTGTCTTTCCTCCGTATTTACGGATTAAATCAGGTTTTATATTTACAATGTGTACATGTAGATATCTCAAATAATTGATATATCCACGCATCCATGTCCGAAAATACAAATACAAACTCCATATTTGAAATTACACATGCACATTCTTGATCTTCATCACCAAGACATACAAATCTTGCTCTCACGAGGATGAGCTCGAGGTATCGATTTTATCGAAGTAAGAGAGCCTTCGCCTTTTGCTCGGCAGCGTTGTTCTTGGCGAGTATTCTGGTGAGGCCGATGCTTTATCAAGGACGGAACTCAGGACCTGGTGAACCGAACTTGCAAGAAGTTCGTATGCTTCAGCATCAGAATCATTGCTTCCCGGTTTGGAGCTGGTGAGAACGAATACATTTTTCACTCGGTCTCCCAACGTCGCTATTTCTGCTTTCACCATTTTTAAGTGGAGGGAGTCGAGGGCTTCTCTTAGGTCAGAGAGAAGCTCAGACCGGTATTCACAGCAGACGGATGCCTTCACAGATATGGTTCCATCCCCTGCCGCAACATAGGGTTCAATTTTCACTTCATCGGCATCAACTGGGATGAGAAACCCCTTACTGGATTCTAGGGCATCCTTCTTCAGTTCTTTCACTTGGCTGATAACTGCTGCAAGTAATGTGGCTTTGTCCATCTGTAACGAACGATTAGATAAAGGTTAAGACTTAAATCTGTTGCCATCAACAGTCAACACATAGTTTGTTTCACGTTTTTAAACACCGAAATTTATTGTTACTTTCTTACAAGCAACTACAGCTATGTCGCAGTGCTGGTCAACAGCATAAGCTGCATAACCTATCATTAAGAAAATATAAGCAGTGATCATACTACATGGGCGCATACATACACAAGAAATTAGATACGTAGATGTATACAAACCACTGGCGGCCATTTGTTCGCAAGTAAGATGTCTTCTTTGTCAACTGCAGAAACCCAATAAACTTAATCTTGACAAAGACGTGAACAGACACCTAGCTAGAGAGACCAATACAAGTTTTATATAATTAATTACTAATTATGGTAGCATCAGCGGAACTTGTTGATAAGTTATCATCACATAGACTTAGTCCACAAAATGCAGAGCTATTATTCCAACTTGTTACAACCTACAAGGCGTGGTCGACGACAAACTAAGCTAACAAATTTGCAATTAAAAATCTTTGTTTTATTAATACAGATACTATTCAGCTTCAAATTAAAAAATTTACTGGTTATTCTTTCCCCACACATCTGTTTCTTACTTACCGCCCCTAATCTGATATAACCATAATTAATTAATTAGAATAACGAAACAGTTGAGCAAGATACATCTAAGCCATAAAATATATCCAGATGCAGACCTAGTGATGGCATCTACCACACAGCTGGCACTCTACCCCATCATCCAATCATAATCATCAGTATTTCTAGAAACACAGAATTGTCTGCTATCTACTGTAACAGTTGACAGCAAAGCATCCATATAGATACCCAGAAAATTATTAAGCAAGAAGAGGTTAGCATGGAACAACGCTCAGCCTACTCAACTATAATTTTATTATAGGCGTCTTTGACTTCGTAGAATATACAACAAAGTCAGAGGTCCTCTCTCTGCCAACAACAGCCAATTTCTAATTTTTCTTACATCACAGATTCATAAGGCATAGTGTGATGTACCCAACAGGTGAAAGATTCATCCCTTCTTTACCTTCCTCTTTGTTTTTTATATTTCGATTCATTGCATATGAAAATAGTAAACATGGCTGTCGCCATGCTTAGATTCTTAATTTAATTGAAAATGCAAAAATGAAACCTCGATATCTACCGCAGATCCAATTTACAGATAGTATTTGAAGTTCTTAGTATGGAAGATTTTATGCACATAATCATAGATTGTGATATCGATTCTACTTTTCGAATTTATAACATATCTTTGAGTTGACTTTTGAAACTTCTGCATAAAGAAATGACTCTCTGATAGCGCAAATAGTGTAACGTAAAAAATTTGTTGATTTGAATGACGTGCACTAAAGAACTCTACATGATTTCATAACGTGATAATAACAACATATGACATTTTTTAGAGCCGACAGTTCGATGCCAAAGCACGGAGTTCAGAGTATCCGAACAAGATTCCTGACAGAGAACTTCATTCGAGTTCAGAATCTATGAATTTGATAACTCTTCAACAGAAACTCTCGTAACATTACAAAATTTTGCTTAAAGATGTTTGCTTTTTGGCATAGATTAGACTGTAAAAAGCTAAAAACTATCAGCTAGCCCGTTCCATATAATTTGCTACATATTCTGATAAACCCCTTTTTGCCATACTACGATAAGAAACAACAACAACAAAGCCTGATCCCACACTACGTTAGAAAAACTTATCACATCAATTCAAACCGAAAGTTTCCATCTTTTCGATTTTGTGCAAACACAAAATCTTTGCTCAAGTAGGCCAAATAGGTTTTAGAAGTTAATCTGAAATGAAGATGTAAAATTCATTTTTTGTTTACGGTCTAATCACGATCCTAAAAATTCAAAGAACCTAAATTTCAGATCATAAGTTATTAGTTTCCATTTTCCAATCGGTAAGAAACTGTTGTATAACTATTCGATACAGAATCGAAAATTTAAGCTAGATGACTAATATCTACTAGCTACTAACCAGTAAAAGAATTAACAAGCTATAAACACAATCCACCAAATCCAAGTATTTACTAATTAAACTACTAACATAACTAAAACTGATTAGGACTAGCCAAATATAATTTGATAGAAAACTCCATGAAATTACTTTACCTTCTCAGTGCAGGGCACCAGACCGCGAAGTGTAGAGAGATGTGCATTGATTCTCTCTCTCCTCCTCCTTTCAGCCTCACTGTGATTCTTCAAAGCCAACAAAGCCTTGGCCTCAGGCAGCTCTTTTTTCCCCACTCTCGCCGGAGCCTTAACAAGCTCGCCTTTCTCACTGTCCAAAACAAGAGAGTGAGGCAGGTTCGCCGCAGCGCCGCCTCGCAAAGCCCCGCCGAACCCACTTACGTCATGCTTAAAAGGGTCGAACAAGCTCGAGAAATCCGACCCAAATGAAGATTTTGAGTTAAAACTGTAATAATCCATGTGAATCTTGTTTGTTTGTTAAATTTTTCTAAGTCTTGGGATTTGCAGAAACTATGAACCGAAGCTGGAGAAGAGCAGACCGGGAGGGCGACTTGTTGGGGCGAACCAGAAGGAGAGCTTGGAGAGACGGAAGCTTTGTGAACAGGCTTTGTTGCTCAGCAAGGCGTTGATGATGGTGGCTGTGACGGTGGCAGTTCTTGAGGGTTTTTTCATACCTTCCATCACGCAAAAGACAAGCTTTGGGGGGGTGAAGGAGGCGGATCAATCAGAAAACATCCACATTTTCCTCCGCATGGTCATGAAAGTCAAGGATTTCGAAAACACAGAGTGAAGTTAGAGAGTTTTGGGAAGTGGGATTTATATAGAAACGTAAAAGGTGAAAGCTTTTCTGTTGGGTTTTCGATGGAGGTGGAGAAGGACAAGGGCAGACAGAGAGTCAAAGGGTCGCTGGTTCACGGAGACTTTGGAAGGTGTTTTTTGGAGGAGATGAAAGGATGGGAACAAATGATTTGTGGAGTTTAAGATGGAAAGGTCGCGGAAGTATCGCCCCTATATATAAAATAACGAAAATATTATCATATTGATAGAAATATTTTTAGCATATAGTATGAAAAATGCCAAATTTGGTTTATACATTAAATTTTGTTGTTTTTTTATATAAAATATAAAGCTTAAATGTCAAAATAGTTCATGTGTTATAGTTATTGGCCAATTTAGTCCGCTGTTTATAATTTTATCAATTTAGTTTTTGTGTTTATTTCTGTTAGTTAATAAAAAAATATTTTTTTTAATTGGAATGAAAAAAAAAAAAAATTGAACATACCCATGCTCATCCACCTTGTCCTTGACCCAAACCCCAATCCCTTGGCCATACACACTTGCAAGTTGCAACTCGACGAACGTGTCACTAGATACACCTTGATCCTACCTATCATCGTAGTCTCAAAAAAATTATCTCCAACCACCTTGCTTTTGACTGTGTAATTAAGTAACCAACTGCATTAGCAAGGAGGTCGAGGAGTTGGCAGGAGATGAAATTTTCTTTTACTTAATTTCATTTTAATAATTTATGAAATTTTAATAGAGATTTGATAGAATGTCTTTAATTGCACGAGGATTAAATTAGCCAAATTAAAAACATGAGATCCAAATTAGCCAATAACAATAACACATAAACCATTTTGACATTTAAGCCAAAATATAAGTTTTGTTGTAAGATATATGTATATGACATATATACTGCAAGCCATGTTGTAAATTAAGGTAATTCTCTAACAAATAATTTGTATTACACGTAAGAATGAAGTGTCTCATTTGTTAGTAGTTTAAATGTGATCTAAACTACCAGTATATGTTGTGTTTTTTTTTTATCGACATGGGAAGGAGGATTTTGAATTTGGAGCATCCATTCTAAGAAAGTGTCGATGGATTAAGAGTTAGTTATTCAAACTACCAATAGTTTATGTTTTAAGCTTATTTTTAGCTACAACAAACCTCACTTTTATCTTAGAGCTGGTTTGGTATTACTGTGCTTTGAAAAAAAACTGTTTCTGTTGTGCTGTGAGAATAAGCTCATTTTTGCTGCTTCACGTTTTTAGTTTTTTTTCACCCAAAACTGTGAAAATAAACTATTTTTAAGTGTTTATCAAACATATTTTTGAGCTCAGATTTTTTTGATACACACTTTTTATAAAAGTATTTCAGTACCAAACCAGTACTTACACTGTTTTGCTTTACTTTACCACATATACTTAATATTTGTATCTCACTTTATCGTATTCCATTAAGGGCTGGTTTGGTATTGCTGTGCTTTGAAAAAAAGCTGCTGTGAGAATAAGCGGATGTGCTGTGAGAATAAGCGGCTGTGAAATAAATCAGCAGAGTGTTTGGTAAACTTTTTTGTAAAAGTGCTTTTGGAAAAAAAAAAGCAGTCTGATAGTGAGTCTTTTCATTAAAGGAGCAATGTAGCTCCGTGTGCTTTGGAAAAAAGCCAGTTTTCCAAAGATGCAAATAGCAGCTTCAGCTTTTTCATTTGATTTCAGCTTATTCTCACAGCAGCTTCCAAAATAAGCCTCTTTTTTTTCAGTTTACCAAACACCTAAAACCCTCACAGTTTTTTTTCATGGGTGTTTTTTTTTTTAAGCATCTCACTCCCAAATCACCCATAACTCCGTTACATGGGTCGCAAAGGGTGTGAGGGTTGTGGTTGAGAGGGAGATGGAGATGGGGTGATGGAGGGGTCGGAAACGAGGTGGTTGTGAGGGTTGGTGGCGTTTGATGGATGAGGCTTTTTAGTTTGATTGGTTTTTGTCTTATTACTTTAATTTAATTTTTAATGAGTAAAATTACTAGAATTTTCAAACCCTATCAACAAGTTAACGATTTATGTGACGGAGTTAACCAAGTATAGTAAAGTGAGACACAAATAATGTAAAATGAGACAAAATAAAGTGTAAAATGAGATTTTGCGTACATGACAAGTGTCATAGCTAAAAATAAACATATGTTTAATGTGTTGGTACTCTGTATTTATAAGTGACATTTTTTTAGATTGAATGTAAAGTTTATATGATAAAAATTGATTAAAAGAAATTGATAATACTATGAATATTAGTCAAAGTAGCGTGCTAAGACCATCTCCAAATAAGATGTCAAATTGTAAACATAAAATTAAAATTTGAATGCTTATGTGGCAATTTAACATCTTTTAAAATTTTAATCTCCACCCGATATGTCAAATTGAACTATTATTTTATTACATTATTTTCTTTTTATAATTTTTATTTTATATTTATTTTACAAATATAAATAACTTCTACAATTTCAGCAAAAAATATAAATAAATAATGAATGTGTTCGTTTGAAAACCTCACAATCTCCCAACAAGCAGCTGCCTGCCGTCCCCTCACAATAATGAATGTGACGGAGATGTCGAACTGCTCCTTGTTGGAAAAGTAAAATCCACTTCGTCTCCAGGCCTAAGCCTCCTACCTTTACACGTTGATAAACCTGAAACTTCACCGCTGCCCACAAACCACCACTGGCTCCCAGCCGAGCTCTCGCACCGTGCAACCGCGACTTCTTCAACCACGTCGTCCCCTGAATTACTGGGACAACTACTCCCATTTCGTTCGGTACCCAAAGTGCAATACTCTTCTGACCCCCAATTTGCTTCAAATTTACGAACTCGGAGCTCAAAATTTGGGGATTCTTCCGAAAAGCCGGTGGTCTTTCCTTCAATTTGAAACTGGGCGTGTCGAAGATTATGTTGATTGCGGCGGTGACGTCGTTGTTGGCCATGTCGAGGGCTCTAATAATGTCCATGTCGGAGTATCCCGAGTCGACGACGGGGGAGACTCTGCAAATGGTTAGAGACGAAGAAGTTTGAAGGTTTTGGAATTCCAGGTGAAATGAATTAAAAATATTTGACGTTGCTGTCAAATTTGACAGCAAGGGTGGGTTGCTATTTCATATCATACCACATTAGATTTGAATTTTCGGTTGGAAAATTTTATTGTTGTTTTTTATGACTATTAAAGTTGATTAGGACATTTTAACAGCTCCTTTAGTGAGACCATCTCCAATGGTGGACTACAAGCTAAATTACCCCTCAAAATTTTCCCCCAAACTCACTCCAACTTAAGGAGAAAATTTGGGCTAAATGCTAAACCAATGCCAGATTCCCCCAGAATTTAGCCCATAAATCGGTGTGGGCTCCACCGAACCGAGTGAAAATATTTATCGGAATTTAATTTTTTTTTTATTAAAATGTTCATAAAATTAATTTACGATAGTCTACATATTTATTTTTTTTTAATTTAATTTAAGAAAAAAAATAGCCTAAGTTTATTTTTTAATAATCTCAGGCTAAAATTTTAGGCTATAACGGTTGGAGCAGAAAAACTGTTTATGGGCTAAAAGCTAAATTTTTCGGGCTAAAATATTTGGCTTTTAGCCCAACCATTGGAGATGGTCTGATGCTTTTAATACCTCTTAATATATTTTGGTCGAGAGTGCATGCAAAATACCTCTTTATGTGGCAAACTTCCACGTGGGATACTTATCTTAATCAAAGAAAAACACACGTAAAATTATGCATATTTTAAATAAGTATTACAAATTAATGATTTTCCGAAGAAAATAAATGCAAATTTTTAATTACGAGTTCAATTTGCGTGTGTTTCTTTTGTTTTAGACTTTTAGTCAAATAGGTTATGCTGTTAAGGCATAAAATGCAGAATTGCGCACCTGAATTTTGTTCTCGATATTGGTTTGGAGAAGTTTAAGATATTCAAAGTTGGCAGCTCAACAAAACGAAAATAAAATTGCTCATCTTTTTCCTCAAGTAATTCTCAAACCCCAAACAGGCTAAACTCTCACTCCAACTATAGTAGTTCAATAAGGTACCGTTTGGTACGTGGGACGGGACAGAACGGAACGAAGTGGGACGAGACGTTCTGTCCCACGTTTGGTGCGCCTAAAACGGGTGGAACGCGCTGTTCCACGGGACGAATTTTTGGTGAATTTTTGTTATGCCTCACCCCCTAGAACGACTCGTTCTACATCCGTGAAACACAAAATTATAACCTCTCCGTCTCCTTCTTCTTCCTCATTGTTTCCATCCGAGGGCATCTTTGCTCCCTCTCCGTTCCGTCCTGTCTTATCCCGTCCCGTCTGCATACCAAACGATTCTTGTTGCAATTTACGTGCTAAGAAAAGTTTATGTACATGAGCGTTAAAGCGAGAGGAGAATCTAGTATAACTAATAACTAAACTCATTGATCATCAGACGCTTCTCAATAAGTGGGTGAACTCAAGGGAGGACCCAGCTCGTAGTTGCTCATGGCTCTACCACACCCCAAGTTTTAGAAGACGAAAGTTTTTTGTGTTAGAATAAACATGTTACGGAAAATTAAGTCTAATATTGCACAAAATGAAAATTTAACCTACCCCCAACACCTAAATTTCACTTTATGCTACAAGAAAAATAAATTAATTCACCCTTATATAAGGGCTTGTCTGAAAATACTTTTAAAATGGCTAAAAGTATTTTTGGTGAAAACATTTTTTTATACCAATCCTTAGCAAAAATGAAAGTGAATCTTGGAAAAACACTTGAAATGCTAGTGCTTCTTGCAGGAAGCACTTTAAGTATTTTTTGGAACCCAAAAAATTATTTTTTTTAAAAGCATTTTTCAGTCATAAAGAAAATTAGAATCCCCTACAATTTTTCTATATAATTTATATTAGAGTAAATTGTAGCTATGATCCCTTAACTTTAACTCAATTGGAGCAATAATCCCTCAACTAAAAATCCATTACCATTGGTCCCTCAACTTTAATTCAACTTGAGAAATTGTCACTTAATTTTAACCCAATTGTAGCAATGATCTTTCCAACATAACTCGTTTTGACAAATTTTTTGACGTAGTTGACTAAAAGGACCATAATTACACACTTTGATGAGTTGAGGGACCCTAATTATATAAATGGTTATTCTAACATAACTTATTTTGACAAAATTGATGAAAATGACTATAACTACACATTTTCATAAGTTAAGGGACCAATTGTAATGAATTTTTAGTTGAGGGACCATTGCTCCAATTTGATTAAAGTTGAGGGACCATTGCTACAATTTACTCTTTAGATTAAACATCTATGCCTTTTTAAAATTTGATTTAAAATTTGATTAAAGTGCTTTGACCAATAGTCACCTCAAGCTAAATTACATGTCATTATTATATTTTTTTTAAATTAAAATATTTTTTGAATTTATCATTCTATCTGCATGATGCACTTTTCCTTATTTAATGGAGATATTAGTGATTAAACTAAATTTTATCTCCTTCCAGATATGTTTTTTCGATCACAGTTTTTTTGTTTGTTATGCAAATGTTTAATATTATTTCTTTTTCCAAATGGTTTTTTTCTTTCAAATAGTTGGTGATCAACATAAAAGTTCCGTGTAATTTTTTCAATTTTTTTGTGAATTTTTTTTTTTGCTGTTTTTTTTTTAAGTATAGTTGTTGACGAGTTATTATTAGGTACAATACATTACGTATATATTATCTGTGGGTACGTTTGAATTTACAAAAATCATTAATTAGTACGTTTATTTGCAATTTTGGTACGTTTGATATGATATATATTGTTAATATTGGTACATTATTTTATTTTGTACACATTGTGTATTGATACGTTTATATTATTCTCAATCCTATTTTCTCTTAACATACTAAAAGAAAAACTTATTTCGGTACGTTTGATTTTGTGGGATTTAAAAATATTTTAAACTATTTTGAAAATAAAATATCTTAAATTGTAGATAATTATTGCTAAATTGTAGCATTATTGTGAAAATAAATTGAATCTAACCAACTTTTTTTTTTTTTTTTTTACAATTATCTCTAACGGAGAAGAGTGTAATCAAAAGGTTAGATTATGGGAAATTTGTTACGATATAATGTGTATATAGCATCAAAATTATGACCAAAAAAAAGTTTAATCAAATCACTAAAAAGTATACACATTTGATCTAAAAAATTCAAAATTAAGGCGCCTATATCAAAATATCATTTTTGAAAATACTTGCAAACGAACCCTAATTTCTATCTCGGATTAATACAATTTTGAAGCTCAGAACGTTTAAAGTCCTAATAGGTGACCCCAGAAAGACAAATAATATATAGAACTTAGGGTCAATGATTTGCCTTCAACAACTTTCCATTTGACATACGTGAGATTCCCACCAGAAAATAAAACAACAGAAAAGCAAAAACAAAACTTTGCTTGAGAAAACGTCAATAATTTATTGGAAAAACTTGAGCATATCCAAGTCTTGCATTGTCACACTCTGCCAACCAAAATGGTCCTCACTTTCCACGTCACAATTTTTTCACACAAAACAAAAGTCGTAATCAATTTTTAATAATTAATTACATAATCTGTGGCATCAAAAAATAATTATTTCGTATGACGTTTGGTTCTTCGCCCAGATTCAACTTATCCAAGATACTACTTGATTAAATAAAAATTAAGATTGAAATATTTAAACTAATTTTGAAATAAAAATGATAAGTTCTGCCGTATATCACTTATAATTATTTTTCTGTTTGTTTGTTTTTGTCAACCTGTTTGCTTGTTTTAGGGTTGGCAAATAAGTGATGAACTATATTATTTTCTATTGGTTTGGGGGTGTTATGGGTTGGCAATGATTTGACCTTTCTGTGATTGTGTGTGTGTGTTTTTTTTTTACAAAAAAAAAACTTTTAGGACATTAAGAAGACTCATTGAGACATTTCAGCGTTCTTATAATTATTATTATATGATTCACACGCGTCGACATTTCAGCGTTCTTATAATTATTATTATATGATTCACACGCGTCAAGAATTAAACTTAGAACATATCATGTGGAATATAGACTTGAAATTCGTTTTCAATGGTGGTCAGAGGCAGATCTATTAAGGGACCAAGGTGGTCCCGGGACCACCTGGAAGCTCAGATATATAGTTGTGCGGATCTGGGCAGTAGTGGAGAAGAACAGCAGCCATGGCGGAGGAGCCTCCTTGTTCCAATGAAGAAGACGATGCAGAGCAACCTTTTGTCTTTATTTGTAATCAATCTCCAATGAGGTTGCTCCACCTGGCGCACTCATTAATAAGAAATTCATGAAATAGGACATGGCTTCGATGCTGATAAAAGTAAGATAATATCAGGAGGTGTGGTGCCTTCAGATGTAAGACCTTTTGATTTCTTTTGCAATTGGTGGTCAATGAGGCTGCACCACCTGACCCATAAATTAAAATAATAAACCAAATTTATAATATAAGTATAACTTTTTTAGAGTGATACTATGCGCACCTCTTTATTTTATCTTTTTACTCATCATATATTTACACTCACCATTAAAAAAATAAAGAAAACATCCTACTATGATAGAGCACCAGCACTCACCTTCTTTTATAGAATAGTCAAATTCTTTCAATTAAATTCACTTTACCAAAATCAAGTCATTAAAAAAATTTAAAAAAACCTTCACGTGATACCGTGATATTGTGTAAAAGAATAAAGTTTTAGGGTAAAAATCTAAAGGTGTGTGTGAAAGTAAAGACTTTTAGACACCTATGTTTTATATTGTCTTGTAAAATCTCTATAAAAGAGATGTCTATCTACGTTTGTAATCAATTTCATTCCAGCAATAAGAAAATAAAGTGTTTTTGTTATCCGAAGAAACTTGCTACTAATAGTAAGGAGAAACTTGCAGCAAGCTTCTAGAAAAATAGTCTGAAAGTTTTTCTTACTATTAGCAGCAAGTTTCTTCTGGTTACAAAAACATTTTTTTTTCTTATTGAAGGAATCTGATCGATTACGAACGTACATAAGAGGTTTTTTTTTTTAAAAAAAAAAAACCTTTTTTCGTGCATATTTTTTGTTGTTGTTTGTAGCTACTTCTCAATTCAATAATGAAATTTGATCTTAATTTCCTTCTTACTTTCGAGAAATCTAAGCATAACAATAGTTCTTTTCATTATCTCTGTAATGTAAAGAACAACTACTCATGAGCATAATAATAGTTCTTTTCATTATCTCTGTAATATAAAGAACAACTACTCTACACGAGAAATGAAAATTTAGTATTTCTAGCTTGTTTAGCACAAAGATCATGAATGAAAAGTTGTAGTTTGCTATTTATTTGTTCAATGATATTTTCATCTTTTTTTTTTGGGAGGTTTTATATTGGGACCATCCTATGTTAAAATTCTGGATCCGCCACTGATGGTGGTTGGTTGTGCTGGTGTGTTCTTTGATTTTTGTCATCAAAGATGTGCAAAATGCTAGGAAAAACAATTTATTATTATTATTTTTGTTTATTTGTTTTCTTTAATAAACCAATCATTATTTAAAACTAGTCTTTCTGCACAGCTTATGCGCATGCGAAATGTTTTTTTTAAATCACGGCGCGCTACACGCGACATACGTAGTTTTTTTTTCACTTTGCAACTGTCGAGAAGCATAATTTTTTTTTTCTTTCGAATTAATGATACCGATCATTATCAACAACAAAAATAATGTAAGAACTTTTTTATATGTCATTTAGAAGATTTGAAAGTGCTGGAAACATTGTGTAAGGTTAAAAAAATTGGTGCGTGAAAATCACTTTTCAAAAAAAATAAAATAATAATAATTAAATGTTTGTACAGACTAACATACAATATCTACATTTTTCATTTTGTGAAACAAATACAGATACGTTAATAAGACCTTTCGTATATCACTAAATCCCGTGGACTGCTAATATAGGCCACATGCTTGAGTTTAGTTGTAAGGTATTTAGCAACATCTCATAAAATTGTTCTATAGCGGTGCTCCAAAATTGCATTCTTCACGACTACCTGTAAATGCAAAGAAGTTATCAATCTCTACAATTGTAAAATGGAAGTAAGACAATTAAAATGATATAATTAATTCAAATTGATAAATTGTAAGCTTCAATGGAAACCAAATGGTAGAACAAAATGCAATTGACCACTTCTTTACAATGAAGAGGGAGAGCATCGATGGATATGTTGGGGATTTCTTCTAAAGAGGTATTACAAACAAACAACCAAATAATTAAAAGGAAAACTAATGAAAAGGGCTTGAAAACTTTGAGTTTTAATGATAAGGACAAAATAAAGGGTAAAGTGAATAGTAGCATGTTTGACTTTTTAGTGTAAAAATATGGTCTTTCGTTAAAGTGAACAATACCGTGGGCTTTTCGTTAAAACTCCCGTAATTAAACTCTACAACTTTGATAAATTGATCACCTATTGAGTAAGCCTATGAAGCCTATGAAGCCCATGAAGCCAAGGAAATGGATGATTGATTTTTGTCATAAAATATAGCAAATCAAGATAGAAGTCAGGATAAGTGGAAAAGTGACGCAAGAAAAGGGGTATTGAAAAGCAGATACTATAGCTTTGCACATGGGCTTAATTGCTTAAAGGTTCAAGAATTTACATTGGTTTAGGATGTAATATCCAATATTTCCATAAGCCTCTCCACATAATTTTTAAAATAACAAAACTCTTGAACAGAGTTAGCGACAAATAAAATTCAAAATACCTGATTTGGATAAAGCAAGATAACTAATGCCTCTAAGTCAACACTAAGAAGCAAACCACCAAATTCTATTGTTAACCAAAATCTAACCTCTAAGTCAAACAGAGATGATTATCCGGCTCTCTGCAGAGGAATCTCCACTCACTGGTACCCCTAATATCCTCCCTTTACCGAGTAAATGAACAAAAAACTACCAAAAAAAGAAAAGAAATCAAATGTAGTTTTTGAATGCCCACTGATTTCAATAATCTCGTCATCCATTTCTTATGAATTTGTAATCTGTACACACGCTGAAAAAATTTACTTATATTTCCAAATACAACCTAAAATAATAGTACGAATATTTAACCTAGCAATAAACTTGGAAAGCAAAAATAAGGAGGATGTATTCAATTTGGAATTTGAGAGATTTTAATGGATTTATAAATCCATGGATTTTTATGAAGTTTAACTTATTTGTAGAGATTCTATGTAAAATTTTGATTCAATTCCCTCGAAATCTCATGGGAAGATGTGAGATTTGTGGATGCTTAAAATACACTACAAAATCTCTCCAATTCCCTCTAATTCCTCAACTTTTCCAAA
This sequence comes from Malus fusca, assembly GCA_035220775.1. Classification (NCBI taxonomy): domain Eukaryota; kingdom Viridiplantae; phylum Streptophyta; class Magnoliopsida; order Rosales; family Rosaceae; genus Malus; species Malus fusca. The sequence continues at coordinate 36,829,402 of CM069068.1, forward strand.
TTCTTTAAATTCTAATTCTAATTGAATATATCTGGAATGTTATAATTTTTTTTAAAATTCTAATTGAATACACTCGGATTTCTAAGGATTTTAATAAACTATCTTAAAATCCTGATTAAATACACATTGAATTTCAGATAATCACTTAAAATCCTGATTGAATACCTCTGGATTCATTAAAAGAATTAAAATCCCTCAAAATCCCAATTGAATACACCCCCCTTAAGTAGGAGATAAAGAAAATAAAGATGAAGAAAATAAAAATAAGAAATTTATTATACTGATTGTATTATAATTCGATTCAACGATAATTATACATTTACATTATAAGGCACACCTCTTATTAATTTAAAGAGATACAAAAAAACTTTTGAATTAACCTGTCATCTCCTTCCACATTGCTTCGACATTTATCCTATCTAAGATCCCATGAGAAACGAACTCCTGCATGAAAAAAAAGTCACGAGAAGTCTTGCATTGCGGTCCAAGAGAAACAAACTGAATCAGTTTAGATACCTGCAAGCCTTCAACCAAAAACAATGCGTTGTTTAATTTGGTGTACACAATTAAAGATACAATAGCAATAGCAAATTCAATGGAGAGATTGAGAGGATGAGTTACCATCAGCATCGGTAGCAGCCATTTCGACATCTTGCAGAGTTATCACTCCCTTTGTCACAATCTCCATTTGATGCTAAAATCAAAATTAAATTACATAAAAATTTAATAAATATACAAACACATACATAGAGTAGCTAAATATAATTTTGATGGAGTAATTAGTCAAGTGGCAAAAAAATTGAATGAAGAAATACCAAGAAAATTGATGGAGTAATTAGTTACTATCTTCAAAACGGGGCATGTACTACAGACCCGTCTTCTTTAAATACTGGTATGTGGATTCTAGGTTTAGAGCAGCACGATCAATTTTTTTCTTTTTGATATGGAAAAGCACAATCGCGTCGTGCGTTTTCATCCTCCCCTCTCATGCTGTAGATTTTAGTTTTTTTTTTTGTGGCAGTTTTTTTTGTGTGGTTTCAGTTTTGACGCCACTTTTTTTTTTTTTTTTTATTTTTATTTTTTTTTTTAGTGTTTTCTGTTATTATCTAAAACAAAATAAAATAAATATGTGTTTATGGAAATACCCTTGATATTATATTCTGTTTTTTTATGGTTAGTTGTAATTTTTTTTGTTTCAGGGGCTTTTGTGTCCAGTTATTTTTTGTGAAGTCTTGAGATACCAAAACTTACTTTTGGCTTTAAAGATAGAATATATATAGATATATGAAGTGAGGACATTTTTGGCATTTCAGAATGCTTCACCGTTTTAGGGCTCTCATTTTATATATATAGATAGATACTAGAGAGATGCTTTGCACTTTTTTTTGTCAAAAAATTATTTATTTATTTCTAAATGAATAGAACACATCGATAAAAAAAAAAAAATTTGCCCATTTAATTTAAATGGAGTTTTTGGCTAGTCCAAAAATAACATCCCGTTTAGATTAGATCACAATTTTTAACTGGTTTAACTAGTATAAATATAACCATGTTAAAAGCAAAAAAAAGTTGAGTATTTAAAATTAAAAGAACTGTCTTATGCTAAATAAAAAATAAAAAATTAAAAGAAGTATCACATTTTAATAATTGATATATTTTTCTTTTGTTTGGGTCGGACATATTGACACTAAATCCTACACATGACAAAATCACATTACACTCGATAATACGATATGAATATAAAACGAATTTTTGTAGTATAATTTTCAAATAAAGATTAAGAAATTAAACAGTTTCAATTATACCACATCCGAAAATTAAACAGTTTCAATTTACCACGTCCGAAAATTACCCTAATTGTATGCACACCCAACCAAACTCAACTAGGCACAAAGTTAAAAAAAAAAAAGATAAAAAAAGGAAAAAGAGTTTTGGAGAGGTATTCATGTTAGGGAAGGAAACCTTTTTCAGAAACAAGTACGAAACCCAGTCAGTTTATGCTTCCACCAACTTTATATGTTTTGTTTTTTAATTTTATTACTCTTTTTTTTTAACGCTTTAAGCAGGCAGTGGACCTCCTTGTCGCACTTTACCGAGCCTAATTTCCACTGGGTATGCACTGAATATTCGGTTTCTCGTGGTTTAGCTTCTGGGTTCGTTCATTCTTGGAGCTTGTAAGTTGTAAGTGATCAAATTCATGGGGTTTTTACTTTTTATCTGCCTCCTCCGTTTTTTACTGTGAATGGTTTTTTTATCAAAGGTTCGAACTTCTGAGGCGTTTTGCTTGTTGATCAATGAAAGTAGGTTACTTTTCATGTAGCTTTTGGTAAATTACAGAGATTTTTTGAAGTGTTGGTTATCTCAGTTTTTCTTGCGTGCGATTCTTGGGGTTTCATGCTGTTCTTCTTATCGTGTCTTTGGTTGCTGATAATTCGAAGAAGAAAAAAATTGCATAATTTTAAAATATATATGTGTGTGTGTATATATTATGTATGTTTTGAACTTTATCTTTAATGATTTGGAGAAGGCAGTTTCCAATTTAAGGTGCCTAATAATTTGAAACCCTAGCTTTAAGATTTTTCTGTAGAAATTTCTAAGCTCCCATACAGCATGCAGCTTAATAATTTATTTTTAGTCAAGTTTTCCCTGTCTGTTCCCTCCGTTTAGCAATTTAGGTGATACAATTTGGCATTAATGTATATCTGAAACCATTGTCAAATTAGCATCAACAAGTGATGATTTTACGCTGCGTTTTTCGCAGTTTCAGTAAATTCTGACGCAACCCAGTTGCCTTTGGTACGAAACTTTATGATTTTTATATAGGATTTGGTCTGAAATTGATATAACGTCTGAGGGTACTTTAGTGTTACTTGTTCAAAGTTATCGGTGTCATTTACTTTTGGTAGTATGCGTTGCCCTAGCGTTCCCTTGATCAAGAAAACATGATTTTGTACTCATCCATCCATGTCTATATGACCGCAGGCTATATTGAGTTGTTCTTGGACTAAGGAGGTTGAGAAGTTATACCTTCAATTGCATCTAAAATTTATACATTATTGTGGTCTTAATGGATACGAGTTGTAAAGGCATATCATGGTTTGGGAACTTATACCAGAAGTTTGAAGATTTGTGCCGGGAGGCGGAGGAAATAATGCAGCAGGTATTGTTTTTTGTTTATGTCCAAGCATCTAGTTCTAGTTTTGCCTTATGCCACAAGTTTCCGCTCAGCATCCACATTTTCCGAATTGTTTTTTGTCAATGTGGATATGCCTTTTTTTATTTTGTTGCTTGCTCAGCTTTATCATCTCTACTCTCACGCCTGCTCGCCTTACTTTTATGGAAAATTCCTTTGTTTGACAGGAAGTAATTGAACCTGCTATAAGCCAGTTGGAGACATTTAATGAGAATTTTGAAAACCTTCTCTCCCTGTCAGAACCTATAGGAGATGCACTCGGTCAATCTTCAGTGGATATAGAGGAAGGGGCAGCTCCCGATTCATCTCTTCCACAAAACGCTAGTGATGCAGCCTGTGTAAAATCACCGGCAGGCACTGATGAAGACTGTGATAAAAGGTCATTAGATGACGCGTACAGAGTCCACTTAAGCTCTGTGGAATTCGTAAAGAACGTTTCCTGTGGTTTATCGTTGGAAGAAACTGATGCCCTAGAAATATCAAGCCAAGAAATTGAATTGGATGGTGGAGGCAATATATTAATCCCAGCCTCGGATGATGCAGGAGGGTGTAACTCTCTTGTGGAAACAGAGGACAGAAGTGGTAACCATGCTGACATGCCTTATAAAATTTCAGATGACATACAATTTTGCAATGCTGTTAACTCTGTAGAACCTGGTAAAAGAAGCCCTGCGGACATTGGATCTTGTCCTGCCACCGATGCCCTAGAAATATCCAGTTGTAAGTATAGCCGCATCTAGTATCCAAATATTTGTATGCTTCTTCCTTATGCGTTCTTTTTCTACTAATTTTTGTGTTTCCTCGGACAATTGTGCAGCCTGCTTGACCATGGATGCGACAGTTTCTCCTCCTGGTGGGATTGAACTGCACAAAAGTTTTGATGAATCAAAATCTGCCGTGCCTTTGCCAGTGTGTGACAGTTCTGATGAATCAGGGTCTACCATGCCCTTTCCAGAAAGTGGTAATCAATAATTTCATCGATTTTCTTTCCTATGTTGCAGTTCTATCGCCTTGAGTTCTAACATGTTATAGTACTTGTCTAAATGTTTTCGTTTTTGCGTGCGTGCATATCATTACCTGGCCCTTTAATAGAGGACCTGTCTTCTTTTGTTGCATATCGGCAGTTTATTTGATTTTACGTCAATAAAATGTTTTATTAGTAGTAAGAAAGTATATGTTATCAACTATTACTTCATAAGGACCTCATGGCTCCCTTTCAGAAGAGCAGGATAATGACGTTACCAAGTCAGTCTTACAGACTTCACAATCATTGAATACGCTAAAGCTTGATAAAAGTTGCATTTTAGTAGATGGTAGCGGAATTCAATCCATTTCTTGTCAAGACGCAAAATGCAGGTCTTACAAGGTACAACAACCCCCTTTTGATAAAACTTGGAACTGATGAACCATATTAATTTAAGCTCTCTACTCACATTGACACAACAGACATTTTGATTTCTGTCTTTTTTGGTTCTCAGAAGAAACTTAAGGACGCATTTGCTTCGAGAATGAGATTATTGAAGAAGCGCAGCCATAAGCAGCCTGCAGATTGGTCCGGAGATCTTGATGCAGGATTTGATCAACAGAAAGGGAAAAGCTTCACAAAAATCGCGGTCGTTGAGAAATCTAGTTCACCGGATTACGAATTTTTTGAGTCTGAGTGGGAGATTGTTTAGATTAGAGTACCATTCTTGATACGCAAGTTTAAGAGAACCACCGTTCTGCTTCCTATTTGTTGTGGAGTTGAAAACACTGAGGTGCCTAAACGGCTGTGAAAAATATGCTTCCATTTTTGTGACGCTGAGATTTATTTTTGCTGCGGATTGAGTTCAATATTCTCTTTTGTTGCTAAAGTTCTTTATTTAAGCATGAAAAGCCACACAAATGTATAACTTCACAACTTTTTGCTTGATACAAGTTAACCAAAATTTTTCGTGGAAACAACCTCTTTGCAAAGTAAGGATAAAACTGCGTACGATAGACATTCTTTCTTCGACTCTCACAAAGTGGAGAGTCTTGTTGGCTTGGGGTCGTCCTTTTATAGGCTAACCCAACATTTTTAACTCGCTAAATTCTTATTTTATTTTTGGAGTTATCGTACTTTGAGATTTGAGCATTACGTCGGATCAAAATTGGACGGCTAAACATATCTTAGGCTAGGGTGTGATTTGATTGCCTTCTAGAAATGAATCTTGTACTTGTCACACAAATAATTAATGAAAATTTGTACAATTAGATACAAGAATGATTTGAATTGTAACGTTTTAATACTATACCTAGTAATGGGAACAAAAATTTGAAAATTGTGAAGTGACCCTAAATATCAAAATCCTCAATTGTTTTTTGTTTGAATTAAAAAAAAACAAATTTGTTATTTATTTTGGGACTGAAAAAAAAAATAAAAAATTTGATGCTCTCCAAAAAGGTCAAAAGAAAAGGTGCGGTAGGAAAGACGCGGGAATATGGCGGACAGTTGGTTGGGTCCCTCTCCCTCTGCGGTTCTTGTCAGTGTTGTCACTCCCACTCTCCCCCAATTCCCTCTCAGATCTCATTCCACCATGTCTATCCTCCGCTCCCAAAACCCTAACCACCTCCGCTGCTCCTCCTCCCCCGCCATCCCCAGCCCTAGCCCTCCCCCGCCCTCCTTGCTCGTCTTCTCAGGCGGGACCGCCTTCAACGGCGTCGTTGAGGAGCTCAAGAGTTTCACCACTCGCGTCGCCCACGTCCTTCCTGTTTCCGACGACGGCGGAAGCACGGCCGAGATTGTTCGCGTCCTCGGTAATTCCGGCCTTCATTTTCGATTAGTGTTTTTGTATTTGGGGATCGCTTTCTTATTTGTTGTGGTTGTGTGTTAGGCGGTCCCGCTGTTGGAGATATACGGTCGAGATGCTTGAGATTGGCTGATAAGAGCACTTCCGAGGCGGTGGCCGTCCGCAGATTGCTTGGCCACCGGTTGCTGCTCGATTCGCGGCAGGCCAAATCGGAATGGTAATGTTTTGCTACCATTCTAGTGAATTTGCTGATTTTTTATGGTCATTCGTAGAAATGATGTCAGGCATTGCAAATTTTCGATCTTTGGATTTAATCAACAACGAAAAATGATAAAAAAAATCATCTCTTTAACAAATGGGTGTTTGTAGTTTGTACTTTCGTGTTTGTTGGTCATTTCTAGGTGATATGTTGTTCTTTTATCCTAAATTATGCTTATTTACTTGGTAGGTGTTACTGTGGTGGGGTATTGACTATTGAGTAACAGTCTGCTGAGTTGAGAATTTGACAGGTATGATATTGTGGAAGGAGAACATTCTCTATGGACGGGAGTATCGAAACCATACAGGGAAACCATTCGAGCTTTTCTGGCTTATTTTCAGAATCAAGTGAGTCATTGGGCGAGAGTGCCTAAAATATGTCGTTTAATGTTGTTTCTGTGTATTTTGATTTCAAACTTGTACTGAATTCATCTGAACTTCTTCAGTTGCCTTTTCTAATTCAGATTCTCCGGCGATCAGATGAATCATTTTGCTTCAGTAACGGCAGGTGTGAAGTCTTTTCAATAGCTATGACTTGGCATATTTCTGTTTTGTTGCTTTCTGGTGCTTAATTAGAATTCAGTAATCCCTTCCGTTTAACTAAGAAATGTTTCTAAAGGTGTACTACAATCAAATACCTGTCGTAATTGGATTTCCTTGTGTGATTACTTAACTGATTTCTTAATTTTTGCAGCATTGGGAATTTCTTCTTTGCAGGAGCACGTACATTTTTTCAGTCCTTAGATGCTGCAATTTTTTTGTTTTCTCGTGTGTCAGATATCCCCTCAGAAAGTCTTGTCCTCCCCGTGATTTCTACCAACGACAGGCTTACATTAGGATGTGAATTATGGGTATGATTGTTGACATACAATTCATGTGCCTTTACATATTGACATATGTATGCATATGATTTTTAATATGGTATTGACTTACTATGGAACCGTGGTTGATAAATCATATATGTCTAATGTGAGTTCTGGAATTTATATGCTGCTTAAGAAAATGATTCAATTATTTATGGTGTTCTTTCCTTTTTTTTCATCATTAATTCAAGCAGCTAGTATAATTTGCAAGATTCTGCCGATACTTAATCATGCTGAATTCCTTTTTGCGCTGTTTATGCCTAGGATGGAACTATAATACGAGGCCAGAATGAAATTTCTCATCCAACCAAGGGACATACGGAACCTGTCAATAAGGTATGCTGATATGGTTTTCATGATCTGGAAAGTTTCAGTCTGTTGGTGTTCTGATAGTTCAACTTTTTCCTGAGAACACATGACGTGGAATCTTTTAGAATGTTCCATTCCTTGTAAGAAAAGCACGTGGTGGTGTTGAGATTTGCATTTTCCTTTAGTGAATTATATTACATAACTTCTCATTTATTAAAAATGATGGTTTACTGTGGACAGGGAAGCTCTTCATTTCCAGCACTTCCTTCGAGAATAAAGCGGGTATTCTACATGTCAAGTGAGGGCCAAAACTTGCTGCATGAGGTGAATGATACTTAATGGTTTTGTTTCTTTCGTTTCCTTTTTTCTTTCCTTCATTTTTTCTGTTTCATGTAATGAGATGCCCTAATATTTTCCTTTTGGTTTTTATTGTTATACTTCAATGAGGACCCAATACTGGAGTCTTTTGTTAAATCATTATTCTATCTAATATTGCATTTAGTTAACATTCGTAAAAAATATTTCGGCACTACCCTAAAACAGTGTAATTTTCTCATGTCATGAAAAAGTTTTCTCATGTTATGAAAAAGAATACCGGTCCCTCTCTAAAGATTAAAATGCTCGCATATGCCATGAAATGCACATGTCCGTTGTGTATATGCTTCTGCAGTTCCTAAAACCAGAACAACGGTTTTCTCATTGACTAGGTCTTCCCTGCTGCAAACCCAGCCGTCCTGGATCAGTTGCGTAACGTGGACTGCGTAGTTTATGCCATGGGATCCCTGTTTACTTCTATTTGCCCATCACTGGTAACATTACTACCATCTTAAATATGCTGCGTTTATTTATTTGTTTATAGTTTTCCAGATGTGAGAAACCTTTATATTCATAATTTTCATTTATTCTGCCTCATTCTTTAGGTGTTGATTGGCATTGGGGAGATTATATCGTCAAAGTCCTGCCCCAAGGTACGTATTCATCACACTTTCGAGTTTCATGTTACATGATACAAGTGCCAATTGAACAAGTTGTCATGTTGGTTTTTCCTCATTGTTGCAAAGTTTTCTGATATACTCCAAATTAGCCTCATAGATAGACATTAACGAAACAGATTATTTATTCTCCATGTCAAGTTACATGTTGAGTTGATTAAGTTTGTTCTTTTAAAAGGTGCTTTTGTTAAATGGTACCCGTGATCGAGAGACAAGTGGTTTTTCAGCTTCTTGCTTTGTAACCGCTATTACAGATGCACTAAATCGAACATATGGAAATCCTCATAAGAGTCTTGAGAACCTTGTAAGTTAGTGCATGAATATTAGATCGTCATTTATTTATACAGGGAACATGTAATTTATTACAAGTTTATATTTCCATGCAGCCTAATCAATACATCAATACTCTATTAGTTCCCAAAGGTGGTGAGGTTCCTGTAGATGTTCAACGCTTGGCTGCCCAAGGAATCTTTAATGTGGTATGTATCCAAATGCTTTTTCTGTTAGTTTCACGAATTTAAAACTTTACGTTTTTAGACTGCTTGTTGGCCGTATATATGTTTGTTTTGTTACCTGAATATCAAAGCTCAGACCAGAGTGACCTTTCGCAGATTGTTGTCGATTCCATACGTGATCCAAAAGCTGGTGTAGTCTTCGACCCAAAGTCGTTAATACAAGCGCTTGCTGGTATGATAGGCAGATACGCGAGTACAAATCTTGCAGTAGTCCAATGACCGCGCTCAATGGAGCAAGCATAGTAATTTTCACATGGCTATTGATTTCTGGTCACTAGTTTCATTTTTCATGAGGTACATCTTCAACAGAAAATCAATCTTTTGACAGCATATCTCCGTATCAAGTAGTACTTCATGTTTCCCAATATCTTGCTGCAATTACGTTACTCATGTTAAAAATTTGACCTTGTTGATTTCAGGAATACTTTCCCGCGTACTCCGACTGTTGGGTGATCCTCGTTGCACGGATATACGAGGGAAGTTGGTAGTGTTACAATGACCCCTCTCACAAGATGTTTTCTGATGTACATAATTGACTTAGATTATTCATGAACTGAAAATTTTCGGTATGCTTGGGACACTTGATTATGTATTGAATGATTTGTGTATATACGGTTCTTGTACGCAAATATCGCTGTAGTTTAATGCGAAATTAGTCATCTCGAATTGTGTTGGAGCAAATCATCTTGTAGTATTTGTCTATTCTTACCTACAACCGGGGATATAGAGTTTCCGTTATAACTTATATCCTAACCACATGAAGAGGAAAGAGATATAGAGTTTCCGTTATTAAAAAGTATAATAACTTTAGTCGTTAGATCAAATTTCAATGGTCTGAATGTGTGAACTTGGTGGAAAGGATATGGAGATCTCTTTCCTCTTCATGAAGAGTGTTGTAGACTCGTGAGGATATATCCCCAACGGGTTCGCCCTCGCCTTTGTATCAAAAGAAGTAGAAAGACAAGGTTTCCAAGCAAACACGAAATTTGAACCATACAACTCTTCAAACAAAAAATGCATAATAATCAGTTTCTTTAGCTTTTTAATGGACACAATGTTTAATAAGCTTTCATTTCCATTTCCACGTAACGGTACAGTACGGAGGAGGGACACTGAGTTGATCAACGAACATACAGAAAATTGGCGAGCTTCGATTTCGCATTTAACTCTGAACATGTCAATTTGTGGATGTCATGGCCTTGTCAAGATGACTATAGATTCCCACTCCAGGCTACATATAACATCCTGCGCAGCAAAATGTGGAACTGGTAAGCAACGTAACTTTTTACACTTCTTCGAGCACGTTTTCTTTTATTAACAGATTAAACACATTAAATAGGTCAGAAAACCATCCAAACTCATGTATTCGCAGAGAACTGAGAGAAATTGGTAAAATTCTACTTACAGAAGGATATTGCCGGTCTATGTCAAAGCTGTTGATTGCACAAGGTTCTGCCAGGAGCTCGATGGGTTCCTCACCTAAACAGATTCGGGCAATTTGAAACTATTAGTCCCATATCAAGTTTCAAGAATATATTGTTTTACAAATGGTCAGTTCGTTCGAAAATAAAGAAGCTATCAGCCATGACAGGTTGCCATCCAACAATTTAGCACAAAGGACCATACCTTGTTCAACAACAGCAAGGATACCGTCTTCTGAACATATCATAGTAGGTAAGATACGTGAAGAAACATTTCCCACATTCGAAGACTTTGCATAGTGGTCGTACTGAACCTCCCAAACCTCACTTTCGCATGGTGAATGGGTTGCTTCACCTGCCCCAACCCCAGAAAGAAGGATTGGCTGCTGTGGCCACCTAAGATCCCATGCAAATACAGTCCCTAAAGAACCTCCAGCCTGTAAGTATGAGAAAATCGTAAAGACAACATGAGGTTATTCTTTTGGGTCTGTAACATAAGACTTCAGCAAAAGCCAGCAATGAATATATACACACCACATCATTGTGTAAGCAACATTTAACACATTAGATGCATTCTCAAAGCACGCAATATCCCTAACATTCGACAGGAGAAGGCATTATCGATTTCAAAAAGGCATCCAAGACTAAAAACAAATGGAAAATTACCAAACAAGTGTGCTTTCTCGAAGGATGGATATCAATTGAATGTACAATCCCTGGAGTTGATGGTTGAGACCTGCAACATTTCCAACAAGCAAAAGCTTAATCAACCTACATCCGGCACCAGAGAAGAACAAAACCGAATCTTTCTGAAGAATTCCTTACTTACTCAACTCAAAATATAACTACATTACGTTTAGCAAAGGACTTACTGAGCTAATTGCAGATATCATTAAACATGAGTAAATTCTTAAAACAAGATAGATGTCAATATATTATAACTCGATGTCCACCATACAAATCCAATCTAGCATAATCAGTAGAGCAAATGAGACAAAGATAAATGAAAATTTAAGCCCAAAAATGCTCACCAGCCACCCTTAAATTGAGAAACCGCCCCGCCGCGCTTCCTCTGATCCCACCACTGGAGGCTAAACCCATATCCACCAGTAGCAAACTCACTCGGAGATGCCCATTTCGCCGCGGTAAACGAAACCAAGCCGCCGCTGTCGAAAACTCGCCGGTAGCTCAACTCAGAGTCCCCTAAACTTACCAAATTGACCCTCCCATCTTCCCCAACACTCACACACTCCGACCCACCATCCATAACATCCACACAAGAAATGGGTCCCTCGTGTAACTCCTTTTCGGGCACCGAAAGCTCCGATTGGAGATACGCAGGGTCCATTGAATCGCCGTACAAGATGTGGAGGGAGCCGGAAAATGTCGCGGCGGCGACGAGAGGTTTGTGGTGGGATTGGGAGGTTTTGAGGGACGAAATTCGGGAGGGCGAGACCCATTGAGATTGCGGGGTTAGGGTTGCTGGGTTCGGAGTGAAAGAGTGGGTCTCTACGGAGGAAGAGTCGGAATCGGAGTCGAAAACTGCAATAACGGCGAGGCGGTCCAAGGCGGAGAGAGGCGGAAGCCACCGGACTGAGTCTATGTACTTGGATTGTGGGAGCCGGTGGATCTGCGGAGGCTCTGAGATCGGCATTGTTTAATGTTTAGGGTTTAGGGAAAGATAGGAAATTCAGATAGGACGAGAGATTTGGGAAAATCAGCAGGGACGACAGATTTAAAATTAAAAGTGAACGCTATGGTTGCAGCAGTCACCATTTGGGTGGGAGTGGGGGTGCAATAATAATTTGGCATCTCGTTATTTATAAAAATTAAATATAATATTTTATTTTTTGAATGATGAGAGGATTAAAATTGTAATATTAGTATAGATGGTGTTTTACCGTAAAGACAAAAAATAATTATGCCTATGCATTTTGATACATACTAAAATTATTGTTGTACTAAAAAAATCTCGTAGCACCTTACTATTTTAAACTATAGTAAAGAGAGATAAGAGTTTGAATCCTAAAAGCAGCATATGTTAAATAATGCACATGCTCAACGGTCAACATATGTCGAGGTAAATTAACATTTTACTAGTTTCTTAAGATCATAAAACCTCAAGGGTTTAACTATCCATCAGATGTTGCTAACAACATTTGTTCTCATACGTGTGTGGATGACTGTTAGTTGCACGGACACTTAATGGTTAATAAATTGTGAGACATACATTAACTGGTTAATCTCCTTCCGTTTGCCTAGTTCCTGTCCACAACTTACATCACTCTAGAATAAGCACATGGCAGATGGTGCTTTACAGCAATGGCCAAAAAATCATGTTTATGCGCTTTAGTGCAATTTCGAACCACCCACCCCCCACCTCCCCCGCTCCCTTCCTCTAACTACTAATAATTTAACCAACTAATGCTATCATTTGTTAAAAAAGTCAAATATATGCATTTCAAAAAAGTGAAGAAAAAAAATGATATGCCTTCTAGATGGCAGTACAAAAACGACGTAAGTACTGCGGTGGGAGCTGTGGAGGGGATTACACAACTAGTGGTCCGTTCCAATACATAGGGATGAATGAAACTTCATGAAACTTGTGATATTGAGAAGACAAAGAACATTGTTGCCTACATATTGCAGATGGCGGTTTCTATCAACTGCTATTGCAAGCGGAGAAATACAATTTAAACAGTACTCTGGTGGGGTATTCTCTGGAGATCGTGGGTTTTATCTCGAGCATGGTGTTACTGTCGTTGGTTATGGCATAACTGAAGACGGCATTAGGTACTGGTTAGTCAAGAATTCATGGGGAAACTGGGGTGAGGGCCGCTACGTGAGAATTCGCAGAGATGTCGATTTTAAACAAGGTCTTTTTGGCATTGCCATGCATGCTTCCTATAGTTAAGTAGAAAATAACTTTTATTGAGATTTCTCTCTAGTTTTTATTAACCAACCATTTTTTCCTACATGCTTCTTTAAATTTATAACCCCAGATGAATCAAATTACACAAAGGTACGGTTAACAAATCTGATTATCCACCGGCCACTTGAGAGAAAATTAAGGAGGGGAGAACTCACGAATCGCTTTAGGATCTCTATGTACAAAGAAGCTCGCAGCGACAATAATGTAGCAAATGATGAGCATTAGTCCTTTGAAGTAATTAGATGTTCCCTCCTGCAAGTTCAATTTCAGTCCATTTAAACACATTACACAAAGGAAAAATGGTCGCACACGAAAACTATGTACCAAGTTGCCATTATGGATATTGTTGATGCACAAAACCGGAGGTCTTGGAACAACGTAAATCCGACTGTGAATCTGCAAGAAAGTAAATAACACAAGATGTATCGTGGTTCACCCAAATGTTTGGGCTACGTCCACACTGATTATTGTATTTCTCTGAGGGGATTGTGAGGGGGAGAGCCTTTGTAATGTGAGAGTGAGGCTTTGAGAGGGTGAGAGTCAGGCCTAAGAATTGGCCTCCCTTAATGAGGAGAGTGAGGGGTCCTTTTATAGAATAAGGGCTCCTCACTTATTACATATTTGCCCCTACCTTTATTACATAATTACATTTGAGTCCCCCGAGTATTTATACGAGATCTAAATACGGAGGCCCTAAGTATGGTACAAACAGTAGTCCCCCAAGTCTTCAGTCAAGAGAGTCTTTTGGCTGGAGACTTGAAATTCAGTCCATGTGTGGGCCGAAGTAATTGGATATTGTCTTGAAATGATGCTCGATATGAGGCGGTGCTCAATCTGAAGTGATGCTCAACTAGAATTAGCACATGTTGCGAGGCTGCTCGGTTTGTGGCTTATGTTGCCTTGGTTGGCTCGACTTGTGGCGTTAAAGGTGAGGGAGTCCCTTTTATAGAATAAGGGCTCGCTCCTCAATACATAAGTAATGGGTTAGGAGTGATGCTGGTGGCGAGGCGGTTGCTCAGCTGGCGGCGATGCTCTCTAATTATGGTGAGGGAGTCACTTTTATAAAATAAGGGCTTGTTCCTCAATACATAAATGATGGGTTATGAGTGATGCTGGAGGCGAGGCGGTTGCTCAACTGGCGGCGATGCTCTCTAATTATGGTGAGGGAGTCCCTTTTATAGAATAAGGGCTCGCTCCTTAGTACATGAATAATGGGTGCTCTCTAATGAAAGTGAAGGAGTCCCTTTTATACAATAAGGGCTCGCTCCTCAGTACATAAATAATTGGCTAAGTCCCCCGAGTATTTTTCATGAGGTGCATGAAGGAAATTTTGTAAAAACATGTTCATTTGAATAACATCATATAGCATGCAATTAACAATTAAAGGCGGAATCATGCTTTCATGCATTCAAAAACAAAACATCAACCATGAAATTCAAAGCCTAGTAGATTGGTGAACCTTGACTCAACTTTAAAACAACATTTGTTAGTTGAGAAATATTTACCTTTGTAGATTCCTCTTTGCATATGCAAAGGATAATCACCCAAGAGATAGGGCCTTCATTCCTTGCTTCTTAGCTCCATGGATTTGGTTAGAAGAAAAGGTTCTCCAAGTTCCCAAAATTGAGAACCTCTAAAGATTCTACACCAAGGTTAAATTGAAGAAGAAATGAGTGACCTAGAGGAAGTAAAATTGCTAGATAATTTCCTCTAGGGTGGCTGAATTTTTGAGAGCAAAGAGAGCTTTTGTTCTCATCTTTTCTCCACAAAAACCCTCTGGATGAAATGGCTATAAAGTTGCCTTTATACCACCTCACAATGGAGTGGCAAACTTGCAATTAAGCCAAGTTCACTACCCTCCTTAATTATGGGCTAATTGGGCTAATTGGGCCTTTGTGAATCATTATTCATTAAGTTGTCATACAACTTAAGTCAATGGGCTTTGACGTTCGAAGCCCATTGGGCCTTAAGGTCCAAAACTATCCCGAGGTCTTTAACGAACTTATTCGTTTGATTAATTAACATATTAATTAATCATTGCCATAAATAATTAAACCATTTAATTATTCTTACTCATCTCCTTTGTTTCTTCAATCTCCACCTTACACGGTGTACGATACATTAGGTTCCTTTTAGCGAGGCAGTGGGCGATTAAAACCATTTTACATCGATTGTGAATTGAAACTTACTTTCAATTCTCCCTTTAGTGATTACACACGTTTAGGGCTTCCACAAACCATGAGTGACACCTAGCAGCATATCATGGCTACCCAAGCTAATCAGAAGAGGTAGAGAACCTATTCAGTTTAGGATTACAAATGCAATACGGTCTTTCTCTAATCTAATACTCTTGACCACATTGTTTGGTTTGATAGTTTATTTATTTATGTCTACTATCCAATGTGATTCGTTTGCTTATATGATTACCTTGAATGTGATTTGGAACGCATTCCCAAATCTCATTCATACTCTGGCCAGAGATTTAATCATATCATAGAGTATTCTCCCTCAAACCATTTGAAGGTTAGAGATCCCTTGTTGCACATTCACTTGTCTCCATAACTAAGTGACTTAACCCCAATGATGTCGTGGACACCCCGATGGGGTGACTTTGACATAATCAAAGATCAAGGACTTAACCACAAGACAACTGTGATGCCTCAGGTCAAAGGACTAATTTGCATTATCCCAACCA
This sequence comes from Malus fusca, assembly GCA_035220775.1. Taxonomy (NCBI): domain Eukaryota; kingdom Viridiplantae; phylum Streptophyta; class Magnoliopsida; order Rosales; family Rosaceae; genus Malus; species Malus fusca. The sequence goes on from CM069068.1 coordinate 36,845,351, forward strand.
TGAGTTCTCATGTGACATGAGTATGAGAACTCCTCGTTGATCGTGTTCAGTGGACTCATTCTCTATTGAGCACATACGTACTTGTCTTGATGTCACACACACCAATGACTCGAGACTAGTCACTCTCCCTGAGAGAAGACATAGCACGTACTGATCTTAACGGACTGTCAATGCCCAATTGGCAATCCTATGATCAGGAACGTTTAGGATGTGTCTACGAAAGAATGGTCTCATTAATCTAACTTCATTAGATTGCATTATCCCAATCACATATTCCTTGGACTTTATCGTTTAAGCATATAACATTTATATGAGACGGCTCAAACAATAATGTTTGCCTTTTATATGTAAACTAGATTAGTTTAACATGTGAAATATCCGTAAAGTATCATCATATGATTGGCTTTAGGGCATATTTCCAACAGTGCAATTGAGGCCCAGTTGAGGCCCAATATATGGTACATAATGTAGTCCCCCAAGTCTTCGGTCAATAGAGTCTGTTGGCTGGAGACTTCAAATTGAATCCATGTATGGGCCGAAGTGGCAGTTGTTCGGAGGTGGTATTTGTATACCCTGCACTGAAGCTTTGTAGGTGAAGCTTTGCAAGTGAAGCTTTTGAAGCTGGAGCTTTGTAAATGAAGCTTTTGAAGCTGGAGCTCTCGAAGTTGGAGCTCTGTAAATGAAGCTTTCGAAGCTGATTGACATGAGTGATGCTCATATATGTTTATTGTAGACGTCGAAATTTCGGTGAAATAAATACTGATCAAATAATTAAAATTTCAACGTTCACGTGTCATATAAATTTTACACATAGCATGTGACTAAACGAAAAATCAAAATAAATCGGAAAATTCATCAAACAGGACACGTATCAACACCTGGCAGAAATGATTTATTTCATATAATTATTTAAATCCAAAAAATCAAGTTTTGGAATTCTATAAATAGGAGGCCAATGCATTCATTTTTGGGGACACCAATTCATAACCAATTCACCTCACACCACAACCTTGAAGCTTTGAAACTCCAAAGCTCCCAAACAAATCCCGAAGGATCAAGAAAGCTCTCTTCGTTCTTCGTCAAATCCTCATTCAAAATCAAGCCCCAATGGCCCTTGAAGAACTTCCACTAATTCAAGATCAAGCCCCCCACGGCCCTTAAAGAAAGTGTTCATCATTCATCATTCGTTCATCCCTAGATCAAGCCCCGACGGCCATTTGGATCAACAACATCAAATCCACCCATTACAAAGATAGAATCAGAGGCTAAATTTGTAGAAGAGATTGTAACCCCTAAATCATCAATACAAATATTATTTTGTACACGTGTTCTTGTCTCGTTCATCGCATGAATTTCCGTGTTTACATTTATGTTGATTGACATGAGTGATGCTCATGGATGTTGACATGAGTGATGCTCATGAATGTTGACATGAGTAATGCTCATGAATGTTGACATCATTTATAGTCATGAATGTTTATGTATGATTGACATGAGTGATGCTCATTAATGTTTATGTATGATTGTCATGAGTGATGCTCATGTATAATTTTGGAGTACTGGACGTACTTTTGATCACCTGGTTGGTGATAATAGCGGCAGGGTGCCGAATAATTTTGGAGTACTGGGCGTACTTTTGATCACCTGGTTGGTGGTAATAGCAGCAGGCTGCCGAATAATTTTGGAGTACTGGGCGTACTTTTGATCACCTGGTTGGTGATAATAGAGGGCCTGGCTCTTTTGGGCATATGGGCCTTCGCCCTCCACATAACATTCCAGCCCATTATTTTTGAAACACCTCAACCCCCCTTTTATATTTTAAAATTGGTTTAGTCCTTAATTGGTGAGCCCGTGGGGCCCACCTTGTTTTATTTTTATGTTTCCCGATCTCCATCTCTTCTCTCAGTTCTCTCTTCTCCCTCACCTTTCCCGCAACTCTCTCTCCCTTACTCTCTCGGCTCTCTCTATCTCCACCCCTCAGAGAGTTTTTCTTACCAACAAACATCACCATCGTCTTTATCTCGTCGCTACGAACTCAACCATAGTCTTGGCATCTTGGAAGTCGAACCACGAAGCCCCGTACACGAGCTCCGACGAGCACCGCCCCTTTCGAGGCCATTTCCGGCCAAACTACGGTGAGTTGGCTGGCGTACAAGGTATCAATCTCTTCCTCTCGCTGAGAGCTACAACTTTTCTTTTTATTTCACTCCATTTCGTTGAGTATTAAAGAAGTTATACTCATTTGAATCTTACCCAGTTTCCGGCGAGTCCGACGGCTTTCGAGGAATTTTCCGGCCAAACCATGGCGAGTTAGACGTCGTGTAAGGTACCATTCTCTTCGTCTCTTCAAGGGCTACAACTTTTGTTTTTGTCTCGCTTGATTTCGTTGAGTAGTGACAAAGTTATAGCCGTTTAAAGTTGAGTGGTTTTCCGGCCGAATCTCTGGCCTTCTTCTTCGGAAAAACCAGGCCTTTCAGGCCATTAGAACCCCCTCGGGCCTTAAGCCTGTTAAACCCCAAGCCCATTTGTTTCTTTTTAATTTTGTTAATTGGTTTTAAAGCCCTTAAAGGCCACGAGCCTTATTTAGAATGGCCTTGGGCCGGTTTTTGGTTAAGGGGCTCTAAGCCCAGCCCTTTAATAAGGCCTTAGGGCCTGTGTGTATGTGTATGGGCTGTGCGTGTGTAGCCCGTGCATGTGTGTGTGTTAGTGGTGTATGTGTGTGTGTGTTTGGGCTTAAGCCTAAACCACCATTTTTCATCCTAACCCTTTTTAACCAAAAACCTTAGAAAACCTAAAACCCCAATTTTCCACCCTAAACCCTTTTAACCCAAAAACCCTAGGTTTCTAAAACCCAATATATCCTAATCCTATTTAACCTAAACCCTAATCCGGATTTCAAGCCTAAAACCCGTTAGACCTAATTTGACTGTTGACCCCCGGTCAATGTTGACTTTAGGGTTGACTTTTCGGGTTTTCGTCCGGGACCCTTCTTAGGGTAATTTGACGTTCTGAATCCGTTTTCAATGTCCGTTTTTCCAAATTCAATTGCTATTATATAGTTTTATTTATTGGACTCTTTATGTGCTTAGGGGCAATTATTGTGACGTTTCCGTCTTCGCTAGTGGTGCAGTTTTTGGCGGCTAAGTACTGTGAGTGCTTCTAAAATTACATGATTTTACGATTTAATTGCATAAATGATTAGCATGCCTACGAATTTATGAATTGATTTATGTTAAGCCCGTTTATGGAATTTATTGATTTCGTCTCGTGTTTTGGTGAGGAAATAATTGTTAGCCTATTTTGAGATATATTTTTAATATATCGTATTTTCTATAAAAACCATGAACTGGTAGACTATCCGATGGATGACGATAGGATGCTAGAACATGTTTTAGAAACCCTTCTTTATAGTATAGACGATGGATGACTTTATACTATGAAGTGGTTATTTATGAGAGGCGTAAATATTTGTGCGTACCTAGTAGACACTATGCCGCCTGGGGCGAGGAACTGGTGTTGGCATTTAGGCCTGGAGAAATAATCCCTAGCTACGGGCTGAGGGACATGGAGCAGGTATTGGGCAGGGAGTTGGTAATCTCTGGCTACGGGCGCAAAGACCACGGAGCAGGCATTGGGCCGGGAGTTTATTTATTCAGTGATCTTTCTAGCAGCACATCGCGTTATACGAGACGATTTATGATGGGTTTACTATTTTGATTTCCGCGATGCGTTTCCGCGATATGGCCTTTTGAGATATTTTGGCATGCTAGGATTTTTATTAAATCCATCACTTATTATACTAGTAGTTTTCATTATTAAATTGTGGGGGTTAGTATCTTGATAACTGTTTTATTATTATTGTATATATAAACTTGGTCCACTCACCTTTGTTTTGCGCCCCCATTTAGGACTTAAGATCAAGGCACCTAATCCCGGCGTCAAGACACTTCTGCAGCAGCATCTTTGAATCCTCTTGATGTAGGACTCACTTTTTTATTCATTCAATTTTATCTTAATTCTTCTTAGTAATTAGGTTTAGTTGTATGCTCTGAGCACGTTCCTAAAACTTTTAACTCTTAGTATTTTAAATTTCTAACCCTTATTTACTTCTTATTCTTAGCTTTTGTATCAATTAATGGCTTTCGTCACCCTCGAGTGTCGGCCAGCACGTGTCTATCCTGGTATTCGGGGAATATCAGGGTTGGGGCGTGTCAGATTGGTATCAGAGCGTGGTTTGTTCAGAGCATACTTAGGATTCTCTTCTATTCTCTTAAAGTGTCGGTTTTGACATCATTTGGATGTCACGACTTCCGGATTTTGTGCGAGTCGGTACAGTTGTGCAAATCTCTCTCGGATTGAATTGTCGCCTTCTGGTTGAAATACAAGAATTTGTGTCGGGATTGTGCCTCAACAGTGATGAAGTGGATTGTTGGACGACTTTAAACATCGGATCGATACTCAGCGACGTGTTTTAGAAATCTCAATTTGAAGAATTCTGGTTAAGACCAGCTGTAGATTCGTAATGGCGATGCCACTCTGCAACATGCGTTCCCTAGGAATTGCGGGCGGAGTCGGCTTTACATCGAAATCTTTGGAAACTCCTCAGTAACAAACATTATTCTCATCAATTTCCAAAAAGAGTTGCAATTCTTGTTGTTGTTATAGTTGGACTTGGATAATGAAGATTCAGCCTTGTTTGGATAAACAAATTCGTTGAACTTCACCTGGGTTTGGTACTCGGTGGTAAACCCTAGCTCATTGTCCTCGTACCTTTCGGTAGAGGTGAACTTAGCATCTTGCTTGTAGCCTAATTTATCAGTGATCTTGCCCGCTACCTGTTCAGCCTTGTAATTTTCAGTGTAATGGCCTGAGACTCTACCATGTTCATCATTGTACGAAGATCGAGCTTTACTCTGAACTTCTCTGGACTCATTGAGTTTTGGTTTTCTCAAGAGCATCACTTTAAGGTAGCCAATCGTGTCACTGCATGCATACGCGAGTTGCTTTGTATCTTTCTTCTTCGTCATTCTGCTGATTCAGAGGTTCTATGTTTAATTTCTGAATTTTTAAATGGCTTTCACAAAGTATTGTGAATCTCGAAATGTTTTTGGCCTCGTCAAATCTTATTATCAGTTCTTAAATATTCCTGAGTTTGGACCTATTTCCTTCTTGGTTAAGAAACCAGTTGACCATACTGTGATGATTTACCCAATAATCAGAAACAATGACTTCTATTTCTGCATCTTTACCTTCCTTCGCTTGTTTGTTTCTCAATATGAACGGGTTCATGCCGGAACATTATACGGAGGGTGAAAAAAAAAAATCCCGATATCTTGTACTTTATATTTAATGGACTTGTTTTGATCCTCAAATTCTTAAGTGTTCTTTTAGCCTTCTCGACGTGGATTCTTACTCATGCAGCGAGGAATTTACGATCGACCGTTTCGGTGAAAGTGGGCACCCAGTTCGTGTTGTTTCGGACATGAATGTTGGGAGCGTAATCTTTTCTCAAGCTTACCAGACTTACCATAAAGAGTTCATCGTGGGTGTGAAGTTTGAGTTTTCCTTTGGTAAGAGACTGATGAAGATTGTGGTGCAGAAGGTCAGCATATTGTATCACCATCTTACTAGAATTCATAGGCATCACATCAGTTATTTTCCAACGATATGTGTTCGTCTTGACGCATATTTCCACTGCTTCACTTCCGAACTTTATTGTTGTGAGTACGTGGTTGTTAAAACATTTCTAGCAGATTTGTTTGGTGCATTCTAGAATGGCACTACAAGACGGTCGAAGCGAGAATTGGATAATCTTTACACTTCTCTCGAAAGGCGTGCACTCTCTTTTGTTTTTAGGTTGACCATTTGCGAGTCGTTCTTCTTTCCACCAACTTTGATCTTGTTTGACTTGAAATCTGCAACTAAGCAAAAATGGAGAGGTGGATTGAGCACTACAACAGTTCCCAAGAGATACTGCGTGTTAAGGAAAATGACTTCTTGTTTTCTGCTTGCTTGGTTCGAGCTTTTGGGTCTACTATTAACATGGTAGCCACTTTTCTTAAATCCCAAAGTATCGTTTTCTAGTGGGTTCCTTGTTGGCAAAATTTTGAAGTAGTTGGTCACATTTGGAAGGACTGAGGAGAATATGATGCTTGGTGCTGGATAAAGTTTTACGACGGCAATTTCTGTTTTATTTGGTTTGGGTATGACACTGTTGCGACATGGTACTAAAGTTTCTACAGGTAACATTGGTTGTTAGAGGAGTTGTGCGTGCTTGTATTCGGAGGATCGAATTTACGACGTGTGAAATTATTCATCCTCAGGAAATTACTGCTTGCTTATCGAGACAACAAATGTGTGATCGATATCACGGGCGGCCGACCGGTATATCGATAGCTTATTTGTTGGGTTCGTTAGGCAAGTGGGCAAAAAGATTCGTCTACAGCAGCTGATGCAGATTCAGAATTGTTATTCTTGGGACTCGACCCAAAGACACATTTATTCTTGGAATATGTGATATTTCGAATTCTTGGGCAAGTCCCACTCTCATTTTTCAGTTTTGATTTTCAGTATAAGTATTTTAACTTCATTTACTCTAGTTAATTGTTTTGGCGTTACAAATGTTTTTGGACAAGTATTTCTGTTTTCATTTTTAAGTTGATTCGAGTTTTTGGAAAATATGTTAGTACATATCTATTTTGGCGTTATCTGGCCTTAAATTATTTTGTGTTTTCAACTTTATATTTTATTAGAGTATGTGTTCTATTTTTACACTGATGGGGAAAGAAAGTATGAGCCTGGGGGCACGAGAGATGGAATCATTGCAGCCGATCGCGACGGCGTGGCATTTTCCCTTTTGTGTAACCGCTCTTACCTGATCTCTTCGTTACATATATGTATATTATTCTTTTTCCTATTTTCGAGTATTTTCAGCGCAGTATGTTATTTTAAATTTCGAGGACGAAATTTTTTATAAGGGTGGTAGATTGAAACATCCCAACCCCCCTTTTATATTTTAAAATTGCTTTAGTCCTTAATTGGTGAGCCCGTGGGGCCCACCTTGTTTTATTTTTATGTTTCCCGGTCTCTCTCTCTCTTCTCTCAGTTCTCTCTTCTCCCTCACCTTTCTCGCAACTCTCTCTCCCTCACTCTCTCGGCTCTCTCTATCTCCACCCCTCGGAGAGTTTTTCTTACCAACAAACATCACCATCGTCTTTATCTCGTCGCTACGAACTCAACCATAGTCTTGGCATCTTGGAAGTCGAACCACGAAGCCCCGTACACGAGCTCCGGCGAGCACCGCCCCTTTCGAGGCCATTTCCGGCCAAACCACGACGAGTTGGCCGGCGTTTAAGGTATCAATCTCTTCGTCTCACTGAGAACTACAACTTTCCTTTTTGTTTCACTCCATTTCGTTGAGTATTAAAGAAGTTATACGCATTTGAATCTTACCCAGTTTCTGGCGAGTCCGACGGCTTTCAAGGCATTTGCCAGCCAAACCATGGCGAGTTAGACATCGTGTGAGGTACCATTATCTTTGTATCTTCAAGGGCTACAACTTTCGTTTTTGTCTCGCTTGATTTTGTTGAGTAGTGACAATGTTATAGCCGTTTAAAGTTGGGTGGTTTTCCGGCCGAATCTCCGGCCTTCTTCTTCGGCAAAACCAGGCCTTTCAGGCCATTAGAACCCCCTGGGGCCTTAAGCCTGTTAAACCCCAAGCCCATTTGTTTCTTTTTAATTTTGTTAATTGGTTTTAAAGCCCCAAAGGCCACGGGCCTTATTTAGAATGGCCTTGGGCCGGTTTTTGGTTAAGGGGCTCTAAGCCCAGCCCTTTAATAAGGCCTTAGGGCCTGTGTGTATGTGTGTATGGGCTGTGTGTGTGTAGCCCGTGCATGTGTGTGTGTGTTTGGGCTTAAGCCCAAACCACCATTTTTCATCCTAACCCTTTTTAACCAAAAACCTTAGAAAACCTAAAACCCCAATTTTCCACCCTAAACCCTTTTAACCCAAAAACCATAGGTTTCTAAAACCCAATATATCCTAATCCTATTTAACCTAAACCCTAATCCGGATTTCAAGCCTAAAACCCGTTAGACCTAATTTGACCGTTGACCCCCCGGTCAATGTTGACTTTAGGGTTGACTTTTCGGGTTTTCATCTGGGACCCTTCTTAGGGTAATTCAACGTTATGAATCCGTTTTCAATGTCCGTTTTTCCAAATTCAATTGCTATTATATAGTTTTATTTATTGGACTCTTTATGTGCTTAGGGGCAATTATTGTGACATTTCCGTCTTCGCTAGTGGTGCAGTTTTTGGCGGCTAAGTACTGTGAGTGGACCCCTTCTAAAATTACATGATTTTACGATTTAATTGCATAAATGATTAGCATGCCTACAAATTTATGAATTGATTTATGTTAAGCCTGTTTATGGAATTTATTGATTTCGTCTCGTGTTTTGGTGAGGAAATAATTGTTAGCCTATTTTGAGCTATATTTTTAATATATCGTATTTTCTATAAAAACCATGAACTGGTAGACTATCCGATGGATGACGATAGGATGCTAGAACATGTTTTAGAAACCCTTCTTTATAGTATAGACGATGGATGACTTTATACTATGAAGTGGGTATTTATGAGAGGCGTAAATATTTGTGCGTACCTAGTAGACACTATGCCGCCTGGGGCGAGGAACTGGTGTTGGCATTTAGGCCTGGAGAAATAATCCCTACCTACGGGCTGAGGGACATGGAGCAGGTATTGGGCCGGGAGTTGGTAATCTCTGGCTACGGGCGCAGAGACCACGGAGCAGGCATTGGGCCGGGAGTTTATTTATTCAATGATCTTTCTAGCAGCACATCGCGTTATACGAGACGATTTATGATGCGTTTACTATTTTGATTTCCGCGATGCGTTTCCGCGATATGGCTTTTTGAGATATTTTGGCATGCTAGGATTTTTATTAAATCCATCACTTATTATACTAGTAGTTTTCATTATTAAATTGTGGGGGTTAGTATCTTGATAACTGTTTTATTATTATTGTATATATAAACTTGGTCCACTCACCTTTGTTTTGCGCCCCCATTCAGGAATTAAGATCAAGGCACCTAATCCCGGCGTCAAGACACTTCTGCAGCAGCATCTTTGAATCCTCTTGATGTAGGACTCACTTCTTTATTCATTCAATTTTATCTTAATTCTTCTTAGTGATTAGGTTTAGTTGTATGCTCTGAGCACGTTCCTAAAACTTTTAACTCTTAGTATTTTAAATTTCTAACCCTTATTTACTTCTTATTCTTAGCTTTTGTATCAATTAATGGCTTTCGTCACCCTCGTGTGTCGGCCATCACGTGTCTATCCTGGTATTCGGGGAATATCAGGGTCGAGGCGTGTTTATTTTGGGCTTGCCGTTTTTTTAACCCTCTGATAGGGTTTATACAGATGTCTCCGAAAGATAAGAAAAATAAATTACATCATTCAAAAATAAATAAAGCAGTCGTTGGTGCGTACTACACCTACTGCGTACTGGGTTGTTGCAGATCTTTTTCCATGTGCGCATTCCAGTGGCTTCTTCAGAAAAGTGGGAACATGCATGATGAAAGTTTTCTTTTTCAAAAGTTGATGGCATCTTCTGCTTTGGTGGTCGACAAAAGAAAAGGTATAATCCTGGCTCTTTCCTTTCTGTATTCATTTTCTTCCCTTTTTCTTTTTCTGCTGTCTGAACACCAGCTGTAAAAACCCCATCATAGTGTTTTTCTTTCTTTCCATTTTACCCCTCCCCTCTTCTTCAATTCACATCCAAATGCCATCCCACCTCCACCACGAAATCTGAACACCGGAAGTGTGACTAATAATTAAGCAACGGCGCCGTTTCACTCACGCGCACCCCCAACAGCCGGTCATAAATGATTTCGTGGCACGACCTTTACAACGTGTTGACGGTTGTGGTGCCGCTGTCTGTGGCGATGGTTTTAGAGCTACCATTGAGCTTGTAATCGTATACCAAAGGGTCTTGAGCTTCCATTTTTCTTTATCAACATTGACATATAACTGCTTGATACCCTCAAGGGTGAGCTCATCACGCTTTACCAAGATCCTCACAGGTTTGTTCATAAACTTCCTTGTGATTTCCAGGGCTTCAGGTGGCATGGTAGCAGAAAAACACCCCAACCTGAACCTTTGATGGCAGGAGCTGGAAAATGCCGTAGATCTGATCCTTAAAACCACGAGAAAGTGTCAGCGACGATTTCCCAATCACTTTGCGGCGCCGCTTGGATCTTCTATGAGTTGGGTTTCGAGGGTGGGACTCGCTGTCGCTATCTCCGCCATCGTGGACCACGGCTGAATCCAGAGAAGAATGCATGGCCCTTTTCGAAGTCGAAAATGGAGGGGACGACGACTCGGGCGAGTCACTGAGTTGGTGATGCTGCTGCTGCGAAGCAGGATGATGGTGGATGAATGAGTGATTGATCACAGGCACCTAGAAGAAACAAGCAGCAGAAGTAACAGCATCGAGATTTGGATTGGGTGATTTCCATTCACCAATACATCTTGTGTTATTTACTTTCTTGCAGATTCACGGTCGGATTTACGTTGTTCCAAGACCTCCGGTTTTGTGCATCAACAGATATGGCCAACATGTGTCAACCACATAGCCTGTATATATACTCTGTGTGTGTGTGTGTGTGTGTGTAGTTTTATATATACTTGACATATGAGGGCCTAAACCAGCAAAAGAGGAGATAATAAGTGAGTTGTTAGAAGTTAAAACTACTAAAAATGGAAAGGACAATGAAATCGACTCATATCTATTACCCTTTTTGGCAAATATTACTCACTTCGCTAATTCAACTATATTTGTTTATGCCTGTGTTAATTTTCCACAAAGAAAAGGAAGAAGGAATCAACTTCTTGGAATCTCGGATCGGGCCGGAATAATCGTAACCCTGCAGGTCATAAACTTGTTCGAACCTGCCTGGAAATTTAAGTTGTAATATAGGAAATCTATGCTCTAACAAAGGAGCAAATATTAGATGGGAAATAAATGAAAAAGATAGCCTGCAGCTCAAGTAATATAGAATCCGCCTGCAGATTACTTGTACTCAAAATAAAATCAACCCTAAATCAACTGTGGAACACCAAATCAAGTAATGATTAATCTACACCTTTAAAAAATATTTCTCCCTTCCCAATTTTCGGTACGATCGTCATGCTTCTGTATAAACCCTAGATGGTTACGCTTTCGTTCTTGACAGCTATCCTGTCAATCACTACTTCGAATATAAACTGATTCGTTGTCATCACAGAGTCCTTAGTTTATCGGTACTTTGTGAACAATGGTGTTTGAGAGAAGCCTAGTGATTATTGGGATATCCATCGTCTTGGGGACTTTGACATCTCAAGCCTTATCCCGAACATTGTACGAAGCTTCCATTGCTGAAAATATGATCTTTGGATGTCAAAGTATGGATGCGTTTATCCGGACAGTGAAGAAAAGGAAAGGCGTTTTGCCATCTTCAAGAGCAACGTCGAGTATGTGGAGAAATTCAACCGTGATGGGAATAACACATACAAGTTAGGACTCGATGAATTTGCTAATTTGAGCCACGAAGATTTCGTCCAACAACATACTGGATACATAAAGCCCACTGAACAGACCTCATCCGCAGATGTATCATTTAGGTACGAGAGCTTAGGCGGTCCTGATGTTCCCCTTAGCATCTACTGGAGTATGCATGGAGCCGTCACCACCGTAAAGAATCAAGGACCCTGTGGTAAGAGTCTAAGAGAGATCAACTTTAAATGCTTTTTTTTTATTTTTTTGTGTTACTATCTTAATGTTTTCATTCCTTCCTAAACTAGCATATTGTTGATATTTGGTTCATATCTTACCAATATTTGAACCAGGGCCGGCCCAGGCCCAGTGCAAATTTTGAACATATCTTACCAATACTTGATACATTGTCGATATGTTCAAATTTTGAACATATCGACAATGTATCAAGTAGAGTAGAATTATAGTGTGTTTTCTTGAACGCATCACGATTCCTCGGTTTTGTAGGATGTATTGACATTCATGTTTTTTTTTTTGAGAAACAAAAAAAAAAAAAAACAAAACATGAATGTCAATACATGTATTGACATTCATTTTTTTTTATTGACATTCATGTTTTGTGTTATATTATGTAGGCTGTTGCTGGGCATTCTCTACGGTGGTAGCTTTGGAAGGGATTGTCTAGATCAGAACAGGTCAATTGAGATCACTATCCGAGCAACAACTTGTGGACTGTTCAGGAGTTTATGGAAATAAAGGCTGCCATCACTAGTAAAAAAAAACCCTTGCGCGATGAAACACACATTGTCGCGCAAAGTCACTTTGAGCGATGAAATTTTAAACTTCGTCACACAAAGTCTTTACAAAAATAAAAAAAATATTTTTTAAAATCTTTGCACGACGAAATCCAAATATTTTGTTGCCTAAACCAATTTATTTTCTTTATTTTTATTTAATTTTATATTTAATTTTTAAAATATAGTTATTTTCATAAGTTTTTATTATTTAAAAAAAAAATTGCGAGACGAATATCAATATTTCGTCGCTTAAACCCTATTTACTTATTTTGTATTTAATTTTATATTTTATATAGTTAAACTAAATTATTTTCTTTACTTTTTATAATTTTCTTTGCACGACGAATCAACATTTGGTCTCCTAAACACTATATATTTTAAATTGTAAAATAAAGTTATTTTCTTTTTTAGATGAACCTATATTTCTTCATGCAAAATCCTTAAATTTGGGCGGGCGCCAAAAATGGGACACGGAAAATTTTTTTTTTTAAGACTTTGTGCAACCAATATTTTGTCACGCAAAGTGATACGGTATTTAAAACCAAAATAATTCCTCCACAATTTATTCAATGTCTTTTTCTATTGTCTTACCTCTCCTCTCTTTCCCTCTCCCCAAATAATCTGACCCTCTCTCTCACACTCACTCCTCTCACTTAATCTCTCTTCTCTATCTCTCACTCTCACTCACTATCTCCTCTAACTCTCTCACACTCACTCCTCTTTCTCATTCTCACTCACTCTCAATCTTGCTAAAAGGTATTTTTGACACACCCCGACCCAAATCAGGGCATGTTGGCCGTCACGTGAGGGTGACGTAGCCATGTGCACAGTGCAGAAACAATAATGATAATAGAGAATACGAATAAATGAAAACCAACTCATAAGAGTACTAGTTAAGACAAGTGCTAGAATATGTGTGAATACACAATCAGAGCATAAGTAGCCTAAGTTCAGTCCAGAAAACAAGTACTAATTAAACGACACCCAAAGATGCCCTACATTTGTGATAGTCTGTCAGAACCTCCAATCAATCCTCGTGAGCCACCAACGAACAAGCTTATCTAAAACCTGGAGGGGCGCAAAACAGAAAGTGTGAGTGGGCAAAAACAAAGCTTTTCAAAACCATTTCATTTATCAAATGCTCTAACCCCTCGCCATAAAACATGTATAACTTTCCCAGAAATGGAATATAAATAAATAAATAAATAAATAAATAAATATATATATATATATATATATATATATATTTCAATTCATGCTTCACATATCCATATTCATGCCAAAATATAAAACAGAATAAGTAACTCAGGTGAAAATAAATTCATGGAAAATAACATATTAGCCGGAACCCCTGCAGAGGTCTGTACGGCTGAATTCATAGCTCATTAGTCAATCTAGTCGGAGTCCCCGCAAGTGACCTATACGGCACTACACTGCACACGAGTTGGAACCACTGTAAAGGTATGTACGACAAGACTGAGTGTAATATAGTTATTCTCAATGCTACGCTCTCATGATAGTTGTGCGATAAATCGCTAGTCACCTACGAGTCGGAACCACCTATAATGGTCTGTACGACAAAACCCATTAGACCCAGGCCTTTGGACCTTAGATCCCAGCCAAGTGGCAAAGCCCAGGCCCACTGAACCCAAGCCTAAGAACCCAGGCCTAAACCTAGTCCAACCAAGCAGCCCAGCCGCGGGTGGAGTACATGTGCCACCATCCACGGCGGTGCCGGTGAATTTTTCGGCGACCCACGACTGTGCGTGGGGGTACCTGAGGTCCCCCTTTATGTTTTCCGACGTCCTGAATCCGTTTATGAAGTCCATTTTATGAAATTCAATCGTTGGAGTATAGTTTTGTTAATTGTACCCTTTATGTGCATACGTGCATTTATTAGCGGCGATTCTGTCATTCCTATTTCGTTCGGCTCTTCGACAACGGAGTATCTGTGAGTGGACCCCTTCTAAAATGCATGTTTTAATAGTAGAAATGCATACATGAAAAACATGATTTAATGGTTACATTTTATGAGTAAATTAGATTTACACTTATGATATATCATGCTTTACTGCGAATATATTGGAATACCATATTTTATCGAACTTATGTTCATTGTAGTGTATATGATGGATGACTATATACTATTTATGAACATGTTTTCTTTATACTTCTTTATAGTATATATAATGTATGACTATATGCTATGAAGATGATTTTGAGATATATGTACTTATGTTTGGAAAGAGTATGTTCAATGTTTTGTGCGTATCTAGTGGTCATTGTTTTGTCAACAGGTCATGGGTCCAGGTCGGAGCAGGTCAAATCGGGTCTGGGCTTGGTTCGGGTTGGGCTTAGGGTTTGGGTTTGAAGTTATCGAGCCGGAGGCCTAAGTGGATTAGCCCAAGGGCCTAGGGTTTAGGGTTACTGGGTTTGGGGTCTCTAAGCTTGGGCCCAAGTTCACATGGCCCGAAGGCTTAAGCCTCTAAAGGTTTTGGGTTTGGTCTTAACGGGCCTTAGGCTGAAGGCCTGGCCCAACAACTTTTGGGTTTTAGAAAATAAAATAAAATAAATAAATAAAGGTAAATGGGTTGGGTTTTAAAGGGTAACGGGCATAAGGCCCGAGTTCTGAATGGCCCAAAGGCCTAATTAAGTAAGGGTTTGGGTTTAGGTTGCTCTACGCCTGGGCTTGGTTTAGGCCTAACGGTCTGGTTGTTTACTCTCGCTGGGGAAGGAGGCTGGAGCATTTCGAGCTCCGGTCGACGACATACTTCCACCCTAGCCTACGATCTAGGTACTAAAATAACAAGTGAGATGATGGGAAGAGTTTCATACCTAATTCACGTCATGGGGTGGCTGAAGTTGGCTGGAATCCTACTCGAGAGGCACATGGCTCGTCGGAGAGATTTGGGTGTCCTCTGGGTGTCTCGGAGCTTCGCAGAGACGGGTGAGAGAGAGGATGAGGTTTTAGAGGTGATGGTGGTGTCGTGGCTAGTTGGGCGCGAGGATGGGTGTGTGTGTGTGTCGTTGAAGAGAGAGATCTGAGAGAGGGTAAGAAAGGTGTGAGAAAGATCTGTGAGAGAGAGAAGAGTGTTGACTCGGGGAAAAGGAAAAAGAGAAAAAGAAGGAGAGGATTGAGGCGTTGCCACGTGGCAGACTGATAGGGAAATATAATCTAAAAGGAGGGTCTGGATTGGATAGGAATAAAGAGACCAAAATAAAAACTTCAAATACTTTTAGGGGAAAAGTAAAATTACAAACTACATTTGGGGAGGGGTTTTACAGCCTCCAACCCGTTAACCCCTTAAAGCCCAAACCCATTAACCTTTGTATTTTTATTTATCTTAAAACCCTAAACCCTTTCCCTTTTGGGCCATGCCTTAAGCCCAAAACCCTTTGGACCCAAGCCCAAAGCTCAAACCCAACCCAGACCCATTGACTTTGACCCGATCCAGACCGTTGACTTTGACCCGACCCAATCTGACCTTTGACTTTGACCGTCAAAGTTGACTTTTTGTTGACTTTTTAGGGTTTCGTTCGGGACTCCTCCTAGGCTAATTTTGACGTCCTGGACCTGTTTTTTACGTCCGTTTTCCCAAATTCAATCGTTTGAATAGAGTTTTATTAATTGTGCCCTTTATGTGCTTAGGTGCAATTATTAACGGCGATTCCGTCATTCCTATTTCGTACGTCTCTTCTTCGACGTAGTATCTATGAGTATACCCATTCTAAAACACATATTTTAATAGTAGAAATGCATACATGAAAAACATGATTTTATGGTTACGTTTTATGAGTAAATTAGATTTACACTTATGATATATCATGCTTTACTGAAAATATCTTGGAATACCATATTTTATCGAACTAATGTTCTTTATAGTATATATGATGGATGACTATATACTATTTATGAACATGTTTTCTTTACACTTCTTTATAGTATATATGATGGATGACTATATGCTATGAAGATGATTTTGAGAACACACTTATGTAGGAAAGAATATATATTCAATGTTTTTGTGTGTAATTAGTGGTCACTGCTCTGTCTATGGGCGATGATACTCATATATTGGCTTCGGCCGGGCGTAGGTTGGTGCCTAATGGCGATGATACTCATATATTGGCTTCGGTATGGAGATATTTATATTGGCTTTTGCCGGGCGTAGGTTGGTGGCTTTGCCTTCTGTGTGCCCAGATTGGCTGCAGTCTGCATCATTCAATCAACCATCAGTAGCCTTGCAGCTACTTTCCGTTCCATTCCAAGTGAAAGCCAAAATAGTCGATTTGATACTAATTAGTGGTTAGAGTAAAATATAGCAAGAGATGCTGCATTTTGCCGTTATTACTATATTTTCAAATGAAAACGGGAGATGTTGGTAGTGATGTCTTCACTGAAAATGGTTTTTAATGTAACTTGTTTGTATTGATAAATTATGGACGATATTACTAAATGGACTTGGTTGTTTCCCTTTTTTTGAACTTTGCACTCTTTTAAATTCGCCCCTCCCCTGCTAATTCCTAGCTTCACCACTGGGAATAATACAGATGGCACCAAGTACAGGATAGTTCTTCCACTTGATGAAGTTGAAACTTGATATACATTAGAGCAATTTTTATCAATTAGCTGAGCATACAATTAATTCAGAAGATCTGCAACCTCAAGAGAATTAGTTTTGAAAAGGACACTTAATTACGTGAAGAACACTTTGAGCGCCAGTCGAGCAACTCTGAATTGGAGGGCCACTGCATTGACTTACCATTGTTAGTACTTGAATTTCGAAAAATCATCATCAAATACTGGAGTTTTACGTTTAAATTTCATGAACCTGACCCCAATTCCTTATGAACACGGTATGAGGTTCACCGCTGCAGATTGGTAAATTTGTAGTCATCAGCACCATTAATGGAAACTAAAGGCCAAAGGGCAAAGACTTCAGCAAATAGACCAAGGACTTGTAGTCATCAGACCCTTGAGTCATCAATGGATCGTTCGAACTTCTTTGTGCACAAACTCCACGGCGAAAACAAAACAAGCGTAGCATTCGGGCTAGACTGATTGATGAAGTTTACCGTGAGCCATCAACCTGTGGAATGTGCCTGGAAATTTGGCTCCCTTCCAAATTCCCATCCTAACAATTTCAACAAAGTGCACATGCAGGCAATCCCGAACGCCTTCTATATAAACCGGTAATATCATGCTTGCTTCTTCACATCCAACTTGCCAATCACTACTTGAAACAAAGCCATTGTCGACACAGAGCGCCCTCTCATCACCGCAATGGCTTTTGAAAGAAACCTTTTGATTGTTACCATACTCATCACCTTGGGGACCTTGGCATCTGAAGCCACGTCCCGCACATTGTACCAAGCTTCCATTGCTGCAAAACATGAGCAGTGGATGAAAAAGCATGGACGCGTTTACCAGGACAGCGCGGAGAAGGAAAGGCGTTTCCAGATATTCAAAAACAATGTGGAGTTTGTCGAGAAATTCAACAGTGAAGGGAACATGACTTACAGCCTATGCGTCAACCGATTTTCGGATATGAGCTATGACGAATTCCTCAGGTATTATACAGGATACAAGCAGCCCACTGAATCAACCTCATCCGCAGATGCATCATTTACGTACGAAAACCTAAGCCCGACTGATGTTCCCCCAAGCATTGACTGGAGGGAGAATGGAGCTGTTACTCCAGTAAAAGATCAAGGGCGCTGTGGTAAGAGCACCAACCACCATATTAATATGGGGCTAAGTACATATATATGTATTGCATTAATTACTTTCTTCGTGCATTCATCCTACGGAAATTAATTCATATCCGTTTGTTCAAATACATGCAGGTTGTTGCTGGGCATTTTCTGCAGTGGCAGCGGTCGAAGGGATTACCCAAATCAAAACTGGCAAACTGATCTCACTGTCTGAGCAACAGCTTGTGAACTGTGATACAGATAACAACAGGGGCTGCCAAGGTGGTTGGATGGTTAATGCCTTTGCATACATTCAACAAAACGGAGGAATTACCAGTGAAGAAAATTACCCATACCAGAGTTTAGATGGCAGTGAAGGAACATGTGATATGAACAAGGCAAATGAGGCTGCTGCCCAGATAACTAGCTATGCAGAGGTACCTCCCAACAGTGAAACCGATCTACTCAAGGCTGTGTCCATGCAACCAGTCTCCGTTGCCATCAATATGTCACCAGCCTTTCAGCATTATTCAGGCGGGGTGTTCACCGGTGATGATTGTGGGACATCATTGGACCACGCTGTTACCATCATTGGGTATGGGACAACTGATGATGGCACCCCCTATTGGTTAATCAAGAATTCATGGTCCGATACGTGGGGTGAGAATGGCTACATGAAGATTCTTAGAAACGCTGAAGCCCCAGGTGGTGTTTGTAGCCTCGCTACGAAAGCTTCCTATCCGACTATGTAATGTATTAATGAAAGGGTGGAGTGAGCTTCTCCACTTTGCCTATAGGTTATAAGTACTACAGATAAAAACCATAGGCTGTGAAAATGCCTGTATTTTGTATTTGCTAAAAGTATGGTTTATGAAATTACACTATTTTACCTTTATATTCAACAATGAATTTTCCTACCCTGCTTAGGCTAAATTAATAACCACAGCTGCAACGGCAGTTTGATGGATTACGCCTTTGAATACATATAGCAAAACAGAGCAAGTGACAAAACGAGCATGCTTCCCAGATAACTGGTTATGGAACGTGCCTTCCACAGTGAAAACGACCTATTGAGGCTGTGTCTCCGTGACAAGCCTTTCAGTTTCCAAAGGTGGGATTTTCTCCAATGATCGTGGGACAGAACTGAACCACGCATTTGCAACCATCGGGTAAGGAGTGAATAAAGACGGCACCAACTATTCGTTGCTCAAGAATTCATGGGATGGGAAGAGGGGTGGAGTGAGAATGGCTATATGAAAATTTGCAGAAAAGTGCCATTGTATCTTTGTGGCCTGGCTATGGATTCTTCTTACTAAACTGTCTGAACTATAGATATAATCAAAGGGTTGAGAGATCATCTCAACTGTTAACAATCCGGTTTCTGATACGAAAATTACGTGCCAAGTTACCATCCATGGTGTCAACCGCGTATATATATACTGTATATACATATACATATACATATATATATATATATATTTATATAGTTTATATATACTTGAAACATGAGGGCCTAAACCAGCAAAAGAGGAGATAATAAGTGAGTTCTAGAAGTTAAAACTACTAAAACTGAGGGCAATGAAATCGACTCATATCTTACTCACTCACCCCATTTTTTCTAGTCAAATATTACTCAGCTAATTCGACTATATTTGTTTATGCTTGTGTGTTAATTTTCCACAAAGAAAAGAAACAAAGAAATCAACTTCTCGGATCGGGCCGGAATGATCGTGACCCTGGTCATCAACTTGTTCGAACCTGCCTGGAAAACTGAAGTTGTAACATCCCACATCGCCCAGGGGAGTGATCCTTAAATGTATATTCTCATCCCTACCTAGCACGAGGCATTTTGGGAGCTCACTGGCTTCGGGTTTCATCGGAACTCCGAAGTTAAGCGAGTAGCGCGCGAGAGCAATCCCACGATGGGTGACCCACTGGGAAGTTCTCGTGTGAGTTCCCAAAAACAAAACCGTGAGGGCGTAATTGGGGTCCAAAGCGGACAATATCGTGCTACGGTGGTGAAGCGGGCCCGGGAAATGGTCCGCCCCGGGCCGGGATGTGACAGAAGTTGTAATATGGGAAATTTATGTTCTAACAAAAGAGCAAATGCTAGATAGGAAATAAATGAAAAAGATAGCTTACAACACACGTAATTATAAAATCCGCCTGCAGATTACTTGTACTCAAAATAAAATCCACCCAAATCAACTATAGTTTTTATGGAACACCAAATCAAGTAATGATTCATCTTTAGACCTCCAAAAATATTTCTCCTTTCCGAATTTTCGGTATAATCATCATGCTTCTATATAAACCCTAGATGGTACTCTTTTGTTCTTCACAGTTATACTGTCAATCACTACTTAGAAGTTAGAATCAAAACTCATTCATTGTTGATAGAATTTTTACTACGTAGAGATAAAAACACTTAAAAATACTTGCAAGAGTAAAATTATTGTAGTTGAGCAACTCAAGTAAGATCGTTTTTCACAAGGATTGAATGAATAATTTGTATTTAAAACTAATTCTTAATTAATTAATTGGAACAAGGTTTGAAAAAGAATGATTTTGGAATTTAAAATAATAAAATCGAATTCAATTAAAATGAATAAAGAAATTAGTAAAATAAAGAAAACAAAGGAAAACGTTTTGAAAACCAAATTGTAAAAGCCTATGGTTCTGTCATCATCTTAACAATCCTACGTAGTTTTACCAATTACTCATGAATTACACATGCACTTTGAATGTTAGGTTTTCCTAATGCATATTCCACTTGTGGCATTTAAGGTAGAACGTATATCAAACATGCAATCCGTCTGTGACATTCATATCAAATATAAACATGCATGACTCATTACGCTTTGTGAAAACCCTTTGAAAAACCATGCAACCCCTAAGATGTGACGTTCGCCCTAGGTGAACTTATGAGAAGCTATACTCAATCCTTCGTTGGTATTCTGACTTAATTGCATCCGATTACTTATCTAAATATCCTAATGGTCACGAATCATTAAGACACAAAGACAGTTTAAACACAGTAATTAATAATTCAAAGTATGCATGTAAAATATCATAAGCAATTAGATAAATACTACATAATCATGCTAAGGCTCAAGGCATTGCCGTAGCAAATGGAAATTAATTACGACCATAAAACAAAAGGAAAATTATTGAAATAGAAAAATGATAGAAAACACCTTGAAATACAAATCGTCAAAGCCTAGCTAAAATCTCCAAATTAATGCCTTTTTTTCACACTAATGGCTAAATAGCCTTATTTATACTACTAGTAAATAAAATCCTTCCTAGAAAATGTCTTCTAAAAAATAGGAAACATAATAGAATAAGATAACTAGGAAATAAAAGGTTTCCTATTTAAACTGGACTTCTCAAAAAATCAGACTTTTGACTGACAAAAAAAACTTCGATTTGGTCCCAAAAGGTCTATTTTGAAAGCTTGAGACGTCCCTAACAAATCTTCAGAAGGAATCTTCCTCAAAATATGTCATCTTCCTCAGTTCCATCGGTACTTTGTGAACATTGGCTTTTGAGAAAAACCTTGCGATTATTTCGATATTCATCATCTTGGGGACTTTGGTATCTCAAGCCTCATCGCGAACATAGGACGAGGCTTCAATTGCTGCAAAATATGATTTGTGGATGGCAAAGTACGGACGCGTTTATATGGACAGTGAAGAAAAGGAAAGGCGTTTCGCCATATTCAAGAGCAACGTCGAGTATGTGGAGAAATTCAACCGTGATGAAAATAACACATACAAGTTAGGACTCAATGAATTTTCCGATTTTAGCCACGAAGATTTCGTCCAACAATATACTGAATACATAAAGCCCACTGAACAGACATCATCCGCAGATGTATCTTTTAGGTACAAGAGCTTAGGCGGTCCTGATGTTCCCCTTAGCATCGACTGAAGGATGCATGGAGCTATCACCAAGTAAAGAATCAAGGACCCTGTGGTAAGAGTCTAAGAGATCAACTTTAAATGCTTTATTTTGTTTACTATCTTAAATGTTTTTATTCTTTCCTAAACTAGAATATTGTCGATATTTAGTCCATATCTTACCGATATTTGAACATATCGACAATGTATCAAGTACACTAGAACACATCACTATTCCTCGGTTTTGTAGTATGTATTGACATTCATATTTTGTGTTATATATTGTAGGCTGTTGCTGGGCATCCTCTGCAGTGGCTGCTTTGGAAGGGATTATCCAAATCAGAACAGCTTAGTTGAGATCACTATCCGAGCAATAACTTGTGGACTGTTCCGGAGATTACGAAAACAAGGGCTACCATGCTGATACTAAGGTGACTGCCTTTGAATACATACTGCAAAATCGAGGAATCGCAAACGACGCAAATTACTCATTCCAGGCTATTGAGGGAATATGCCACACTAACAACTCAAATTGGCACGCTTCCAGTGCATGTATAACTGGTTACGAATTAGCTCCTCGCAACCACGAAAGCGATATAATCAAGGCCGTGTCCATGCAACCAATTTCAATTGGCATTCATGTCACCTAGCCGGAATTTAGATTTTACAAAAGCGGGGTCTTCATAGCTATACAAGGTTGCGGGATAATCCCAAACCACGGTGTCACCATCGTTGGCTACGGGCGAAGCTACAAAGGGACAGGGAGGGGCGGCCCCTCCCTAGCCGAAAGTGAAGCCCAGGAGCGATGGTCCGCCCCTCTGCTCCCGTCGAAAAATTGCAAGTCGTGAAGCCCCTTCCTAATCAGAAAGCACATTAGGCGTGACTAGGAAGGAGAGATTAAGCAGAGCTATTCAAGTCTAGGCGGGGTTAGGCGGGGCTGGGTGGGGCTAGGTGGGCGTATACGAAGAAGCCGGAATCTGAAAGTTTTTTTGTACAGTCAGTCGCGCCCAAGGAAGAAGATGAGGTCTCAACAACCATTTTAATTCGAGTAATGCTATTCATACCATGTTTTTGTACCACATTTTCATACCACCTTAGGTGGCATTTGATGTGGACAGCCATATCATTTGAATTATAATCAGATTTTTAAACTTAGTTCATTATTTAATAAACTAATAATTAAGAAAAACTAGTTAATTAAATGATGATTGTGGTATACGAGGAGTCTTTCTCCTTCATTTCCTTGGATTTTGTAAATTTTTCAAATGATGTGGCTGTCCACATCAGATTCAACTTAAGATAATATAGAAATTAATATAAAAACACAGTGTGAATAACATTCATCTTTTAATTCCACGGTTTATTTAAGATGGTCCCACCATCTTTTTAACCACTGCACATTTCTTTTAAATAGTCCCCCATCTTCTATTTATTATTTTTTATCCCTTTTTTTTTATCCTTTTAATTTTCTCTTTCTTAACCTAAATATCAATTTGAGGACTGCCATGGTGATTATCCAAATCAGAACAGGTTAGTTGAGATCATTATCCGAGCAACAACTTGTGGAATGTTCCGGAGATTACGAAAACAAGGGTTGCCATGGTGATACTATGGTGATTGCCTTTCAGTGCCGGTTCAGAGATTTTTGAGGCCCGGGGCGATGTCAAAAAAGTGCCCTAACTTCATGTAAGAAAATTATTTATTTTCACATATAAGACATCGAAAAAATTATACTTAGAAAAACACTTCAAACTCAATAATTTAGAAACACATAAAGACTAATTTATTTTGTATTGAGAGAGGGAAACAAAAAAACTTCGGCCTTACAAGTAGATAGATGATGAGTTTTGTTTTCCATCTGAACTTTGAATGTGTTTTTGAATAAATTGTGAGATGTTTTTTTTTCTTATTTAATAACCTTGTCAATATGGGACTAAACAATAATGATGTTTTCGAGTCTTTAATTGATATGTCTTATTAATGAATGGGCACTAAATTAAACATTTTGATGACACGTCATATAATTTGCAAATTTGGTCTACGTATTATTCTTTGTTGAATATTAGACTTGAATTAAAACGAATATTTAAAAATAACAACCCACATAGCTAATAGATAGTAACTAAAAATAAATTAACAACCAAACAAAAATTTGTAAAAATTGAAAAAAATAAACATGCACATAGCATTTCGAACTTAGGACCTCTTGTTAATTTTAAACAACAAAAATCATTGAAAAACGGAAAGTAAATAAGCACACATGGTGTTTTGAACCCAAGACCTCCTCATTATTTTCAAATGACAAACCACCGCTTCTAGTTCAATTTATACGTATTTGAACCAAATTTTATAAATTTATACTCTTATAAAAACATATATAACACCCTAATAATTTTGGTGCCCCTAATTTTTTTGGGCCCTGGACGGTCGCCCTACCTGCACTGGGTCTGGGCCAGCCCTGTTGCCTTTGAATACATACTGCAAAATCGAGGAATCACAAACGAAGCAAATTACCCATACCAGGCTACTAAGGGAATATGCCACACTAACAACTCAAATTGGAATGCTTCCAGTGCATGTATAACTGGTTACGAATTAGCTCATCGCAACCACGAAAACGATCTAATCAAGGCCGTGTCCATGCAACCAGTTTTAATTGGCATTCATGTCACCTGGCCAGACTTTAGATTTTACAAAAGCGGGGTGTAACATCCCACATCGCACATGGGAGTGGATCATCTAAGCCTTATATGTATATTCTCATCTTTACCTAGCACGAGGTCTTTTGGGAGCTCACTAGCTTCGGGTTCCATCGGAACTCCAAAGTTCAGAGAGTTCGCGCGAGAGCAATCCCATGATGGGTGACCCATTGGGAAGTTCTCGTGTGAGTTCCTAGAAACAAAACCGTGAGGGTGTGGTCGGGGCCCAAAGAGGACAATATCGTGCTATGGTGGAGTCGAGCCCGGGATGTGGTGGGGGCCTGGGTCGGGATGTGAAAATTTGGTATCAGAGCCAATCCTTGGCCGGAAGTGTGCCGACGAGGACGTCGGGCCCCTAAGGGGGGTGGATTGTAACATCCCACATCGTCTAGGGGAGTGGATCTTCTAAGCCTTATATGTATATTCTCATCTCTACCTAGCACGAGGTCTTTTGGGAGCTCACTGGCTTCGGGTTCCATCGGAACTCCGAAGTTAAGCGAGTTCACGCGAGACAAATCCCATGATGGGTGACCCACGGGGAAGTTCTCATGTGAGTTCCTAGAAACAAAACCGTGAGGGCATGGTCAGGGCCCAAAACGGACAATATCATGCTATGGTGGAGTCGAGCCCGGGATGTGGTGGGGGCTTGGGCCGGGATGTGACACGGGGTCTTCACAACTGTACAAGGTTGCGGGACAGTCATAAACCACGGTGTCACCATCGTTGGCTACAGGTGAAGCTACATAGGGATAGGGAGGGGCCCCTCCATAGCCGGAAGTGAAGCCCAGGAGCGACAGTCCGCCCCTTTGCTCCCGTCGGAAAACCTGCAAGTCGTGAAGCCCTTTCCTAATCGGAAAGCACATTAGGCGAGACTAGGAGGGAGGGATTAAGCAGAGCTATTCAAGTCTGGGCGAAGTTGGGCGGGGCTAGGTGGGGCTAGGTGGGCGTATATGAAGAAGCCATAATCTGAAAGGTTTTTTGCACAGTCAGTCACACCCGAGGAAGAAGATGAGGTCTCAACAACCATTTTAATTCGAGTAATGCTATTCATATCATGTTTTTGTACCACATTTTCATATCACCTTAGGTGACATTTGATGTGGACAGCCATATCATTTGAATTAATCAGATTTTTTAATTTAGTTCATTATTTAATAAACTAATAATTAAGAAAAACTAGTTAATTAAATGATGATTCTGGTATACAAGGAGTCATTCTCCTTCATTTCCTTGGGTTTTGCAAATTTTTCAAATGATGTGGCTGTCCACATCAGATGCAACTTCAGATGGTATAGAAATGTAGTATAAAAACACAGTGTGAATAACATTACTCTTTTAATTCCACGGTTTATTTAAGATGGTCCCACCATCTTTTTAACGCTGCACATTTCTATTAAGTAGTCCCCCATCTTCTATTTATTACTTTTTTTATCCCTTTATTTATCCCTTTAATTTTCACTTTCTTAACCTAAATATCAATTTTCCCGCTCTCTTAACCCAATATCACTTTTTATTTCTTTTAAAACCACACCATATATTTTGTACCTAAAACTCTCGCCTTTTAAAAAAATAACGTTTTATTTAATGTTTAAATATAATTTTGTTAAAAAAATTGTTTAAATTTAATTAATTTATATAATAGATTATAAATTTACTTAAATCCGCCTAATTTGCCTAGACCCTGCCTACACAAAATATCCCAACCCATCGCCCGATTAGCGCTAGCGTCTTTTAGAACCTTGTTTTACAATCCCTTTTTATAATTCTTTGCCTTCTGTGTGCCCAGATTGGTTGCAGTCTGCAACATTCAATCAACCAACAGCAGCCTTGCAGCTGCTTTCCATTCCATTCCAAGTGAAAGCCAACATAGTCGATTTGATACTTATGAGTGGTTGGAGTAAAATATAGCAAGAGATGTTGCATTTTGCCGTTATTGCTAAATTTTCAAATGAAAACGGGAGATGTTGGCAGTGATGTCTTCACTGAAAAGAGTTTTTAATGTAACTTGTTTGTATTAATAAATTATTTACGATATTACTAAATGGACTTGGTTTCCTTTTTTTTTTGAATTTTGCACTCTTTTAAATTCGCCCCTCCCCCTGCTAATTCCTGACTTCGCCACTGAATACTACAGATGACACCAAGTACAGGATATTCAAGAATGAATGGGGTGAGAGTTGGGGCGAAAATGGCTACATGTGAATTCTCAGAGATGATGATCTCCTAAAGGTCTTTGTGGTCTTGCTACAACGGCTTCCTACCCAATTATAGATTGATTGTCTTTGCTTCAAAGACTACAATTAAGTGCGTAAATCTAATTTTCTTCTCAATATTGAGAAAGCTCCGTCGATAAAAAGGGCTTTTATTTTGTATCTGATTAGCATAACTGAAGACGGCGTCAAGTTGTTTTGAAAAGAATATAATTAAGTGTGTGAATCTAATTTTCTTTTCATTTAGGTGTGTGGAGTTTTATCTCAAAATACCTTGATTCTCTAGACCTAAAATTTTAGATAGTTCTTCCACTTGATATACATTAGAGCAATTTTTATCAATTAGTTGAGCATAAAATTAATTCAGAAGATCTGCAACCTCAAGAGAATTAGTTTTGAAAAGGACACTTAATTACGTGAAGAACACTTTGAGTGCCAGTCGAGCAACTCTGAGTTGGAGGGCCACTGCATTGACTTGCCATTGTTAGTACTTGAATTTCAAAAAATCATCATCAAATACTGGAGTTTTACGTTTAAATTTCATGAACCTGACCCCAATTCCGTATGAACACGGTATGAGGTTCACTGCTGCAGATTGGTGGAAACTAAAGGCCAAGGGGCAAAGACTTCAGCAAATAGACCAAGGACTTGTAGTCATCAGACCCTTGATTCATCAATGGATCGTTCGAACTTCTTTGTGCACAAACTCCACGGCGAAAACAAAACAAGCGTAGCATTCGGGCTAGACTGATTGATGAAGTTTACCGTGAGTCATCAACCTGTGGAATGTGCCTGGAAATTTGGCTCCCTTCCAAATTCCCATCTTAACAATTTCAAAAAAAAGTGCACATGCAGGACATCCTGAACGTCTTCTATTCTATATAAACCGGTAATATCATGCTTGCTTCTTCACATCCAGCTTGCCAATCACTACTTGAAACAAAGCCATTGTCGACACAGAGCGCCCTCTCATCACCGCAATGGCTTTTGAAAGAAACCTTTTGATTGTTACCATACTCATCACCGTGGGGACCTTGGCATCTGAAGCCACGTCCCGCACATTGTACCAAGCTTCCATTGCTGCAAAACATGAGCAGTGGATGAAAAAGCATGGACGCGTTTACCAGGACAGCGCGGAGAAGGAAAGGCGTTTCCAGATATTCAAAAACAATGTGGAGTTTGTCGAGAAATTCAACAGTGAAGGGAACATGACTTACAGCCTATGCATCAACCGATTTTCGGATATGACCTATGACGAATTCCTCAGGCATTATACTGGATACAAGCAGCCCACTGAATCAACCTCATCCGCAGCTGCATCTTTTACATACGAAAACCTAAGCCCGGCTGATGTTCCCCAAAGCATTGACTGGAGGGAGAAGAAAGCTGTTACTCCAGTAAAATTTCAAGGGAGCTGTGGTAAGAGCACCAACCGCCATATTAACATAGGGCTAAGCTTCCTTGTACATATGTATGCATTGCATTAATTACTTTCTTCGTGCATTCATTCCTACGGAAATTAATTCATATCCGTTTGTTCGAATACATGCAGGTTGTTGCTGGGCATTTGCCGCAGTGGCAGCAGTTGAAGGGATTACCCAAATCAAAACTGGCAAATTGATCTCTCTGTCTGAGCAACAACTTGTGAACTGTGATACAGATAACAATGGCTGCGAAGGTGGTTTGGCAGTTAATGCCCTTGCATACATTCAACAAAACGGAGGAATCACCAGTGAAGAAAATTACCCATACCAGAGTTTAGAAGGAACATGTGATACGAACAAGGCAAATGAGGCTGCTGCCCAGATAACTAGTTATGCAAGGGTACCTCCCAACAGTGAAACCGATCTACTCAAGACTGTGTCCATGCAACCAGTCTCCGTTTCCATCCATGCCTCACCAGCCTTTCAGCATTATTCAGGCGGGGTGTTCACCGGTGATGATTGTGGGACAGAATTGAACCACGCTGTTACCATCATTGGGTATGGGACAACAGAAGATGGCACCCCCTATTGGTTAATCAAGAATTCATGGTCCAATACGTGGGGTGAGAATGGCTACATGAAGATTCTTAGAAACGCTGATGCCCCAGGTGGTGTTTGTGGCCTCGCTATAAGACCTTGCTATCCGACTATGTAATGTATTAATCAAAGGGTGGAGTGAGCTCCTCCACTTTGCCTATTGGTTATAATAAGTACTACAGACAAAACCCATAGGCTGTGAAAATGCCTGTATTTTGTACTTGCAAAAAGTATGTTCTATGAAATTACACTATTTTACCTTTATATTCAACAATGAATTTTCCTACCCTGCTTAGGCTAAATTAATAACCACAGCTGCAACGGCAGTTTGCTGGATAATGCCTATGAATACATATAGCAAAACCGAGCAAGTGACAAAACGAGCATGCTTCCCAGATAACTGGTTATGGAACATGCCTTCCACAGTGAAAACGACCTATTGAAGGCCGTGTCTCCATGACGAGCCTTTCAGTTTCCTAAGGTGGGATTTTCTCCAACGATCGTGGGACAGAACTGAACCATGCATTTGCAACCATCGGGTAAGGAGTGAATAAAGACGGCACCAACTATTGGTTGCTCAAGATGGCATGGGAGGTGGGGTGAAGTGAGAATGTCTATATGAAAATTTAGCCTTAGTATGAATAACATTACTCAAAAAACAATTAGCCTTTCCAAATGAAACAATACAAAGGGTATCATGAGAAATATGTTAGAAATTCTGCCTTTGTTCACAAGAATAAGCTATTGGACATCATTATCTTACATGCCATTGCACTTACCTAATAAACTGAATATGAAAAGACGCAATCAGGCCCGTTTTCCACTACTGGGATTGCTCTTCGTGCAGAGGACCTTCCGCCCCTTAGCACGTCGGCGCTTCATCATTGCTCTCGCACCAGTGGTTCTCATGCGTCTGCGGAAGCCATGAGTTCGAGCAAAGGATTTCCTGGACCTACTTCTCTTGGTTAGGCACAGGGCAGCCTTCCCGGCCCTCACCACCAAGCCAGAGCCTCTTCTTCTTCCAACCCCAACACTAGAGCTCAAATCCAACCCCAAAGATAATAAACCTTCAAATTGAAAATCAAGTTCTCATCAATTCAAGGCCTGAAGAAATATCCTTTGGCAAGCTCTTCAGTAGAAACCAAATAAAGGCGCCAGCTTGTTTCATTTTTGCGGAAGTATTAGTATCGGGTGATGGACCCATTGCATATACATATACATGTTATATCCTCTTCTGGCGTAACCTAGAATCGTACAGCTTTACCTTCGGATGATGAACCATGGTTTCTTCATTGACGTAACCCAGTATCGTACAGCTTCATCTTTGGTGATGGTTATGCCTTCAGGCCACTATGATAACCCTAGTGAGTACAGTATCGATGATATATACGGAATTGTTTTCAGACGGCGTTAGCACCATTATTGAGCATTATTTTACACGTACTTGTTTTACGAATGTTTTCATGGCATGCTAGAGTTTTCAAAAAACCTATTATGTAGTATTCTATGTGTTTTCAAAACAGGGGGTTAGTATGTTCATAAAGAAAATGGTTTTCTTATAATTAGTACTATTATTGCAAACTTTGGTCCACTCACTCTTTTGGTTTTGCGCCCCCTTAAGAGTTAGAATCGAGGCACACGATCCCGACGTCAGGGCACGTCCACTTAGGTATCTTCGAGTCTCCTCAGGGTAGGACCAGTTCCTCTGTTCGTACGTTATTATAATAATTCTTTCATATTATTCTTGATTAGTTGTATGCTCTGAACACAATTCTGAGTTGGTATATTTCTTTCTAATTACATATTTTAATTGTATGCATGTTTAAAATGGCTTCGTCAGATGTCGGTCAGCACATGCTTTGACGCAGGAAAAGCCAAGGGAGTCTCAGGGAGACGAGGGATGATAACCTGGGATTCGCTCAACCAGGGGCAACGAAGCTCGCTCATGTTGTTAATCGTGGATTCTCTCACACGACCAAGCCAAATGCTTGATTTTAGAAGGATAAATCACTCTCTTCAAATGCACAAGGCAAATACAATTTCAATTCATTCAAGGCTTTCTAGTACAATATTTATAAGCGTTTACAAATTAATAGACTTTAAGTTTCTATGACACCCTTACAACTCCCAAAATAACTTAACAAATTCCTAAGTAATTAAAATACATAACCTTTGTTATTCCAATGCATATTAATGGTTTCAAATTGTTTTCTCCAAGTCTACTTCCTGCATCATGCTTAGCCTGTTATTTGGGGATATCGGGTCGGAGCATGTCAAAATATGTGATTGGAGACATGTTTTTGTAGAGTGAGATTATGGTACTAGTCCAGCAATCACCATGAAGGTTTAGAAAATCCATTTCCTAATCATGCCAAGACATTTTCTTTCATTTCATCTTCAACTTTCTCAAGCCAGGAATCCACCACAGATAGCTCTTTCAGCTTCTATTTCATTTCATCTTCAACTTTCTCAAGCTAGGAACCCACCACTTGTATCAGATTCCAATCAATTGAAACACGACAGGGTTGTTATCTATGACAAAAAGAAATCCCTCGAATCACAGGATAAGACGCAAAATGCACATCCAGGACATGCTGAACGTTTTCTATATAAAATGGTTATCATGCTTGCTTCTTCACATCCAGCTTGCCAATCACTACTTGAAACAAAGCCATTGTCGACACAGAGCGCCCTCTTATCATCACTGGTGCTTTGTGAGCAATGGCTTTCGAAAGAAACCTTTTGATTGTTACCATACTCGTCACCTTGGGGACCTTGGCATCTGAAGCCACGTCCCGCACATTGTACCAAGCTTCCATTGCTGCAAAACATGAGCAGTGGATGAAAAAGCATGGACGCGTTTACCAGGACAGCGCGGAGAAGGAAAGGCGTTTCCACATATTAAAAAACAATGTGGAGTTTGTTGAGAAATTCAACAGTGAAGGGAACATGACTTACAGCCTATGCATCAACCGATTTTCGGATATGACCTATGACGAATTCCTCAGGCATTATACAGGATACAAGCA
Organism: Malus fusca; assembly: GCA_035220775.1. Taxonomy (NCBI): domain Eukaryota; kingdom Viridiplantae; phylum Streptophyta; class Magnoliopsida; order Rosales; family Rosaceae; genus Malus; species Malus fusca. The sequence goes on from CM069068.1 coordinate 36,877,261, forward strand.
GCCCACTGAATCAACCTCATCCGCAGATGCATCATTTACGTACGAAAACCTAAGCCAGACAGATGTTCCCCAAAGCATTGACTGGAGGGAGAATGGAGCTGTTACTCCAGTAAAAGATCAAGGGCGCTGTGGTAAGAGCACCAACCACCATATTAATATAGGGATAAGCTTCCTTGTACATATATGTGTATGACATTAGTTACTTTCTTCGTGCATTCATTCCTACGGAAATTAATTCATAAGAGTTTGTTCAAAATACATGCAGGTTGTTGCTGGGCATTTTCTGCAGTGACAGCAGTCGAAGGGATTATCCAAATCAAAACTGACAAATTGATCTCACTGTCTGAGCAACAACTTGTGAACTGTGATACAGATAACAATGGCTGCCAAGGTGGTTGGATGGTTAATGCCTTTGCATACATTCAACGAAACGGAGGAATTACCAGTGAAGAAAATTACCCATACCAGAGTTTAGAAGGAACATGTGATACGAACAAGGAAAATGAGGCTGCTTCCCAGATAACTAGTTATGCAGAGGTACCTCCCAACAGTGAAACCGATCTACTCAAGGCTGTGTCCATGCAACCAGTCTCCGTTTCCATCCATGCCTCACCAGCCCTTCAGCATTATTCAGGTGGGGTGTTCACCGGTGATGATTGTGGGACAGAATTGAACCACGCTGTTACCATCATTGGGTATGGGACAACTGAAGATGGCACCCCCCATTGGTTAATCAAGAATTCATGGTCCGATACGTGGGGTGAGAATGGCTACATGAAGATTCTTAGAAACGCCGATGCCCCAGGTGGTGTTTGTGGCCTCGCTATAAGACCTTTCTATCCGACTATGTAATGTATTAATCAAAGGGTGGAGTGAGCTTCTCCACTTTGCCTATAGGTTATAAGTACTACAGACAAAACTCATAGGCTGTGAAAATGCCTGTAATTTGTACTTTATATTCAACAATGAATTTTCCTACCCTGCTTAGGCTAAATTAATAACCACAGCTGCAACGGCAGTTTGCTGGATTATGCCTTTGAATACATATAGCAAAACAGAGCATGTGACAGAACGAGCACGCTTCCCAGATAACTTATGGAACATGCCTTCTACAGTGAAAACGACCTATTGAAGGCTGTGTCTCCATGATGAGCCTTTCAGTTTCCTAAGTTGGGATTTTCTCCAATGATCGTGGGACAGAACTGAACCACACATTTGCAACCATTGGGTAAGGAGTGAATAAATGAGTTCTTACAACAAAGCTAACAGAACAAAATGGATATGCAAAATGGGTTCTGATTCAAACAAACAAAAAATTAGCCTTTCCAAATGAAACAATACAAAAGGTATCATGAGAAATAAGTTTGAAATTCTGCCTTTGTTCACAAGAATAAGCTATTGGACATCATTATCTTACATGCCATTGCACTTACCTAATAAACTGAATATGAAAAGACGCAATCAGGCCCGTTTTCCACTACTGGGATTGGTCTTCGTGCAGAGGACCTTCCGCCCCTTAGCACGTCGGCGCTTCATCATTGCTCTCCCACCAGTGGTTCTCATGCGTCTACGGAAGCCATGAGTTCGAGCCAAGGATTTCCTGGACCTACTTCTCTTGGTTAGACACAGGGCAGCCTTCCCGGCCCTCACCACCAAGCCAGAGCCTCTTCTTCTTCCAACCCCAACACTAGAGCTCAAATCCAACCCCAAAGATAAACCTTCAAATTGAAAATCAAGTTCTCATCAATTCAAGGCCAGAAGAAATATCCTTTGACAAGCTCTTCAGCAGAAACCAAATAAAGGCGCCAGCTTGTTTCATTTTTGCGGAAGTATTAGTATCGGCTGACCAACGAAGAACTCACACATTCATCTAAACAGCACCTATCAAGTCTCTAACCACTTCTATATCTAATTCACTATGCTGTAAGGCATCTTTTGATCAGCGGTCGAAGTACTTACGTTGCTAAAACTACGCAAATTGTAACCAAGAAAGTTACTTTTCATGAAGCTAGAGTACCTAAGCAAACTAAAAAATGAACAGAATTCAAGCAAACAATGGAATGTGAATATACAACCGATTCAACAACAACAAAAAACCCATCATGATTTAGGCCAAAAGAAAAGCCCCCATTTGAACTTAGATTCAAATTTGAACAAAAATGCAGTACTTCACAATCTTCGGCAAAAAGGAGGAGACACCCATTTCCCAAATCACCCAGAAAACAAAGACAACAATTCAAGCTTCAAGTTTTCTCAGAGAATACCAGAGTAACAGTAATAAAAGAAGAAAACTTACCCGAGAACGCGGAAGCGGAAGCGATGGAGGAGGAAGAGATGAAGGAGCAGTGAAGCAACGGGGAGCGCGCGGCGGCGCCACCGCTGTGAGACACGGAGCTCTTCCTTGCAGTTGAGCCGGTGAGGAATGTGAGAGAAGCAACGGGTGTGGAGGCTCGACTGGAAAGGCAGGGCGACCATGCCATTGCTGAAATTGAAGCCATTCTTCCTTTTGCCTTCGTCTTCTTTCGTCTTCAGGTGTTGTTGCTCTGCTTTCTTCTTTATTTCTGTGTTTTGTTGTCGCTAAAGAGGAGGAAGAAGATGAGGTTTTTGTGCCTTCGCCTTATCCAATGTCTGTGGAATTGGTTTGGACCCTTTCGAATCCGACCGGATTATCCATACTTCAAACGCACTGGGCTGGACCGGCCCATTACGCTTCGGTTGCCGAATGTAGTACATTATTATATAATTATTTCGATGCAATAATCAATTGGGGATGTAGCTCAAATGGTAGAGCGCCCGCTTTGCATGCGGGAGGTACAGGGTTCGATCCCCTGCATCTCCATCTTGTAATTTTTTTTTCTGTCTTGTTGAAACAGGTGGGAGATGATTGTGAATTTATTTTTATTTTTATATACAACTATATCTACGTGAAAAGAAAAATTAGTATCGAACTCATTATTCATGAGTTTCGAACATAAAAGCTTGTTTGCAACTAAATCACACAATGGTAGCCATAGAAAAGCTGAAATACCTCTCTGTAAGTCTTTCCAACCTTCAAAAAGTAGACTGTCGTGATGAAACCACTAGCTGATCTTCTTTTTTAAGAAGAAAACAAGTTCTATTATATTTGAATCCCAAAATCTCCAAAAAAGAATTGGATGTGACAACATAATCAGTAGGTCATAACTACTAAATTAACAAATGTGGATAAGGCTTAAAGAAAGGAGACCTTTCTTGCTCAAGGGAAAACTTGGATGAGCTGTATATATTTACCCAATTACGAGATTAGGGTTCATAAGCATGTGATATTTGGCACTCAATTATTTGCTTTAGTTTAAGACACTCAGAGAGAGGTCAACATTAAGATTCCATTTTTTTATACAAAAAAATGGTAGGTGTGGTTTGCAAATGCAGGCTCCAAATTCCACATGTGGAATGGGCAAAACCAATTTATATGAAAAGGAAACACCTTCTATGTTGGGCACAGTTTGATCCTTTCTGTATTAGTTCTCACCCACTATATACTACATTAGCACATAAGTCCAATCAATGATATTATCGTCATCTTCGGGCCACAAGAATAAGTGCAAGTGCAACATTATCACACAATGTTTTATCTAATCACTCATATATAATACAATATATATATATATATATATATATCTGGTAGTCTAAAAATTAATTGGTTTTATGTACGTATCTTCTCTGAATAATGAAACCATTCAAAATAACAAGGAGGATCTTGGATCCACTTGTCTAATTAATGATCACAATTAATAAACAAAAGAATGTGTTAAATTGTTAATCATGTGGTAGGCAGCTTTGCATGCAACACCTTAGTCATGAAAGGCTGCTACTGGTAGGGGTCCCCTAATACAACTTGTGCAAGCCAACTATAAATCCATTCTCTCTCTCACTCGGTTCTAGCAAATGTCACGTGAAATTTACTGACTTTTGTAACGTTCCTTTTTTATTGTGTTAAAATGGGCTCAAGCTGTAATATAAATTTTAAGGTAAGGATTCTCACACTTTCAATTTGTCTTTATGCATTTCTCTTATTATTTGCGTCCCTTCGTTTCTTTTTAATTCATTTAATTTTACAGTTAAAAATAAAGACTGCAACATTAAAAAAAAAAAAGTGCAAAGATCACTCTCCGAATTTTCAAGTGAAAAATTCAGGTGTTAGCAACTCTTCGAGCTTTCTTAATTATAAGAGAGTACGGATAGCAATCCTCCTTCCAAGTGGCATGCAATCCTCCTTCCAAGTGGCATGCAATCATGTAAAGGTTGCTACTTGCCAAGGTGGTTGAGGGGTTCACCATTTTTAGACGAGAACTTCTTAGTTAAGAGCCTTAAGACACATACAAATCAAAGGTGAGACTGAGAGACACAAAGCCCCCACCATACATTAAATATGTGATTGGAGACCTGTTTTTGTAGAGTGAGATTGAAGGTACTAGGCCAGCAATGACCATGGAGGTTTAGAAAATCCATTTCCTAATCACACCAAGACTTTCTTTTCATTTCAACTTCAACTTTCTCAAGCCAGGAACCCACCACAGAGAGCTCTTTCAGCTTCCCATGGCAACCAATTCTGATCCACTACTTGTATGAGAGTGCCATTTCTTTTCTCCTAACACTTAATCAGCATAATGTTAATGATTGTTGGAAGGACCAAGACATCACCATGACCAAGTCTATCATACTCACATCATTTAAAAATGAAGATTCCAATCAACTTGAAACACGACAGGGTTGTCGTTTAAGACAAAAATAAATCCCTCGAGTCATAGAATAGGACGCAAAAATAATGTACAATCAGAGAAAATGAAACAAATAGACCCGGAGAAATTTCTCTGGATGAAGAATTAGAGGTGGTTTATTTGAGTGATGAGATTCCATGGATGAAGAATTTAGCATTTGAAGCACTCTTTTTAATGGAGGGTTTTGGAGAGAGTTTTTGCAAGCCTTCTGAAACAGAATCCACAATGGACTATCCACCTACTGGGCCCTGTTTGGCACACCGTATAAGACACCGGATAGTACTAATAATACGGTGTACGGTGTTTGGTGGCCGTTTGGACTAAATAGGCACCAGATTAAATAATCTGGGCCCACCTTTTTTACACGGTGTTTACCCGCTTGCTTATACCGTCCAAATTCACGGTATAACTTAGTCGGAGTCGGGCTCGATCTCGCTTCCTCTCCAGAAGCACTCTTCCGCTCCAGACGCTCTCTCTTCCTCTCCAAACGCACTCTTGCTCTCATCCCAGGTTCGTCTTTTCAGTTTTCTTCTTCTGGGATTCCGCCCCTCCATCTATTCTTCCCCCTCCTCCTATTTTTCTTGCAATTTTCTTTCAATTGATTGAATCTAGTTATTATTTTCTCTCTAATTATGCAATTGATTATGTAATTTTGTGTTTTAATTAGAATTTTTGAATTTTAGGGTTTGCTATTGGGGTCAAATTTAGAGTTTGTTGTTGGTGTTGAACTTTAATTAGAATTTTAATGATTGGGTAGAGTGGGAGTGTGCAAGTTCACTTACCTAAACAAAACTTTGTCTCTAGTGCAGCTCCCGTTTCACTCGCTGTCTCGCAGCCGCAACGCAACCATACGGACAACTAGGTAAGCCAATTTCTCTTAGCTCTTGTTCTCTCTCTCTCTCTATCACCGTCTTTGCCTTGAAAATTAGATCCCAATAAATTGTTGTTCTTCTCGGTTTTGGCATCACTCCCTCTCAGCTTTTATCCATTTTTTAATTTTTATGTGAATTTTACTTTTTATCTGGATATATATATGTGTGAATAATTTCGGACTAGGGTTGTTGAATTGTTGATTGGCATTTATTCCACTTTGTAAAGTAATTACCTTTTAGAAAGAAAAAAAGAGTGTGAGTGAGAAATAAAGAAGAAAGGGAGAGTTGCTGCTCTTCTGATGTTTTGGCTTAATTTTGATGCAACATGACACTCAATTTTGATGCAACATGAGGTGATGAACTTGCATTTGTATATTTTATGAACTTGGATATGTGGTTGGATTATATAACATAACGATTGTAGTTGTTTTTTGTGAACATTCTTTTATGTTATTGGAAAATATTTTGAATTTGACATTCTTTTATGTTATTGGAAAATATTTTGAATTCAATGTATGAAATTTACTATTTTTCTTTGTTATTTGAAAATTTGTGTGGTTTTCAATAGGTATAAATATGAGAAAAGTTCAACAAACAAAGAAAGATTTGTTAAATTTTTTTTTTCTCTTGTCCTATCCGGTTTAGTACCAAACACAATATAAATAGTACGGTCATTAATCTGATATTGCACCAAATACCCGACTAATTTAGTCAGTACTATCCGGTGGCTATTTATCATATCCGACAGAAATAGTAAGTACAATCTGAGCTGCCAAACGAGGCCTATATGTCATGGCATGAAAATTTAAGAACTCATTTGGAAGTGTTTTTAAAATAACTGAAAGCATTTTAGCGAACATTTTTATGGGGTTTAAAAGCACCTAAAGTGTTTTTCCATGATTCATTTACATTTTTACTAAAAATTGATTCCAAAACTATTTATTTTTAACCAAAAGCACATTTAACCAGTTTGTGACCAACCTAAGTGTAGTGGTGGGCCTGACTACCAAGAGCTACCTGATATATTTTATTTTTTTAACTGTTTTCTATATTTGGGGCTTGAGGACAAAGTTTTATGAAAAGTCCAAAACAGATGAATCAACCTACTAGAGTGATATGGCTTACCTAATGCTAAGGGCAAGGACTTAAACAGCCTCTGGAACCCACCCCTTTGTTTCCCTCCCTTTGGCTGTTTCAATTTTGAATATTCCTCTTGTGCTCATGAAATTCATCCAAGTATTTAAGGCCATCTCCAGCCAGGAGTTGTAGTTTGAATTTATGCAAAATTCGTCTCCAAGAATCAAAAAAATATATATGTTAAAAGGAGTTAGGTCAAAATTTACCCAAGGCTTTGGTACATATAACAAGTCTTCAAATCTCTCGACGGTCGCCAACTTGTGCATCCCAAGCCAAATGTAAAATTTAAACTTGGCTGGAGATGTAAAAAATTAACAATCTTTGAATCATGCTCTTAGTTGTATTTGATGGTTAAATTTTGTATTTTCTTTAAAAAGGGATCAGTTGATGGTGGGAAGGTTGTAGAGGCATTTCAACTTCTTTCTAGTCATCATCGTGTGATTCACAAACACCAGCAATCGAACTCATAACGTGCCTATAGAATACCGGTCTGAAATTCGTTCTCAACCACTAAACCACCTGTAATGATTTATTGCATGATTAATTTGACTAATTCCTTCACTTCCTCCTCTAATTTTATCATTTGATTTTGCCCTGATAAATAAACACCGTAATATTACTTCCAATCAATTCCACATTCTAAAATTTACTTTTTGATCAAATTTTCTCACCTTCGCACCATTCTTCATTTCTAATCAAGGAACAAGAATTAACAAACGACCTGCATAAGGAGTAAATAGATTTGTGAAAATTATTTGTCTTGTATTATTGGAAATATAAGCATCCTCTAACGCGCGAAAAAAATTGTCATATAATCGAGTATACATCACTTTACTAATATTAATATCTATCACGGGACGAAAGACGTACTAACAGAAAAATATACGGTCGATTGTCCGAGAATCTCCTAAACATGCATGTAAGTTGACAAAAAAAAAATTTGCCAAAATGGTCCCTGAGATTTGAAATAAATAGATGCATCATCAATCATTTTTTTCATTCCATGAAAAATTATATTAAATAAGGATCAAAATAACAATAATACCATCAATTTAATTAACAATGGGCCAAATGATTTGACAAAAATACCCTCAATTTTTGTCATTTTAGCCTTATTTAATGGAAATGACCAAAATGATTGATTAGACAAACTTAAAGACTACTTCTATTTATTTCAAATCTCAGGAATCAAAATGAAGAGTTATGTAAATTTCAGAGACTATTTTAACTAAAAAGAAGAGAAAAGAAAACATATTTAATAGAGCAATACATGATTTAACCATGTGATGTCAAAATATCAATCTTGAGACTACGCACAGCAGCCAGCTCAGAGGCCACAAGACAGGTTTTTATGCCCGTGACCATGCAGACCAATCACCGATCGAATGTTAAAAGAAACTTTTCTTTTTCCTAACAGTTCCCCCTTTACAATCCTCTCCCATTTTCAACCCATTCCACCTTCCAACTTCCCACTATTTCCGAACCCTTCCAAACTTTTCCAACTCATCTAAGGCAAAAGACAAACAAACTAATTAATCAGTTTTAACTCAAATAATGTTAGGATTAAAAATGAGAATATTCGAGATAGAGTATAAATTTCTATAATTAAAGATAAGATGAGAGAAAATCGGTTAATATGATTCGGACACGTGAACCGAAGAAATATAAATGTTTCAATTAGAAGATGTGACTATGAGACGAAGGTTCAAGACAAAAACGGTAGATGAAGACCTAAGAATTTTGAAAGAGATTATAAGAAAATATATGGAGTTCTTAGAGCTAACGGAAGATTTGGCACAAAACTGTCTGCAATGGCATTCTAGAAATTTATATAGGCGATCTCACTTAATGAAATAAGACTTAATTGTTGTTGTTTTTGTTGTAATACGTCCAATACTACAATTTAGTGGTTTGTATTAGTATTTTAGTGTGACTTACCTAGATAACCATGATGTATAATATTTATAATAAAATATAATATTTATGTTGAGTTCGATATAATAATAATTAATGCATTGTGTGAGTTAGTCCAAATTCCGTCTCTCATTATAGTAAAATACTTTTGCGTAAACAATATCAATCAACTTCAATATTTGATATCATCAGGCTCAAACTCTAGACATGTGAACCGCCGAAGCCAAACCTCTCCTTCCTAAAATTCCAAATTATTTACTATAAAAACTCGCATCCCACACTTCATTTTTTCTCTCAAAATCTCAAATGGGTTTCAAGCTCCAAGCTCCGCTGTGCCTCTTAGCTCTTCAAGTTCTGGTCTTCTTCTCAGAAGAAGCAGAGTCAGCAGGGCACAGCCATGGCAGCAGCTTGAGAGTCCACAGGAAGCAAGTGAGCCGCTGCAATTTGTTCGAAGGCAATTGGGTTTTTGATGCTTCTTACCCTCTTTATGATTCTGCCACCTGTCCCTTCATAGATCCTGAGTTTGATTGCATCAAGTATGGCAGACCTGATACGCAGTTCCTCAAGTATGCCTGGAAGCCCGACTCCTGTGACTTGCCCAGGTACATATTAACCCTACGTCTAGTCCTGTATCATAAATTCTCCATGCATGGTGTTCGTTTAATACCATTTTCGTCAAATTATCGGTGTGAGACAATCGAGAATTGTTATTAGTACTTCAATACCGTTATACAACACTCCTCCGTACTGAAATAGATAAAGGAGAGAGATGTGCATAACGTTTTTGGAGTGCTAATTCTCTAAACACGTGTTTTTTAATAAATATTAGTAGATTAGCGTTAACAACGTGGCTCAAACAAAAATATTAGTTGTTTACTTATTTTTGAAACAGGTTTGATGGGGTGGATTTTCTGAGGAGGTGGAGAGGAAAGAAGATAATGTTTGTGGGCGACTCACTGAGTCTGAACATGTGGGAATCGTTGTCTTGTATGATACATGCGTCGGTGCCAGATGCCAAGACCACCTTCAGAAATGGCCATTCTGTGAACTTTGAGGTGGAGAGATTTTTTACAAGCACTCTCTCTCTCTCACTCTGTCCCTCTCTCTCCTCTTTCCAATTTCTCTCTCTATCTCTATCTCTGTGCATGTGTCGATCTTTCTCTTCTTCCAACATGTTCTGTTTTTTTCCCCATTTTTTATTGTTTTTGGAAGGTTAGTTCTCCACACTCTGCTGTTTTCCACTGGTTTACTCGTTTTTTTTGGGGATTTGGATGTTATCGGATCCAAATTAGGATCTTCAAATCTTAGTTATTTATTGTACATCGTGCGGTCAGAAATTATTTAACTTTTTTTATTTAAAATTAAACTAAATAACACATGACGAAAACTGACTATACGATGTACAATGAACGATTAAGATGTGAAGATCCCTAGGATTCCCATAATGAGGATCCGAGGAGGATCCTTATCCATTTTTTTTTCTGAACAATACTTGACTACTTAAAGATGAGTAGGAAATCTTACTCAAAACTCTTAGTGTTTTAATCACAGAGTTTTGTGCGTATGATCAAAACCGTTTATACTATGAATCACACTGTAAAGATCATTTCTACAAAAAATAAATTAAAACTAAGGTCGTTTAGTCAAACTATTGTAGAAAATACAAACATTTGTTTTTAAACAGCTTGATGACTAAACGATCTTAGTTTCAATTGATTTTTTGCAGATGCGATCTTTATAAGGTGTTTTATAATATGAATGATTCTAATACTAAACACGAAGTTTTATAAATTGACAACAAACAATTTTGAAAATTTTTGAGTAGAAGTTCATACTCATATTTTGAGTAGTCAAGTATTATTCTTTTTTTCTACCATGTTGAGTTGTTTAATTGTGTAAATATTTAGGATGGCACTTGTAATCATAAGTCAATCTTGCAATCATAAGTCAATCACGTATTGTCGTTGAAAAAGTTAGAACGTATAACAGTTTGTGATCGATATCCCGTGAGTTGTGGGCAGCAAAGCAGATGTGCTGAACAAACTATAGGTGAAACTAATAAAAGATCGGTGTGGGGTTTGGGTAGGGAAGAGAAAAAAAAGTTAAAAACAAACTTTCTCATCTGAACAAACAATAGGTGAAACCAATGAAATATTGTTGTGGGGTTGGGCAGGGAAGAGGAAAAAAGTTACAGGACAAACTTTCTCCATTTTTCTTTTCCCTCTTTATTGTCCTCTGGGTTAGAAACTTATATTTTTCTTGTATTTTTTCCCTTTGGTTTACGACTAGGTAAAGAAAAAGAAAAAGAAATGATTTTCGTACAGTTATTTTCTCTTCACGCACTCTTTTTCTTTCTTTCTAATATTTGAATCAAGCAATTTAAAGGAGAATCAAAGGGAGGAAGTGTAAAGGAAGAAAACAAAAGTTTGTAGATAACTACGTAAATGAAAAAGCATATAGAAAACCATAGAACCTAACTAAAAAATGCGATCAGATAAAACTCTGGGCAAATTTTGTTTGAATTTGATAACTCACTAAATACTTGACATGGTTTCATACCCTTCAATAGGAGGCTTCTCTCACCAAAAAAAAAAAAAAAATATATATATATATATATATATATGAGGACCTCAATTTGCATCATATTATTTGTATTTTTTTTTTCATGTTCTTCTACATCATTATTTATTTTCCACGTAGATCTTTAAAAGCCGTGAGCTTTCCAGGCTGTGATGAGCAACCTACCAACCTGTAAAGGACCGCTTTCATCAATGATCTTTCTGCAATGGGGTTTCAATAAATCAATTTATAATTGTTCCTTGTTTTTTTTTTGTCAGATTATAATTGTCCCTTGTTGAAATACTATGCATTATCAAAATTATTAAAATTTAAGTAAAGCATGCATGTGGGTAGCTTCTTGAAGTAATATGGCTCGTTTGTAAATGTTTTTAAAATGACTGAAAGACGAAAATGTTTTTGGATTCTAAAAGTATTTAAAATGCTTCTTGCAAGAAACACTTTGCTTTTCCAGGATTCACTTGCATCTTTATTAAGGAGTTGTTTCAAAAATATTTTCAATAGAATCGCATTCAACCATTTTTAAAGTCATTCCAAACGAACTCTTAATTAGTTAAATGAATGGTTTTTATAATTGTGTTATTTTGTGCAGGACTATGGAGTGACTTTGTTTATGTTCCGGACACCGTACCTTGTAGATATAGTCAGAGAAGAAGTTGGCCGTGTGCTAAACCTAAACTCCATCAACGCTGGAGATGCATGGAAAGGGATGGACGTCCTGATCTTCAACTCTTGGCACTGGTGGACCCACACCGGCGATTCTCAACCGTACGTTTCAACCCATTACCTTTTTTTCACTCACCCACGCAAGTGACTGTTAATCATTAATGAAAACTGAGTGACTGTGAGTCGTTTATACATAGTGGGAATCAATGAATGGATTCTGAATGACTATTAGTCATTGATGAACTCTAATTTTCCCACAATGCAATAACAACTCACTGAATCCGAGCATGTGGGCAATGCATTGTTGCTGAATGTGAGTTGTTCATGCATTTTGAGCCCTACAATGCATTAACGCCTCACAGACTCACAGGAAATACTCAAGTGAGTTAAGCATCGTCTATGACCATGAGCCGCTTATGCACTATAAGCAAAATGCATCAATGACTCATCACACCCACACGAGTGGGCAATGCATTGTGAATGGATGTGAGCCGTATATACATTGTAAGCAAGCCCCACAATGCATCAACAGCTCACAGCTCCCTACGGATGAGCGACTGAGATTAGCAGAACTTTTGTTTTTCTGAGTATTGCATTTGATGCTTGTCTTGTGCAGATTTGATTATTTTCGGGATGGGACAGAACTGTACAAAGATATGGATCGTTTGACAGCATTTTATAAGGGGCTTTCCACATGGGCTAAATGGGTTGACTCAAATGTTGATACTTCAAGAACCAAAGTCTTCTTCCAGGGCATTTCTCCAACACATTACCAGTAAGTAAAAACTCAGACTTGCAGATATAATTAACAGTGATTATGTGACTTTAATCATAATTAACGACGTCGTTATTGTGTTGAATTACCAGGGGACAAGAATGGAATTCGCCGAAGAAGACTTGCTTAGGAGAACTTGGACCGCTATCGGGATCAACCTACCCAGCAGGGGCACCTCCATCTGCTGCTGTTGTCAATAAGGTGCTGAGCACGATTAAGTGCCCGGTTTACTTGCTTGACATTACAATGCTCTCGCAGTTGAGGAAGGATGCTCATCCCTCGACTTACAGCGGCGATCATTCGGGCAACGACTGCAGCCATTGGTGCCTGCCTGGGTTGCCTGATACCTGGAACCAACTCCTATATGCAGCTCTCATCATGTGAATTGTGCAGGTCAACACTGAGCTACAGTAGCCACCAATTTTAGTTTGGGAAATGATTCCTGCGCTCTCGTTTTCTCCTTCAAGAGGGGGAAAAAGATGGTGCGGAAATCATTTTCCTCTAGTTTCCTTTCTTTCAGATTCACATCGATTGGTAAACCACAATAAGGTGGCAGAATCAGTTGTAAATTGATTGTTTTACTGAACCAGAAGAATGGTTTCGAGTTCATAGATAGACAAAGAACAGATTCAAATCCCAATGAGTGTAGGTGTGGTATAATTGAAGAAATGTACATGTGGAATTTCCAGCGTTGTGCTCAATATAATTTCTTTTAAGCTCTTGAATTTGTGAAGATACTATACTGATACAACAGCAACAGAAACACATTATTTCGGTTTGCAATTCAACCCGAAAGCTAAAGTGATTTCAAGAACGTTTACTATGTTCCAAATGGAGATCAGAGATAAACAAATAAACTAGATGACAAGCAAATATGAACACAAATTTAGGATTTTGTGAAGAAATCGTCGGTAGCATCATATATCTTCAATTCCAATTATTAATAAGCATACAAGACCAAGCATTCGGGGATTCGCTATATAATCATCAGCCACAAAAATGACAGGAAGACAACTCTTGGTACAGAAAAATCAAAGATATGTTGATGGATACTGCTCTTCCTCTCGCAGGCGAAGACACTGATGCACCAGCCATGACTCTCCTAGAAGGGTTCGGTATCAGTTCAAGATAACGAACTTAAGCAAGTCCACTTCAAAAAGACAAATCATTTGATAACAATTCTTATGTTAACTTCAACTATGGGATAAACAAAATACCAGTGCAGGCAAGAAAGCAAAAGTGAACAAACCTTAAAAACACTTTGGTGGGGGATTTGGAGGAAAAAAAGAAGCTAGTAACCAATGTAAACTGCTGCATTCACTATGTAACAGTCGTCAGTCTTATCTCCCATTTCTTCCACCAAAACGCCACTTGAGCATATCAGTCCACCATCCACGACTTCAACTTTCACAATTTCTCCACTGCAATCAAGTTTTAAGCCGGATACAAGGCAAAAGTAATGACAGATTAGAACTTGTGGATTGTGGTTTCAATGTGATTGCATTACACTGTATAAGATAAGATTTGAAAATCTACAGAGTGGATAAACCAAATAAATTGGTTTTCAAGCTCAGCGAAGACTAAAGTCACTTAGTAGTTACTGCTAATTCAATATTTTTTCTTAAGCAGCAATGTACATGCCTTGACTAGACCAAGTCAAGATTACAATCAACGAGCAAATAGTTGGATATATCCCTTAATCTACAGTATGTAAGCTAAGCTCAATTCAAACTGGAAACTGAAGTTGGATAACATAGAGAATCTTTCCTCCATTGTAGGGGAATAATCCCACTAGAAAGATTTCAGATAGATTGAAAAGCTTTCGAACATGGATTAGTACCAGCTACGGTCTTAAAGCAATATGATTATAACCACTAAGAGAATCCGTCACAAACAGGCACAATTGTAAAGACAGGTAATGCTCTTTGCTTACCCATGAAAGCTATCACTCAAACTTCAGAGTGCACAAATTAGTAGAACAACTTGGTTAAGTTGAATTTGATATGTTTCAGGTAATGAAAATTCATTGATTCAGACTCAAAAAGTGCAGATACTCACTAAGGAAAGACTGATTTGACCTTCTCGACATCCAGCGATGGTTGGAGTACACGAGGCACTCCCAGCTTGATCTCTAGCTTCATCTGCTCAAATGTCACACCAGGAATTGACCCTGCAGCAATTGAACTCCATGACTACTAATGAAACAAACTCCATTACAATCCTCCAAATACGACCACAATCATCCACCAAGAGATAGTGTCATCAAGCACATCATCACATAAGGATTCCTACTACAACAAATCCAATTTATCAAAACAGAAAATTAAACAGCAACGCATGTAGTAACTGAAATTCACGGTGGAGTATGCTAACAACTTAGTTTTCTTCTTCCTAATTTTCAGAAAGACATATGATGATACCTCTTCGAAACGCAGGGATTGAATTGGAAGTGATAGCATCTCTGCAAGCCCGCATGGCCGCAGACGTAACGTCCTGTCTGTTACACCAACACAATTTCATCAAGCTTCAGAATCACCAGACCACTCTCTTTAACAAAAAGATCAAATTTTGATACTTCAAGTTTACCAAACCAAAGAAAGCTCCAAATTTACATTTCCAAACTAAAAAACAAGTCGAATTTTTACACTTCAAAATTACCAAATCAGAAAAAGCTCAAATTTTGATACTTGAACGCATAAAATTGTCAAATGGGCAATCATCAATCCAGGCAAAGAGAGAGATGAGAGAGTCAAATGGTCAAAAGCAAGCTGACCCGTGTTGGTCGTAGCCGACGCCCATCTCCACGAACAAGAGCTTCATGGGCGACGCTGATGCGGTGGTCACGCTCTGCTGGGTGGCTTCCATGGCGGCTGATGCGGCTCTGATTTGGCGAGAGAATCGAGGGGTTCGAAGATGGGAGAATTGGGTTGGGATTAGAGTGAGAAGTGGAGGGAAGGAAGCTGGTGATTGGTAGTTTCTGTGAGATGCAAACGCAGTAGATGAAGAAGAAGAGAGTGGCAGATTTAGAAAGAAGCAGGCCGTCATTTTTTCAGCCCAGAAAAAATTGAGTTTTGTATTTGTTGCCCCGACATGATCAGCACCGCCTCTCGACGGGTAAAAGCCGGCCCTTTTTATTTTTTGAGTTTTTTATTTTTTTATTATTTTTTAATTTGTTTTTTATATAATCAGGACGGGTTATCCAACAATGGAAGGATCATAAGCACACTTTTTTTTTAGGGTTTAGAATTCTTTCCCCTTCTATTTTTCATCATTTTCCTTCTCTTCTTTTCACTCTCTCCATTTTGTCTTTCTCTCTCTATAAAAAATTAATATAGAATGTTGACGTGGCTTAACCTTGACCGTTCAAATAAGAGGAGAGGAAATAGCAGGGAAAAAAAAGAGGGAAGATAATCTTACTTCATACCAAATTGACATACTCCGAACTTGATGTTTAGTGGACACCGAACTCGAGACATGTGGACTATTATCTAGTTAGGTGACGAAGCATGACAAGCATGAAGACATAACTAAAGTTGTCAGCTGATAACTGTAATTATAGAGATGAACTTTTATTTAAAAGGAACGAGTCAGAGATGTTGAAATATATGCCTTGACATTAGATGTGATCACTGCTACTGCTACGGCTACTGAGTCCTGAGGGGATGCAAAACATAAAAATCTAAATGAATTTTTATTTCAGAAATGTTCTATTTATCGATATTAAGCATGCCTAGATAAAAGGTTTTCAACTACACATTTTGTAATAACCAGTCAACTTGTCTATAAACCCAAATTTGCATTGTTCACCAAATTGTAGCTGCATGTGTACAATGATCACTCATATATTTCATGCATTTATACCATCCGTTTCTTTAGTCTTTGTGATGTTTTTGTGTTAAAATTGTGGCATTTTACCTTACCTTGTGTTAATGTACAGTTAATTTTGTGTTAACATTGTTTTCATAGAAAATGGGCTGAAAAGAAAATAATAAAGACATGGAGGAGTGGGAGAGCATGTTCTGCTAAGAAAAAGAAAAAAAATATATAAAAGAAATAAGTGGAACATAGGGGTGGATTTTTTTGCCAAATTGCCGTGCCAACCGAATTGCCAACCGTGCCATACCGATTTTGTGCCAATTTTTTTGTACCAATCGGTAATGGTACGGTATTGTACCGTACCGAAATTTCATGGTACGGTATTGGTAATGGATACCATTACCACGGTATTACCATACCATACCGAAAATACAATATAATATATAATTTAGAAATTATATAATAGATAATTATATAACACATATTTATAATATTCCAATAATTTGAAAATAAAACCCTACTTATATTAGCATTGTTGTTGGTGACTTTGATCTCTTGAAATTGGGGAAATCAAACACAAAAGAGTTCATAATTCTTTCACAAATAGCCAAAATATCTTTGTAACCACCACTTCTACTTTTGCTAAGGAAAATGCATTTAGCCTGGGGAGGAGGGTTGTGGACCCTTTAGGGTATCCTTGACTCCTAAAATAATGGAGGCACTAGTGCGTACTAGTGGTTGGCTTAGGGCAGATGAAGTAAACTTCTACAAGGAACCAACGAAATTCAATTTTACAAGGAAATGGAAGAAGATAAAACAAGAAAGATATGCTTTAATTTTTTTAGTAAATTTGTTATTAAATGGTTTTCAACTTTAATTCTTCTTGCTACTAATTAATATGTTTTCTTTGTTTGTAATGTAGGCTTGACACAAACTCAATCTTCTACAAGTTCAATGTCTCCCCCAAAAAGCTTCGACATCTTAAGCTTGAATAACTGATCAATGAATTCTCCTTTTTGAAGTTTACTTCCAATTTTCATTTGGTTTGAAACTTTAATTTATATTTGGATTGTTAACTTCTATTTGTTTTGATTCGTAACTTCTATTTGGATTGTAAGCTTAATTTTCATGATGAATCTTGATGCATCATTTGAATTATTATGTGTGTGAATTGTGAATGATGAATAATAGATGAATTTAATCTATAATGTATGAGATAAAGGTACAAAAAAAAAGTTTTGCCCTTGAATTGGGTTAAAAAAACAAAAACAGATTTTGTTCCAAAACAAAATGGCAATTACCATTGCCATACCATGCCAACCGAACTTTTGGCAATACCGAACTTTGGTATACCGAAAGTTTGGTACGGTAATGGTAATAGATTTTACCAAACCGAAAGTTTGGCATGGTAATTGGTACAAGGGGTTTGGTACGGTAACCGTACCGAACCCACCCCTAGGAACACGGGTGGACCACTAGAAAAATCATGGAGGACATCAGTGGAAAGGATGGCAGAAAGAAAAAGAAAACAAAAGAAGAAAAAGAGAGGAATAAAGAATGAGAGGAATGGAGGACACCAGTGGAAAGCAGAATGCAAGAAATAAAGAAGAAAAAGAAGGAATAAAAAAAGGCTAAAAAAAGGGACGCAGAAAAGAAGCTCGGGCAGAGAGAGGGAAGGCAGAGCAAATAAAAGGAGAAGGGGAGAGACGTGCAGAGAGAGGGGAAGCGAGCGCGCTGAGCGCGCTGAAAACCTCGAGCAAGAGTGACGCGGGGAGGAGCAGCACGGACAGAGAGGAAGAAATTTCTCATTCGGTGTTATTCTTCCTCAACTTATGTTTTATTTTTTTGGTTTAATTTGAGAATTATGTGTAACTAATTTTTAGTAGTTAGGAGCTGTTTTGAAGCCCCGAATATGATTGTAAGTTTGTTGTGATATTTTGTTTGAATGACTTTTATGGAAGGATGAAAATTATTTCACTATTTATCTCATTGATAAATTCTTTATGTGTTTCTGTGGATGCATACATAGTAAGCATATCTAGGATTTTAATGCTATGAATATATGTCTGCCTGCCCTTGTTGAATCAGGACCTACATATGTTCTACAGTAGCACTTGTTAATTGTGGTTAACATGTGAATCGATTTCTAGGATAAGTAAGACAACGCCAGTACTTATGATGCCTTGTGATGTCTCAAACTCTTTTTATTCTTAATGATTTCTACTTGTTAAATCTATGAATACATCATTCTAGATTGCATGATAGGGACTAAGTTAAGTTGAAAACATCATTCTCTTAACATACTACGTAAAAAAGAGTAATAGGTTGTGTTCTAACATTGAGCCAACTTGAGCATCTTCATCCGGAAATAAAAGGGATTTGAATGAAACGTAACATACTTGCATGATTATTTGGTGGTGGATTGCATGTCCCCTAACTCATTTTCTTAACTTGTGAATTAAAATCTATTGGTATTATTTAAAATCGGTTTCTGTACTGTTTTTGTACGATTTAATTTAAATAGAAAATCAACTCCAAAAATCCCAAACATTTGTGTGAACATAGCTCAGTGTGTCTAGTTTATGTGTATAAAATTTCGTTGCATTTGGATAAGTATAAGTTAGTCTAATAATTTTTGTTCGGTGGCTGGTCAGTGGAGACAGCCACCCTGTTTTTGTGACATTTTAAGTATTTGGATAAAACAATCTTCTGCGGGAAAGACCCTTATTTTCATATGCTACAATTGACAAATCTTAGTGTTAATAAGGAAAATTAATAGGATTATTGTGTGCTACTTTGTGGTGCGTTATAAATTGTTATCATACAACCCATCATACCGGACTCAGTTCAACACGAGTAAGATCCGTCTAAAATCGGGCACGTCAGGCCGGGCTAAGTTTTTCTTGACAATCTGGTTGGCCCAAGCCAGTTTGACTAGGTTTGACCTAATTATTTAAACTAAACCGAACTAAACCAAACCGAACCGTAATGAATTAATATGACAAGATCGCAAAGAATTGAAATGAAAAGATGTTGACCCTAAAAATTACAAAGCCTACGTGGCGCGCAGGCCGAGTAATCTAAAAGCTAACTATGTCTTTCGGTGAATGCGGGCGTGCCAACTCGTCGGCCGAGCTCGGCCGAGGAGTAAATTTGTTGATGTTGCGTTGGGTGCGCGGCTGACTTATGCGTCTTGCGATTGCGGCCGAGAAAGGAACACGTCTCGGCCTCTTGGGCTCTCGAACCTGAAGACAAGGTTACTATTCTTACGAAGTTCAATATCAAATTCGGCTTTCAATGTGCCGAATGTAATAACTGTAACACCTCACTTTGCCGAGAAGGCTAATGAGATGACCTCGACCAATAAGGATCTAGAAACCCTTCTCGACCGAGTCTTGGATAGGTAATCAACCGTCCTCGCCGTAGTGCTGTTGATGCCAACGGAAGATGCTGCGAGACCGGCTGATTCTACGGTGACAGAGCTATCTATGCCGACTTAAGATATCACCGGTTGCTTTCACAGTGCTGTTGATGCCAACGGAAGATGTGTCAGCGAAAAGAGAAAATAAAAAATCTCAAAGTTGTTGAGAGGGTTTGCACAGGGCAGTTTTGTGTGTTGAATTGCAGGTCTCTCTTCCGTTGCCATTGCATCTGTATTTATAGGACTGATGTACTTGCTTGGCACTGCCTGACTCTTATTTCAAATTCCCATATCTGACGTGACTTGATCTTTAAAGGATTTGATCTTTGGTGACGTGGCTTCACCACTTGCTTTCCTCCATCCATCTTCACAGAACCAACCCAAGAAATAAGCATTAAAAACCTAGCCTACCTTATCATCACATCACCAAAAAGACCTACGTTCCTAGGCTTCCTTTAAATGAATATTAAATTCATTTTATCTCATAATTTCATCCCATCCATGCATCATGCATGCATCTCAACAAACCATCTTGATCGATTCCGAGCTACGTGCTCAACAACATTTATCCACCATTTATCACCCACTTTTAAATGGATAATAACAATAAAATACTCCGATGCTCTAATCTACCACACGTTTAAATCCCAAGAACCCCAAATTAAATTGAACTGTACTGCTCACTTTCAAGATATAATTTGCACCTTATCTTGTACAAGAAAAAATCAAGATAATTTTTTAAATGATAAATATTATGATAAAAATCATAATATTATCCTTTAACAATAAAAATTATCTCCACTTTTCCATCCGACGGTTGAGAACTATGTTTACTCTACGGCCTCGATTACCCGGACCGATGGTGTAAATTCGGGTCCAAACATTGCCCCCCAGTTTCCTTGAGCTTCGGCCCGGAAGCCGAAGGTTAAGGAAATTAATTGTTCACAGCCAATAAAAAACATGTTGTAGCTCTCGACTGCCGAGGTCAAGAAAATTTTGGAGAGTCGAGAAAAATAGGGGCCGAGGCAAACCACTCCTGGCCGCTCGGCCTGCCTATATATAAACCTGATTGCTTGATGTGATATGTCAGCCGTGGAGTTGGCATATCTATATATATATATATATATATATATATATATATTTCATTCTTGGTAATAGCACCCCGAAGCAAGCTGCCATGCATTTCCATCACATCTTTTCTTTTCTTTCTCTTTTTGTCAACCACTTATGCCGAAAATATCTGCCATCATCAGGTCTAGGGTTTAGGCTTAAAGTTTGTCTTCAATTTGAACCTTTCAAAGCCCCACTTATATAAATATCACAATTAGGCCAAAAGTGATATATATATATATATATACAAGCAGCTTTTCAAATGGCCGAGGCCGAGACCGAAGCTAAGACTCGACCGACCCCTTCTTGTAGAGTAGGCACTCCTCGGCCAACTAATATATATATATTTGAACTGCCTTTTGCCCCCCTTATTTCTTATGCATCGGCTTAAGGAGCCAGATGATTAAGAAAATATTTTTTATTTTTATTTTTCTAAATAGAAATAAAAGTGGCCGAACCATATTCAGGAGGAGGCCAACGATGCTTTATTCCAAGACGAGATCTTGTAATAACAAAATTTTGAAATTGATTTCGCCCTAGGCCGAATAAAGAATTTTCTCCAAATATTTTTGACTTGGTGAAATATTTTCCATTTTCGACCGCCGAATGTGTTGAACAATTATTATGCCCCCCAGGCATAATTTCGGCTTTTAATTCAAATAACTTGCCTGAATGGGATTTCCCCATATCGGCTTTATCGCCGATAATCATATCAATTGGCCTAGTTTCTTGGGCTAGGCCAATATCTCTGCCTTGTTCGTCATTGGAGCATTCCTTTGACGAATTATTTTCCAAGTCAATTTTTGTATCTAGCTCAGGGACTTGAATTTTTTCTTCTAGGCCTACCATACTTTCAGTCTCGACCGAAACAACAAGTGGCCTAGGTTTTTCTTCGGCCGTCTCGACAATTTTCTTAGGCCGAATGTTGATTGTGGCCGGAGTGGAAATTTGCCCCTCGGCCTCTTGCGTTTTAGGAATTCTTCTCAATCTCTCAAGGAGTTGTTTTTGCTTCTTTTATAGGCGATAACACTCATCCCGTGAAGCCTGATCGAGATAGATCATGTGAACTTCGTAGTTTTAGCACTGTGTCCCACTGGGCGTGCCAAAATGTTGACCCTAAAGACTACAAAGCCTACGTGGCGCGCAAGCCGAGTAATCTAAAAGCTAACTACGTCCTTCGGTGAATGCGGGCGTGCCAACTCGTCGGCCGAGCTCGGCCGAGGAGTAAATTTGTTGATGTTGCGTTGGGTGCGCGGCTGACTTCTGCGTCTTGCGATTGCGGCAGAGAAAGGAACACGTCTCGGCCTTTTGGGCTCTCGAACCTGAAGACAAGGTTACTATTCTTACGAAGTTCAATATCAAATTCGGCTTTCAATGTGCCGAATGTAATAACTGTAACACCTCACTTTGCCGAGAAGGCTAATGAGATGACCTCGACCAATAAGGATCTAGAAACCCTTCTCGACCGAGTCTTGGATAGGTAATCAACCGTCCTCGCCGTAGTGCTGTTGATGCCAACGGAAGATGCTGCGAGACCGGCTGATTCTACGGTGACAGAGTTATCTATGCCGACTTAAGATATCACCGGTTGCTTTCACAGTGCTGTTGATGCCAACGGAAGATGTGTCAGCGAAAAGAGAAAATAAAAAATCTCAAAGTTGTTGAGAGGGTTTGCACAGGGCAGTTTTGTGTGTTGAATTGCAGGTCTCTCTTCCGTTGCCATTGCATCTGTATTTATAGGACTGATGTACTTGCTTGGCACTGCCTGACTCTTATTTCAAATTCCCATATCTGACGTGACTTGATCTTTAAAGGATTTGATTTTTGGTGACGTGGCTTCACCACTTGCTTTCCTCCATCCATCTTCACGGAACCAACCCAAGAAATAAGCATTAAAAACCTAGCCTACCTTATCATCACATCACCAAAAAGACCTACGTTCCTAGGCTTCCTTTAAATGAATATTAAATTCATTTTATCTCATAATTTCATCCCATCCATGCATCATGCATGCATCTCAACAAACCATCTTGATCGATTCCGAGCTACGTGCTCAACAACATTTATCCACCATTTATCACCCACTTTTAAATGGATAATAACAATAAAATACTCCGATGCTCTAATCTACCACACGTTTAAATCCCAAGAACCCCAAATTAAATTGAACTGTACTGCTCACTTTCAAGATATAATTTGTACCTTATCTTGTACAAGAAAAAATCAAGATAATTTTTTAAATGATAAATATTATGATAAAAATCATAATATTATCCTTTAACAATAAAAATTATCTCCACTTTTCCATCCGACGGTTGAGAACTATGTTTACTCTACGACCTCGATTACCCGGGCCGATGGTGTAAATTCGGGTCCAAACAAAAGAATAAGTCGATCTTATTTGAGGATGACGAAGTTGTAGCATTACTACCTTGTATTACAAGCTATTATTATACATGTTAGTGAACTTCCGGAACATATTAAACCGATACCCAATCTAGCCGAGAAGGTCATCAGTAATAATAATAATAATATAAATACATAAATGCAATAATAATACCATATAGAAGTTCATCTTTACAACAAAAAACTCTCGGAGCATTTTCTGAAGCTGAGCTTGCTACAGATTTAGCACGGTGTAGACCGGCATACTATTTTCTGCTGCTGCTGGTTCTGGCATTGTACATGGCACGATCTCACCTTATCTCTCAACACCTGAAACGCTCTCATCGTTTCTGCATCGAATCCTCCAGCAAACTGCAGCGAATACTCACAATCACACCGTAAGAATGCGAAATGCAGGAAACAGTAAAAGGATCGATGCTGTTTTTAAGTGTTTTTTCAGTTACCTGATGTACGCGGAAGGCAAATCGAACGCCTTGAACTATCAGCTCTTCTTCTTCGGGACCACCGTCGACTATTTCAAGCTCGGCAGAGACTCTCTTCATGTACTTCATTGCCAATTTTACCGATGCCAACTTGATCTGCGATCATGTACCACCATAGTCAGTATAATACAAAACTAACAAACATTTGCTGGTACTATTAATCACATTTTTTTTTCGGGTCGCAATGCAATCAAACAATAATTCAGTTCCATATGTTTGTATTCTTTTCTGCTAACATAACATTTATGTGGCGTATTCTTGGAAGAGAAATGATTTTCGCACTCACGCTTTCTCCTTCTGTGTATCCGTCTCTATTTCTAGCTTTTTGAATTGAATAAAACCAATGGAGAATCAAGGGACAAAAATTAACAATAGTATGCAAAAGGAGAAAACGAATAAGCAAGAGAAATGCTACAGGGATTCTCCATGGATTATCTCTCACCTCACAGTTTAACGTCAATTTCTGTGCCAATGTTTTATAATGTTAACACGAAAATTAACGTTAGATAGCAGATAATCCACAAAGAGTCCCACTTTAAAGAGAATCCCCCTAGCATTTCTCTCCAATTCTATTCAACGGTGAAATCCAAGCACATTGAGGAGCAGTATCCAGACAAAAGATATTATAATGTTGAAAATGTGGGAGTCTTAATAATTCTATGTTTACTCCTATGAAGTCAACACTTGACTTCATTACTCCTACCAAACACTCCGAAATAAAAAGTGAAGAAGACAAACATATGGTGGGGAGTTCTGTACTCCTACCAAACACTCTGAAATAAAAAGTGAAGAAGACAAACATTTGGTGGGGAGTTCACATGTGCACATGCATGCAGGCATGGGATAGAAAATATTGAAAAATCTAGGTCTTATTTAATTTCAAAATTTTCAGTGTGGAGAGAATACGGTCCGGTACTCCAAATGTCATAACACAATTAATTGAATTTTTTCTTCTTCCAAATACTCAACTACTTGTATTATAACATTTAGTGTATCATATCGTGTACTCGGTACACTAAAAAATGGGTACATCTTGTCACCCCTAAGCCCTGAGCTTAGATTCTTCAGTTAGTCAATTATCTCCAAGATCTACAAGTATGTAAGTCACTAAAGAGTACCACCTATAGAAATCCTTAGCCGATACTAAAAGATGATCTTGTGGGTGATTGAGTGTAGATGAGACTAGAGAGAAACTTCGACGGAGTCGGGATGCTAGTACTGTAACGGTATCTCAAATCAATCATGCATCGTTATGTATTTTAATTTGTTCATGTGATAATGTGTAATTAACTTGGGATATCGCTAAAGTGTCATCCTGATGCATGTAAGTTCTCACAAAATTGGCATACAGTATGAAATATTGGAACAATGAATTACCTGGCTTACAAATTCAGAATCGAGCATCCAATTTGTAGGAATTTGGAAAACTTTGTATCGTTTAGTGGCGGATTCTCTCACCCGCGAGAGATTGTAAACCCCATGCTCCAATCTGTTCAAATCATTCCAACACTTTAAGCACATTACACTAAAATTGCCTATAATTTCCAAGGACAATACTAAAAGATGAAGAAATCTACTTACTTTTCCAGCAAAGCCTGCATCTTCTTGAGGGTTGGACCGCAGGGCTGGCGAGAATGATCAGGGAACGACGAGGCCTCGGATTCAAGCTTCTTGAGATCGCAATACCCGAATGCCGCTTCCCGCAGAGCATCCGCCTTCTGCTCCGGCCAGTCAAAGTGCTTCAGCACAGCTCTTTCATCCACCTAAATAAACAAAATCAATGTCAATACGGTATTCTTAACTACTCTAATGCACGGGAATACGGCAGACATTGCCTTTACAAACTAGTCTAACTCACGTCTGCAATCCCGAGACTCGATTAAGTCAAGTAATAACAGATTTACGAAATGGAAAGTGAAATGTTACCAAGTACGAGAGCTCATCATCCAGCCACTTCACAAAAGGCACCACATCGTTGATGTCTGTAAACGCTGCGTTTTCGATTTCTTTTATCAAAAACCTTATGAAATCTCCCTGCGTTTCTACGTCCGTTTTTATCTGCATATACAAAAAACACATCAATTTCACAAGCGATAAAGATTTGCCCCTAAACATCACAAAAATTACACCTTTTTGGCATTTAAACCAAAGCAATTCGAATTTGCTAATTGTCTTATCTATCAAGCAAACAACAAAATCCAAAGGAAAGGGCAAATAGGAGGGCCACCTATCACTGACACTGCAAAAAGGCCAGTGGCAAAGTCGTAATTTAGATAAAAACACAAGCTACCGGAACTTACAGCAAGCAGGTGAGCTGACCGGTTCTCGATCTCGCCGATCATGTCGCGGGCATTGGCGGTTCCCGTTGCGTCCGAGACTCCGCTGCCGGACTCCCTCCGGGAGTCTCTTCGCATCAGGGAGTGGTAGAACTCCACAACCTCCGGCACTCGCTTCACCTTCGCCGTCGCTGGCCTTGAACCTCTCGGTGGCGGAGGTGGCGGAGGTGGAGCCGCCTTAGACGGAGGTGGTGGCGGTGGGAGTGTGGATTTTGTCTGACTTGGCGGCGGCGGAGGCGGTGGTGGAAATGCATTCCCCTGTTCTGTTGAGGCCTTGTTTTGACCGTTGGATGTGGACGGTCTCGGCGGCGGTTTGGGAACCCTCGGGATGCGAGATCTGATGGTAGCCAGAGCCGACTCGGCTAACTCCTCCGAGTTACACCTCGACAGCCTCGGCCTCTCCGATTCCGTCTCTTCCCTCTTCGACTCGGAGCCGTCGAGCTTCTGATTCTCCGGATTTGTCGGAATGTCGGCGCATTTCACTCCCCTCTTCAGATTTCTGATCAGATTCGACCTTCCGGTGACCTCCATCAGTCCCTGAAATCTCTGCGACGACGAAAGCTCGTCGTTTTCAAAACTAATCACACGATCCGACGCCGTTTTCTTCAGCTCCGAAATTTCAGCCTCCAACAGCTTCAATTTCTCTTCTTTCTCCCTCCTCTCTTCTTCCAACGCTGACGTCACTTCGGCCACCTGATTTCTCAGCCGCTGGTTCTCCGCCGCCAGCTCCTCCACCCGCTTCGACGCTCTGTCAATCTCTTCGTCCTTGCTGATGATCTCGTTCTCCAAGACGGGGAGGATGGCGACCGACTCTCTCAGGAGCTTGTGCTCGAGGAGCTCCGTTCTCAGCCTCGACTCGCGCTCCCGGAGCTCCTCCACCAGGCGGAGAAGCTCCGTCACGTCCGGCGGCTTAGGCTGCACCTGCGCAGACGAGCGCGGGAAGTACGCGCCGAAGGAGCGCGAGAATACCGCCCCCTTCTGCGATGTCTTCGCGGAGCTCAGCGACGGCGACGGCGACTTCGATGGAGTTTCCGGTTTTGGATTCGCAGGTGATTTTTGTAGCCCCATTGCCACCCTCACCTTCCCAGCCACCATTGCAAAACCCACCTCTCTCACTCAACACTCTGGTTTCTCTCCTCTCTCTCTCTCTCTCTAAGAGTGCGGTGGTTTCTCTCTCTAGGATTTGGGGTGTGTGATTAGCCTTGCAAAATCCTGTATACAGTGAAGGGGTTACTTACACGGAGGTCCTTGTCTCTCCCTCCAACTTGAAGTTCGCGACCAAAATTTATATTTTAAATAAAAAAGGAAAAAGGGTAAAAGTAAAAATTAATTAAAAGAGGGAAAGCAGAAGGCGCCGTTAACGAGGAACGGTCTTCTTTTCTCGGATCCAAATTATTTTTGACAAAAGTAAAAAATATTCAAGTTAAAAAAAAGGGAGTCCACGCGCGGGGAGGGATTTGGTAGTGAAATTTTGAAACATCTTATGTGTTTGTGAGGGCGTTTGGGGAAATGGCGCGTGGGATTGGGGTTGGTGTTTCAGTTGGGAGATGGTGAGATGGAAAGGGTGGGAAGATTTTGGAAACTAGAGTAGAAAGGTGCTTCTAACGGTCGGTTTTGTACAGTGTTTCTCGCCATGTTCTCGCGGTATCTCCCTTACTTTTGAGTTTTGTGTCTTGACCGTTTTGTTTCCCGCGAGAAGTCAATGCAGGCATTTGGCGAAAGGACTAATTTATATGTTACCGTGGATACATGTTTTAGCATGGATAGATTTTTCAGTGCGTTGGGAATGTCGTTTTGGTACGTCAAAGTGTAATAATGCTATTAGTTGAAAATTTAAAAAAAAAAAATCAACTAATTACGTTATGAAATTTAGTTCAATGCCCTATCCTTAACATATTGAAAATTTTCTCGTTGGTATAATGTAGCACCACTTTGGTACCTCGGTTTTTTGTAAGTTCTTTGGCAAAATTTCTGCACTTGTGTGATGTTTGAGACTTGATGAGATTGTAATTGAGTTCAAATTCAATTTAAAGGATTTAATTTTTCTAGAGAGAACTTATACGAAAGAATATGTTGTACAATATTTGTCTTTAGATAAGTTACGTTTGTGTAAGTTTATCTTACAATGTTGATCTCAAATTCAGATAAAAAAAAAGAGGGAGTGCGTCAGATAGTCGACGACGAGTACTTTGTTCTTCACGTCAAATCCCTAAGATATGAATCCTAAACAAAATTGTTGTTGTTGTAGTTCAATGCATATAACTCCACCAAACAAAATTTAAGATTTTAGTTCAATACAAAAAATAATCCACCAGCCATCAAATGAATGTATATACAGTTTGACAAAAAGAAGATCACAGATAAAATTTGGAGGTTCATCAAACGAAGGTTTAACTTCGCTAGTCTATGTGCAAGTATATTATTATCAAAGCTACTGTGTAAATTAAACATGAATTCCCAATTATATACAAATCCTTTTATATATACTTTTTATTTTGGTAAATCAAAGGCTCAAAATAAAAACAAAAAAAAAATCAAAATCAAAATCAAAGGCTCAGAATGTTGCATTGCAGTGAGGGAACGTGA
Organism: Malus fusca; assembly: GCA_035220775.1. Classification (NCBI taxonomy): domain Eukaryota; kingdom Viridiplantae; phylum Streptophyta; class Magnoliopsida; order Rosales; family Rosaceae; genus Malus; species Malus fusca. The sequence continues at coordinate 36,906,119 of CM069068.1, forward strand.
GTGGAGTGGGGGAAAACAAATCTGGGGACTCGTTTGTTTTTTTTTTGGCACTTTTAAATTTGCGTGTTGCAACAGTGACTTGAGCTTTGGGGCAAAAAAAATTGACCGCAACTGCATTGGAGCAGACCATATAAGGTAAAGTCACTGTAATTTCTTGCTTAGATTTCAACAGTGATTACGTTTGAGAGAGAGGGCGGCAGGTTTGAGGCTGTTACTGCTGCTGTGAGGTTGACATTAGAAGTTTAGAATGTACATGAAGTTCTCAGTACCCCTCTCAATCTCCTTGCTTAGCCATTTTCGTTCGGAAAATACTAAGGTGACTTAATTTATAGACAGATTTGTAAACTAATGATCGATGTGTTACCAATAAGAATGAGCATGTTTATCAACGTTTAAGTACTAATTCAATCATCAACTTTCATGTCATTTAGTTTACAAAATTTTATTTACAAATTTAATCTCCGTATCATTAGCTTTTTCATTCAATTTACATTGTGAGTGAGACTGATTCATGTTCAGCGTATTAAGGGACTTCAAATATAAATATCTTTGGGAGAATTATTTATATATAAAATTTAGATTGAAATACTCATAATAATGTACATTGTTAAGAAAATAACCGCAATATGAAAATTTAACACAACAAAGTTTATCTAGTTTTTAAGAAATACAACAATAACACCAAAGCCTTATCCAACTAAGTGGGTCGGCTCAGGGGCGGATGCATTGAGGGGCAGGGGGTAGGTTGACCCCCCAAACTTCAGTGAATGTTCAGAGATAACTTGAGTGCTGACCCTCCGAAATTCGGTGAATGTCCATGGATGACTTGGGTGCTGCCCCTTTAAAGGTTGGAGTTGCCCTTCATATATGCCCTTCAACTGCTTGATAAAATGCATTAGAAAGGTGTTGCCCCTTTGCAGTCTAGTCCTAATATTATTTACCTCTGGCTTGTTTGTTGGTTGTGATTACAATTGTAGGCAAAAAAAAAAAAAGAACCAAGTAAAAAACTATCCAAAAATGCAAAGTAAATGAAATGGTGATATCAGAGAATAATAAAGCATCATCATTCTTGGACAAACATATTAATGGGATGCAATGATATCAAACATTGTTAGTGTGTTCAAGATAAGTGTATTTCTTTGTTAAGCATTCAGATGGGAGCAGCCTTGGAACATGTTAGTTACCCATGCAAATGAAACATTAACAGGTGTGCAATATGCCTTTTCAAATGACTTCAGACCTATCAAGACTCGATGAAATGACGATATGCATGTTATTTCTGTTAAAAAAAAATTGTGCGCTACGCTTACAATTCTTACTGACCCCCCTAATATTATTTCCTGGATCCGCTATTGGGTCAGCTGTATGAATAATAGAACGTCACTACACTTATGCCAAGTCTTCCGTTAACTCTAAGTCTCCCATGTCTTTTCTTAGAGACAATGTAGAGAAAAACTTGTCCAAGACAGTCAAATTACGCTTGCAAAACAGAGCCTCTAGTAATTTGGTGGTCGCATCGATCCAACTTCAATAGTCACACTCAAACTTGATCTCTAATCAAACAATTATACCAAAGTTTCTCTGGGCACACCAACAGATTGTTAGATAGGATATCATAGAACAATTTGAATTTACAAAGCTAGTATACCACGAATTAGCAAAAAGTAACTGTGAGGAGCTGTTTTTTTGCAGGAAATCAGATATGAAAACGAAATGAAAGTAATGTAACAAGCAAACCCTAGCCCCAGCAGGAGTAAATACCAACGTGATCGAAAGTGGTCCTCTCCGACTTCATGCATGCATGCATATATATATATATATATATCAACGGTTAATATGCAGCAGTTTCTGCATACTACAGAACGTGTAAGTAATCCCAAGGCCAACGAAGCACGATATGTACATCTTTTTAGGGCTCCATCAGTCCACTAGACAGTCTAAACCTAATAATTAGCCAGGACCATTGCCTGAATGTATTATTTAGTACAACAACAATTTCCATTACGCCACCACTTCTTAATCTTACGAGTTACGTCCAATATTGCTCACCAAGTACATGTCATGTCATTCTCTTATTTAATGAGAAAAAAAAAAGATTTCTCCGCATTCTTGTAACTGTGTTTATTTTTAACTTTTGAATAGAAATTTTTTTTAACAAATGATATTATATACATTAATGGGGTAGGAGAATAAACTAAATCTCACAATGGGCTATCAATAATGTGAGTTCAAATTCGCCTATGACGAGAATCAAACCGTAGACCTCTCACTTACAAGTGAAGATGAATACCACTAGACTGTAGTACTAAGTGACATTGAATTGAAATTAAATAAAAAGAAAATTAGGTAATAACACAAATATAAGCTTACTTTGTAGCTCATTTAATTTTAATAAGTAAGACTCTAGCTAATGTGTGCAGAGACTGGATGCAACTTGGATAGGAATGTCCGTTTCTGACCGATTTCGAGCAGAAATATTTCAAATATTCAGTCCGATTCAAATTTGAAACTGAAATTCCGAAATCCAAAATAATCCAAAATGAATATTATACAGGAATTGGAGTGTATTTAGTATTTCGAATCAAAACCGAAATTCAAAGACTTGAATATCTCTATTACATATATACTTAATTATGTACTTATTTTATTACGAAAAAAATGAACTTAATAACCTTGAATTTGTAAACAGTGTACTCAATAACTCAAATATGTAACTCTTTGTTTCAATTACAACTCTGTTGAATATATTACATAGACAAAATGAGAATTTAAAAACTATAGTACTTTATATTATGAAGTCATACAACCCCATAATTTGAAATTTTGAAATAACCCCATGCCGAAAATACCGAATTCGGCATGAGTTTTTAAAACTTTGATTCCAAAATTGAAAATGATATGCATTTTCGAAACTTTTTGTATTAGAATTTGACACATGTATTTCCGATCCGACCGATAATCATACCTAGTAGAGACGCATCCATCATTTAAGATATAAACTCAGTAAAAGAAATTGGTGCCCATGAGCATTTACATGGCATGCATTGACATGACCTCCATGTGACATTTAATCGGTGTATTATCTGGTACAGTGAAGCAATTATATATAGAAGCACATATATACAGACACACACACTCGGAGTCGTTGGAAAATGACACACATAGTTGCTATATGCTTTGTCTCTGGTTCAATTGAATGCATTGAGCAAGAGTTGGTGGCTGACCACCATCAAATTTTGAGTGCAATGTCAAAAACCAAGTAAATCAAAAGAGAGAGAAACTTCGAATTTTTTAAAACATGAGAAACTTACAACAACTACACCAAGTCTTCTGTAAGAGATGAGATAAAACCCTAATGAAACCCTAAATGCCAAGAAGGAGGAATCACCGATCACGCATTTGTGAAAGAGGGAGGTGATGATTCAGGTGAATATGTACGGGATTATTATCTGATCACTAATTTGTCCAGAGGGGAACAAGTCTCGTGAAGCTGGAGAGGCTGGTCACGGACTCTGACGGGATAGGACTATGGTGGTGGGGCTTTACCATTTCTCAAGGAACATGCATGTATGTCTGTATATATGTTGGAGAATAATATCCCCTATAAGATTTGAGTTTATAGGTATCACCTCCCAAAAAATATGAAAAAAGTTAAAAGGACTACTGTGTTGTCCGAACTTAGTCCGAAGCACATTGCAGTAGGGTGACATGGGGTGTGCAGCAAAACAAGTGACAGCTGAAAGAGAGAATATTACCACCATTTCTATCTTGAAAGAAATTGGTAAAATTGGATTTCAGTGACCTATACTTTGTAGATGGTTTGGAAGTTAGGTTATTTCACTCTTAAAAAATAGAAGACCGGAGAATAACTTGCACAGATATATCGTTATTGTGATGTCCTATGCTAATGATATAGTTTTATGTGGAGAAAACTTACACATGATAGTATTGTTGAATATATCATTCCAGCTCAGCAATAGTTAGTTAGGTTGTTATCAAATTAGTTAGTTAAATAGCTTAGGCTGCAAGCTAGTCATGATGGCTATATAAATTGTATTCTCATAGTTGTAAAGATCAATTGAGTATCAATGTAATCCATTACTTTCTCTCTCTCTCTCTCTCTCTTATTCCCTTTTCTCTCTTCTTCTTCAATACATGCTCTGTCTGCAACTCTTTATTTCTGTTAACATGGTATCATCGCCGGAGGTCTTTTCTTGGTGATCTCTCGTTTTTCCGCTGCAACATTGTGTCGTCGGAGGTGTTCTTTACAGTTTGGGTTTTCTGCAACGTTGCTCTGTTTGTGTGGAACGATTTGCTGTTCTTGGTGCTCGAATCTGGGTATTTCAACAGGGAAAAGATCTGTGCACTTCAGCTGTTTGGTGGGTTGTCTCTGGATGAAGATTTGCTACTTTGGTTGAAGTTTTCTGTTCGAGTTCATGGGTGTTTTTGGAGAAATCAACTCGGTGCACTCCAAGTGTTTGATGAATTGTGTCAGCCAATTGCCGGAGTGTTGAATCTTGAAGTCTTTCTGCTGTATCATCCTTGTTAAAGGCCAATTGCCACAGAAGGTTTGGACGATTCGAAGGGACGATTTTTTTCGCTGGTGGTTACTGGCGAGATCTTTCGCTGATGGTTCTTGGTGCTTTCGTTTCTGGGTGTTGCGTGACGATATTGCAGGGAGTTCAAAGGGACGATATTTGGTAATTTCTTCAGTCAGGTATTTCTTGCGAGATGTTCTCTGGAGTCAAAATTGTACAATGCTATCTGGGTTCTTCTCTGGTTCAAGTTTCATGGTGTTTTCTGCGTATGGTTGAAGTTCTTGCACTCTATGTGTTTGTGTAAATGTCAGTTTCATGTGTATATGATCAATACAAGGCCGAAGCCGTTATTGATAAATTGTTAGAATTGTGAAGTTGTTTGTGATATCCACTTGTTAAAGGCCGATGCCAAAGTGTGATTGAATTGATAGTAGTTCTTGCTTGTTTGAGATTTGTGCACTCGAAAAAGGCCGATTGCCAAGAGTGTGCTGAATGTAATGTGTTTCCTCCACAAGGCCGATAGCCGGAGTGAAAAGTTCTGTATCAGATATTGTGTGTTACTCCTTAAAGGCCGATAGCCGGAGTAACGTTCTTGAAAAGTTTTGTTTGTTGTTATTGTGTGCAACTCCATTAAGGCCGATTGCCGGAGTGCGGTTATTGTTCCCTTTCTTCATTGAAGGCCGATTGCCGAAGAGGGTTGTGGTTCTTGATTTTTGTGATTGTACAGCTTCTTGTTTGATCATTCTCGATTGTGAACCAAGAAGGATTTCATTGTTCTGCATTTCTCAAGCACTCATACAATCTCAAACTGGAAATCCCAGTTGAGATTGAGGGGGGATGTTGAATATATCATTCCAGCTCAGCAATAGTTAGTTAGGTTGTTATCAAATTAGTTAGTTAAATAGCTTAGGCTGCAAGCTAGTCATGATGGCTATATAAATTGTATTCTCATAGTTGTAAAGATCAATTGAGTATCAATGTAATCCATTACTTTCTCTCTCTCTCTCTCTTATTCCCTTTTCTCTCTTCTTCTTCAATACATGCTCTGTCTGCAACTCTTTATTTCTGTTAACAAGTATATCATATTATCATTGACACATAACAATGTACTATGATGATGTATCCGTGCCATAGAATATTTTTTCATGTTCTACAATATGCCTAATGTGAAAAAAAAAAAAACTTACTTTAAGTGATGAGATTAAAAAGCCATAATTATAGACATGAGTTCATTCAAGTTGGCTCGACCAACGTGTTACTTTTCTCACCTAAATTCAACTCCCTTTCCCTGTGATTGGATTAGGATATCGTTCAGATAAAAATAATAAAAACCCATGATTAATTAATCCGTGAATGTTGAGAAAAACATGATCAAAAGGAAAAAAAATGAACCAACTATGGTGCTTGGAATTTCAACCTTGTGTGCATATAAAAGTTCCATTGGGCCAAGTCCATAATTTTGCTCCAAGCCTTAATAATAGTTCACAACTGTTGCCCCGTAGTGCTGATTTCACTATCTTTCTACGGCACTAGTACAAATAACAGTTTGCGTGACTAAACATAATTCATAACCCAAAGTCAAAAAATGTCGCCAGAATATTAGCCCAATGAAAACTTCGTCATGCGTAAACCGTCGCTCAAAGGTCGTGAAGACAAGGTTTGCGCGACGACAATACTGCGTTGTGGAAAGACCTTTGTGCGACGACATACCTACGTTACTCAAAAGTTTTTGCGCGACGCAAGTATTGTCGTCGTTGTGCAAACCTTTTTTTTTTCTTTTTCTTTTTGACAAAATATTTTATTTAATTTTTTATAAATATTTTAATTAAATTATAAACAATAATTAATAAACCAAGAAAAAATATTTAATTATAAAATATATGAAAGTGTACATACAAGCTGTTCGAACATAAAAGAAAAAAAACTACAACAAGTAGTCATCTGGGTTTGATGCATCAGGCTACTGGGTATCGGTTGAGCGAAGTGGTTGGGAGGTCGAAGGTGGAGCAATATTAGGTGCTAGCATCAGGATTTGGAGGCCGGACATCTATAAGGTCCGTAAGATCATGCTCATCTTCTCGTCCTGGGTCGAAGATTGGGCCGCAATCTAGGCTTCCCGAGCATCTCGGGTTGCTTCCTGGGATTCAATATTATCGTCTAGGGTTTTCACTTCCTCCGTCAGGGCGATGACCTGTCTTGTGGTCGGTCTGAAAGAGGAGGCACCCATCTCACACTACAAAACAAACTATCGTTAGCGAGGGTCAAATGTTGTCGAAAAAGGCATTCAACCTCAATAGTAAATAGAAAATTGCACGTATATAGCCCACCTTAAGCAGAATTTGTGTCACATCCTTATAGCTAGTCACGTATTCCTCAGTCAGATTATCAACATAAAATATGAATACAATGAATGAACTCGATCTTTAATTTAAAATATTTACACTAGTGGATACCACAAAATCTTATGTTATACTTAATTAAAGTATAAATAAACTCTAAGTGTTAGTGAATCTATTGTTTTAACGGGATACGCATTCTATGAAACTAGTTTCAACGATCCAACCGTCAAACTTGTTTGTATATACTTCGAGATCGCATATGCCAAAAATTGCAAAAAAACAAACATTCATAGATCAAGTAAAGAGACAAAACTTTTCAATGGTTATAAACGAAAAATCACGATTTAATAGTTATTTTAACTCTGATTGCAATGATTTTTTTTTCTTCAGAAAATTGCAATGGACCAATCACGTCCCGCAAATGCTCTTTACACAATGGAGAATCATAACGTCACGCAAAGGGTGTTTGCGCGACACATTTGTCTGTCGAGCAAAAACTCTTTGCACAACGCAGTTGTTCCGTCGTGCAAACACCCTTTAATTGAAGTATTGGTTGGTACTTCACGCAACATGCATTTCGTTTGTCTCGCAATTTTCTGGCGCCAAACCAAGGCTTTTACCGCTTTTTCCCAACATTGTGCAACGAAGGTACACCTTTGTTGGCTAAACAGTTTTGCTCGACAGAATGCTTTGTCGTGCAAAGTCTCGTTGCGCAAACTGTCCTTGCGTAACGTTTAGTTGTCAACGTTGCGCAAAATGTCCATGTACAACGTAATTTGCTCCATCGCGCAAGTTTTCGTCGCGTAAGTGTGTTTTTGTACTAGTGCGGGGATATTTTGTTTAGTGGGAAGAGTCAAGGCAGGTGGACAGTTGGTTATTTCTTAAGTTCATATCATCCAAAAATGTATGTACAAATGTACAAGATTTGCCTTCTTCAACTTGCCGGCGTCATACTCTTCACAAATACGCATGCTTTCCTTTGAGCAAAAGAAAAAGTCATCATCTGATTTCTTTATGTTTATGTAACCCAATAAAGGATAAGCACTCTTTTGTAACAAAAATAAAATAAAATAAAATAAATAGACGATCTCTTTCTTAATGTTTCTTGTCAAGTAAACCAAAACCTAAATTTATTCAATCCCAGACATTGACGAAAGATGGTTGGAAAATTAGGAAAACCAAAATTTGAACTTAAAAGTTTTCCAACCACCAATCTCTGAAGTGATTCTACTGACTTCCAATCCAAGAATATTAAAATTTTATCAGATTTGGCATATACCTAATGTCTAAGGGATGCAATCACATTGCTTGCAGCAACAGAATAACATATACTTCAAAATTTCCTATTCTTGGCTTGAATTTAATATCACTTTTGTTTGGACTGCTATGAAACCACCACCAATCTCGAGCGAACACCGATCAAACCCTAACATTTCAACTTTTCCATGATTTCAAAACTTATATTTGCAGGCATCAATCACAAATGTTAGCTTTCTTCTAGTCAACCCATGAGTTTTACAGTGTATGTACTAAGTACGAAAAGTCATCAACGTGATGCATTGAACATATATACTTCTTAATGCTTTCTAGATTTTTTTGAGGAGTTTATATAAAGAAGGCAATAAGGCTCATCCTCCCCACAAGGATGCTTGGTGTGAAGAAAAAGATGGATAGCAATCATAGCATAGACAAAAAATGGAAGCACCTAAGCGGCGAAAACAAATGGGACGGGCTATTGGATCCTCTAAACATTGATCTCCGTCGATACATAATCCACTACGGAGAAATGGCTCAAGCTACTTATGATGCCTTCAACTCAGAGAAGACATCAAAGTATGCTGGAAGCAGCAGATATGCCAGAAAAAACTTCTTCTCCAAAGTTGGTTTAGAGAAAGGCAACCCTTTTAAGTATAATGTGACTAAGTTTGTGTACGCAACGTCGCAGATTCAAGTCCCTGAGGCCTTCCTCATTAAGTCTTTGTCAAGGGAGTCTTGGTGCAAGGAATCAAACTGGATGGCGTATATTGCTGTGGCTACAGATGAAGGGAAGGCTGTGTTGGGCAGGAGAGACATTGTGATTGCTTGGAGAGGCACTGTGCAGTCCTTGGAGTGGGTTAATGACTTGCAATTTAATTTGGTTTCTGCGTCAAACATACTTGGTGAGGAAGGTGATCCGAAGGTGCACCAAGGTTGGTACTCCATATATACTTCAGATGATTCACGCTCGCCTTTCAACAAAACCAGTGCCAGACACCAGGTAAGATCACATTCAATTTGAATTAACAGTCTGTAACATAACATGAATGCCAATTTTGGTAAGAGAATATTACACGTAAATGAGATAATTTTTAATGTTATTATGACTACTGGGTTTTATGTATCTAGGTCATTGAAGAAGTTATGAGACTAATAGAGCAATACAAGGATGAGGAAATTAGTATCACCATAACAGGGCATAGTTTGGGTGCAGCAGTTGCCACACTAAGTGCAATTGACATTGTTGCCAATGGACTGAACAGGCCAAAGGACATGCCAAACAAAGCCTGCCCAGTTACAGCCATTGTGTTCGCCAGCCCTCGAGTTGGAAACTCGAACTTTGAGAAGGTCTTCTCTGGCTACAAAGATCTTCGAGCCTTGCGCATTCGTAACGCTTTAGATGTTGTCCCTAACTACCCAATTTTATTGGGGTACTCCGACGTGGGAGAAGAGTTGAAAATCGACACGCAAAAATCCAAGTACCTGAAGAGTCCTGGAGGAGTAGCGAGTTGGCATAACATGGAAGGGTACTTGCATGGAGTTGCAGGAACCCAAGGGAGTAAAGGAGGGTTCAAGTTGGAAGTCAAGCGTGACATAGCACTGGTAAATAAAAGTGCTGATGCTTTGAAGGAGGAGTATCTTATACCGGCGTCGTGGCGTTGTGAGAAGGACAAGTGTATGACTCAACTGGAAGATGGTTCTTGGGTGCTCAAGGACCATGAGGAGGATGATGATCAATTCTGATTACTTTAGATTCTTGATTTCTTGAGTGGATTTATATTTAGAAGATATCAGTTCTGTGTGTGTCTTGGTTGCTCTGTCACATGATATATATGTTGAATTTGGCATTAAATCAACATGCCTAAACTAAAACAAGAATCAAACAAGGATTAGGATATCTTGGACGCAAGATATTTGGATTTGTGTTTCCTAGTTGGTTTGGGATTTGGTTTTAGTATAGGATTTGGTTTCCTATATTCTAGGGACTTTGTGTAAACCTATGACATCTATAAGTATAAATAGATGGATGTGAGATAGAGTTTTGTGTGAAAGTTGTGAGAGACATAAGTTTGTATACTTGAGAACACTTTGTGTTTGTGAGTTCTCTTGTATTTATTGGTAATCAATAAAGCTTCTGTTGTTAGAGAGGTACTCCTATATTGGAGGAACTCTGAAATCGTTGTGTTTTGTTTTACTTGATTGTTTTTTGGTTTAGTTTACAACAATATAAGTGGGGTGTTTATTTGAAATGTTAGTTGTCCTAAAACCTTGGAATATTTGACTTAATTCATTTGTATAAAACTAGACATAAAAATCAAAGATATAGCATAAATTTGTGTTTCGTTTGTGAAATATTAAGGAAGGGTTCGCAACTCAAATGATTAAAAACATTTATTCTACATCTATACATTTGAAATTTAGTGTTCAATTTTCCTTCCCTCAATATAATTTATAACAAAAGAAACGAAAAGTGAAATATCTGCATGCTTCAAGTACCTTATATTAAAAAGATACGGTGTAGGCTTGAAGCTAGCTAGTGGGGAGTGCTAAAATTACTAAACTTGGCAACGATGGAACCCGAGACAATGTTGCGATAGGCTCCTTCTGTTAAGTAAACTCCATCCCAATTTGCATACAAGTATGGATGCTTGCCAGTGGTTGAGCTGGGCTTCCACACGTTGCTGAACTATTGAAATTGTACGATCCTCGCCCTCCAACAGGCCGTTAGAACACTTCTGAACCCTGCATCTGTATTATGTATAATGTCAACACAATCATTTTAATACACTGCTTGCATCTCACTACTTATGTTAATTTATTTAATTGTCGGCCCATAAAAGTGACAACAAAAAATTAAAAGATGAAATTGGAATGGAAATTTCAAAACTTTTAGCATGATCAAATTAGATTGAACAGATAACTCCTTCAAAGTTTACTTCTCTTCAGCATTCGTCTTGGGTAATATAGTTCTTTCCTTTTTTTAAAGAAACAACAGAGGGATTGGAATTCAACGGGGATGTAGCTCAGATGGTAGAGCGCTCGCTTAGCATGCGAGAGGTACGGGGATCGATACCCCGCATCTCCATTTAATTCTTTTTTTTTTTTTTTTTATCTTCTCACCACCAAAACAAGAAAGTATCAAAGCCAACCGTACTTTTTGTGGTAAGCAAACCCGGAAACGAAAATTGGACCACTACGAGAAACATGAGTCTGTGAAAGAAATGGATTTTACAGAATACTGAACTAGTTGTACTCTAGTAGTTAGCTAGATTAATGTCCCTTTGTTTACTGCTACTAACACGAGAAAATAGGCTGTCATTGAATTGTCTTTTGTGTCTACAACGATCATCACAGTAGTGTTAATTGATTCTTATTACAAAGTGAGGAGAAATTTTAGAATCTGACTTTCGGACCATGTGTTCATGCGGACTCTAGACATAAAACCATGTAATAACCCCACCCTGCTCAAACCAACCTATAACTCACCACCTCTGCCACCTACACCCAAGACCATCTCCAAAATGAGGGGTTAACCATTTAAATTGGCGATTTGACGACTCAAAGCGAAAGCATGACATATGGTTGATACTTCTTGACTTTGAGCTTATATTAGGCCAATCGTATTATAGACAAATCAATCAATGTACCATTTGTAATTTGTCTAACGCAATAATTAACCATTGTATAAGTTAGAGGGGCTGGTAAACGGCCATGGATCAATCTTTTTTTTTTTTTTTTTTTTTTTTTTTTTTTTTTTTGGAGAACCTCGGCGGTACGAGGGAAATTTATTGATAAGAAAAAAGAAGATACACCTAGACAGGGGGGGACATAAACCTAACCCCTCATAGAACAAGAGAAAAGAAATACAAAAGAAAAAGGGGGGGACATGCACCTTACCCCTTTCGAGAAAGGAAATGCCGGAAAAAGAGGGGGGGACATAGACCGTACCCCTCTTGGAAAAGAAAATACAAGGAAAAGACTAGGCGGACATAAGCCCAAACCCCTCTATAAACCTTAAAAGGTAATAACCTGCAAAACAAACTGCAAAACAAAAGGGAATCCAAAAATGGTTAGGAAAAGAAAGGAGAAGACACATCAAGAAGAGGAGACAAACCTGTAGGTTGGCATGCCCAAGAAATCTGAGTGCAGAGGAGGGAGGATCTCAATTGGGGGAGTGGAATGCCAGACAAGTGAAGATGATAGAAGCCCTAAGTTGGCTAATTTGTCAGCAACAGCATTCCCTTCTCGAAAAATATGAGAGCAACGAAAAACCATGTTCTGCAAAAGGAGAGTACAATTGTTCCAGCGTGTCTGGAGCGACCAAGGGGGAGAGAAAGATCCAGAAGCAAAACATGATATTACACTCGAAGAGTCGCTTGCAGCATGATATTACAGCATGGAGCTCCGCATAGAAAGAAGTACGATGGCCCAAGCTTAGGGAGAAACCACCAAGAAAATAACCCGCAGAATCTCGAAAAACCCCGCCACATGCCGCAGGACCCGGATTACCTTTAGCAAGGCCATCAGTATTCACTTTGACCCAAGAAGAAGGAGGGGGGTGCCAAAGCACAGGGACAATAGAAGGAGCTTTACAGGGGTTAGGCGAAATTCCAAGAGAGACTAAAAGTTGCCGGTCCAAAGTGCCTCGTACATGGCCAGGGGTGAGAGCTCCAACCTGCCTAATCCAGGCCGAGGTGGAGCGGCAGAGACGTGAGAATGAGGGAGGTTTGCCTTCAAACTTCACTTTATTACGCATCTTCCCAATAGCCATGAGTAAGAAAAACCCTGAAGCTAGCCAGACATTGCGAAGATGTGGAGAGAACCGCTTTGACAAAAAATCAAGCCATAGATCAGAGAGGGAGCCCGTAGGTTGAATAATAGTGCCAAATTGGGTAGCTAGCCAACGCCAAGCACATTGTGCAAAGTCACAGCTAGAAAATAAGTGGTCAATAGATTCAGAATTCTTGTGACATAGTTGGCATATTGGAGCCAGCGGGATGCCTCGGCACTGAAGTTGATCCTCCGTTGGGAGCTTGTTGAATAGAATCTTCCAAACTAAAATAGAGTAACGAGGTGGGATGATCACATGTACTGGACGCATAGAGCCTAGGGGTGTGCGGTAAAATGGCCATGGATAGAGTCTTGTGTTTGATGTTAGAAGAGAATCAACTTCAAAACCCTTGTCTCCCAAAAAATAAATAATTATACGATAAAGGTAATTAAGTAACGACCAATCATGTATAGGGTAGACAAGATAAAAATAGCCACGAGTCAAACTCTCTTTATAACTTCGGAAGATATCTCAAGTTCAAACGTGTCGTTTTTTATTTATCAAAGTACACGATCAAGACGAAGTAACTAATCATGTATAAGCTAAATGGGTTTTGTAAACTGGCCATGGATCAAGCCCTTAGCAATGTAGCGATAAGCAGCTTCTGTTAAGTGAATTCCATCCCAGTTTACATAGGAAGATGGATCTTTACAGGCAGTTGATCCTATGTGTCCACACCTTGCTGAATTATTGAAATTGTATGGTCCTCCTCCTCCACAGCATGCCCTTAGAGTCCCACTTTTGAATCCTGCAAAAATTCAATCAAAAAATTACAATACTTAATACGAATATATAAAAATCGTAATTTTGATTTAATTCAATAAATAATTTCATACTTGTTGATTGATGAATGATTTTTTTTTAAATACATGTAATATATTTTTTTCCCACAACATATATAGATGTAATATATAGAACTTACCATAATGTTGAGGGGCATGGAAAAAGGGCATGGCTGCGCCATAGTAGTCAGCATATATTATGTTTGCATGAGGGTATTTCTGTCTAAGTGTTGCTAGGGCACGTTTGAGCTCACTGTTATGGTATTTGGAGAAAGCATTGAAAGCCTTCAAACACCCATTTCGTTTATCGTAATAAGCTCTGTTAGTGGTTTGAAACAAAGTCAAATACACGGCTGAACATCCAATTGGCAAGTTTCCAGGCACCAACAACTCCACTGCTCCTTCTTCTATCAATGCCTGCCACAAGTCCCCAACTAATTAGGTTAATCATGTGACAAACAATGACTTTTAATGACTAATATATACAACGATATAAGTATGAGACGCTTATCCGTATGTAGGTAAGATGCTAGTACCAAACGTACTGCATGTGTGTGATTATATATTGTTGATGCATGACGTGACGAAATCTTATATACGATGACTTATTGACTATTATTGATATATTATTACTGATGTGACATACACTGGTGGCGTTAGTAATTGCTCCAACAACATATGGTACTGAAGCTTTGAGCTGTTCCATGTTGCCACCGACAAAGAAAGCGTAATTGTAATCGTTTCCACCTATCTCCCCCACCAAAAAGAGAGTCTTCTTGAAGTAGTTGTCACACTCTGAAAAATAAGTAAATAAATAAATGTGAATTAAGTCAGTAATTTAGATTACAGATTGAATTGTTACCTTGTTTGGTGCTGCAAAGTGATGGCTTCAGCTTCTTGAACCAACCAAGCTGAGTGCTCAAAGAGTCATTCGTCCACATAACCGGTCCGATTTTTCTTTGGTAGAAGAATTCTGGGTCAAGTGCAGTGGCTCCAGCAACAGCAAAGTTCACTCCATGCTGAATATCTTGGGTTTTGTTCAGTGCTAGGTAGGGTGGCAAAAGTGGCAACCCAAATGCCTCAACTAAAACAGTATCAAATGATTTATTATCATATGTCTGTGTTGCTTTTGGAGTTGTTATTAGCATGCAGTCCGTTAAAGAGCAAATGTATTCATACCAGTTTTATTGACATAAATTGTGTTTACAGAAAGTAACTGACAAATTAAGGGAGGAGGAGGGAGAGGAGAGAGTTACCAATGAAATCGACGACAAGCCGTCCATCGGAGCAGCGACCGGTTGCGTGTTGAAAAAAGGTCTCTCCATAAGGGAGCTTTCCGATGACGGGAAATGCAAGGGCACCGGAGAGAAGGAAATTTCCGGTGTCGCTGAGGGAGTCGCCGAAGTTGAATATTGCCTGGTAGGGTTGAAGACTTGATGAGACTAGAGTGCTCAAACACAACGTGAGGCATAAAGAGGAGACTACAAGGATATTAATCAACTTCATTTTTTAATGTTTTGCCAATTCGATCGGAGTTTGTTTGTGTTCTTTTTTAATATATACTATTTTTTTTCTAGCTACATGCATGGTTAATGATGCTTTTTAGCAGTTGGAGCTTTAAATCTTATACAAGTATATTCAACTAGATATTTGGCTGAAGTGTGTATGGCATTTATAGCGGCGGTCCTGTGAGTTATGAGCAGGAGCACAAGTGTCCTCATTACGGGTACCACGGACACTAAAACAAAAATGGCTTCAACACCATTGATATTCAAATGTGGTATACTAAGATTACTCTAAGCTGTATAGCATTGAAAAGAATTTAACTTATTTTATTGTTGTTTCCAAAAAAAAAAAAAACAAAAAGTTATTTTATTGTTTGGATTGTCTTGTGAGTTTCTGATTTGCGCCTAGTTTCATTTCCTTGCCTAGCTATTAGGCAATCTCCAACTGAAAGCTGGCCAGAGGGCTCGTTTTAGCCCTCTGGTCCTCCAAGGTATTAATATTTTAATGAACAGTACATGGTCATATTTGCCTCCATCTCCAACTGAAGGCCAAAGGGCCATAGAGCTCATTTTAGCCCTATCACAAAAAACCGTCTTCAACCGAGGGTCATAGGGCCAAACATAATTTATTATTTAAAAACTACAACTTAAATTCAAATTTAAATCCAACGGCTAAGTACTGTAAAAAACTACAACATAATTTATTATTTAAAAACAACAACTTAAATTAAATTCAAATTTTGTAAAATAGAAGTTATAGGAAAAAAATATAATTTAGAAAAAATATAAAACAAATTTTGTAAAATAGAAGTTAAAAGAAAAAAATTGTGTAAAAATAAATAAAATTGTAAAAAAAAAAAAACGGCTAGCTGACGTCAACTAGCAATTGCATTTGAAATTTGGCCTAGAATTCCTGTCGATTATATCCGACAGGAATGCTAGAATTTATGGCCCAGCCTGGGGCTGGCTAGATTGGGCCAACCCTCTAGCCCTTTGGCCATTTTCAGATTCCGTGGGGCCCACAAGCCCTCTGGCCTAGCCCTCGGTTGGAAACGGTTTTCGAACTATTTTCGGCCCTCTAGCCCTCTGGACCCTTCGGTTAGAGATGGCCTTAGAGATTAGGGCTAGTTCTATATTGATATGGTGTTCTGTAACTCGGTTCATAACGAATTAGTCACAATGCTGTCTTTTAATTTGTAGTTGTCATGGTAATATTTCTTTTCAGCTAATAAAATTATTGAAGTGTTTGTAGTTGATTTCTTCAATTTTGGTTTGTTATTCCTCGTTTGTTCTTCACACTCTGATTTTCAAATCATACATCCAACACTAAAGCCTCCATAAACTAAGTTGAACCCTCTATATATCAGAGTTAGTAAAGTTTGTTGGAAATTTTGAGTAGAAGTTTCATTGTCCCACATTTGTCACTACCAAATGGTTTCCTCACTTTATAAGGTTTTGTCCCTTATAGAAAGTGATTGGAGTGATAGACCATAGAGAATAAATTTGGGCTCAACCTTGGAGTTGGGCTTTGCGGTGTACTAATTAATTGATAATTAGTATTGGGATTTGTAATTGGCACTCCAAAAATCTCATTCCACACTCCAAACTTTCTATACTTGGAAAGAAAAATACACTTTTGAGGAATGTAGAATGAGGCTTTTGAAGTGCCAATAACACTTCCCTTAGTATTAATATATAATTAATTATCAAAAGATGAGCCTTGGGAATTGGGGCTCTTGGACTCAGGCTCTAATAATTAATTCTTTAATTAATTTCAAATTTAATTAATTAATTAATTATTTTTTACTAACAGACTCATCTTTTTAGATGAAGTCTGATGAAAGAACACAAAGAGCAAAACACCCATATGAGAAAATTTCTCCCAACAGACGCATTTCATTCTCATACATGTTGCAAACATGCATACATCTACTATATATACATTCATCTGCATGGCATTTAGAACACAGAAAATGAGAATTCTTCTTCTACAATCACAAACATTCTTACTAAGAGAACCACAAAGAAATTCGCCAGAAGTCAAGTTTTCCAGTGCTGGAATTCTGACTTGATTGTTGAATCCTAGTGAGGCAGATGTCCGTAGAACTACAAGCACTGCGTATGGATGAAATTTCTGTTTCAAGGACATTGCGGTACGCAAGCCTCGATCTTTGATTTGTCTGTTTAATATTATTTTGTTTTGTTCATACTCTGTTAAACTATTTGTTCGCATTTATTATTTATTAGCATATATAAATTTATCATTGATTGTTGATATTGATCCACATAAAAAGTACATACGTGTATATATACCATCCAATTTGGGTATATATAGTACAATTTCAAAAATCATGTAAGTTAACGAATTATACCGAACTATAAGAAACTAATAACACTATTTTTTTAAAATAAGTACGTATAATATGCGTATCATACACTAATTTACTAACTAGGGTGTACATCAAATTGGGATGTGGAGTCTCTAATTCAATCTTTGAAACTTATATTTGGTTGACAAAGAATAAAAACGTGTATGTATTTGGGAAATGAAAGTTTATTTTAGTGCTTGGAGGCTTCTTTTTTTTCGTTGTTGTCAATAGACACTTCATTAGCTAGAAAGGGGCTAGAGCTGAAAAAGAAAAAGAAAAGCAAAACAAGCAAGGTTTAATTTGGGATATGATGGCTTCAATTGGAACATGGAGGCTCTAATAAGGAAGAGGTTTCTTTGGATTCACTTTGTATCTTAGCCGTTCATCGTATATCATGCAATCAGTTTTTGTCAGATACTATTTATGTTTAATTTTTAAATAAAAAAGTCAAATGATTTCTGACCGCACGATACACGATAAATGACTAAGATGTGAGAATCTCTAAGGTATCATTTGGTACGTGGGATGGGATGGAACGTCATCGTCCCACGTTTGGTGCAGTAAAGACAGTGGGATGCGTTGTCCCACACAACGAATTTTGGTTAAATTTCCGTTCCACCTCCCCCTTGGAACGACTCATTCCACCCCGTGGAACACAAAATTATAAAATTTTAAGACAAAAATGCCCCTTATCTTTTTCAATATTTACAACATCTAAATCATAAAACAACCCTAAAATTATATCATCTTCTTTCCATCTTCTCTACTGCTGCCTTTTTTTCCCCTTGGTCTCTCGCAACCTTCCTCCTCATCCTCTCCCGTAGCCTCTCTTCTCTCTTCCCCACGGAGTGGAACTCAAAGCTTTGCATCTCCAGGTTCCAGGTTTAATCTTGCTCTCTGTAGATCTTTGATTTTGCTTTTTTGTTTGGGTTTTACTTTTTCGTTTTCTTGATTTTTCTATGGAAAATACGATGATTCTGAGAAAATAAGTTAGTTTTCTTGGTTTCACTGGTTTAACTTGTGCTTGGGAATTGTATTTGATAAGTGGTCTGCTTGTGGTTTGATTTTCAGTTTTCCTTTTTTTTGGAGGAGGGGGGGGGGGGGTCAGATTCCTGTGTAGTGTCAGTTGGATGGTTATATAGTAACTAATTCTCAGCATTGCTGAATTGGGTGTAGAGTGCAAGGACCTTCGGGAACTTCTTTTAGTATGTTAAATCTAGGTTCTGTATTTTTGTAAGATTTTGCAGAATTGTATTTTAGTAGGATTTCTTGACATTTTCGTATCCATATTCCATGTTAATTGTGACACCCTGGGCATTTGTGTGCTTCTTTGCATATTTGGAAATTCATGATACAAATCTTGTGGTAATAAATCTCTATCGACCTTTTCCATGGAGCGTTGTTTTTTAACATAATTATGGAGCAATTAAGGAGGGCTTTAAAGAATTTTTGTTTGTAGTTTTAATTTCTGCTGGTGTTCTTAAGAGGTATATTTAACATTTGGAATAGATGTTTGAGATAATACATTACGCTTCCAAGTTGGAACACAAAAGAAATACTGCTTTCTGAAGAACATTTTTGTAGTAGTATACTATAATTAGTTAATTATTTTTTATCCTCTCATTACGAATATTAAATGTATTTTTTTTCAAAAAGTACTTCATGTATCTTTTCCTTGTTGGAATTAAGTCTTTAACAAGTATGATTTCTCCTGGTTTAAATACAGGTTCAGTTTTTATGTTATGAAAAGAAGTGCGGATAAATATGTATACATTAATCCTGATGTGGAAAGTTAAATTAGATTGTTTCTCATACATTGAGATGATATGTAAAATGATCTAAATTGTATTGTTTTAGGATAATGCATTTTATAGCAGATGCATTAATTTGTCCTTTTCATATTAGTGACATTTCTACTCAAACTGTAATTGAAAGATTAAAAGCCATGGACTTTAGTTTATGTAAAATATATAAAAAATCTGGATCTGAAAAATTCTTTTGAAATTGTAGTCATTGTCCTCCTGCTTGATACCAGGAAGTTTGTCATGAAATCTTAGTTTTGTCCCCTAAATGGAAAAGCATTTTATCTAGTACTACGATGTCCATCCTTGAAGCTTCAGAGGCAAGACTAATTTTCTAATCTTCTTTTTCTAAGATTTTGATAGACAATTCTTTCTTCAGAGCATTTCACTGGTAACTGTACATATTTTCTATGCTCGATGAACTGGTAGATGATGAAGTTTCTAGTGAATCATATTGTTCTAATGATGAATTTAGTGTTCGACTCTATTTCACATATGTAACCTCCATTGTCCCTCTTTGTCTCACTCTTTTATTAATTTTGTGAGACCTCCGAAATGCCTCCGACTTCACCTACCCCATCTCCTTATGTTGCTACATCTAGTGCATCTCAACCTATTAGGAAGAGGAAGAGGAATAGGAATGATGTTGATGCAAATATTGTAGCTGTTATCAGTGAAAGTTGGGATAAAGCAGTTACTGAAATGAAGAAGTTAGGTGAAAGTTTTACTTTCTAAGAAGCGAAAGCCAGGTTACCTTCTGAGCTTCAGGCCATTGGTCTCTCATACGATCAGATGCTAAGAATTTCAATGAAGTTAGTGAAAGATACCGATCTGATACGTATTTGGTGTACTTGGATGACTCACACAAGTCAAATTTAGCATTCGGGGGGTTTAGTATGATGAACTATATCAACGTTTAGTGCTTTCATTATTGCTTTAGCAAGACATTATCTTTTTTTTTTTTAAATCAGGACAAATGTTTAATTTTGGATATTTCATGTTTAAGTTCTGGATATATATTTCATTTTCTTTGGTTAAGTTCTAAATGTTTAAACCTAAAACGTTTACAACAAGCATGATCATTAAACTTGTATATTTTTCAACATTACATGACAACCATGACCATAGACATCCAATCCTCTCACAGCTCAACTTATACTATACAAATTGTTTGAATGTTATATAATATATATATATATATATATATATATATAATCTTACTCATACTTATTGTTTTGATTAAGAATGAGGACCAATGCATGCTTATGCTTTTCCTACGTTATCAGGGAAATATCAGGGCAGCTACAAAGAAGCGCTAGAAATGGCTGCAGAGAAGAAAAGATGCACCCTTGCTATTTCATATTTTCAATTTTCTCGACTTACACACGGTACGAATATATGAACACAGGAAAGTCCATATCTGCCAGTAGTGTTAGTGTAAAAAATATATCATAGATAAGCATATATGTGTTCAAATATGAACAAGTTCCAAAAAAAAATTTGTCTCATCCCGTCCCATGCAGAAACATTGTACAAACAACAGACGGAACATGAGTAAGTTAATCATTTAATCTTTTGGTTTTGTGCCGTCATGCGCTTACCAAACGCAGAACGGAACAATTGTCCATTTCCATCCTGCGCGTACCAAACATAACACAGAACCTCCGTCCCGTCTATGTACCAAACGGTACCTAGGATCCCCACAATTTGGATCCGGATGGGATCCAAATCCCTCTAATAATTCACCCGATCAAATTAATGAAAGAGCAATGCTAAGTAGACTAAATTTATAAATTAAATTATGTGATACTAATAAGAAATAAGCACGTTAATAACACTTAACTAATATTAACTCAATCATCAACTCTCATGTCTTTACAACATTAGTCTACAAATTTAGTCTCCCTAACATTAGCATTACCCTTAATGAATGGTTTTTTTTACATGATACAAGTGACATGTGTGGAGGGGGATTTGATGATAACATTACCACCGTTGCAAAGCTAAACGCGCTTAATTACTTGAAGTATAAGCCCCTTAACCCAAAATAACTGAAAATTTGTTATTAGCCCTTGAAACTATATTTTTCCTCTACTAAAACCCATCTCTTTTTGTTTTTTTTTTTTTTGAATAAAGGCCATTGACTAGCCTCCAACTAAACAAATTCTTTAATTAAGTTTGACTTTTTAAATTGTGTATTTTTCGAATGCCTAAACTACCCCTATTAATACTTGGATGGGGTTTTTGGATAAGTTACTTGTTTTATCCATTTAATTAATTTTATATATTTTACAAAATAATTCATGCCATTCATTGTATATTCAATGTATTGACTTTCAAATTGTTATAACGTGCCAATTGAAAAATAATAATACTAATTTCATAATTTTGTGCATTAAATATATAAGTTAATTTACCTACCAACACAAGAATAAACCCAAAATAGCTTCGGCTAATACTCCAATCCCTAATACACAAAACAAAAGCGATATGTTCCGTGCAATTTTTACCTACAAAATAGTCTAATTTACCTATTCTATCAAACCAAAATTTAAAGGGTCTAATTTACTTCCAAAATGGTCTAATTTACCTACTTGATTTAATTGCCTACAAGCACAAACCCACAACATTCGAACATTATCTAATATCACTATTTTTTTTTGGATTAGGTAAATTAATTTAAATGTAGGTAAATTAGTATAATATTTTATAAGTAGGTAAATTAATTTAAATGGTAAATTATTATAATATTTGTATGTAGGTAATTACATGATTCAAAATGCAGGTAAATTAGTATAATATTTTATAAGTAGGTAAATTAATTTGTATGCAGGTAATTACATGATTCAAACAATATTATTTTTTCCATACAAGATATGTCTTTTCTTTTTTAATTTGGTAAATTAATTTATATATGTTGCTAATATTTATGATACAAGAAAGGTAAAATATCCATATGGATTTAATTGCTCATCATAATTAGGATTTTGTGGCATAAGTTGTAAATGTATTGTAATAGTTGGTCATATATTTGTCTACATGGTAGACTATTTGAAATTTGGGTTGTATTTGAATGTTTAAAATTAGGTGGGTTTTTATTTAAAAAATAAGAGTTTCAAGGGCCTATATCTAAACAACCCTTAAAATAATTATTGATGAGATGTAAGTCTACCAAGTGACATCACCAAATATCACAAGATAATTTCTTGTGTGATATGATATGAATGGCAAAATAAATCTGTAGGCCAAATCACTGTTGTGAAACACTGGAGGTACTAATGTGGGGAATGGTGTAAATTCCATTTAATAAGGCCTTGGCTATCCACTGGTTTGCTGCTTCAGTAGTGTGCCGACCGTCCCAGTTGATAGACTTTGCAGGGTTTGCACAAGCACGTGATCCTGGAAGACCACATAGTGCTGATAAGTTGAAATTGTACGTCCCTCCTCCTCCACAGCATGCTCTGGAAGTATTCTCTGTAAATCCTGCAATGAGATGAATCCGATGATTTGATCACCGAGAGGATCAACATTTGAAACACTTCAAATAATCATGTATCTTAACAATAATTGTAAAATACTTAAAAATATTTAAGACCGTTTGATAATCATGCATTACTTTTCATTTTTCAATTTTTTTTAATATTAAAAAAACTGTAGCAAACGAGTGCTAGAGAGTTGCAGTACCAAATTGTTCTGGAGACTGATACAATTGTAGCTCAGCATTGTAAAGATCTCCATAAATGATGTTGACATGAGGATGAAGGCTTCGAATCTGACTTAGCTTTGTCTTAAGTAGCTCATTGTGATACTCAGAAAACTTGTTTAACCAGGTAAGACAGCCAGTTAAAGGGTCATATTCACTATCATCTGAACCCTCATATAAGGTAAGATAAGAAGGAATGCAACCAATTGGAGCGTTGCCTGGTACCAAAAGTGTCGATGCCCCATGCTGAATCAACTCCTGCAGAAATAAAAATGTAAAACAACCAAAAGCCTACGTTTCTTAAAAAAAAAAATTCCTAGAGTTCCAGTGAAACAAAAATATTTCGGGCATTTAAACCTTTAAATTTTGATTTTTGTGTTTAAAAAAAAAATGTGCTATTGAAAATCCCACATTTCATAGCCAATATTGTAAGAAGGATGCATAACTAAAAGCAGATATATATGATATTCCAACTCGTACATTGATGGCTGAAGCCATTGCTTCTATCACGAACGGAACATATGTTTCAACAATTTCCAAACTCTCTCCTGCAAAAAACGGACAGTTGTAATCGTTGCCTGCAATCGGTCCCATAACAATAAGAGAACTTGAAAGGAGATTCCTGCAGTCTGTAAATTAAAGGTAAAAAACATAAGTACATCATATCCAAGATGAAACCTTCAGATTCAGGTCACCAAGTTCAATTATTGAAGTTCTTTACCGAAAAGAACAGGAAAAAAAAAGTTGACATTGCAGTTGTTTATCATAAAAGAAAATAAAAGAAAAGTTCGTTTATAGAAGTTGTTACTTCTGTGGCATTGGAAATTGTGGACATGGATCCTCTCCGGATCCAATTGTCCTAATCTTAGGGATCCATCAATCCGGACCGTTGAAATTTGATCCAACGGTTAAAGTTATTATATCTTTTACAGTGAGCTCCTGTTTGTAGCCGTTGGATCAAATTTCAACGGTCGGAATTGATGGATCCCTAAAATTAGGACAATTGGATCGGAAGAGGATTCATGTCCGGAAATTGTAGTCAATCACAAAAGCAATGGGGACCAGAAACGCTTTCAAAAGTAAAAACAAAAGAAATGAAATGGAATTTAGATGGAGGGGAATGAATGATAGCCAGCTTCTTATTTGCACAATTGCACTTTAATGGTTGAGTCCCCGCTAACTGTTTAATGAAACGGAAAATGATAAATACACATCGTTTTTAATTTTTTTTTATACATTCATACTTAATCATGTTCATATTTTGTTTAATTTATTTAATTCGATGGATAAAAAAAAAATTGTGCGAGAAACTAAAACTTAGAGATATGGTAAATGGGGACTATCAATATTATCAGACGTTACTATCAATATTCCATCAATATCAATGTACCACATATATATGTTGCTTTCAAAATTAATACCGGTGCATTATGTAATAAAAATTAGCCTAAGTCCACACACTTTGTGTGCAAGAGCAATTTGTTTACTTTTTTTTTATGATATTTTTATTGAATTGGGAATAGAGGAAAAAAATCATCTTTTTACCATCCTTTAGTTAAGACAGAGAGTTTTGTTAATAGATAATATAGATAAAAAGTTATAATCAAAGTTCTATAACAAAAAAAAAAGATCCTTTAGTGTACATATTAGGGAAATGAGGCACCTAAATCTACATGATTAAAAAAGTATATATTTAGACTCATTTATAGAAACATATTTAGACACAGAATATAAGTGTACCTTACTATTTTGTGTGGACGAGTATATAAACAACATAACCCAAAAGAAAAGTCTTGGCAATTGACCTGAAGATGTATTGCATAAAGGTGATAGCATTCCCTTGAACCAGTCCACTTGAATTCTTAGAGAGAAGTTTGTAAATATATCATAACGTCCCATTGGGTCAAGAAAGTCAGTGTCAAGTGCAGTGGCTCCAACAACTGCAAAATTCACACCCTCGTCAAGGTTGCGCACTGTTTCATTGACGTTCAGGATTTCAAGATAAGGTCGTACTAGTGGAAGCCCCATAGCTTCAGCTGCAAAAGGTAAAGCCAAAGAGAATCTGAGAAAGAAAAAAAGCAGATGTGTTTTTCTTATGGTAAGATAGATAAGTGGATGCACTGCACATACCAATGAGGTCTACGATTAAACGACCGTCGCAGCAGCGCCCGGTGGGGTGATGAAAGTAGGTCTCCCCATTTGGAGGGAAGAGGAAGTGGTACGGACCCTTATGGTGGTCAAGGGCATAGATGTATTCGTTGCCAGTATCAGCAAGTGAATCCCCAAACCCAATGATAGATGTGTAGCCACAATTCGCGTACGGGATGATCACAACTGTTAGGAGAAGGAGGACGTGCATGGTCAAACTTGCCCGATAATACCAAGCCATGTCTCTCTCTCTCACTCTCACTTACTCACACGCAGCTTGACTTATATATAGATATAGATATATAGAAGATCTTTAAGGGAATGAATATTTTTTTTAATTAATTGGGATTAGTTGTGGGACCCATACCACATTGAACTTCAGGTACCGTTTGGTACGTGGGACGGGACAGGACAGAACGGGATGAGCCGTTCCGTTCCGTCCCACATTTGGTGCGCCTAAAAACTGTGGAACGGATTGTCCCATGAGACGAAATTTGGCTGATTTTTTGTTCCACCTCTTCCCCTTGGAACGACCTGTTCCACATATGTGGAACACAAATTTATAACATTTTATGACAAAATTTCTCCTTATCTTTTTCAATATTTACATCATCTGTTCCGTCCTGAATAGTTCGGTCCCATCCCATCCTGTTCCGTCCCGTCCCGTCCCGTCTCATCCTGTTCTGTCCCGTCTGCGTACCAAACGGTACCTTAATGATCCAAATCATCTATTTTTCAAATTACATCTCATAGATTATCCTTATAAAATATTAGTCAAATCAGAAATATTTGAAACATCTAATTGACTTAAAAAAAAATTGACAAAAAATTTGTTGTATAAGAAACAATTAAATTTCATCATGATAATTAAGTAGACAAATGATTTTGGATTGAATTTAATTTTTGTAAGAATAATCTATGAATCGAGACTTACAAAATAATGGTTCGAATCGTGAAATTTCGATGTAAAGCATATCCCACAACTAATCTCTATTTAAAAAAAAATGATTAAGGCATGCAATCAGTGCTGCTACCACGTGTAACACGAATATACTGTCACCATGTTTAACTTCAGAAACGAACAAGTCTCTAAAAACTGCAGCTTGCAACTGTAGGTCTACGTGAGGAGGCAGCTGCAGCATGCCTTCCAACCACAAGTCTACGAGAGTAATGCTATATGTTGATACCCCTTTATTTGCTTATTGAGCCTTCAAACTACATGTCTGTGTGAGGAAGTCTATATAGTGATACCCCTTTATTTGCTTATTGACCACACGTTTCAACAGTTCGGGAACTACCACCTCGAAAAGTGGTTTAGGGTTTAGCGTCGCTAGCTACCAATGAAGTCTATGACTACGGAGCAGCGTCCGGTCGGGTGGTGAAAGTAGGTCTCTCCATAAGGAGGGAAGAAAATGTTGAAAGATTTGTTAGGAGAGCTGTTGTAGAAGTTGCCTGTATCGGAAACTGAATCGCCGAAGCTGATGATTGAGCTGTAGCAACCTAGAGCATGAGGGATGAATGTGACCACTGACATCACGAGGAGGAGCAGGAGCTATTCATTGACGAATTACTTTTTTTTGAGTAAATTGTAGCTATGGTCTATTAACTTTAACTCAATTGGAACAATGGTCCCTCAACTAAAAATTCATTACCATTGGTCCCTCAACTCATCAAAACGTGCAGCTATGGTCCCTCAACTAAAAATTCATTACCATTGGTCCCTCAACTTTAATTCAACTGGAGAAATGATCATGTAACTTTAACCCAATTGTAGCAATGATCATTCAAACATAACTCGTTTTGACAAAATTTTTGACGTAGTTGAAAAAAATGACCATGATTACACACTTTGATGAGTTGAGGGACCTTAATTGTATAAATGGTTATTCCAACATAACTTATTTTGACAAAATTTTGACGAAATTGATGAAAATGACTATAGCTGCACATTTTGATAAGTTGAGGGACCAATGATAATGGATTTTTAGTTAAGATGCCATTACTCCAATTTAATTAAAGTTGAATGACCATTTCTACAATTTACTCTACTTTTTTTCCCTCCCTCCCTCAAGTTGCTTCTTAAGCTAAATTGTAATAGTCAAACTGTCAAATATGTAAAGTTTGCCAAAAAAAAAAAAAAAAAACTGTCAAATTTGTAATAGTTTATGAAATATTCATTGACGAATTACTTTTTGGATTGTTAGGTACACTCATGTACTTTTTGGATTGTTAAGTACACTCATGAGTTGAACCTACCTACAAGCATGGTGTCTCCACAATTTGGGGAAGAAATAATAAAAAGAAGTGTGATATTCACGTCACTTTTTACTTCTTACCTACTTCTTATTAATTTTTGTCATTTAATTTTTTTTAATTCATTTGATCTGACGGTTAGAAATTAAAAAAATATGTAAAAAATAAAAAGGAATATATGAATAACACATCCCATAATAAAACTCCGAAATTTTTTGCCAGTTGTGTTGACATTGATAGCTAGAATGAGTATAACCACAGGTTTAGAGGTGACAATGACATATTACAATTGTGAAACACAAGGAACTAATTGTTGAAATATAAACACAACAGGATAGATTTTTCAATGTGACAGATACACATAGTGAGATATGTGTGTTAAAAAGTTAATAACTTAAAAAATAAAAAAATTCGTAATTTCTATAAAAACATATAGTGTACCATCTGTATTTCCATCACAAAGAAAAAATTTTCACATACGAGGTACTAATTGTTAAAATATAAATGTTAAAGTTGTTATTTTAATTTTTTTAATATAAATAATATTGTTTATTAAAAAAATTATTATTTTAATATTATAAATACCAAGACAAATGCTTGGTGTATAAGAGGCCACATTTGCCAGCTTTAGTTGGAAGATAGAGTTAAATCTCCTCCAAGTAAAAGAGGTGTGTGAAAGTAGAGTGGTTGAAAATATCTTCAACCAAGGGCTTTCTTATTATATAAACTAGCATGAAGTACGTAAATAATCGTCTATCTTCTTCCACGTTCTCCTCAAGCGCAATCGTTTCGGTTCATTCAAACTATCCAAAAAACATCATGATTTCACCTATTTGTATAAAAAAATGATGGTGAGACAATTTCTCTTAATAAGTGCATATTTTTATCTTATGTAAATATTTTGATACAAAATTACTATTTTACCCTCCTTATGTAAATGTTGTGTATAAAAAATGAGGGTAAAATATAAAAAATTGGAATATGATTGACATTTTGTCAAAAATACAAAATTAAAGCCCTCTTCTCTGAGTAGAATAGAAGATGAGAGAGAGACTGCAGAAATATAAAAGAGTGCAACAAGAGCTTGTCTGTGGAGTTGAAAATAAGCCCGACTCTGAACATAGAACCGGCAAAGAGTGCAGCAAGAGCTTGTCTGTAGAGTTGAAAATAAGCCTGACTCTAAACATAGAACCGGCTTCTGAGATACAAAAAACACCAACAATCATAAAATGAATGGAAAGTTTGTATTTTTTTTCTTCTTCCCTTCCTTGTCAAAGTTTCAACACTACTGCGAGGAATGACGTATTTTCCTTTTAATAACACATTGGCTAGCCGTGCTTCAGTAAAGTGGATGCCATCTCAATTGATAAACTCTGCAGGGTTTTCAAAACGCTTGCCTGTGGAGTACCGCATTGTCCCGATCGATGAGTTGTAATTGTATGCCCCTCCTCCTCCACAGCACGCTTTCGGAGTTCCCCCGATAAATCCTGCAATCAAAACGAATCCAAATTTGCTTATATCGTAAACAGGGTCGGCCCGCTTCAGCATATGGAAGCTATATATAGGCATGGTTAACCCTTCAAATATATGCCTAATCTTCTGGGTAGAAATAGGATTACACCAAAATCCCACAAGCTATTCAGAAGGCAGCTATCTGTGAGTAGGGACTAAAATATATGCACATGAAGGTTCAGTTTGTGAGTTTTTAATTACCAATTCGATTAGAATCTTGAATCTTCATCTTTTAAAGAAAAATATGCAAAATACTTGGATGGAAATATTGAGGAGTTGAGTACCAAATTGTTTTGGAGAATGATGTAAGTGCATCGTAGCATTGTAATAATCTGCATAAATGATGTTGGCATGAGGATGAAGGCTTCAGATCCAACTTAGTTCTGTCTGAAGCTGCTCATTGTGATACTCCACAAACTTGTTTAGACAAACGTGTTATAGACAAATAAATCAAATGTTGACAATGTAGCAATTGTAATTGTCTAAATAGTTGACCATTGTATAAGCTAGTGGGGTGTCGTAAACGGCCATGGATCAAGCTTATTTTACTTTGTTCGTATGAATATTTTAATGTTAAAAGAGATTTCAAGTTTGAATCTCGCATCAATTTTTCGTTCATTAAAACAATAATGATCATATGATAAAAATGATGTAAATAATCGTATAAGCATGGTGAAGTGCGCACATGCACTGAACGAATAAAGCCTATAGGTGTGCGGTAAAATGGCCATGGATATGATCTTGTTTTTTTGTTAGAAGGAGATCAAGTTCAAAACCATTGTCTCCCGTTCCATTAATAAAAAATAAATAATAATAACCGATAAAGGCGAAGCTACGACTAATCGTGTATAGGCTTGAGAAGACTAGGGCTGGAAAAAAATACCGAAAATCCCGAACCATACCGAAACCATACCGAAATCAAACCGAAAAAATACCAAACCAAATATACCAAAAATTTTAGTACCAAAACCGAACCGATCCCGAATTGTTCGGTATGGGATTCGGTCTTACAATTTGAAATGTTCGGTATTCCCGATCCCGAATCGAATTTTATTAATATTATATTAGGTATATTATATATATGTGTGTGTGTGTGCATGTGTCTGTGTGCGTCTGTGTGTGTGTGTTGGAATGTGTGTGTGTGTGTGTATATGTATATGCGTCAGTGTGTGTGCGTGTGTATATATGTATATGTGTCGGTGTGTGTGTGTGTGTGTATATGTATATATGTATATGTGTCAGTGTGTGTGTGTATATATGTATATGTGTCAGTGTGTGTGTGGTGTGGTGCTGACAAACGTTGCATCAAGCACATGGGAAGGGATGGGTCACGCAAGGCAAGGGTGCTTGCTTTCTTCTCTTCCCTATTTTCTGTCTCATCAGTCATCTCTCTTCTTGATTATCTCCCAGACTCCCTCTCTCTACAACCCATAACCTAACCCTTCATCTCTCTCTTATTTTCTGTCTCGTCTCTCTCTACAACTCATAACCTACCTAATCCTTTATCCCTTTTATTTTTTCTGTCTCATCTCTCTCGTATTCTCTCTCTCTCTCTCTCTCTCTCTCTCTCTCTCTCTCTCTAAAACCCAGAAACCACCTAACCTTTCCTTCCACCCAATCCAAAACCAAGCCAAACATCCCTACTCACTCTCTCTCATTATATTTCGCCTCTCATCTGCCTTCACTCAGTCTCAGACTCTCCCTCTCTTTCTCGGATTTGAAGCTTAGCAACCACCCACCGTCTAGCAATCTGACTCCGACGAACTATCTCCACTCCGGCCACCGCCACACCTCATGGCTTCATCCCCACCTCCGGTTCTCTCCAGTGATTCTCTGTGTGTGTGGGATTTCGAATTGAGGCTAGGGTTTTGAATTGGGGCTTAGGGTTTCGAATTGGGGGCTCGGGTCAGGAGGAGGTCCCTCTCTTCACTCTGCTTCTTTCTCGACCATAAATCTTTCACTGATTCACTATCACTATGTCTCTGATTTCAATTTGGATTTTTAATGCAGGTTCGGATGATTTCAATATTAATCTAAGACGATTTGGATTCTGATGATGTTCGGTTTCGGGAAATTCCGAAATACTGAAAATATTTCGGGAATCCCGAAATTTGGGAATCCCGAAATTTCGGTTCGGGATCGGTCATGAGATTTACGTCCCAAAAATTTTCGGTTCGGGATTTGATATGCCATTTTTGGTTCGGTATCCCATACCGAACCAGCCCTAGAGAAGACTATATCCATGGATCAAATCCTTCTTTAATTTTTAGAAGACATCTCAAATTCAAATATCTTGTTTATTTATCAAACTAGTAATAATTATACGTTAAATTGCCTTGGCAATGTAGCGATAAGCAGCATCTGTTAAGTGAATTCCATCCCAGTTTACATAGGAAGAAGGATCTTTACAGGCTGTTGATCCGATGTGTCCGCACCTTGCTGAATTATTGAAATTGTATGGGTCCTCCTCCGCAGCATGCCCTTAGAGCAGTTCCACCGTGGTGTATTACCCGGTGGACTGAGGATGGGATGGAACAGGGCCAAATAGGCCGGGGGATAAGGTCCAGCGTATGCCAACCTAAGGGATAGGCCAGGCCCGAGCGATAGGCTCAGCAGGGATTGCCAGCCCCAGAGCCCGAAGGCGACCTTTCTTCAAGCGCGCGTGGGCGCTCGTCGTCCGACACAAAATCAGGGCTGGGGCATGCGGCGCTTTTTCTGCGATGTTACTGTTGGGGAGGCCATGTGGCTTCCCCATGTCCGTTGGATTTCAACGGCTATATTTTATGGACCGTTGGATTTCCAACGGTAAAAATTTTTTAAAAACCTCATTTAATTTCAACCGTTGGATCTGAGATCAACGGTCCACGTTATTAGGCTTTGTAAATTAAAAAAAAAATTGTTTAAAATTATGAAATGTTACTGTTGTGCCACGTTGCACAATCTGGAGTGTTGGAATTCAAATTTTTTTAAATCCAACGACAGAGATTAATTAGGTGAATAAAAATCCAAAAACAATATGAAAAAAAAAATGATTTTACTTTTCTATAAATACCTTCTCATTATCTTCTACCTTACACCACAATTTCATATTTTCTCAACTACTTTCAACCACATTCCTATCTTTCTCTCAAAGTTTTAATCCAATTTTTTTCCAACAAAATGACTATTGATGCAGGTACAAATTGGACACTTTTTGAAGATGTTGCATTGTGTATTAGCTGGGTTGAAGTTACTCATGATTCGATTACGGGTAATGAGATGCAGTTGCGAGAAATGTGAAGTCTTATTCATACCAGTTTTCTTGAGAAAATTGGTGGGAAAAGAACCAAAGAATCGATGTCCAGCCGTTGGAAACTATTTAGCCAATCATTTCGTACGTGGAGAGACGCATTGGCACAAGCTAGTAGTAATCTTCGAAGTGTGGAAAATTTAGCGGATCAGGTAATAATATATTATTTATTTGTTTGTACTCTACCAAAATTTACATTATAATTATTTGTTTGTATTATTTATTTGTTAGCTACTTTGATTATAATTATTTGTTTGTATTATTTATTTGTTACCTACTTTCATTATAATTATTTCTTCTCCCGCATTATGTAGACACTTCAAGCGTAATCTTGGTATACTACCAAATCCAAAAACCACAAGCAATCATTCAACCGGTGGGAATGTTGGAATATTGTCAAAGATTGTCCTAAATTCAGAGTTGTGCCTGTTGGTCCCAAAGTTTTCATGAACAACACCCCTCTACACTCTACGCCCGATCATTCCTCGCATGTTCATGAAGATGATGCAGAAGAAGTGCCAGAAACGCCCCCCTGAACAAGCGTCGGGGTCGACCGGTTATCCAATTAGGTCTCAAGGTAAGAAGGCTACAAAGAGAAAAGGGAGTGCTTCCAAGAATGATTATGCAAAGTTTATGGAAGAACTTGCTCGCCAAGGTGAATTGAGTTTGGCACTGGAAATGGCTAAATTTGAGGCTAATAAGGCTAGAGAATAGGCAAAAGCTGTTGTTGTTGAGAGAGAATTTCAAGCTAATGAGAGAGAAAGATAGCTACTTAGACAAGAAAGGGAACATGTTAGAGAAGAAAGAATAGCTCAACGAGATCGTGACATTATGAACACGCCTTTAGAAGGGAAGTCTCCAAATTCTAAATATTTTTGGAAGTCGGAGAAAGCGGACGTGGTGCGAAGGAGGCGTGCAAGAGAAGCGAGAGCAAGTGGAGATGGTCCTAGTACAACAAGAGAAGATCATCCTAGCACCACAAATTGGTTAGGTGATGATGATGAATTCACGACCCCATAATTTTTCAATCACTTTGTTTGTAATCGAAGCCCATAATTTTCTAATCACTTTGGGTTGTAATGTATTATTTATTGAATATAGTACTTTATGTTGTTTCCAATTTATTGAATTTAGTACTTTATTTAAAGTATGAGTAAATTTATTTAATTTGGTAATTTATTTATGCTAAGAGAATCTTTATTCAAATGACATAAACACACCAAATAAAATTACATAAACATACCAAATAATAAAAACTCACTAAATGAACTAAAAAAAAAACAGACCAAATAAAATTACATAAACATACTTACCAAATAATAAAAAACTCACTAAATGAACTTAAGTATCTTGAGCTTGTTTCAATTTCCACTGGTGCTCTATCAAGTCAATTTGCCAGGCATTATCATAAATGGCATTTGAAGTGCAGTATATCGTTGAATGAGCATTTCATTGTAACGTCCATCCCTTTCTAATGGCTCGTGTTGCACGAGTTCTTCGGTAGCATCATGAGCACAATATATTTGTGTTATGGAATTGTTCATCGTGTCTGGCTCATATTCATCAACGGCATCATAATCGTACTTATCTTCCACAATCATGTTGTGAAGAATGATGCACGTCATCATGATGGATCGAAGTGACTCTACATCAAACATTCTGGCAGCATCCCTAACAGTCGCCCATCGAGCTTGGAGGATACCAAAACAACGCTCCACATCCTTCCTGCACCCCTCTTGACAACTTGCAAAATGTTTTTCATTGCATTTCGCGGACGTGGCACTGTTTTGAAAAACGATGACCACCTTGGGTAAATGTCGTTTGCTAGGTAGTATGGCCTGTCGTACTTACGTCCGTTGACCTAATACGTGACTTTTGGTGTCTTTCATTGCAGGACATCGTTGAACACTAGGGATTGGGTAAGGACATTGAGGTCATTTTGAGCTCCCAGAACCCAAAAAAATGTGTGCCAAAGTCATGTATCAAAAGATGCCACTGCCTCCAAAATGATATTTTTTTCTCATTTTTGTCCCCATAAACGCCTTGCCATGCACTTGGACAGTTTTTCCAGGTCCAGTGCATACAGTCGATGCTTCCAATCATCCCAAGAAAACCTCGCATCTTACCCTTCTTTAAAAGCCTTTGTAAGTCCATGTCAGTAGGTTTCCGGATGTACTATGCGGTGTACATAGATTCGATGGCTCCATAAAACCTCATCAGGGACTCAAGAATGGTTGATTTCCATATCCTCATTATCTCATCCACGTGGTCTGTAGATGCTCCATATGCAAGCATCCGCAAGGCAGCAGTAATTTTTTGCTCAGGAATGAGACCCATAGCACCAAAATCATCATTCTTTTGCACAAAGTAAGAATCATGGTTGCAAACAACAATCATGATTTTGTTGAACAAATGTCGTTCCATTCTAAAACGACGTCTAAAGTACGTATCAGGGAATGCACTATTACGGACAAAATAATCGTCCAAGAGTTCCGTACCTCGTTGTTGCCTGCTTCATCAAGGTTTCCGGAACGACTGAGCCTGCATATCTGACCCACAGCTTGGATGACTCGACGGGAATGTGAGGCTCTGCCCATTCTTGCTTCGTCATCTCTCCTTCTACGCCCCTCATCCTATTTCCTCTCATTTTGGGCCACTTGGAGATTGAACATTCCTTCTGATTGGTTAAACAATCATTCCTATTACTGATCGATTTCCCACATTATCCTTGAAGAAGAAGACATTGTAAGAAGGAAGCAGAAACTATGAATAATGATACTGTTGACCCTAGAAACTACCAAGCCTACATGGCGCGCAGGCCGAGTAATCTATAAGCTAACTACGTCCTTCGGTGAATGCGGGGCGTGCCAACTCGTCGGCCGAGCTCGGCCGAAGAGTAAATTTTGTTGATGTTGCGTTGAGTGCGCGGCTGACTTCTGCGTCTTGCGATTGCGGCCGAGAAAGGAACACGTCTCGGCCTCTTGGGCTCACGAACCTGAAGACAAGGTTACTATTCTTACGAAGTTCAATATCAAATTCGGCTTTCAATGTGCAGAATGTAATAACTGTAACACCTCACTTTGCCGAGAAGGCTGATGAGATGACCTCGACCAATAAGGATCTAGAAATCCTTCTCGACCGAGACTTGGATAGGTAATCAACCGTTCTCGCCGCAGTGCTGTTGATGCCAACGGAAGATACTGCGAGACCGACTAATTCTACGGTGACAGAGCTATCTATGCCGACTTAAGATATCACCGATTGCTTCCACAGTGCTGTTGATGCCAACGGAAGATGTGTCAGCGAAAAAGAAAAAGAAAAAAGATCTCAAGTTGTTGAGAGTTTGCGCAGGGCAATTTTGTATTGATTTGCAGGTCCTCTAAATAGTTGCACGGTGTCTCGTATTTATAGGAGAAAATGTTATACGGCGCTGCTTCACGCTAGTATTTGATTTCAACTCAAACTCACTAGCGTCAACGACTGCTCTCAAAGTAAATGAAAGCCTATCCTTCAGATACCATCATCCTCTGACTCTGCTTCAGACTCCTAGTCCAACAAGAACTCAATTTCCGTCACATTGATTCATGTGTAGCCATGCACGGATAACAATAATCCCAAAAGCACACCACGTGACCAAAACCACAACATCAAAAAGGCATATCCCATCTATACTTTAGATGATAATTATCCCATCTGCATCCATATTTATCTGCTCCATTCACCATGACTTTTCAAACCTCATTTAAACCACCACCTCGGGATGCGAATTCCTGGCACCTATACCAAAATGTTTATCCATATTTAACTATATAATAACCAATTTGCAGCATACTAATCATCCACACTGATCCCATCCACATATTCATACGCCAAACATCCAGATCGACTCGAATTATGCCACCGTATTCCCAGCTTGGAGATCTCTCATAATACATTATTATTAAAAGATTATGATAAAATCATAACATTATCTTTTAATAATAACAAAACCTCTCAAGATCTTTCTATCCGACGGTTGGGAGTCATGCTCACTCAACGGTCTTGATTGCAAGGGCCGATGGTGTAAAATCGGGTCCAAACAGATACAGATTTTGATTTTGGTGAAGAAGGAAGCAGAAACTATGAATAATGATAGAGATCTTCAGAAAATTGGTGTGAGATTTCTGAGGATGGATGATGGTTATATGGAGGATTCAGAAAGGATTAGGTTGTAGATAATGCCACGTGGCATGCCGCCATTCGTTAAAAATCTGATCGAAATTTATCCTCAAGGATTGTAAACAGATTGTGACACGTGGCGTGACCTGATTGGTTAAAAATCTTATCGGAAATCTATCTTCAACGATTCTGAAAAGGTAACGACACGTGGCACGATGGCATTGGATAAAAATCTTATCGAAATCCATCACTAATAATTGTCTTTTCGGATAATGACACTGTTGGAAATGTGCCCTAAAGCCAATCATATGATGATACTTTACGGACATTTCACATGTTAAACTAATCTAGTTTACATATAAAGGGCAAACATTATTGTTTGAGCCGTCTCATATAAATGTTATATGCTTAAACGATAAAGTCCAAGGAATATGTGATTGGGAGAATGCAATCTAATGAAGTTAGATTAATGAGACCATTCTTTCGTAGACACATCCTAAACGTTCCTGATCATAAGATTGCCAATTGGGCATTGACAGTCCGATAAGATCAGTACGTACTGTGCCTTCTCTCAGGGAGAGTGACTAGTCTCGAGTCATTGGTGTGTGTGACATCAAGACAAGTACATATGTGCTCAATAGAGAATGAGTTCACTGAACACGATCAACGAAGAGTTCTCATATTCATGTCACATGAGAACTCATGGTTGGGATAATGCAAATTAGTCTTTTGACCTGAGGCATCACAGTTGTCTTGTGGTTAAGTCCTTGATCTTTGATTATGTCAAAGTCACCCCATCGGGGTGTCCACGACATCATTGGGGTTAAGCCACTTAGTTATGGAGACAAGTGAATGTGCAACAAGAGATCTCTAACCTTCAAATGGTTTGAGGGAGAATACTCTATGATATGATTAAAATCTCTGGCCAGAGTATGAATGAGATTAGGGAATGCGTTCCAAATCACATTCAAGGTAATCATATAAGCAAACGAATCACATTGGATAGTAGACATGAATAAATAAACTATCAAACCAAACAATGTGGTCAAGAGTATTAGATTAGAGAAAGACCGTATTGCATTTGTAATCCTGAACTGAATAGGTTCTCTACCTCTTCTGATTAGCTTGGGTAACCATGATATGCTTCTAGGTGTCACTCATGGTTTGTGGAAGCCCTAAACGTGTGAAATCACTAAAGGGAGAATTGAAAGTAAGTTTTAATTCACAATCGATGTAAAATGGTTTTAATCGCCCACTGCCTCACTAAAAGGAACCTAATGGATCGTACACCATGTAAGGTGGAGATTGAAGAAACAATGGAAATGAGTAAGAATAATTAAATGGTTTAATTATTTATGGCAAGGATTAATTAATATGTTAATTAATCAAACGAATAAGTTCGTTAAAGACCTCAGGATAGTTTTGGACCTTAAGGCCCAATGGGCTTCGAACGTCAAGCCCATTGACTTAAGTTGTATGACAACTTAATGAATAAAGATTCACAAAGGCCCAATTAGCCCAATAAACCCTTAAGGCCGGCCATAGTTAGAGATGAGTGGATTTTGAACTTATTACAAGTTTGCCACTCCAATGAAGGTAGGTATAAATATGACTTTATAGCTATTTCTTCATCAGGGTTTCTTTTGGGAGAATTAGAGAGAACATGTCTCTCATTTTCTCTCTAAAGAGGCCGGCCTCCTTTGGGGGTGCATCTAGCAATCCCACTACTCCAAGGCCACTCATTTCTTCTCCAATCCAACCTTGGTGTAGAATCTTTAGAGGTTCTCTATTTTGGGAACTTGGAGAATCCAATTCTTTCAACCAAATCCATGGAGCTAAGAAGCAAGGAATGAAGGCCCTATCTCTTGGGTGATTATCCTTTGCATATGCAAAGATGAATCTACAAAGGTAAATATTTCTCAACTAACAAATGTTGATTTAAAAGTTGAGTCAAGGTTCACCAATCTACTAGGCTTTGAATTTCATGGTTGATGTTTTTGTTTTTGAGTGCATGTAAGCATGATTCCGCCTTTAATTTGTTAATTGCATGCTATTGATGTTGCTCAAATGAACATGTTTTTCACAAAATTTCCTTTAAGTGGTATCAAGAGCCTAGGTCTAGTAGTTGGTGAATCATTTTGGGTTTTGTAGTTCATATTTTTTTATTTAAAAGTTGTAATATGTTACAAACTTTATTCTTGTTTCTTTGAATGTAAATTTTGTTAGAAAATTTGCCATCTCAAATGTTGTAGATGTAGTTCATATGAGCATGAATTTTGGAGCTAAAATTTGGTGCCATGTTTTTGGGGAAATTCGGCCAAATCCAAAGGGTGATTTTTTGGGTTCATGTTTGTCTTGTTAAAATGGTTTTAAAGTGACTTTTGGAACCCCTAAGTACCCTAGAATGTTAGCCCTCTTTTGAGTGGTGAAAATTTGAGTTTTGGTGAGTGAAAACATTCATGGAGCTATTATGAGTTTTCATGAGTGTTCTTCAATGTTCTTGAAGTTCTTGCCAAAAACAAAAAGTTTTGAAGTTTTGATTCAAAAGTTTTATGTTTTTACATAAAGTTTTGATTTAATTTTAGTGGGTGATGGTTAATGGTAAAGTATTTTTAATGGGAGACAAACTTTTTTAAAGATGTGACATAAATCATTTCTTACAAACTTTTCATTTCATCTTTACCTCACCTAACAAAACCCACTTACAAAAACTTTGTAAAAATCTTATTTTTTTATCATGGCCGGCCACCCTAATAGAATAGAGTATTTTTGGGCCTTTTGTACAATTACATAAAGTTTTGATACTTTTGTGTATTTGCATTTTGGCCCAAAAGTTTACGTTTTTACGTTAAGGCCCAAAAACGCTAAAGGACAAATTGTTTTGCTCCTTTAATGAAGTTTTTTGTATTTGTTGAAATTTTTGGGTTCTAGCTGTAATTACATGAAGTAGTGGACTTTTGTGTTTTTACAAAGTGACCCCAAAAGTTTGTGTTTCGCAATATAACCCAAAAAGTTGTGGTTATTGCATGATGGCCCAAATTAAGTAGGGAACAAAAATTGTTTTGTCTCTTTAAATGAGAATTGGATTTTCATTTCATTTAGCTCCATTTAAATCAATTTTATGGATACAAAAATAAAATGAAAATGTTGCATTCAAGTTTAATTAGTTAAAGTGTTAATTAATTAAAGGGTGATTATGAACCTAAGCCTACGATAATTGAGCTATGTGAAAGGCCGTTTCAAATTTGTTTGAACCATGGGAATGTGTAGATTAATTTTGGTTGTAATTTGATTTGATCAAATGTTGTAAAAGAGCATAAGCTCTTCTTTACTTTAAAGTAATTTGTTTTATGCAAATGTTGTAATGAGCATAAGCTCACCTTTACTTTAAAGTACTCATTTTCTTGTTTTATTTGATATGCATGAAAATGGAGTAGTTGGGTCCAACGCCCCTAGGAACAACACGCCTTAATGTGATTAAACGCGTAACTAAAATCAATCTCCATCCCTAGTCCGAGATTCAACACTAGGCTCGTGTTGAATCTAAACAAAGGTTCATAGTCATCCTAAGGCCCTAAGGCAACTATATAGTCCATCAAATGAATGCAAACCTTATGTTAGTAGTATCATATACTCTTGCTTTAAAAACTGTTTTATAAGTATAGTGGGAGTATTATATACAACTAAATTGAATCAAATGGACCAATAGTTGTAATATGACCAAAATTGTTTTAATAAAGATTAAAATGAATATGTTTATGTGATGAGACCTAAAACCCTCAACCAAACCATTATTAAGTTGAAAAGCGTGAGAGTGCTTAGAACACTCTTTCGTGGCCTTCCACCATGGTAGGCTTCAATCGTTTGTGACTCATACACCGTATTCATCCAATTCTGGGGTTGCAAAGTATGTTCTTACATTCAGGAGAAGCCTATACACATATGATGAAGTGAAGGTAGGCAACGAGTGTGGTCAATATGATATTCTTCTGAGGCCATTCTTGAACCCCTACTTTAACTAGCATGGTGGGAATGACTTAACTAAGTGCAATGTGCCAATATGATATTCTTCTGAGGCATCATTCTCTAGAGGCCAAACTAGATGGGTACTTGCAAGAGATGCAAATGAGTAAGCGTACTCTCTCATTATTATTAACGCTAGCCAATATGATTTTCTTCTGAGGTGGGCTTGGTAATAGTGAGTCTCCCATAACCTACTAAGAGTTTCCTCCAAAACTCTCGAATTCCAATGAGGGATATGGAATTTGCCAAAAATAGTGGGTGGTGCTATTTGATTTAAAGACCCGAATCAAATGGCTTAAAATCAATCAATTTATATTCGTTATGTATTTGTTTACCAATATATTTGCAAACGCTATCCAAAACTTGACAAAGAAAATCCAAATGTTTTAGTTTCCGGACTTGGTAACACAATCCCAAAGATTGTCTTAAATGGATTGTGCATGTACCTAAGAAGTCTCATCCTCACAATCTTCCTATTGATAATGTATCATTGGAAGAACATGTTAGAAATGTCTACCATGAAGAGGACAACACAAACAACCAATGCTTATTCCTTCATTATATGAACAAAGGAACTTACGAAGATTAGCATAAAGACAAGGACACTTTTAGTGTCATAGTTCTTCACTTACAAATTGTTGTATGAAGAAATAAGAGTTGCCTTGAACAACTCTTGAAAGTTTGTAATTGTGTTTAGAACATAATGGTTGGTTGACAAAAATAGTCCATCAACATGGACTTATGATGATTTTGAATCATTGAGTGTTGAAGTGATAAACCACTTAACGAGACGGAAACTAAGCTAGGACTTCACCTTTATGTCCCTATCCTAATGGTTCATTAAGTTTATTGTAAACTATGTAGTGAACAATAACCACACACTCTCCAAAATGTTTGATGTGTATAACACAATTGAAAAAGGTTTCAAGAGAGATAGTGGGAGTTTAGGGACCATGACTATTGTAGTCAAATGAGAAGTCAAATGAAGAAGATAAAATTAACTCCAAGGGAACAAACTTTCTTTATGAAAGGATGGACATTGGAAGGGGTATTTGCAAGAAATGTCTTGCAAGTGTCAAGAACACACATTTCGAAGGTGTTGTAAATTGTTCTTGAATAGTTCAAAACAGTTGGTTCTTCTACTTGAATGCTTGATTCCGTATTAGTAACTATGTTTTACAATCGTTGTAAAAGTATGGCTAATAGGAAGTAGAAGATTAATGAGAGAAGAGAAAGTACTTCACATTCGGAACGTGAATAAAATATAGATCTCCGCGAAAGCAGATGGTACTAACTTCCTCATATGAACTACCAAAGAAATTGGAAAAACCAAAGATTGTCTTTACATTCCAATTTTAAGGAATTTAATTCCGTCACTATAGTAGAGATGGATGAATGTTTTGTTTGACAAAACATTGTTCTTTATTAATCACTGATTGGATTATAGTAATCTAATTGATTGTCTCTATAGTAGAGATGATATGGTAGCGTTAACTGTTTAGAATATAATGATGCTTAAAACCCAAAAAGGTTGCAAGATAGTGACTAATCCCAACTGAGTTGTGATACCTATAAAACATAAATTACGAGTTGGTCATAGATGGATGCTTTGGATCGTTAGATCCGGATCCAATACCTTCTTGTCAAAATTGTATAGAGGCGAAATGTTCGAATCTTTATTCTTTTGGAAAGAAGAAAGAATCACAAAGTTATTGAGGTTAATTCACTTAGATGTTAAGTGGCACTTGTCCACAACATAATACTACTCATGTTGTTTGACATTCACCGAAGATCACTCTCGGTTGGACTATAGTTTATTATGAATAAACACAAGTCCGAATACTTTGCAAAAGGTTTCAAAGAATTCGAGAAATGTAAGTTGATGAGTAAGACGTCTAAAGTACTTACCTCCTTAGATTTGATCTAAGGAAAGGTAACACTTTAGATGAGTTTCCTTGAAAGATATCAAGGAAATTAGCATCATAAGATAATGATTTTCTCCATTAGGAGAAGAACGAACTCGAATAAGATTTAGTTCGTTGGATGTTATCAATTACTGATGCGAAAATAAATTAACGCACAAATTTAAACCCTATTTGTGACAGTTGTAGTAATGATGTAAGTAGGGATCGTTCTAGGCCGGGGATTAACTAGGGATGCTAACCAAAGTAAAATTAAATTAAAAACGTAAAAACAAAATTTAAAATATTAAACTAGACTCAAAACACTTAAATAGAATAACTCAAAATAAAACTAACAACTAAACTAAAATAAATCAAAAGACTCAAAACAACTCAAGACTTAAGAAAACACAAACT
Source organism: Malus fusca (assembly GCA_035220775.1). NCBI lineage: Eukaryota > Viridiplantae > Streptophyta > Magnoliopsida > Rosales > Rosaceae > Malus > Malus fusca. The sequence continues at coordinate 36,948,946 of CM069068.1, forward strand.
AAAATGATTTCCAATAAATCTAACACTTTAAAATAAAATGGGGGATTGATTTTGATGAAAAGTAAATTAAACTTAAATAAATTACAAAATTGACAAAAACATAAAATTAAGGTAAAATGATAAATGACGGACTGGCTAGAGGGTTCTTCTCCACACATGACATATATGCAACCTAAATTGATTTTCAGTTGTTCTTTCAATAAATTGTAAATTCTCAACGCCCCAAGTTAATTAGGTCCGCTTAAATTAACCTTCAGATTTTCCTACTTTTATTAGGTTGGATGATTGCATACGACAACCCAAAACATTCCCTACAAGTTCCCTACATGAATTGCATAATAGAGATACAAGCAAGAATCATTAAGTTTTATGAAAATCATAAGCATTGACGAGGCACTTGTTACTATGAATTGCATGAAACTTATGCCAAGAATTTACCTAACGCGATTGTGACTAGCAACCTTCACTACTTGTGAATATAAGTTCATAACGATTAGGTGAAATTCACTTATATTCTAGCATCAAATTCATGCATGTAAATTAAGTATGCATCCTTAATCGACATACAAAAATAAGTTATCAATCAAGCAGTTAAGCAAATTAAATCACAACTCAGAAATCACAACTGAAGGTAATCAATTTAAATTACAAATATATACATGGCTTTGAATTAACCTCTAGCCAAAATAAGGGTTTAGTTCCTCATACTTGCAATTAAACAAAAACAATTGATATTAAACATAGAGAAACAAAGTAGAATACACCTAGAATGCTCCAACAACTCCAATGGAATGGCTAGCACAACTCCAAGCACTCCTCCTTCTTTGCAAGCCTTGGAACTAATGGAAATGTGTATGAATGGCTCCCTTCCTTGAAGGCTGAATGGTGCTTATATAGAGGTTGGAAATGAAAAGAATTGCAAGGCAATGGACATGACATCTCACGGCAAAGGAAGAAAGGATGCTGCCAGCTTTGTTTTGCATGTGTGTGTGCTGTTTTTGTGCTCTTTCCACCTAGAAATAATCATTCCAAAGCCATCCAAAGCTATAAGTGGGAGACCAACAAGAAATCCACTTCATAGTGGTCCAATTTCCTTGCTTTTTCTGCTGTCCATTCACTCCCCTTTGCTGATTCCATTCTAGTGCCGTGTGTGTTCATGTGTGTGTGTGTTTGTGTTCTCCTCATCACTTCCCACTCTTCCATTCTTTAATTTCTGATTCCTTGCTGCTCATGTGGTGTGTGTTTTGCTGTTTTCTTTCCTTCTTGCTTTATGTTTTTCTGCCATCCACTACTCTTTGTTTTATTTCTTTTCTTTTGTTTGCTTTCAATTCCAATCTGCAAGTTGTCGTCAGCTAGACCTTCCCTTACTCAAATGCCCATAACTTCTTCTAGAAAAATGATATTAACAATCCGCGAAATGTTCTAGAAAATAGACATCTGTAGCTTTCCAAGCATATAAGGCTCATTCTCTAATTCATTCTGAGCTGTTCGCAATTTGCTCCCAAAGTCAGCTGATCTACACAGGCAGTTTAGACGAATTTATTACTTAAAATCACACTTATGCTATTTTTATTTTCTTAGCTAGATAAATTTGATAAAACACAAAAACAAAGTAAATAGCACAAAAATATGAGAAACTAACTAAGAAAAGACGAGAGAATTTGATGTAAAATATATATAAATATGAGCTTATCAAATACCCCCACACTTAACTTTTGCTAGTCCTCGAGCAAAACAAACGAAAACAGAAAAAGTAATAACATGAAAAATTATTAGTTTCCCCCTATGTGACCCTCATAGAACTTCATTCGAGAACACAATCATCAAAAACCATAGCTAACACCAACATGCTAATCCAAATTCATTTTCCTTATTCAAATATTAGCAGTAATCTTTGAAACATCCTTGAAGTGTAGTGTGTGAGATAGCCATGTTAATGCAATTTCAAAATTTTATTTAAAAAAAAAAAACAGCATATGCAAACTAGCGACCTTCTCACGGGATTTACACTCAATCACACATGTGTTTAGTTTTAATGTGTTTCGCTCAAAGAAACGAATGTGAAAGTTCTACCATAAGCTTGCATAAAGATCACTTCTCCACAGTCATAATTGCAAAACTTAAATCAAGAGGACTTTTATTGGATGTAATGAGGCTTAGGGATAGGGTTATTGAAACGAAAGAATAGGAAAACACAAGTTCCAAGCTACATTGTAAGCAATTATTTTCTTTAGATTTATAAGAACTCAAGCTCTCCAACGATTCTTCAGACATCTCCAACCACACCCATAAACTGAAACTTTAAAACTTTTTATTTTCTTTGTATACAATCTTTCTTTTTCTTTTCCTTTTCTTTTTTTTTTTTTTTTTTTTTTTTTTTTTTTTTTTTTTTTCAAACAGAAACAAATATGAAAAACCCCCACACTTATTCTTTTGCCAAACACCTTCAAAGTACTTCACAAACATTTCACATAAGACAATCTTGCATTGCTCGCTTGGAAAGGGTAAGGAAAATTATTTCAGGCATAAGGGTAGACATATCTGGTGATAAGAAATAAAAGGCTCACAAATACGGCTCAAAATGGCAATCTAATGATATTATTTTTCTTTGGGAAACAAGGTTATTTGGGCCATGGTGGTAAACCTAATGCCTCTATCATTTTCAAGTTCATGCAATCAATGACAAAAATTTCGAAAGATCGTTATGCAAGTTCTAGAGAAGTATCTCACATAAGTTCATCACACATGAAAAAAATAGGAGTGTATGAAAAATGCATACACTTTCAATAGGCTCAAAAACTCACATAGGATGTATATGGTCACTAAATTCACATATGGAGCTTTAAATCATGCTTTAGTTTCACATCAACAAGGCTATGTGCATTTGGTTTTTCAAAGATGAACAAATATGTACAAACTAACACGAGAATTAGGAATTTCACAAAACACATGTTAACTAAGTTCTTGATGATCATGATTCAAATTTTATCCAATTATATCATTGGGTCGGGAAACTAACAAAAATCTAATTCAAAACAATAAAGAAAACAAGGAAATATTTTTGGATTTTTTAAATTTTCCGATTTTTTTTTTTTTTTTTTTTTTTTTTTAAATAAAACAAAACTAACTAAGAAAACAAAGCAATAACATGGAAACAAATGAAACCAGTTCAAAGTCGAAGGTACAAAAAATTTCAATTTGGTCATTTTTATACTCTTTACCCCCACACTTAAACTAGACATTGTCCCCAATGTCAGAAAATATAATAAAATGCAAATAAAAACAAAATAAATAAATATAAAGAAATAAAATAAAGCAATAGGACTGAAAACTTCCCTAATTTGCAGAAAATCAAGCGATGACCCCCCGAGCTAAAATTCTGCAATCAACTTCAAGGGTGGAAATAACCAAAAGTTCCTGCAAAGAAAAGAAATAAGTCAGTTAAGCACACAAGAAAATGTAGAAAAACAAACAAACGAAAAATTGAAAATGCAAATAAAAGATAATAATAAAACTAATAAGTAATCATTGGTCCTGTTTGGTGACTTTCCACAGCTTTGAATTTGAACTGGCCTCGGAACTTCTTAGCAAGGAAAATGAGACTTGATTGGTGGTGTTGTTGAGGCTTCTCGAGCTCTTGGTTTCAACTCAGACTCCTTCTGCCGGGTTGATTGAGTCTGCAGGCTACATTCTTCTCTTTTTGTTCTTCTGCATGGCAGGTAGGCACGAGGAATAGGTGGTGGTCTGCTTCTTTGTTCAATCTGTCCAAGTGCCGACCGATTTCCTTTCTTTCACCCTGACTCGTAGCCAAGAGCAAGGGTAAAGGAAAAGCATGCCATGAGAAATCTTTGCCTCTGACTCTGATGATATGGGATACTTTTGCTTTTGAAGAAGTATCGTTCCACAGGTGTATGCTTGAACTGGGCTGGGGAACTTCTTAGCAAGGAAAATGAGACTTGATTTTGAAGATGAAGCAGCACCTTGTCTCCACATGCTTCAAGTATCATTTTCACTTGCCATGTCTGTTCTCCAGGCAGATGTGGCGACTTCTTCGGAAGTACATCAGTGGTTGAAGAAGAGCACTCGAGAGCAATGCTAGGTAAGCAATCATGAAGGATTTCCAGGCAGTCGGTTCTTAGATTGGAAGATTGACACCGAGTGCTGGCTGATTGCCCGCTTTCTCCTTGCCACAAAGACAAGGACAAGGACAGGAAGAAAGCGTGATATGAGATACTCTTGCTTTCAACCTTCATGATATGAAATACTCTAGCTCTAGATGATTTATTTGCAAAGGTATCCCAGGGAATGAGAAACACAGAGAAACTCGAGAGGGTTTGTTGGAAAGGCATTTTCGGAGATGAAAAATTTCGGAGATGAAGAAGTGTTGAGAGAGTTTGCCTTTGCTGTTGAAGGCAAAGGTAGACGTTTATAGGACTTTTCTTCACAACCGAAACTGTTCTTTTACCCCTGTCGGCAGCCGGTGGATGGATGAACAGTACATGTCACGCGCTTTCTGAAAAAGCAACCCGTAATTTGCGCAAAGCTGACAGCGCGTGACGAGTGACGACAAATCTGGAAAAGCAGCTCGCCTCGTGATTCCTGACCGCTCCGACTTTTGAGAGAGAGGCGCCCAACTTTTGAGAACGGCGTCCGACTTTTGAGACGGAGACGCCGCTTTTGAGAAAAGAATCCGGCTTTTGAGAAAGGAGCCCGGCTCTTCGATTTGCGAGAGGGCGCCTCTTCGACTGCTGAGTGATGCCTCTTGATTTCTTCTTCTTATAAGAACGCTCATTTTTGTTCCACAACAAACTTACGCTCCCTTCTGTAAACACTTCCTCCTGCATTTTCTTTAATCTTGATAAGTCCGACTCTTCATTCTCAACACCTTCAAATATGTCTTGCCCCTCTGACCGTCGCCTTAACTTGAATGTTGGGGAAGATAGTGATATATCTTCTCCAACCAACATTTGGCAGCCATCCTTTATATCCCCGAATGGTCCTCTTACAGTTGGGGATTCCATGATGATGAACGAAACAACCGCATCGGTGGTGGCCAGAAATCTGCTCACTCCTAGAGACACTAGGATACTTTCCAGGCGGTCCGACGAACTGGCTGTTCAGGACTCTATGGCCTACAGCGTCCGATGCGCAGGCTCAGTATCAAACATGGGCCAGCGCCTTCTTGCACGAACTCGTCAGGTGGAGTCGTTGATGGCTGAAGTGGCTAGTCTTCGGCAAGAGGTCAGAGTGCTTAGGCATGAGAACAGGGATTTGCACATGCTTGCAACCAATTACTCAACCAGCATGAAGAGGAAGCTGGATCAGATGCAGGAGTCCGAAGTGCGGATTCAGAGTGATCATCAACGATTTATGGCGTTACTCCCGAGGTTTGTGTTGCCTTCGTCCTCGGGAGCAGCACCAAGTATTGATGCTCCGAATGATCCAACTCTGGCGCTTCGTCTTTCTGGGGCTCCGTCGATCTCCGAGGCACCACCAACCAACGACCAATGAACGAGATTAATTTACAAGTTATTGTAAAATATTTATGCAATTAAGTTTATTTAATTATAAATATAAATAAAAGTATTTTTGTTTTGTTTTGTTTTTTTTTTTTTTTTTTTTTTTTTTAAATTATGTGATGTTTATTATTATTATTATTATTATTATTATTTTTTTTCAATTTTTTTTTTCATTTTTTATTTTATATAAATGTAAAATAAGTAAATCAAAGTAAAAAAAAACTAAGTTTAATCTCCTAAACAAAAATCACAACTAAATAACAAAACATAATGAAATCAACGTAAAAAAATTCAACGTAAAATAAATTCACACAAGAGCAAACAAACAATGAAAGAACTAAACAAAGTAAAATAAATTCAGTAAAGAGAAGGGATTAGGAATGCAAATCTGATTGTGGGTGATTCCTAGGCCTCCCTTCATTATTCAAATGCATGGGTTTATCCTTGAACGGACGGTGGTAATTGAAATGATCCGGCAACGGTCTAAGTTCTAATGACGGTGCCTGAATCATCAAAATTAAAAACAAGTTAGTATAAATTAAAATAAAAAATGGAGAAGATGGCTTACAGTCACATTCAAACTCAATTACAAACACCACGTCTTTGAACGTTTCAGGAACTTTGCATTTAGCCAGATTGCATGTGATGATTGTGACATGGCCCTTGTTATCAAACTCAATTTCTTTGGCATTGGTTGTCTCAACTACATCCTCTTTGATAAGTTCAACAAATTCTTCGACCACCTCATTTTCTGGAATATCTTCCACAACGTCTTTTTCATTCACTTCTTCCTTGAGATTTAAAAACCTACAAGGAAAAAGGACATTTGGTGGAACGATGTTAGAATGAATTGAATTTTGAACCTCCTCACCTGAGTTGGATGGCATAAGGACTTGAGGGGTTTGCGATAAGAATTCTTCTAAACTGCCCAAGTAGTCATCCTCATCTTCTTCTTGAAGCGGCAATTCATCCATGTCCGGGCTATGTTTGGATGGTTCTGGAACAACTTCATCCTCCATGTCACCTTCCAAAGTATTGACTTCATCGATTTCACTTTCTGCCTTTGAATTTGCAATGTTTGAGTTTGAGAGTTCACTTTGATCTCGAATCTGTGCCATGAATTCCATAATCTGCCCAACATGCATATCCAATTCGTCCACTCTTCTGACTCGGTCTTGCATCTCCTGGTTTTGATTTTCTACTCCCTGATTCAAAGAGGTGAGTAAATTATTAAGTGTATCATTATGCAAGGATGTACCTGAATTGAATTGGGTTGATTGTTGTGGTGGATGTGACGGTTCATATGGCCACTGATAGAACTCTTCCGATGGCGGCAATTGTTCTTCTTTTTGTGAACCCTGTACCGAAGAAATTAATTCTTCGAGCATTTGATTATAATCCACGGGCATACTCTGATTCGATTGGAATTGTTGTGGGGGATGCTGTGGTGGCTGCATAGGTCTTGAATAGAACGCGTCTTCTTGCTGCCAATATCCACCTTGTTGGAATTGTTGAGGTTCTCCCCACATGTAATCTGAATAATCTCTCCAATCTGAATTGTAAGCATTGGAAAACATGTTGCCCCTTGATTGGTTATGGCCTTGATATCCCCAAACATCTTCATTTGCAGAAAATTGAGGACCTTGATATCGTTGTCCATAGGGCACATCAAGTGTAGGGACACTTGGCATTGTGGTCCGTTCGGCATTATGAGTTAATTGAGCAGTGAGCTGTGCCAATAGATCTTGAATGCTAGTAGAATCCAGGTCTTGCTCCATTTGTAACTAAAATCAAAGAAAGAAAACTAAATCAAATATCAAAAGTAAAAGACATAACAAACCAAAAATAAAATAACATAAAATAAACACAAATAAAATAAAATAAAATAAAATAAAACACAAACAAAAACATAAACAAAGGATTAGCAAATTTGCTAATCCCCGGCAACGGCGCCAAAAATTTGATGCGAAAATAAATTAACGCACAAATTTAAACCCTATTTGTGACAGTTGTAGTAATGATGTAAGTAGGGATCGTTCTAGGCCGGGGATTAACTAGGGATGCTAACCAAAGTAAAATTAAATTAAAAACGTAAAAACAAAATTTAAAATATTAAACTAGACTCAAAACACTTAAATAGAATAACTCAAAATAAAACTAACAACTAAACTAAAATAAATCAAAAGACTCAAAACAACTCAAGACTTAAGAAAACACAAACTAAAATGATTTCCAATAAATCTAACACTTTAAAATAAAATGGGGGATTGATTTTGATGAAAAGTAAATTAAACTTAAATAAATTACAAAATTGACAAAAACATAAAATTAAGGTAAAATGATAAATGACGGACTGGCTAGAGGGTTCTTCTCCACACATGACATATATGCAACCTAAATTGATTTTCAGTTGTTCTTTCAATAAATTGTAAATTCTCAACGCCCCAAGTTAATTAGGTCCGCTTAAATTAACCTTCAGATTTTCCTACTTTTATTAGGTTGGATGATTGCATACGACAACCCAAAACATTCCCTACAAGTTCCCTACATGAATTGCATAATAGAGATACAAGCAAGAATCATTAAGTTTTATGAAAATCATAAGCATTGACGAGGCACTTGTTACTATGAATTGCATGAAACTTATGCCAAGAATTTACCTAACGCGATTGTGACTAGCAACCTTCACTACTTGTGAATATAAGTTCATAACGATTAGGTGAAATTCACTTATATTCTAGCATCAAATTCATGCATGTAAATTAAGTATGCATCCTTAATCGACATACAAAAATAAGTTATCAATCAAGCAGTTAAGCAAATTAAATCACAACTCAGAAATCACAACTGAAGGTAATCAATTTAAATTACAAATATATACATGGCTTTGAATTAACCTCTAGCCAAAATAAGGGTTTAGTTCCTCATACTTGCAATTAAACAAAAACAATTGATATTAAACATAGAGAAACAAAGTAGAATACACCTAGAATGCTCCAACAACTCCAATGGAATGGCTAGCACAACTCCAAGCACTCCTCCTTCTTTGCAAGCCTTGGAACTAATGGAAATGTGTATGAATGGCTCCCTTCCTTGAAGGCTGAATGGTGCTTATATAGAGGTTGGAAATGAAAAGAATTGCAAGGCAATGGACATGACATCTCACGGCAAAGGAAGAAAGGATGCTGCCAGCTTTGTTTTGCATGTGTGTGTGCTGTTTTTGTGCTCTTTCCACCTAGAAATAATCATTCCAAAGCCATCCAAAGCTATAAGTGGGAGACCAACAAGAAATCCACTTCATAGTGGTCCAATTTCCTTGCTTTTTCTGCTGTCCATTCACTCCCCTTTGCTGATTCCATTCTAGTGCCGTGTGTGTTCATGTGTGTGTGTGTTTGTGTTCTCCTCATCACTTCCCACTCTTCCATTCTTTAATTTCTGATTCCTTGCTGCTCATGTGGTGTGTGTTTTGCTGTTTTCTTTCCTTCTTGCTTTATGTTTTTCTGCCATCCACTACTCTTTGTTTTATTTCTTTTCTTTTGTTTGCTTTCAATTCCAATCTGCAAGTTGTCGTCAGCTAGACCTTCCCTTACTCAAATGCCCATAACTTCTTCTAGAAAAATGATATTAACAATCCGCGAAATGTTCTAGAAAATAGACATCTGTAGCTTTCCAAGCATATAAGGCTCATTCTCTAATTCATTCTGAGCTGTTCGCAATTTGCTCCCAAAGTCAGCTGATCTACACAGGCAGTTTAGACGAATTTATTACTTAAAATCACACTTATGCTATTTTTATTTTCTTAGCTAGATAAATTTGATAAAACACAAAAACAAAGTAAATAGCACAAAAATATGAGAAACTAACTAAGAAAAGACGAGAGAATTTGATGTAAAATATATATAAATATGAGCTTATCAATTACCCATATATATATAGGATATATACTTCTAAAACAATATGATTGTCAATTAGAAGATCTTCCAAAATTTTCATAACTCCATAGGATGTAGTTGGAAAAAAAGACAAATCTTAATCATGTTAAGATTTGGGGTTGTGTGCTAATGAGCAATATTTGTTTAAAAATTATCTTGTGGATATCCTTAAATTAACCTTTGGATATCACTTCTATAAACCAACCAACAAATGTTGTTTGTTGAGTAGTTCATTGTAATCCTACAATGTGATTTGCCTTAGAGCAAATGAACTAGGAATAGAACTCAAAAGAATGGGTTCTTTGAGAGACAAGATGATAATCAACAAATATAACAACCTAGTTCCTATATCACAAGCTCCAAGGTAGTCAATAAGGATTTTAAACCGTCTCAGTTGAATGGTTTGAACTTTATGACTACATTGAGTGTATATACAATATATATACTCAAGGAAATGGTAAAGTACCATTTGACCCGAAATAATGAAACCTTCATAGCTAATTGGTAGCTTAAGGTGACTACAATCAAAGAGAATGGTTGACTTTGAAGGAACCATCTTTGACGTAGTCTTAGTTTCAATTAATTCGAAGATTGCTAGCTACAACTAAATGTTGATTCAATGTTTGGACATCATATAGGTTTCCGAAACCATTATTAAAACTATGAATCACAAAACATGTAAGTTGTAGAGATCCAACCATCATGGATCTTAGCAAGCTAGTGGGAGCCATAAGCGTCTTATGAGAGAAAGATCAAAACGTTTGATTTCTTATAAAGATGTAAATGAATCTTTTGTTTACTAGGTTTACAAAAGATTAGTGGGAGTTAATCATGTTCCTAAAATTTAGAATATATATATGATATATTAATTTTGGAAATGAAAAGAATACTTCTTCGTTAAAGTTATGACTTTAAACATTCTATAACGATAGAATGTATATGGGAGACATAGTCTATTTACATGGGATGGAAATCTATAATGATAGATTTTAGGATATAATTGGATTATATCATGCCCTAATAATAGACAAAAGGATGCTAGGAAGTTTCTCATATGATGATAAACTTCAATAAGAAGAACAACTCTAGTGAGACTAGGAGGTAGCTCTTCTCAAAGGGAACGTACCCTTTGACTCCCAAAGAAATAATGCGTAAATCGAATCCTTTATGCATACGTAGAAAGGTGATTTATGTATTTCATATTGTATGAAAAACATTGATATGAGTTGTACCTAGAAAGGTACAAGGCGATATCAGTGCAAGCCCAGGATCAGAACCATGGCAACTGTCAAGTGAATCCTTAAGTATTTAAGAAATACTAAAGGATAGGTTCCTCGAAGAATGAGGAAGAATTAGAGTAACGTAATGGAAGCGTAAATGTATTAGATTATGAATCTAATCCATCATTGGATGTTTCTTCATTATGAATGAAGAGATAAACAGGTATCCCTTTATTATGACTAAAGAGATATTTGGATGGAAACATTAAAGTAATGACTTTAGTGTGTTCCATTATGAATGCAAAATATATTGCCATATAGAAATTTACAACAATGTTGTTTGGATGGGAAAGTTCATTTATGAACTCTCTATTCGGTTCCAACCAGAAAGTGTATGACATTAATGGGGTGATAGCTCAAGCCAGGGAATCAAGGTCTCATCAAGATCCGAACTCATATGAGAGACTGAACCACATGATTGGGAATCATGTATAATGGTGACGTCGATATTCTCAAGGTTGCTTCTATGGATAACATATAGATATCCATTGCCTAGGCCTACTACTCAGCAATTTATGAAATGACTACAGAAGAGGAATCATCACAGATGAACAAGCTGATTGGCTCTAGTGCAAGTGGGAAATTGTTGGAAATGTGCCCTAAAGCCAATCATATGATGATACTTTACGGACATTTCACATGTTAAACTAATCTAGTTTACATATAAAGGGCAAACATTATTGTTTGAGCCGTCTCATATAAATGTTATATGCTTAAACGATAAAGTCCAAGGAATATGTGATTGGGAGAATGCAATCTAATGAAGTTAGATTAATGAGACCATTCTTTCGTAGACACATCCTAAACGTTCCTGATCATAGGATTGCCAATTGGGCATTGACAGTCCGATAAGATCAGTACGCACTGTGCCTTCTCTCAGGGAGAGTGACTAGTCTCGAGTCATTGGTGTGTGTGACATCAAGACAAGTACATATGTGCTCAATAGAGAATGAGTTCACTGAACACGATCAACGAAGAGTTCTCATATTCATGTCACATGAGAACTCATGGTTGGGATAATGCAAATTAGTCTTTTGACCTGAGGCATCACAGTTGTCTTGTGGTTAAGTCCTTGATCTTTGATTATGTCAAAGTCACCCCATCGGGGTGTCCACGACATCATTGGGGTTAAGCCACTTAGTTATGGAGACAAGTGAATGTGCAACAAGAGATCTCTAACCTTCAAATGGTTTGAGGGAGAATACTCTATGATATGATTAAAATCTCTGGCCAGAGTATGAATGAGATTAGGGAATGCGTTCCAAATCACATTCAAGGTAATCATATAAGCAAACGAATCACATTGGATAGTAGACATGAATAAATAAACTATCAAACCAAACAATGTGGTCAAGAGTATTAGATTAGAGAAAGACCGTATTGCATTTGTAATCCTGAACTGAATAGGTTCTCTACCTCTTCTGATTAGCTTGGGTAACCATGATATGCTGCTAGGTGTCACTCATGGTTTGTGGAAGCCCTAAACGTGTGAAATCACTAAAGGGAGAATTGAAAGTAAGTTTCAATTCACAATCGATGTAAAATGGTTTTAATCGCCCACTGCCTCGTTAAAAGGAACCTAATGGATCGTACACCATGTAAGGTGGAGATTGAAGAAACAATGGAAAAGAGTAAGAATAATTAAATGGTTTAATTATTTATGGCAAGGATTAATTAATATGTTAATTAATCAAACGAATAAGTTCGTTAAAGACCTCGGGATAGTTTTGGACCTTAAGGCCCAATGGGCTTCGAACGTCAAGCCCATTGACTTAAGTTGTATGACAACTTAATGAATAAAGATTCACAAAGGCCCAATTAGCCCAATAAACCCTTAAGGCCGGCCATAGTTAGAGAGGAGTGGATTTTGGACTTATTACAAGTTTGCCACTCCAATGAAGGTAGGTATAAATATGACTTTATAGCTATTTCTTCATCAGGGTTTCTTTTGGGAGAATTAGAGAGAACATGTCTATCATTTTCTCTCTAAAGAGGCCGGCCTCCTTGGGGGGTGCATCTAGCAATCCCACTATTCCAAGGTCACTCATTTCTTCTCCAATCCAACCTTGGTGTAGAATCTTTAGAGGTTCTCTATTTTGGGAACTTGGAGAATCCAATTCTTTCAACCAAATCCATGGAGCTAAGAAGCAAGGAATGAAGGCTCTATCTCTTGGGTGATTATCCTTTGCATATGCAAAGAGGAATCTACAAAGGTAAATATTTCTTAACTAACAAATGTTGATTTAAAAGTTGAGTCAAGGTTCACCAATCTACTAGGCTTTGAATTTCATGGTTGATGTTTTTGTTTTTGAGTGCATGTAAGCATGATTCCGCCTTTAATTTGTTAATTGCATGTTATTGATGTTGCTCAAATGAACATGTTTTTCACAAAATTTCCTTCAGACACGTGGCGCAACGAGAATGATTAAAAATCTTATCCGAAATTATAAATTAAATTATTTTATAAATAAAAAAAATGTTAATATTTTATTGCCTATTGCCAGAGCTATTTAGTGTAGGGGTGGAGATGCAAAATGTTGTTACTGTTCATTAAGGGCAGTTACTGTTCATTGGATGGATTAAATAGTAAATAGCCTAGGGGGCCTTTCCCACGGTGGAACTGCTCTTAGAGTCCCGCTTTTGAATCATGTAAAAAATCAATTAAAAAAAATTACGATATTTAATACAATATATAAAAAAAAAACTAAATATCGTAATTTTGATTCAACTCAATAATAATTTCAATGAATGATTTTTTGAATAAAAAAAATAGATGTTATATATAGAACTTACCATAATGTTGAGGGGCATGATAAAAGGGCATGATTGCAATAAAGCTATAGATGAAGTCACAGTTGCGAAACACACGAGGTACTAATTTGCGGAACGGTGTAATTCCCGTTTAATAAACCCTTGGCTATCCACCGGTATGCTGCTTCAGTTGAATGCACACCATCCCAGCTGATAAACTGTGCAGGGTTTTCACAAAGTACATTTGCCTCTGGAGTGCCACATAGTGCTGATGAGTTGTAATTGTATGGCCCCCCACCTCCACAGCATGCTTTGGTAGTTTCCCCAGTAAATCCTACATTTCCATGAATCCAATAATAATTTAGGGTTTGACTAAAATCTTACTATGTTTGAATTCTTGACGGCCAGTTTGGTAAACATTTAGTTAACTAATACATTTTAAAACTCTCGAAAAATCCTCACATTTACTAACACGCATTGTAAAAATTTTGCAATATTAAGGGAGTACCAAATTGGTCTGGAGACTGGTAGAGTTGCAGCATGGCATTGTAGTAATCTGCGTAAATAATATTGACATGAGGATGAAGGCTTCGAATCCGACTTAGTTCTCTCTGGAGCAGCTCATTGTGATACTCGGAAAACTTGTTCAACCAGTTTAGACAGCCAGTTGAAGGGTCGTATTCACTCTCATCCGAAGTTTCATATGTTGTTAGATAAGCAGGAATGCAGCCGATTGGAAAGTTTCCCGGTACAACAAGTGTTGAGGCGCCAAACGCAATCAACTCCTGGAGAGCAATGCAGCCATAGAAATTAATAGCCAACAAGATTATAAAAAAGACTGTATTTTGAGCAAAGAAATTATGATTCCAACTCTTACATTGATTGTTGAAGCTATTGCTTGTATCACCAATGGAACATATTTCTCAACCTTTTCTATACTTTTTCCTCTAAGCAATGCGTTGTTGTAATCGTTGCCTCCGATCTCTCCCATAAGAACTAGAGAGCTCGAAGGCAGTTTGTTGCAGTCTGTAAATTAGAGATCACTAATCACTTGTACCAAATGAAGAACTATTATAGATGATATACATAAATAGAGAACAAGTTGTATACAAACCACGAATTAAGGCCTCTTTAATCTATTTAGGTCTCATTTAAGAAGTGCTTTTAAAGAACTCAAAGTGTTTTTAGAGCAAATATTTTTTGAACTAATCCTTAGTAAAAATGCAAGTTAATCTTGAAAAATAACTTCAAGTGCTTATTGCAAGAATAACTTTAAGTGTATTTGAAATTCAGAAACATTTTTTTCTTCTAAAAGTTTCTTTAATCATTTAAAACACTTTCCGAACTAGCTTTTAGTAATACTCCTTATTTATTCTATTCAAACATTAAAAGCCGACCAAGTTCAATTTTTAAAGTTATGCACCGAAAAAAATGTTCAAATATTAAAGTTGTTATTTATGTGGCATTGACCGCCAACCACACAAGCAAATGGGGATAAGAAACAATGTCTTTTTGGTGCAAGACAAGTAACACTCTCAAGTAAAAAAATAAAAAAATAAAAGAAAAAATGAGAAGACAAATTGGTAACTGACCTGAAGATGTGTTGCATAAAAATGACAGCATTTCTTGGAACCAGTCCAGTTGAATTCTTAGAGAGTTGTTTGTAATTTCATTATAAACTCCCATTTCTTCAAGAAAAGCAGCGTCCAGCGCAGTGGATCCTACCACTGCAAAATTGACACCACCGTCAATGTTGTGGACAGTTTGGTTATGGCTTTCGAGGTAAGGTTGCACTAGTGGAAGTCCCATATATTCAGCTGCCAAAAAAAAATTAAAGTAAAAATCAAGTTCAATGAGATGCTGGCGATGTAAAGTGGTTGGGGTTTAATGTCGCTAGCTACCAATGAAGTCTATGATTAAACGACCGTCGGAGCAGCGTCCGGTGGGGCGGTGAAAGTAGGTCTCTCCATATGGAGGGAAGAAAAAGTTGAAAGATTTGTTAGGAGAACTGTTGTACAAGTTGCCCGTATCGGCAATTGAATCGCCGAAGCTGATGATTGAGCTGTAGCAACCTAGAGCTTGAGGGATGAATGTGACAGCTGACATCATGAGGAGGAGGAGCGTCATCAAAATTGCTTCAAATTCCGAACCCATGCTCTCTCTCTCTCTCTCTCTCTCTCTCTCTCTCTCTAGTAGATTCTTAAGCTTGAATTTCATCTGTCAGAACAGTATCAAAGTACATATAGATACTGAGGCAGAAATATAGAGTAAGATTTTCATCCCTCTTATTACCATTTCCTTTCATCCCCTTCTCTCACACTCTTCTCTTCTTTTTGTCTTATTCTTTATACAAAAAATTCAAAACAAGATGTAAACGTGACGTAATCGTTTAAATAAAAAGGGATGAAAGGGGTAAAAGATTAAGAGAGGAGATAATCCTATTTTCAAAAATATAATAGGCGAATCATTAGAACTAACAGTCAAACTGTCAAAATCGTAATGGTCTGACGAATTCATTTTTTAATGTTAGGTAAGGTCATGACCTGAATCTACCCATAAGCATGGTTTCTACATAAGAAATTGGATTCCATCCGAATCCATTTTGTGGATAAAATTTTCACTATGACGAGAACACGAGTGTTACATTACGTATTTTTACACAAATGACAAAAATTTCCAAACGATAGTTTAGTGGAACAAAAATGTCAAGGTTCCCTTCGTCCAAACAAAAAAACATGTTTAGGCTCCCAACATTACACACGAATGGTATGAAATCACAAAACCTAGCCCGACTATTCCGGTTGGGTTTAGAATACATTACACAAGAAGCAAATACATTGCTTCTATTATTTCAATAGCTCTTATTTGATACAGCAAGCAAAATTTACAACAGAGAACATTGCTGCAAAATTTTCTAGTTCTCCGGTTTAGATCTTTCCGTTTTGATTCTTTCGACTGCGATCTGTTTACTGGGGATTTGGAGGTCGGCTGTTGGCGGCCGAAACTCGGGATCCCCATTCCAGCAGCTCTTTGCTAGTGTCATCCTTGTGCACAAACACTTCAATAAAGCATAGACTATCCTTGTGCTCCCCTGTTGCCTTCGCAATTGCTTCTGTTAAATCCTCCTCTGTTCGTACCTGTATCAAAGCAAGAATAATCATCGTCCCCTGCATCAGATTAGCTATAGCGATTAGGAAAGTTGTTTCTTTTATGCTAACCTTGGTGGTCCAGCATTTGCCTTCGCCATTGTGGATGGCATCGACAAGGCCGGTGTAATCCCAGTTCTTAATCACATTGTATGGGCCATCGTGAATCTCTACTTCAATTGTGTAGCCTCCGTTGTTGATAAGAAATATAATGGTGTTTTGTCCACATCGGATCATTGTCGAAATGTCCTGTGCAGTTACCTGAAAGGAGACACTATTTACCAACCAAGCGCCATATATATCTCTCTAAAACATAGACTTTTTCGATCGGAATTACAAGGCAATGGTAATTTCTTTATCTTTTACCGTTTTAAATGATTAAAACAAAAGAAGAAATTGTTTTGCAGAAAAACTATTTTACAGTCAGTCGCCTTCCAGCTCCATGGTACTCTTGAACCTGATATAACTAACCTGGAAACTCCCATCGCCAATGCAAGCGATCACCCGTTTATCTTTGGCACCCTGAGCATAGCCAAGAGTGGCGCCCACCGACCATCCAATTGATCCATACTGCATCTGAAATTCATACCTGAATAAAAATGATACAACTGGTTGGTAGTCCGTTGCGTAACTCGCAAAGTTAATCATATTCGAGAACCACATAAATGAGATGTCTAAAGGAAACCGCATCATACCCGCAATTCTCAGGCAGTCGGAGCTTCAGACAATTGAACCATGAGTCTCCAGTTTCGGCAATTATCGCAGAGTCTCCACTGATAATCTCCTGTAAAAAGTTCAATAAATAAATTAACAATTAGAAATCTCAATATGAGAAGCACGAACAGAACATAGACAGCTCAAGCATACAAAACAGAACACTCTGCTCCTACCTGAATGTGCTTGAAAAGAATATTGACCCTCAGAGGCTCATCCTTCTCACTCTTCAGAGGGATGCCATGGGGAACAAAGATACGGCGGTAATTCTCAACAGCAGTACTGTTTTTCTTTAGCTTCTTGGCCAATGCGCTCAAGAAGTCCGCCATGAAAACCCAGCCAAAGGACGGACCATCCCCAATTGTCACACGATTTGGCTGCACGACAATCGCTTTCTCCTTCTTGATCAACAAGGAATACCCCACAGAGCTATAATCATTGAAAATGGGTCCAACAAAAACATAAGCATCAGCAGACTCCACAATCTCACCGCAGAAGGTGGTGCTTACAGCACCCCAATAAGTCCCAATGAAATGCGGGTGGTGCTCGGGCACCAAACCCTTACCAGAGGGCATTACAGTGATCGGGTACCCGCTAGCATCTGCAAACTCCATAAAGGCCTGCTGTGCCTTGGCTACTCTCAACTTGGGCCCTCCGACAATCACGGGTTTCACAGCCTTGTTGAGAAAAGCAGCGGTGGCTTCAACTGCTGCCTCCAAACCACATTGATTGCTTACTTTCGGAGCAAGGAAGAAGGGGACGGGCTCTCTGGCAAATGTGGGATGAGGAATTGCAGGCAGGTTGCAGCTTATGCTGATGTATACAGGCTTGCTTTCTTTCAATGCTGTTGAGATTGCTGTGTCTATCTGCTCATGTGCATCTCCCAAATTGTTCACCACTACCTGTCACAACAATTTGCACCAAATTCAATATATTTGGAAACACAAACGGCATATTTATAATTAGGGAAACTTTTAACATTGCCCCCTGAACTTAGGATCTGATTCTGATATGCCCTAATCTTTCAAAACGTATCGATTTACCCCTACAATCAATCAAACTTTCTGTCAAAAGGAAATAGTAGAGGCTCGTTTGGGATATGTTTTTTTAAGACTGAAAGTTTTTTAAAGAAAATGTTTTTGGGTTCCAATAGCCTTGCACTTCAAATATTTTTTTAGAATTAATTTGCATTTTTACTAAAAATTGGTTGTAAAAACATTTTAGTTAAAAAAATGCTTTCACAATTATACAAAAGCACTTTCTGAACCAGCCCTAGTTTTGTCCATTTAAGTTTAGGTTCGGTGTTCAAAACAAAAATAAAAGCAGAAGAGGCAAATCGGAAAGAAATCATAAGTTCAAGGGCATTGGTAAATTTTTTTTCTAAAACGAGACTATATTTTTAGGAACATTAACTAGCTTGAAATATTTGAGTTTTAATGATAAGGATAAAATAAATAAAAAAATAAATAGTATCAGATCTGATTACATAAAAATATGAGGTTGTTCATTAAAATAAAGGCCAAATTAGATTATTCATCCCGTGGTCGAAACTTGCATGATGATCCCCGTGGTAAAAAAACTAGGAATTAAACCCCTGTGGTAAAAAATGTTAGCAAATTTAGTCAAAAAGTAAGATTTCTGTTAAATAACTGTTAAAAGTCAGTTCCAATTGATATTTAAAATAAATATTTTTTTTATAACAATTAACAAAAAAAATAATGCTTAATTTTTTAAATAAAAAAAGCTCCAACTCAATGTCAATTAGAACTGAAAATACAATTTTACCCCAACTTTTAACAGTCATTTAACAGAAATCTTACTTTTAGACTAAATTTGCTAACATTCTAGACCACATGGGGTTCAATTCCTAATTTTTTCACCACGGGAGTCATCATGCAAGTGTCATACGACCACGGGATGAACAATCCAATTTAGCCTAAAATAAACATTACGGGAGTTATTTTTTATTTTTATTTTTTTTAGTAAGACTGAAGACATGAAAGGGCTTTACCTGATGACAGGTGACGGTTTGGAAGCACCGAAGCTCCTGAGTGAAATCGGGCAACCCGATCGTGTGGTGGAGGATCCGGTTCGTGCCGTAATCGTTGGAGTTCGGCCCACCTACTATGCAGATGACCGGCAAGTTCTCGCTGCACGCACCGGCGATCGCGTTCAGCACACTGAGCCCGCCGACGGTGAACGTAACGACGCACGCTCCAACCCCCCTGGCGCGCGCGTAGCCGTCAGCAGCATAACCGGCGTTGAGCTCGTTGCAGCAGCCGATGAGGTTGAGACCGGGCTCGGCGACCAGGTGGTCGAGAAGCGTTAAGTTGAAGTCGCCGGGAACGGAAAAGACATCATGGGCTCCGATTTCGACGAGTCGCCGAGCCAGGTGGCGGCCCAGCGTTCCGCTGGAGGCGGCGGGTAGGACCGGCAGCGGAGCCCCGCTGTTTGTTGAGCTGATATGAGTAGAAGCTTTCATGGATAGGTGTAAAATGATGGTTTAGAGTTTGATTAGAACGATGATTATTACTGGTTAGGGAGGTTTTGGTTGTGTTTCTGCATATATACACGGTGGAGTGGAATTTTAGTGGTGGTTTTGGAACCTGTGGGTGACTTTATAATATGATAAGGTATTAAAATATGTAAAAGTTTTTTTTTAACTTAAAAAACATCTAAAAGTTTTTTATTTTTTATGTGACAATATATTAATTATTAAGAGCTTATTCAATAAAAAAAATACACATTCGGGATGCAAAAATTATATTTCATCTCATTTGTAAATGAGAGTTTTACTCTGAGAAGAGATGTAAATTGGAGGTTTTATTTCGGAAACTTTAACGAAAAACTCATGATATTTCATTTTAATGAAAAATCATATTTTTATATTAAAAAGTCAATCATGGTACTATTTACTTTACCCTTTATTTTATCTTTGTCGTTAAAATTCAAAGTTTTCAAACATTTTTTGTTAGTTTTCCTTTTTATTTTCTGTCTTTGTTTGCAGAGTCACCCACAAAAGATATAAAATATATATATTTATATTTTTCGGTTAAGATGTGTATTTTATATCTCATCATTAGAGAGTTTCTCAACTAGCTAAAAATGTAAAGTACACATTTCAATGTATATAGCATTTTTATTAGAAATGTTCTTATATACTTAAATTAAAGGGAATTTTAACGAAAAGCTCACAGTACTGTTCATTTTAACGAAAAACCACATTTTTACACTAAAAAATCAATCACGGTACTATTCACTTTACCCTTTATTTTGTCCTTATCATAAAACTCAAAGTTTTCAAGTCATTTTCATTAGTTTTCCTTAAATTTAAAGGTGGAAATAAATTGGTATCGCGTGATTATTTACAAAAGTCTTAGATTTTAGATGTCTCGGTTATAAGTGAACATTTATACTGCTGGACCATAATATTATGTTTTAGACACAAAAATTTAAGGTATTGTTTGGGCCCAAAATATCAATTTGGGCCGAGTACAGAACCATCTCGGCCGGGAAGACCTGACAACAAGGGAGCCTCGGGTCGCTCGGGTCGTGGGCTTCTAAAACTAGGCCGGCTAGGTTATTTACGAAGACAAGTCCTGGTACAACAAGGAGTCTCGGCAAGTATGATAACCCGGAAGGGAGCCGACTAAAAAAGGGACTAGGTTCACAATCCTAGTCAGGATAGGACTGGTCGAGATGTTGTTGATCCGGAGAAGAAAGCCTAGTTCGAGTAGGATTGTAACTCAAGGTCCAGTGCTATAAATAGGGGAGGCTGCAAGCCAGTGAAAGCCCCAAAAATCAATACAAAATTGCCCTGCGCAAATCCTCAACCACTTGAGAACTTTTTCTTTTTCTTTTTCGCTGACACATCTTCCGTTGGCATCAACAGCACTGTGAAAGCAACCGGTGATATCTTAAGTCGGCATAGATAGCTCTGTCACCGTAGAATTGGCCGAACTCGCAGTACCTTCCGTTGGCATCAACAGCACTGCGGCGGGCACGGTCGATTGTCTATCCAAGTCTCGGTCGAGAAGGGTTTCTAAATCCTTTTTGGTCGAGGTCATCTCATTAGTCTTCTCGACGAAGTGAGGTGTTACAGTTATTACATTCGGCACATTGAAAGCCGAATTTGATTTGTGAGCTTCGTAATAATAGTAACCTTGTCTTCAGGTTTGAGAATCCAGGAGGCCGAGACGTGTTCCTTTCTCGGCCGCAATCGCAAGACGCAGAAGTCAGTAGCGCGACCCAACCCAACATCAACAAATTTACTCCTCGGCCGAGCTCGGCCGACGAGTTGGCACGCCCGCATTCACCGAAGGACGTAGTTAGCTTTTAGATTACTCGGCCTGCGCGCCACGTAGGCTTTGTAGTTTTTAGGGTCAACATTTTGGCACGCCCAGTGGGACCTAGTGCTAAACTACGAAGTTCATGCCAATTGAAACGCGATCGGTAAAAAAGAAAACAGCTATGGGAAAATCAACAGCCGATTTGCCGATTCGGAACACAGGACAGAATGTGCCCCAGGCACAGAATCCCCTTAGCGCTGTGACACCCGAGTCCACAAGCGCGACTCGCCGAGAGAGGGAGATTAATCTCGGCAGTCAACCCCGCGGTCTAGAAATCCCTAACAGGAACACCTGCGTTCTCAATGAAGGGATAGTGGAGGATTGCGACGAGGATGGCGGTGAGGGATCCGACCCACCAACAAGGTCGTTTCTTCGAAAGCGACTCGACGAGCAGTCTTGGTCAGTCGAGCAGACGTTTAGTCGAGGTATTGACAAGCTACATGACGTGATACTCAGTTCCAATGAGCAACAGACCAGGTTGCTCGAAATACTGGTTAGTAAAGTCGGTGACGGCAGGCCTTTCGATTTTCCCCAGCGCCTGCCACCAAGAAATAATCCGTTACCAATTGTACAGGCCGAGCCAATTCCTGCTCGGCTCAAGCCAATTGACCTGGAAAAAGTAGGAGGGTCGAATAGTAGGTCAGACGGAATCGACCAGAGGGTCGAAGCAACACTTGTTGATATGACCGAAGTCCAGCGGATGATCGACTCGGCCATAAAGAAGGGGCCGAAGTTTCCTAAGTTTATCCATCCGTACCCGGCCTACGTAGAAACGTTCGGATACCCGAAACGTTTCAAGATTCCAGATTTTAGCCTCTTTGCCGTTGAATCGTCTCTGTCTTCGTTGGAGCACGTGGCTCGATTCACCGCGCAATGCGGAGATGTTAATGGTGATTTCCATAAGCTACGGCTGTTCAACTTCTCATTGACCGGCTCGGCATTTGCTTGGTATATCAATCTTCCTCCTAATTCCGTCCAAAACTGGGAGGAGTTGGTCGAGAAATTCCACGAGCAGTTTTATCGGCCGGGGATGGAGGTGTCGGTTTCTTCATTGGCAAGGATGGCTCAAGCATCTGATGAGTCACCAATGGATTATCTCACCAGGTTCAAATCATCCAGGAACTGGTGCCGAGTGCCTTTACCCGAAGTTGAATTCGTCAGACTCGCTTTGAACGGCCTCGACGTCGAATACAAAAAGAAGTTCTTGGGGGCAAACTTTCGGGATATGTACGAATTAGCCCAACATGTCGAACAATATGACTATTTGCTCCGCGAGGAAAAGGTTTCGAAAGCTCCATCTCGGGGGACGATTTACAAGAATCCTACTGTCAATTATGCGTCAACCGAGGATGAATGCGTTAGCGTGGATGCAGCGAGATAGTGATAGATAAGCCGTTTGTTTGCAAGGCATTGACTCAAGTTGACTCTAGGGAAGTCAAAAGCCGTTCAGCCGCTGAAGGAACATCGAAACCGTCAAAAGTTTATACTTTTGATATTACAAAGGCTGACGCAATTTTCGACCAACTGTTATCAGCAAGAATCATTAAGCTTCGGCCTGGCCACAACATTCCCAAGGCCGAAGAACTTAAAGGAAAGGTGTATTGCAAATACCACGATTCAAGCAAACATACGACAAACAATTGCGTCGTCTTTCGTGACAACGTCCAAAGCTGGATCGATAATGGTAAATTGAAATTTCCAGAGAAGAAGATGAGCGTCGATACTGACCCGTTTCCCACGGCAACGGTAAATATGGTCGATGCATGCCTCCCTAAGGACAAAGGGAAAGGGAAGGTCGAAGTTGTTAAGACACAACGTTTTCATAATCAGAATTCTCGGCCTCGTTTCATGGCCGATTTTCGTGCAAACAAACCACCTACAACTTTAACGGGGCCCGCTATTGTTAAACCTATGAGGGATTATAGCACCGATGAATACAATGGAACAGCAGTTTTGTGCAGAAAATGTAGAACCGAGGTCGGCAGTGAGCCAGAGGTGAAGCCCTCTTCGCTTATAACGGAACGACCTACGGTCGCAATCCAGCAAAAAGTAGCCAACGTGAGCCGGCATCAGGGGGTTTTTGATCGGCTCGGCCCTAAAGCACGGATGGAAGAGACACCATCAGTCAGGCGGCGCCTCGACTTTGATACTGCATTTTACGACGATGCCTACTATAAACGTAATTTTGGCAGTTCGGAATCATCGCGGAACCAAAAAACTTTCAAACCTCCCGAGCCTAGAGATCAACGTTGGTATACATATCATTCTTCAAAAGGTGTCTACACTGCACTGTCCAAATCCCAGAAACGCCGGCACCAAAGGATCAATTGCATGGCACGCCGACGGGCAGCCCAAGAGGCTTCGGTCCCTAAATGGCGGCCGAAGGACATAATTGCTAATGACAACAAGCAACCGCATCCAGCTGTTCTGACAACGTCGATGCAAGGGAAGCAGCTGGTCGACCAAGATGTCGAAACCATGTTTGAAGAGGCTGATAAACGGATCAAACTTCTTATTCGACCAGGGGAGATAAAGGCACGCCTTGAACATTTCAGGCAGGAGGCCGAAGGCAAATTAGCCCCGTCGGCTATACAAGAACCTCTAATCAAAATTCGACGAAATGTGCATCCACCGTTCCTTGGGGAAGCTTTGGAGTATATGCGAGAATTTCACAAGAAGCATTCGGCCAACGACCTGTATGGTTTGCCGAAGGCATGCCAGGACACCATTGATCTGGTCCTGGTTTGTCATGATGCCGAGCGAATCATCCAGAAAACTTCAGACCCAGGATTGAAAGCAAGGTTCCAGCACATACGAGAAGCCCGCGTGTTTGGATTTGAAGTTGACCCATACATTGATATGGAAGCAGCCGAACTTCCTTTCTCAATGGAGGACCTTCAGTATTTACGATGTCACTTCGAGGTATTTTCGGCTGTTTCTCTCTTCGGCCTTACGACCGATGAAATGGCACGTGTTGCGCGTTTGGATGCGTATCTCGATACCAGGGATGCCCGGATACATTACCAGGAGCGGGTTCGGATCTCGACCCCAAGCACAGTGTCGCACTCACCCTCACCTGAGGCAGTTTCGCGGACCCAACAAGCGGCCGAAGCAGCACCGCCGGAGCAAGGCATGGAAGAAGGAACAGAAGAGTCTCTTTGTCCGGCTTTGACAAGAACGGAGTCCGTAGTCACTGATCAAACAAAAGATGAGGATAACGAGGAGAATTCCAACCCGATGGGCCCGTCAATCTTGGATGACATGGACATTAGTATGGTCCATGTGTTACCCGCTGATTTTCAATCAAGCACGGCTCAACCGAATTTCCTCGATGGTGATGTCGTCGCCGAAGACGCCGGTCATGTGGATTTTGTATCTGTTGTTGAAGGTGAGTCAGCAACAAAATATGAGAGCTTAAAGGCCGCCTTAGCCGAATTGTTCCCCCGTTCATCATCGGCCGCGCTTCACCATTTAAAGCCATTGTATGTGACGGCCCATATCGAGGGATACCCAGTTTCTAAAGTTTTTGTCGACTGTGGAGCTACCGTCAATATCATGCCTCTGACCATCATGAAGGCCTTGCGTCGCTCGAATGACGAACTGATTCCGTCAGGGATCACAATGAGTAGTTTCGTTGGTGACAAGTCCCAAACCAAAGGTGTACTTCCGTTAACAGTAAATATTGCCGGTAGCACTCACATGACCGCATTTTTCGTGGTTGATTCCAAAACCGAGTATAACGCACTGCTCGGTCGAGATTGGATTCATCAAACCAGTTGTATTCCTTCGTCATTATATCAAGTGCTTGTCTTTTGGGATGGCAAATCGGTCATTGTTCACCCGGCCGATAGCCAGCCCTTCGAGGCTAACATGATCCAAGCACGGTATTACGATGACCACGTCGGCTACATTACTTTGCAAGGCTTCAATGATGAAGGACGGCCGACTCAGATTTCTGTACAGAAAGCTATCGAGGTTGGCGCCGAGACTGTCCATCAGGATTCGGCGAGACTCGGATTAGCTAACTTCCTCCCCGACGCCGATGTCTGACATCGATCGGGAAACACGTAGGGCCGCGGTTTCATCCACGATGGAACGACTGCTGGCCCATTGGTATACTATATCTAGACGACCAAATTCGGCCGTTAATCTCGTTGAGTTCCTGGCCGAAGGGAGGCGAAATACACTTGTAACCAGAGCTGGAAGACCCAGAGGGGACCGTTCTGGTGTGGGTCGATCTTGTGCAGGGTCGCCTCGGCCAGGCAGCGGAAGAGATGGGCGAGAATGTTGGAGCTCAGTGACAGGACATGGCCACTAGCCAGAGCCTCGGCCACCGGCATATTCTCGACCAAGCACTTGTTCGACTTGGTACAACAAATGTACTTGTTGTACCAATAGAAGAGGAAGGCTTCATGTTCCCCTTCTCGTAGGTCCTCTTCTCCTCGGCCGGCGAAGTGGAGGTAGAGGGTGTTGTAATTGAAGAAGTTTTTGTGAAGCTTGTGAATGTCTTCTTTCGACGGGATTCGGCCTTCACGGTTTAACGTCTCGAAAGCCCGTCGATCAAAAAGCGTCTTCAGGTCAATATTCGACGGGTACCAAGAGAGGGCCGCGTCGATAGAGAGCCCGGTCGCTGAAGTGCCCAGAATGACGGTGACATCTAGAGTGGTGGGGCCGATGGGACCAAGTGGAAGCACCATGGTGTTGGTGGCCGAGCACCAAAAGCACAAGGCGGCTTGGAGGAGCTCCTTGTCGGGAACGATATCCATTGACGAGAGGAGGATGGCGTCGTGGATGCCAATGGCCTTCCATTGGTCGCCGAAGAGCTTCTCCATTCGGATAACCCAGGCTGCCCAGGTTGTGGTCGTCGAGGGCCAGGAGCCTTGGGGTTTCGCCGCGTCCAATCTCGACCATTCGAACCCTTGGAGTAAGGGTGTTAGGCAGTGCTCCTGGAGAATGCCAGTAATGGCCGACGGAACGGTCGCCTTGAAAAGAGGACCCAGGATTTGGTGGGGAGTGCTCATGTCACTCTCAAACCGTATGGTTTTGATCGAGCTCCGATCGAGTATTTTTTGATGTTGTTCGCACTCCCTGGAAAGCTTTGAGATGAAGGATGCCATTGTAGGAAGGAAACACGGCGTAAAAAGGTTTTCTGGGTTGGGGGTTTGAAAGCAAAGACCTGGAAGAAAGAGATGAATTCGAGAGAAAAACGGCAAGAAATTTCAGAAAGTTTTGAGAGCGTACAGTACAAATGGAAAATTCCAGTATTTATAGAGATGGGAAAGGAAGTGCAATCGTTCGAAATTCAAAATAAAGGGTAAAATCGACCGAAGAAATCACTGATCATAATGAGCATTCAGGGAATGCAGTTGAGAAGACCGAGGGTTTCAGGTTTTGGGGGCGCACGATTGCGTGTGACGGCGAGATTGATGGCGAAAGACGTTTCGGGGTCCGCACGCTAAGAAGTGGCTCACGGATTGAGATAAGGATGGCTAGGTTTAGCCATAAGGTCATGATGACCTGACGGTTCGAGTAACCGCACGCTTTAGACGTCATTATTAGGAAATACCAAGTCACAGGCTGCCACGTGGAGTGGAGGTTTGCAGGTTCAAGATCGTGCGATCGTGTTCAATAAATGCGCCTTGAAAATAGAGTACTTGGGTTCTGTGAACTACATTCGCTTCTTCAAGGTCGAAACTCGGCCAAAGAGTTCAGGCCGAAGACCTCAGAAGCGAGGGGGCAATGTTTGGGCCCAAAATATCAATTTGGGCCGAGTACAGAACCATCTCGGCCCGGAAGACCTGACAACAAGGGAGCCTCAGGTCGCTCGGGTCGTGGGCTTCTAAAACTAGGCCGGCTAGGTTATTTACGAAGACAAGTCCTGGTACAACAAGGAGTCTCGGCAAGTATGATAACCCGGAAGGGAGCCGACTAAAAAAGGGACTAGGTTCACAATCCTAGTCAGGATAGGACTGGTCGAGATGTTGTTGATCCGGAGAAGAAAGCCTAGTTCGAGTAGGATTGTAACTCAAGGTCCAGTGCTATAAATAGGGGAGGCTGCAAGCCAGTGAAAGCCCCACAAAATCAATACAAAATTGCCCTGCGCAAATCCTCAACCACTTGAGAACTTTTTCTTTTTCTTTTTCGCTGACACATCTTCCGTTGGCATCAACAGCACTGTGAAAGCAACCGGTGATATCTTAAGTCGGCATAGATAGCTCTGTCACCGTAGAATTGGCCGAACTCGCAGTACCTTCCGTTGGCATCAACAGCACTGCGGCGGGCACGGTCGATTGTCTATCCAAGTCTCGGTCGAGAAGGGTTTCTAAATCCTTTTTGGTCGAGGTCATCTCATTAGTCTTCTCGACGAAGTGAGGTGTTACAGTTATTACATTCGGCACATTGAAAGCCGAATTTGATTTGTGAGCTTCGTAATAATAGTAACCTTGTCTTCAGGTTTGAGAATCCAGGAGGCCGAGACGTGTTCCTTTCTCGGCCGCAATCGCAAGACGCAGAAGTCAGTAGCGCGACCCAACCCAACATCAACAAATTTACTCCTCGGCCGAGCTCGGCCGACGAGTTGGCACGCCCGCATTCACCGAAGGACGTAGTTAGCTTTTAGATTACTCGGCCTGCGCGCCACGTAGGCTTTGTAGTTTTTAGGGTCAACAGGTATTGAAAACAATGTTTATTTATAAGAATTCGAGCTAAACCACTTACCAATGACCTGTTTAAAGGTGGAAGTTGATTTCCTTTGATTTGGTAATTGGCTGGTTTAGCTTTTGGCTTTGGTGGTGGGTTTGCGGGGCTGTGGTTTTAGGCAGTGGGTTTGATTTATTTTAATGTCCTTGACCACTACAAAGTAGGAAAACTTTGGATTCTTGTGGATTGTGATTTGTGACCACTGTTTGAAAAAAACCAGGAAACCGGAAGGTGCTAATTGCTGGTTTTCAATTTCAAATCCGACGTTTTGTTTCAAATGTCTACGTGAGCACAGAGAAAAGTTCAGCTGTCTGGTTATTCATGGAGAGATTTTCAGTATGTTAAGAACACGACTTGATATATTATTTCATAAATGATGTTTTTGTGCGATGAAAAATATCACGAAAATATTTTCTTATAATTTTACTTGTAAAACTCTACAAAAGCCAAATTTTTGAAATCAAAGTTGCAAACCAAATGTGTGGTTTTAGATGATTAAATTATTAATTAACGTGTCAATTAACGTGTTTGGTCTCCCTAACATTATTCTTATAAAAAATGCAAATGCAATCTTGAGTTTCAAAATGTGTGCGATAAGAAAAATGTTACAAATTATTTAAGAGTAAACTGTCGATTTGCCCCCTAAACTTTCACCTAGCTTTCGATTTCCCCCCTGAACTTTTCTATTGGAAAATTAAGGACTCAAACTAATTTTTTTGGCCAATTTGCCCCATACCGTTAGTTTTTCAAACATTCCATCCATATTTCTGTAGTTAAGTCATTTCACTCTTAAAAATGATTAAAAAACTGAAAATAAATTAAAAAAAAAACTTTCCCTCTATTTTTTCCCTCTAATTCCTATCCTAAATTTTATTTTTCACTCATTCATATGCATGAGAAATGACATACGATATTATTGTCTTCAAAAGTAATGAAAATGGCTTGAAAACTTTGAGTTTTAACGATAAGGACAAAATAAATGGTAAAGTGAATAGTACCAGGATTGACTTTTTAGTGTAAAAATGTGGTTTTTCGTTAAAATGAACAGTACTGAGAGCTTTCCGTTAAAGTTCTCTTTAAAAAAACCTATTTTACGATTATGCGTCAAACTTTGCAAACTATTAAAGTTATAAGTTGTAGATTTGATTAATTTATTACTTCTAAATGACTATAAGAAACCAATGATCCTCCCTTCTTAAACAACCAATATCCTCTACACTTAATCAGCATTTGATACTTTTTTACAACCAATATCCTCTACATTTTTTTTCTTTTTCAGTTTCTCATACACTTCATTTTATTTTAATTAAAATAACGAACATGATTAAACACGGATGTATGTGCTAGTGGTGTGTGTTTATCATTTCCGTATCCGCAAAAGAATATTATGTCTCAAAATCAAGGATATTGTATGTTTCTCAGTCACTATTATAGCAACGAAGCCTCTTAAGATAAAAATGTACAAGTGAACTACATTACAAAATTTGTGAACCTAATTAGGTGAGATTAGGCTCACCTAATTAATTAAACTACATTACAAAAGTAGACACATTTTTTACATCAATAGTTCAAAGTTCATTGAGCCTAATCTCGCCTGGTTAATTAAACCCCATTACAAAAGTAGACACCAATCAAGCTTTCCTATTGGATAACAAGTTGAGGACTCAGTGCGCTAATGCCAGATAGCTGCAGAAAAGCAAAAGCCCGAAAACACAATATGTGCCCCGGCCACACATTCATAATTCAAACTTACTACCTGAGTTTGTTACGGTATTTCCTGTGATACCCCAATCACCCAATAAATTGGTATTTCTAAATGAGTCATTAAAGGCATAACGAAAATATCCTATCTCCACATAGGATCAAGAACATGATCAAAAGGATCAAAAACGGCTAATTCGTATAGAGCCATCAAATCGGGAAGTGATTACTAATTTTTCCACATAAAAAGAGTGCGAAACTATTTCCCAATTTATTATTATGAAATTTTAAAGATACCAATAGAATTCACGGATAATGTTTCTATGATAGCATAGAATTTGATCGAGTAATAACTAATGAAAATTTCTCAGTTGAGTAATAGTTAATGAAAATTTCTAATTGCAAACACAAATTTCTTAAATTTAATTAAACCTAATAAATTCATTGAATTTCTAAGGCTTTCTTTTACATTGTTTGAACAAATCTTCAACAAAAAATCAACACAAAGTGGAAAGATAGAACTAAACAGTGGTCGGAAAAAAACTGAACAAAACACTATCAAATTACACGCTACGAAACAAATAGTAATTAACAAGGAATCTTAGATGTGAACCACTTCATGATCGAAAAGGGAAGCTTGATCAACGCCAGAGCAAACTCAACTATGATCGTCACGCACAAGCAGCACGGACATATGCAAGTCAACGCCAACCCGACGATCCAGATGACGACGCCGATGACGGAGAGGATGAGAGCGACGAAGGCGAAGGGCAGGCCGAGGAGAAACCCTAGCGGCCTGCATTCGCAATCGTCTCCGCAGCAGCAGCTCATTGATTGTTTTTCTGCTCTTCTTGTTTCTCTTCTACTGCCTTATAGTTGGTAGGTTGTAGAAGGCGATACGGGAAGGCAACTTCGTTTGGTTTGTTGTCGATTGTGGGAAACGATATGACTAAGGAATAGGTATTTGCGGTATATATGTAATACTATTTGACGGGGTTAAACAAGGACTTGTATTCTGCTGCCGCCTTTACACCCTAATCCACAAAGAATTCCTATATATTTTCGGAAAAGTCCGTCGCTTGTAGTCCATCCTGGTCGTTTATTTTTATGGAATTTATAGTAACAACGGTTAAGATCAGCTCCTCCACACGATTTGTTTATCTTGTATGTATTTTTTTTTATTTCATTAAGATATTACAATAAGGGCATAGAAATAAGAAGTAAATTGGATTTGATTACATATTTTAAGAGGAAGTTAACTTGTTTGATTCTTTACATGCGAGTAAACACATGAAAAAAAATACAAAAAGTGAACTGAAACGCGTGAAATGAAATAATTAAGGGCTCGTTCACTTATCAGTAGTTCGAGAATAAAGAGTCGAATAATTTCGAAATAGACAAAAATGTAAGGAAAGGGAATTGGATTGACACATCTCTCTAGTTAACACAAATTTATGAAATTGTTTTATTCCATTACGGATTTTAGTTAATCTCGCTACGAATTCTGTGCAAGTAAACGCAAAAAAAGTCCTAAAGAGAGCATATTCTCTTTCTTTTCATTTTCATTGCTGATAGTAAACGAGCTCTAAAATAATTTTGATTCTTATTCGTTTTAAGTAATCATATCCTAACTTGGAGAAAACAAACTTGAGTTCATGGAGTATAACCCATTGCTTTACTTACTCTGACCAAACTCGGGTGGAGGCAGATTCTCTGCCCTCCCACTTTCCGTACCCTCTCGTGCTCTCCTGTTTTGTGTGATCACGGTTAAGCTGTCAACATTTTATATTATTTTTTATACAAATAATAAGATAAAAATAAATAGTAATATAAAATGTTGACGTGACTTAATTGTGAAACAAGAGGGCACGCGAAATAGAAGGGCAGAGAATCTGCCTCGGGTCCCAAAAAGAAACAAGTCGTTGGAAAAAAAGCATCTTTGTGATAAGCGAAACAAACCAATAATACATTCCCAGGTCAATCTCCTACTTTCCTTGACCAACGAGCCTCCTTTTCCGACTCCAACCTCCACATGGACTTGCATTTTATTTTGCAAATATAATCATTAAAAGAATCCAATACCTGCTTTAACTCTATCATTTTTCGGCTGTATTAAAGCTTTTTTTATTTTTTATTTTTATTTTTTAATTCAAGCGATATTAGGGTGAGGAAACTCAGAGCTTTGGGTGGAAAGATATTAGCGTCTAGAAGCATTTTTAAAATAACTGAAAACACTTTTGGTAAAAATATTTTTAGTACCAATCCTTAAAAATGCAAATGAATCCTGAAAAGTGTCTTCTCAAAAAAAACACATAATTTATGCTTCTTGCAATTGGAAGAAGCGTTTTAAGTGTTTTAAAATCCAAAAATATTTTCTTTAAAAACTATTTCAATCATTTTAAAAACACTTTTAAATGATCCCATAAATTGACATTTTGATGGTCACCACAGAGCCGATTAATGTACAAATACAATTAGGTGATTATTTAATTATTGATCAGCAAATCATTCTGTGGTTTAGCTTTGAGAGTGAAAAAACTTGAATTACTGACTGCTAACTATTGCTTTGAGAGTGAACAAATATTCCCCTTCCACAGAAAATTACCTCTGAACATGGTTATGGCTTGTCCAATCAAGCAACATTCTATTCTCCCCTGAAAGCCCGAGCAGTCCGCTTGCGTGAGCTCAATGAGACACCGGCTGAGTTAGCACCGGTTAATTTGCTTGCCAGGTTCAAAACTGAGCTAGGAGGCTTATCTTCAGGCTCCCTACAGCTTCAACATCGCCCGCTCTCTTTAGTCTTTGCAGTGAACTTGTCTTCAACCATATGAAAGCTCATCAACCACTATCAGTACCAATCCAGCTACAGGCGGTGTCTTTAGATATCCCGCTTGACTTCATTTTCTCTCTCAGCTCAATTACACTTTCCCATTTCCCAGCGGCTGCTAAAGTATTCGAGAATGCAACATATGCCCCAGGCCGACCATCAGGATTCAACTTAAAAAGTTCCTTGGCAGCTATATTTGCCATCTCAACATCACCATGTAATGTGCTTGAACTAAGAAGAGCAGCCCAAACATCGGAATTGGGCTTCTCGGGCATCCCCATTGCAAACTCCCACGCTTGAAGCAAACTCCCTGCACGTCCCAAGAGATCAACCATGCAAGCATAATGCTCCATCCTTGGTTTCAACGAGTAGTCCCTATCCATGCTTTCAAAGATCTCAAGACCTTTGTCAACTAGCCCAGCATGTCCGCAAGCTGATAGCGCACTGAGGAATGTGACAAAATTGGGTTCAATTTGGTGTTTCCTTTGCATTATGCTAAAGAACTCAAGTGCTTTGTCGGGATATCCGTTCTTCCCATAACCATCGATCATTGAAGTCCATGAAAACACATTTTTTTGGGGCATGTGGTCAAAAATTCTCCGAGCATCCTCAACTCTTCCGCATTTTGAGTACATGTCAATAAGAGCACTTCCCATCTTTATGTCCAAAAACAATCCAGTCTTCATAAGATGACTTTGGACTTGTTGGCCAACTTCAAACAATGCCAACACCGAGCAAGCTCCAATAACACTAGCAAAGGTAGAGAGATTAGGTTGGAAATTCAACCGTTGCATGTCAATGTAAACGTCAAGTGATTTCCTTGCATACTCAACCGATTTGCTATAACCTTCAATCATTGCGTTAAATACCACCACATCTTTTTCAACCGTTTTCCTGAATATATCTTCAGCATCTTCCACAGATCCTTGATTCATGTACCCAGAAATCATCGATGTAGAACATATAACATTCTTTTCCAACATCATATCAAACACAGTCCTCGCATAACGGACCTTCCCATTTTTAACGTATGAGTCGACGAGTGCAGTATAAAGTACCTCATCAGGCGCAACATCTGTTCTTATCATCTGGCCATGCACTACTCTTCCTAAATTACGCGGCAATGCAACATCACCAGCACAAGTAGAGGCTCTCAAGATCATCGAAAACGTATACCCATCAAGCTTCTCACCAGATAAAACCAGTCCCCGAACCAAGTTAAGAAATTCCTCTACCTTCCCACGTTTGAGGTATCCGCCGATCAAGTAATTATAAGCGGAAAGAGTCTGTGCAGGCAATTCATCAAACACTTGGCGTGCATAAGCCAATGAACCACATTTTATGTGGAGTATAAGGAGTTTGATGGAAATATTGACATTGGGTCGGAACCCAGATTTGAGAATCCGGGTATGGATCTTTCGGCCATGCGAAGGGTTATCTGAATTGATGAAGTGTTGCAGAGCAGATGATAGACTGGTGGCGATTGTTTGGGAGACGGAGCCTCGTGGTGGCGGTAAATTTTGATTTGGCTGGGGAGGCATTTTCTGGTGATCGACGGTCTGGTTGTTGGTACTTTTCCATTTTTCATTTGCACCGTTTGATCTCGTTATCTAATTTGGGTTTTGTTTGGGGCCAAAAGTTCGATGGCAGAAGGTTGAGCTCAACTCTTGCACTAGGCCCAAGAGTGGTGGCCCATAGGCCCATCAACTTCAAGGGGTGCATGCCATTTGTCACATATGAATACACGCATATGTGATTTAAAATATCAAAAAAGAACAAATCACAAATGTAGACATAAATAAATAGACGTGCGCAGAAAAAAAGAAAGTATGCTAAACTCAAATTTTCAAATAAACAGTATTTAGTCTTTAGACTCGTTTGAAAGTGTTTTTCAACGCTCAAATTGTGTCCATCGATCTCATGTTGTCCTACAAATAGTAAAAGCTGACCTCCCTTTGTATTAGATTTGGTGTTCATTAGTTTGACCGTTCTACAAATTGAGCTGAGGAAAATGGAGGAGGACAATAAGACAAAAAACAATGGGTGCGAGGAGGGAAGGGAAGAGGATGAGAATATGAGGGGAGAAAATCCTACTCTAAATATGTGGGCTTATTTCAAAGTGCAGAGAACGAGATGAGATGTCAGATGATGATTCATGCAAGTAAAGTTGCCGCTGTCACCCAATGTATCAAGGCTCAAAGCATAGTTCCAGATTTGGTGTTCATTGCTCTGAGCGGGACAAAAAAAAATATAGGCTGATGAAGTAGTACGATGACTTACTCTGATGTGGACTTCTTGCTTAATAAGCTAATCCTCTAACTGAAAAGGCTCAAAGCTAATCCCTTTCACCAAAAATGATTACAGCAGTTGAGTTGGTTTAGTATTGTAGAGAATGAATTTCACGTTGATGGAATGAGGGACATTTCATTGGCTTATAAGTAAGTTGGACTACTCCCTATATTGTTAATTAGTTTTATGGTGGAACCTCAGCTTTCTTCATTGTATCAAAGAAGGTTGTCCCACGTGTGAAGCCAAACGGTCACACGCTCTCTACATCATTCCATTTGTATTGTCCATGTGTTAAACTTGAAAATTTGCAAAAATGAAAAAATAAAAAAATAATGTGAGGGTGCGAGTTGAGAATAAATCCCCCATTAATGGGAGGAAAGACATTGCATTAGCTTATAATTAAATAAGTTAAATTACTCCCTATATTGCCAATGATTTTATGATGGAACCTCAAAACTAGGTATTTCCTATTGGTACATGTGTACAACTTGTAACATAAACACATTGCCTGAAGTAACTACTATATCTGTAAATCGATCCAAGGGATGTACGAACTTCTTGTTAATTAGTTCGTGCCAAATTAATAACTGAAGCAATAACATCACATAGTCGTATATTCCGAATACACTGAAATCGCTTCTTTGATACATGAACAGATATAAAGTGCTATAAATCCACCATTGATTAGCTGCATTTCATTTTCATAGATTGTGTATGTATATAGATTACAACAGTTGATTATGTAAAGTCATAGAAGGCAAGTAATAAATTACAATAACAACATTAAAGAGAGAGGGAAAGAGTGAATCGTGGAATGCAGCAAATCATGTCCTAATGGCATATATATATATATATATATAGAGAGAGAGAGAGAGAACTATATAAGCTGGAAACTGATTAGGGTTTAATAATGAATGTGAGTCGGTCCTCCAGGACTCACTCTCATCGGGTGGTCTAATGTAAGAGTATAAGTACGGACAACAAGCATCAAGAGCAGAGTTCAAGTGAAAGCAATTCAAGGGTCTAGATGAGAACAAGTGTCACAAGATCCAAAGGAAGTTACAAGGCTGTTAGGATATGGTGCTAAGGTTGTTAAGTTTGTTAAAACTGATATACTTCATATCTTAGCTTACAGAGCAAGGTATGTAAGAATATAAATACAGATATCCAAAGGTGTAAATGTATGATGAAAAACACACAAGAAATAAAAAGAAATCTTCTCTGAAATCTCTCTGTCTCTATCTCTCTAAATCTCAGTTTCTTCGACTACCTTCATTGGAGCTACTGCTTCAATCTTTACATGGTATCATCGCCGATCCGACTGGCGCTTCCGCATCTCAATCAAAGCTTTCATTTCTTCTCTCTACCCTCTAGTTTGCAAACTATTCTGTGATAAAACAAAAAATTGGCGTCGTTCGAGTATTACAGAGCCTTCAGAACTTCGTCTTCTTCTTCTGCATACCAATTGTTTGTTAAAAGGTCTCAGTGAATTCCTTGTATCACAACTCAAAAATGGTTACTGCTGATCAGCTACAGATTGTTCAGTCTCCAATCACTGGTCTTATCTCTACCATTTCTAAGTCCGTTACAGTCAAGCTTGATGATTCTAACTACTTAACCTGGAGTTTTCAGATTAAACTTCTCTTTGAAAGTCATGGTATTCTGGGGTTTGTTGATGGCTCACGAAAACGTCCTCCAAGATTTGATACGGATGCTACAACTGAAGGGATTGAAACATATGATTATCTTGTATGGAAGATGCATGATCGTGCTCTTATGCAATTAATCATTGCCACCTTGTCTACAACTGCAATGTCCTGTATAATTGGGAGTAACAGTTCTCATGAAATGTGGGTTAATCTTGCTGAGAGATTCTCGACAATCACGAAAGCTATAATCTTTCAGATGAAAACTGAGCTCCAAAACATTCAAAAAGGGTCTGACTCTGTCTCTGTGTATTTGCAAAAGATCAAAGATGCGAGAGATCATCTTGCTGCTGCAGGAGTAATTTTTGACGATGATGATATCATCATTCTTGCCCTGAAAGGTCTTTCTGCAGAATTTAACACCTTCAGGTGTGTTATAAGAGGCAGAGAAACTGACATTTCTCTAAAAGACTTCAGGTCTCAACTGTTAGCTGAAGAAACTACTATTGGTCAATATTTTGAGTCTTCCCCATCCTTTAGTGCTGCAATGGTTGCTAGTGCTAACATTGACAAAGGGAAAGCTCTAGTTCTTGATCAAGATTCTTCTCATTCTGCTGAGTTTGGATCTAACTCTGGCATCAATGATCAATCATACAGGAACAATGGTGGTGGTTCCCGTTCCCCTAGATATAATTCTGGTGGGCAGTATTATACCAATGGGAGTCCATCCAGCAATTTTGGCAGTACTTCTCAGAGTTCTTACCACTATGGCGGTTACAAGGGTAACAACTTCAGAGGCAAAGGAAGAAGCAGGTCATATCAGTCTGGTTCCCGACCTTATAATCATTCACCAAATCCAAGTCCTGGCATTCTTGGTGCTCCAAGACCATTTCAGTCTCATTGTCTCGATCATCCATCTGACATACCAACTTGTTAAATATGCAACAAAAAAGGGCATGTTGCAGCTGACTGTTTTCAGCGACATAGTACACCGGTCTCCGCTTCTCATTCTCCGATTCAATGCCAAATTTGCTGGAAGTTTGGTCATTCCGCTATTCAATGCTATCATCGAGGGAATTTTGCTTATCAAGGAAGGCCACCAACCCCACATCTCTCTGCAATGCATGTTCAGCATCATCCATCTGCTCCTGCCGATCAATTCTGGGTTGCAGACACAGGAGCAACATCTCACATGACCTCTGACCTAGCTAACTTGGAGTTGGCCCGACCATATCATGGCAATGACATGATTACCACTGCCAGTGGTGCAGGTTTACCCATTTCTCACATAGGCTCTTCCAAATTGCATACTTCATCTCATACTCTTGTATTGCAGAATGTTTTACATGTTCCAAAGCTATCTCAGCCTTTACTATCCATTTACCAACTCTGTAAGGATAATAGATGCCGATTCATATGTGATGATGTTTCTTTTTGGGTTCAGGACAAATTCACAGGGAAAATCCTTCTCAAGGGGCTGTGTAGGGCTGGTTATTATCCTATACATTTACACATACCTCCGAAGCTGCCATCTGCATCATCTTCGTTTCACAAATACTTTCTTGCACAACCTGTTAGTACAAGTCTATGGCATCGAAGGCTAGGACACCCCTCTAATGCCATCACTTCTGCCATACTACATCAGCATCAAGTTTCTGCATCTTTAGACTCTTGTAAAACAGTTTGTACACCATGTCTAGAAGGGAAATTTACCAAGTTAGCTTTTTCTTTTCCCACACATAAATCTGTACATCCCCTAGAAATCATTCATAGTGATGTATGGGGCCCTGCTCCTCTCTTATCATATGAAGGGTTTAGATACTATGTAACCTTCATAGACGAATGTACACGATTTACATGGATTTTTCCTTTGAAATATAAATCAGAAGTGTTTGCTACATTTGTCAAGTTTCATGCATTTGTGTGTACCCAATTTTCTTCCAAAGTTAAAATTTTACAAAGTGACGGTGGAGGAGAGTATATTAGCTCTCAGTTTCAACATTTTCTCACCATTAATGGTATCCTTCATCACAAATCATGCCCACACACTCCTGAACAGAATGGATTAGCTGAACGAAAACATAGGCACATTGTAGAAACTGCCCTTACTCTCCTTCAAACTGCTAAGTTACCTAATCTCTTCTGGTTTCATGTTTGTGCCACTGCAGTATATCTAATCAATCGCTTGCCCTGTGTCATTCTCAACATGAAGTCTCCTTATCAACTGTTATATGGTCATCTTCCACAGATTGGTCATTTAAATTTTTTTGGATGTGCATGTTTTCCTCTATTGAAACCATATAACACTTCCAAATTACAACCCAAAACAGCTACTTGTGTGTTTCTGGGCTATGCAGGCGATTATAAAGGTTTCCTATGTTTAAATCTTGTTCAAAACAAAATGTACATATCAAGACATGTGCTTTTTGATGAATCCACCTTTCCATATGAAAAGTTTTTTGTTTTTGTCAAACCCTCACCTTTGGTAGTCTCATCTCCATCATTGCATCCTTCTCCGTCATTACCATGCATTACATTGACTAACCAAGTCACACCATCACTTCATAATCATGCATCCTCATCTCATACTACAGCTTCAATGCATTATGCATCTAGTACTCCAGATTCCTTGCCTGCATCTAGTGCCTCAGATTCCTTGGCTGCATCTAGTGCCTCAGATTTCTTGGCTGCATCTAGTGCTTCTGATTCCTTGGAAACACTTACATCTGTCCCACATTTGAATTCATCTCTCCCTCCGAGTGTTGACATACCAGGTACCATGCCTACACAGTATCCCATCCCTGTGGATCCTGATTTCCAACCCGATCATCTTAATGTTGTTCTCTCATTACCACTGAATGTGCATCCTATGGTCACACGTTCCAAGAATGGTATTGTCAAACCGAAGGCTCTCTCCGTTAGCATTGGCTCTCAGTCACCTGTCTCCGAGCCAAAGACATTCAAGGCCGCTTCTAAAGTTGTCGAATGGCAAACTGCAATGCAGGAAGAGATCGATGCTCTTCATTCTCAACAAACATGGTCCCTAGTTCCTCTTCCACGTGACAAGAACTTGGTTGGCTGTAAATGGGTATATAGAATCAAGGAGAATGCCAATGGCACTGTGGCAAGATATAAAGCCCGGCTTGTCGCCAAAGGGTACAACCAAGAAGAGGGTGTCGACTACGATGAAACATTCAGTCCGGTGGTTAAACCTACAACCATTCGTCTTATTCTTGCCTTGGCATCACAGTTCCACTGGAAACTCCGGCAACTTGATGTCAAAAATGCCTTCTTACATGGCGTTTTACAGGAAGATGTGTACATGGAACAACCTCCAGGATTTCTCAGCAACCAGTATCCATCTAATTATGTCTGTAAGCTTCACAAGTCACTCTACGGATTAAAACAAGCTCCAAGAGCGTGGAATGATAGATTTACAAGTTTTCTACCAGCCTTGGGATTTCAGTCTTCACATGCCGATCCATCGTTATTTGTTCAATCCTCTCCACAAGGCATTGTCGTCTTACTGCTTTATGTTGATGATGTTATTTTAACTGGCAGTTCTTCTCAGTTAATAGCTCAGGTCATCAAAGCTCTTACTGCCGAATTTGCAATGAAGGATTTAGGTGATCTCCATTTTTTCTTGGGACTGCAAATTAGTCACACTGCAGAGGGTTTATTTGTTTCTCAATCCAAATACATCAGTGAGTTAGTTGCCAAGGTGGATTTACAGGCATGTAAACCTTGTGCTACTCCCTGTTTACCATATCATCGACTCTTAAAGGATGATGGCAAGCCGTATCACAGTCCCGATCAATACAGAAGTATCGTGGGAGCTCTTCAATATCTCACATTTACACGGCCTGACATAGCCTTCTCCGTGAATCAAGCCTGCCAGTTCATGCATCATCCTATGGAGTCCTATGTCATTGCAGTCAAACGGATCATCCGCTATCTCAAGGGCACACCAGATTATGGGATACATTTTAAACCTGGACCCCTCTCTCTTCTATCCTATAATGATGCTGACTGGGCTGGGGATCCAAATGATCGACGTTCCACCTGTGGCTTTATTGTTTTTCTTGGATCCAATCCTATTTCCTGGTCCTCAAAGAAGCAGCATACGGTCTCTCGGTCATCCACAGAAGCTGAGTATATGGCTCTTGCTATCACAGCTGCTGAACTATCTTGGATTCGACAGTTGTTTTGTGATTTACATATTCCTCTTTCTCACGCCCCGCTGATTCACTGTGATA
Source organism: Malus fusca (assembly GCA_035220775.1). Classification (NCBI taxonomy): domain Eukaryota; kingdom Viridiplantae; phylum Streptophyta; class Magnoliopsida; order Rosales; family Rosaceae; genus Malus; species Malus fusca. The sequence goes on from CM069068.1 coordinate 36,990,055, forward strand.
ATCTTTCAGCCATTGCTCTTTCCACAAATCCTGTGTTTCATGCGAAGTCTAAACACATTGAGATTGATTATCATTTTGTTCGTGAAAAGGTGACAAGAGGAGATCTTCACGTTCACCATGTTTCTTCTGCTGATCAGTTTGCTGATATTTTCACAAAGGGTTTATCTGCACCCTTGTTTCAACATCACTGTGGCAATCTCATGCTTAGTTCCCTCAAGCATGAGATTGAGGGGGGATGTAAGAGTATAAGTACGGACAACAAGCATCAAGAGCAGAGTTCAAGTGAAAGCAATTCAAGGGTCTAGATGAGGACAAGTGTCACAAGATCCAAAGGAAGTTACAAGGTTGTTAGGATATGGTGCTAAGGTTGTTAAGTTTGTTAAAACTGATATACTTCATATCTTAGCTTACAGAGCAAGGTATGTAAGAATATAAATACAGATATCCAAAGGTGTAAATGTATGATGAAAAACACACAAGAAATACAAAGAAATCTTCTCTGAAATCTCTCTGTCTCTATCTCTCTAAATCTCAGTTTCTTCGACTACCTTCATTGGAGCTACTGCTTCAATCTTTACATCTAACTCGCTTAATTTGCGGACAACGTGAAATGAAGCCCGGAAAGATATTTGGCCTACGTACTTATTCCTCCTCATGAGAGGTCGAGTTTCTGCACTCCTCCCTGAGAAAAGCAAAATCAGAGGAACAATGAACAACAAGAAGCATACAACACAAGTTTCGTCATCCTCAAAATTAAGACTTGCGCGAGTGTTCATTACAATTATTTGTGGTAATTTATAGATTTAGCATTTAGGGTGTGGATATATATAGTGGATTGATTATTGTTTTCATATGATTAACTCAGTGGATGATGAGTTGTCAGTTATTGTCGTGTTATAATTTGTACGTGTGATGAGTTGTCGTTTTTCAGTTGCCTGGATCACTAGCTAGATATCATATAAGTCCAAGTCTGCCAGATATAATTGGCCAAGCAGATGATGAGGCTTAATTATATAATCGGGGATCCAAAAGTTAACACCTCTTTTCTGATCTTAATTACGGTTGCTGTGATCTAAATCCAATGCAATAGTGGCGTGGTTGTCATTTCTAGTCCCTGCAAATTGAGTAAAACTGCCACCGTCTTTGACAGTTGATGACACGATATATATGGTTAATTAAATATGAAAAAAATGTTAAGGAGACTTTCTCAAAGTAAGACTTTCTAGAACTCTTTGCTACATCGTGTTTTTGGTACAATTTTATAATATTTGCACGAGATTATACAAAAAACATGAGATAACAGAAAGTTTATAAAAATCTCATTTTTAATAATTTTTTTAGCGTTTCTCTAGATATGATCATATTGTGAGGTAAACTAGAAGGATTATTGGGTGGAGTACGTAATCTAGCTAGCTAGCTAGGCTGTTCAGTGGACTCCAGCTTGGATGAAAACACCTCAAGTGGATTATGAAACAACAAAAAACTGATCCATAAATAATTACATGTGGGATGGTGGCGTCCTCCATCAAACGACAAAAAGCATCGGGGGCCAAAGTTTGAGTGCGTACGGTTGATTCCTCAGTAGTGTGGTTAGACTAAGCCTCGTGCACAGAAACGGTAAACTAATCTTGTGCTCAGGAGATTGGTTTGCCCTTCGCGTTTCTTTTATTCTGCAGCCAATGAAAGGGAAGGATTAAAGCTTTCTCCGCCTAAATCTTAATGCTTCCCTATTTGTTATGGGGATGTGTTTGGACCCAAATTTACACCATCGGCCCATGCAATCAAGGCCGTTGGGTGAGCATAGTTCTCAACCATCAGATGGAAAAAGGCAGATATTTTTGTTAAAGGATAATATTATGGTTTTTATCATAATTATCTTTTAATACGAATTATATGCATTTTCTTAAACCAGATAAATATGATTCGAATTATATCTCAACGGAGAGACAGGTGGAACAGTCCGATTTAATTTGGGTTTGTTAGCAATATACCGTGTGGGTTAGAGCAACTAGGCTATATATATATATATATATATATATATATGATTATATATATATTTTTGATTGATGGCTGCCGTAACATGCATATGGCAAGGAAAGGAGGCCTAGCCTAGCTAGGCTTCTAATATGATGAGGTTTGAATAGTCAGGATGCATGGTTTTGGGATAATGTTGAAGTCAAGATAATGATGCAAATTGGAGCAGATAATGGTGCATGGGAATTTGGATGGTAGTAATCCACGGCATTTAAATATTATAACCAATCTTTGGGTTAGATTGGTGTTTTGCAAAGATGAAAGAAGCATGGCATTACAAAATCTATAAATAGAGGCAGCGGCAATGATATAAAAGGGGCCCCGCAAAATCAATACAAAATTGCCCTGCGCAAATCCTCAACAACTTGAGAACTTTTTCTTTTTCTTTTTCGCTGACACATCTTCCGTTGGCATCAACAGCACTGTGAAAGCAACCGGTGATATCTTAAGTCGGCATAGATAGCTCTGTCACCGTAGAATTGGCCGAACTCGCAGTACCGTCTGTTGGCATCAACAGCACTGCGGCGGGCACGGTCGGTTGTCTATCCAAGTCTCGGTCGAGAAGGGTTTCTAAATCATTTTTGGTCGAGGTCATCTCATTAGTCTTCTCGACGAAGTGAGGTGTTACAGTTATTACATTCGGCACATTGAAAGCCGAATTTGATTTGTGAGCTTCGTAATAATAGTAACCTTGTCTTCAGGTTTGAGAATCCAGGAGGCCGAGACGTGTTCCTTTCTCGGCCGCAATCGCAAGACGCAGAAGTCAGTAGCGCGACCCAACGCAACATCAACAAATTTACTCCTCGGCCGAGCTCGGCCGACGAGTTGGCACGCCCGCATTCACCGAAGGACGTAGTTAGCTCATAGATTATTCGGCCTGCGCGCCACGTATGCTTTATAATTTTTAGGGTCAACATTTTGGCACGCCTAGTGGGACCCAATGCTAAAACTACGAAGTTCATATGATATATCAAGATGTCAATCCGGCTCCATGTAGCCGATTGTACGAGCTCCTAGAGGAATTGAAAAAACACAATGAGGAATGTAAAAGATCTTTGGAAGTGGAAAAAGTTCTTCGTGGCCATAGAGAGATGCAAAAGTCATTTGTTTACATGTTGAGAGTAAAAGCTCATGTTCCCCTACAAGAGCAATGGGTAAACGAAGACAGGGCTCGATTTAATGCCTGGCTAGATGAAGAACGTTTTCCTTACGTTTCCGACTACAGATCAATTCCATTTGAAAAATGGTTAAGTCCAAAGGCTGGGGGGCAATTTTTCGTTCCGGCTACAATCAAAATTCGGCCTCAGGAAATTGCCAAGACGGCCGAAGAAACACCTAGGCCACCTGTTGTCTCGGTCGAGAATGAAAGTGTGGTAGGCCTAGAAGAAAAAGTTCAAATTTCTGAGTCACAAATCAACTTGGAAAATGATTCGTCAGAGGAGTGTTCCAATGACGAACAAGACCGATACATGGCTTCGGACCATAAAACCACATCAATTGATATGGTTTTAGACGCCAAAACCACGCCAATCGATATGATTATTGGTGATAAAGCCGAGATAGAGAAATCTCGTTCAGCTAAGTTGTTCGAGTTAAAAGCCGAAATTGGTGAAAAAATTATGCCCAGGGAGCAAAATAATTGTTCCACACATTCAGCGGCCGAAAATGAAAAATATTTCGTCAAGTTAAAAATATTTAGAGAAATTTTTTTATTCGGCCTAAGATCCCGGCTTGGAATAAAGCATCGTTGGCCTCCTCCTCTTTATTAGTTCGGCCACTTTCGTTTTTCTTTTGTTAAAAAAGAAATAAATTATTTTCTCGACCATTCGGCTTTATGGGCCGATACTTGAGAAAATAAGGGGGTCAACTGATGGTAGTTCGGCAGACAATTTTGGCCGAAGGAAGGAAAGCTTTTGGCCGAAGAAAAAAAAAGACAATTTTGGCCGAAGGAAGGAAAGCTTTTGGCCGAAGAAAAAAATAAAATAAAATAAAAACTTTTGCCGAAGGAATGGAAACGGATGTGCATGGCAGCCTTATGCAATCACATTGGAATCTCGGCATAATTGCGAATTGGAATCTCGGCCAGATCGTCGACCTCGGCCCAATTTCAATTTTTCTCGACATTCAAGTGTCAGGCCGAGCTATCAGAAATAAGCTTTTTCTCGACCCCATTTCTCGGCCCCATTTGCTTTTAAGTTTCGGCCGAATGAGACGGACGGTCGAGTCGAGGAAGATCACAACATTGGCAAAACAAAAGCGATTTTAACGCCGAGAAGCAAAATTTGTTTCGGTAGTACGACAAAATGTTGTTGGCTATAAACCAGTTAATTTCCTTAACCATTCGGCTTACAGGCCGAAGCTCAAGGAAATTGGGGGGCAATGTTTGGACCCAAATTTACACCATCGGCCCATGCAATCAAGGCCGTTGGGTGAGCATAGTTCTCAACCATCAGATGGAAAAAGGCAGATATTTTTGTTAAAGGATAATATTATGGTTTTTATCATAATTATCTTTTAATACGAATTATATGCATTTTCTTAAACCAGATAAATATGATTCGAATTATATCTCAACGGAGAGACAGGTGGAACAGTCCGATTTAATTTGGGTTTGTTAGCAATATACCGTGTGGGTTAGAGCAACTAGGCTATATATATATATATATATATGATTATATATATATTTTTGATTGATGGCTGCCGTAACATGCATATGGCAAGGAAAGGAGGCCTAGCCTAGCTAGGCTTCTAATATGATGAGGTTTGAATAGTCAGGATGCATGGTTTTGGGATAATGTTGAAGTCAAGATAATGATGCAAATTGGAGCAGATAATGGTGCATGGGAATTTGGATGGTAGTAATCCACGGCATTTAAATATTATAACCAATCTTTGGGTTAGATTGGTGTTCTGCAAAGATGAAAGAAGCATGGCATTACAAAATCTATAAATAGAGGCAGCGGCAATGATATAAAAGGGGCCCCGCAAAATCAATACAAAATTGCCCTGCGCAAATCCTCAACAACTTGAGAACTTTTTCTTTTTCTTTTTCGCTGACACATCTTCCGTTGGCATCAACAGCACTGTGAAAGCAACCGGTGATATCTTAAGTCGGCATAGATATCTCTGTCACCGTAGAATTGGCCGAACTCGCAGTACCTTCCGTTGGCATCAACAGCACTGCGGCGGGCACGGTCGGTTGTCTATCCAAGTCTCGGTCGAGAAGGGTTTCTAAATCCTTTTTGGTCGAGGTCATCTCATTAGTCTTCTCGACGAAGTGAGGTGTTACAGTTATTACATTCGGCACATTGAAAGCCGAATTTGATTTGTGAGCTTCGTAATAATAGTAACCTTGTCTTCAGGTTTGAGAATCCAGGAGGCCGAGACGTGTTCCTTTCTCGGCCGCAATCGCAAGACGCAGAAGTCAGTAGCGCGACCCAACGCAACATCAACAAATTTACTCCTCGGCCGAGCTCGGCCGACGAGTTGGCACGCCCGCATTCACCGAAGGACGTAGTTAGCTCATAGATTATTCGGCCTGCGCGCCACGTAGGCTTCGTAATTTTTAGGGTCAACAGGATGATAGAGACTTCCTAGTTTTGGTTTCTTTTCCTTCTCCACGCCAGGTCTGTCTCGTATATATTTACATTATACGCACACACACTCTGCACAAGCTTTAAAATTTGTCCATACATATGTTCTGCTTTTAAGCTCCTAGACAAATTCTTTCGGACCTACCAGGCTTAGCTTTCACAAATCATGACATATAAACATTCGAGACAGAGAATTTTGTGCTAGCTAGCTATCTTTTGCAAGATTAGTTTACAAGGAACTTTGAGACGTTAACATTTCAATCTACTATACATATACATGTCACACGCAAGAATGCATGCGCGGCGTGCACATACATGGATTGTACATTATATATTTGATGCATAGCTGGTACTTGGGGCAATTTAGAAGGGTCTGAAAGATTGTCAATGTGGTATCATATGGCGGAATGGATCAAAGATCAAGTAAAAAATCTAACAGCAAGAAAAAACGCTTTGCAAATTTGGGTTCTGTTCTGATGTCTGATTTGAGCCTATGACCTGTCATTTTGAAACGAACGGCCTCACAAGTTTAACTTACCACTTTGTCGTGATATATGGAGTTTTTTTTTTGGCTGAATTGTATCGTTTACCGTGTTTTATCAGCATTCTACGTTTTTAATTTGTTTGTGATATATTTTTATTTACTAAAATTCTATCTCTTTGATCTCCTATAATATCTAGCTAAGAGGCATTGTATAAATCATCTTTAGGGTTCTAGGGCGTGCTATCTTTCATACTTTTAATTGATAAAATTTGACTTTTTCTCACACTGTTTAATAGATATCAGTGTTTTTGTTCTTTAAAATTATGGTTTGATATATTTTCTTTGCCACGTTGCGTTGCAATGCAGAGAAAGAAATGAATCATATCAATGACAAGTCTTCTAGTGGATTCATGATTCCATATACACACGTATCACGGCTTCAAACTTCAAACGGTATGGATGCCCCTTACTATATAGTTTAAAAGTACAAATTAGTGTTTGACTTTGTAAATTATGGTTGCCTTTTCCCTGTATAACACTTCGGAAATAAGTTTAATTGGATATTTGAAGGTGCTTCAAGCATAAACACAACAAAAAAAATGACTAGTGAACAAGAAACATATAAACCCATGCAAAGAACCACAATCTGTACAGCATGCATGCCATGAGAATCTTCAATTGTGAGAGAGCGAGTTCAACTTCAAGCTTTCTATGTAGAAATTAGAAGACTTTGGTAATTCATCAAACCCTAATGCCTTGACATCTAAGAGTGATATCACTTTATTTGATTTTTTTGAGAGACGATATTTGTAGAGTAATTTACAATATGAATGGTTCTGATCATAAACACGATATGAATCGGCAACGAACAACTTTAATTAGAAACAATCCTACTCATCCTTTGAGTAGCCAAGTATTACTCTAAGAGGATGAGCTATCATTTTCTGTTGACGATTATAAAACTTAAAAAATGCATGTTGTGAGCCAATCCTGTATCCAAGTACTTTTCAACCCTATTATGAAAGAGAAACTTTATGTTTTTCAGATTTCTTTCCCATCATATTTTGGAAAGTGTTACTTCTTTTACTCTTTCCCCTACCTTGACACCTGAAACAGGAACAAAATTAGGTACCTATTGCTCAACTGCTCGTACTTTTTCATTTTGAAACCCATGAATTATGCAGTACTTGTAGTTCTAGTAACTTCTCTATGCAACGATCGATAATCAAAGCTCATAACAAGTTCCTCAAGGTTTCAACAACATCATTTTCTGGTTTGGAGCACATGCACTCATGTAAAATACACTCAAAACCCAAACATGTGTATGCTAGTGTAGCTAGACTACTGATTTTTGGAATGATGTCTAGGATCAGGACCTCCCGGACTCAATTGCTTCGGATTGTAATGAGTTCTCTGCGCGTCTCTTGTTTTCTCAACCAAATGTTCAGTAGTTCCCTAGCACTTCCGGCCAATGCTTGACTCGACCTGGTTACGTTCCTCTTCTCCAGCTGACTCGGATTGTTTTGTTTTTTGACTGGGAGCTCACTCGGATTGAGAGGCCGAGTTTCAGCACTAGAAAACAGCAGCAGCATTAGTACACAGCAGGTACAAAATCTCCATGAAGAATATGTTAATCTATAGAAATATAGCATCTGAAGATGTGAAGAAGATGAAGTTGAAGAGTTACAGAGAGACGAGGAAGAAAGGCCAACAAAAGTTCTTGGTATTCATTAATTAGTAGTTAAGAAATACACTGAGGTAGTCTTTATACAACTCACAATATCCTAACAAACTAAGTACCTTTTGACAAGTGTCACCAATATCTCAAACATACAAGTTATATCTCTATCACCTCCCTCCCCCACTCCCCCCCCCCTCCCTTCAAATTCATGCATAGATGAATCAATCTTAGTTGTTGATCACAGAAGAGAAGGAGCCGAATTATCAAATTAGAGAAGCAGAAGCAAGAATTGGATCGAAGATCAAGCGTGATCAGCAACACTGGTGATGGATACCATGTTAATCCATAGAAATATAGCAGATGAAGATGTGAAGAAGATGAAGTTGAAGATGAGAAGAAGATGAAGTTGAAGAGTTAGAGGGAGAAGAGAAAGAAAGTTAATTCTTGATTTTCATTTCTTGGTAGTGAAGAAACACTCAGATAGTTTTTATACAACTCACATTATCCTAACAAACTAACTACCTCTCTAATCTTTTGACAAGTGTCACCATCTCAAACATACAAGTTATATCTCCATCTGAATATACGTGTATGTCTTCATGCGTAGCTATATAACTAGGTATTTCGATTTTCCATTGGTACATGTACAACTTACAACATAAACACATTGACTGAAAATAACTATTATATCTGTAAACCCAAGGGATGTACGGACTTCTTGTTAACTAGTTCATAACAAATTAATAACTATAAACTATACAATCTCCAAGGGAAGTTGGATCTTCTGGAGACAAGATACATATATATGCATGATGCATATATATATGAGAGAACCGCATATATATTGTTTGTCGTTGAAGATAGCATATGCTCTGTGAGCAAGGTTTGGAATGAACCATGTCTGCCTTGACCAACAAGTCAGAAACATATTTGGATTGAGATAGAAACAAGCCACTAGAATTTGAAGTAATCTGAAGCCCAAGAAAATAATGGAGAGGGCCTAAATCTTTAATATCAAACTCCTTGGTTAAAGCTGTAATGACTGCAGTAATAGCCTCGGAAGCACTACCAGTGATGATAATGTCGTCCACATACAGTAGAAGAATAACCACAGACTTTCCATCATGCCTAACAAAGAGGGAAGGATCGGCATAGGTCGACAGAAACCCCAGAGAAGGAATAAATGATGTAAATCGCTCATTCCATGCACGGAGATGAGGAAATAGAGACAGGTTGAGATGTAGAATTGGTGGAGACAGGATGTTTTAAAGATAAATGGGAATATGGAAACTCGGACTCATCAAACAATACATGTCTTGAAATGTAATATTTGTCATGAAGAATGTCATAACAAATAAACCCCTTATACTTCGAAGCATAACCTAAGAAAAGGCATTTTGTAGTTTTGGGTTGTAACTTGGTGCTATTGTAGGGTTTTAATAAAGGAAAAACTGAACACCCAAAAATCCTGAGATGATTAATATCTGGAACAGCTTTAAACAAGAGTTCAAAAGGTGATTTGTGATGTAGGGTAGATGATGGCATTCTATTAATAAGGTACACAACAGTTTGGCATGCAAAGGACCAAAAAATTGGAGGTAAATCAGCTGTTTGTAACAAGGTTATAGCAGTTTCAAGGATATGCCGATGTTTTCTCTCTGCTAAACCGTTCTGCTCAGGGGTATAGGGGCATGACAATTGATGTGTGACTCATTTATCCAACATAAATGTTTGAAAAGGTTTACTAAGAAACTATCCCCCACCATCACTCTGTAAGGTTTTAATTGAAGTGGCAAAATGATTGGAAATATAGTTATAAAAGCCAACAAATGTGGAGAAGACATCACTTTTATTGATAATAGGAAACAGCCAACAATGTCGTGTACATTCATCAATGAAGGTCACATAATACCGAAAACCATCTATAGAAGTACAAGGAGAGGGACCCCATACATCACTATGAACTACTTGAAATGGATGAATTGACTTAGACACAGAAGAAACAAATGGCAATTTACAAAATTTGCCTTCCAGACAGGTATGACACATCATAGACACTGAGTCAGGTAACACGGATAGATGACATTTCTTTAACATGACAGAGATCACTGAATTGGAGGGATGACCTAAGCGATTATGCCAAAGGCAAGAGGATACTTGATGTCCAAGATAAGCAGCCTGTGCATGTATAGCTTTATGTGAAACCGGAAGTGGGATGGGGTACAATCCATTACTGCATCGTCCTTGAAAGAGGATCTTCCCTGTGGCCTTGTCCTGGATCCAAAAGCAAAACGCATCATATATCAGGCAGCAATTATTGTCAAGACACAATTGATGCACAAATAATAGGTTTTGAGACAATCTAGGGACACATAAAACTGAATTAAGCTGCAAGGATTTTAATGGAGTATGTAGAGTGGAGGAACCAATATGAGATATTGATAAACCTGCACCACTCGCAGTCTGAATCGTTTCATTAGTGGGATGAGCGATTTACATCATTTCTTCCTTCTTTGGGGTTTCTGTCGACCTATGCCGATCCTTCCCTCTTTGTTAGGCATGATGGAAAGTCTGTGGTTATTCTTCTACTGTATGTGGACGACATTATCATCACTGGTAGTGCTTCCGAGGCTATTACTGCAGTCATTACAGCTTTAACCAAGGAGTTTGATATTAAAGATTTAGGCCCTCTCCATTATTTTCTTGGGCTTTAGATTACTTCAAATTCTAGTGGCTTGTTTCTATCTCAATCCAAATATGTTTCTGACTTGTTGGTCAAGGCAGACATGGTTCATTCCAAACCTTGCTCCACCCCTTGTTTACCATATAATCGGTTACTCAAGGATGATGGTCATCCTTTCAATAATCCTTCCTTATACCGGAGTCTTGTTAGTGCTCTTCAGTACCTTACTTTCACTCGTCCTGATATCGCATTCTCAGTCCATCAGGTGTGCCAATTCATGCACTCTCCTATGGATTCTCATTATGCTGCTGTGAAACGTATTCTTCGATATTTGAAAGGTTCTACAGATCTTGGCATTCAACTCACACAAGGGGAATTAGACTTACATGCCTTCAGTGACGCTGACTGGGCTGGCGATCCCAATGACAGACGGTCCACCACTGGTTTTGTGTTGTATTTAGGACCTAATCCTATTTCTTGGTCCTCGAAGAAACAAAATACAGTGTCTCGGTCCTCTACAGAAGCCGAATATAGAGCTCTCTCAAGTACTTCTGCTGAAATTGATTGGATTAAACAGCTTCTTCACTTTATGCAGATTGCAGTTCCCTGTCCAACCACATTGTTCTGTGATAATATGTCTGCAATAGCCCTTGCCTATAATCCAGTGATGCATCAGCGGACGAAACATATTGAGATTGATGTCCATTTTGTACGTGAGAGGGTTGCTAAACAACTTCTACAAGTGCATTTTGTTTCTTCGAATGAACAGTTTGCTGATGTTCTCACAAAGGGGTTGTCTACTCCCCTGTTTCAAACCCACTGTTACAATCTCAGGCTTGTCAAGTCTCACCCTGAAATTGAGGGAGGATGATAGATATTATAGGTATATGAGGTAAGTAAGTCACGTGAACACAAGTTATGTGGTGTACCATTTCATTGGTTGATATGCTTCACCTTTAATGTATATTAGTAAAAAAAAGCAAATCGACGTATTGTAATTTAATTGAGACAGTAACGTCTAATAGTTGTGCATATTCCGAATACACTGAAATCGCTCCTTTGATACATGTTCAGCTATAAAGTGCTGTAAATCCATCATTGATTAGCAATGTTTTCATACAAAAAATCAGAGTGCATTTTATTTTCATTCGGATACATTGAAAACAGGTTAACCGCCTGCAATTAATCCCTGATTAAGCAGGATATACTCATATTCGTTCCACCACACATCGATCTATCCCCAAAAAAAGAGAGGAAAAAACAGAGAGAGAGAGAGTGAACTATATAAGCGGGAAACTGATTAGGTTTTAATGATGACGTGGGTCAGGCCCTCCAGGACTCACTCGCATCTGGTCGTCGAACTCGCTTGATTTGCGGACAACGTGAGTTGAAGCCCGGAAAGATTTTTGGCTTACGTACTTATTCCTCCCCACGAGAGGCCGAGTTTCTCCACTCCTCGCTGATAAAAGCAAAACCAAAGTAACAATGCACAACAAGAAGCATACACGTTTTGTCATCCTCAAAATTAAGATTACTGCGCAAGTGTTCACTACAATTAAATTTTGTGGTAATTTATAGATTTAGGGTTTACGGTGTGGATATTGTGGATTATTGGTTTTATCTGATTAACTCAGTGGATGAGGTGTAATCAGTTGCTGTCTTGTTATAATTTGTACGTGTGATGAGTTGTCGTTTCTCAGTTGCCTGGATCACTAGCTAGATATATATCATGTAAGTCCAAGCCTGCCCCATGTATATCTTTGGCCATGCAGATGATGAGGGTTAATTATATAATCGGGGATCCAAAAAGCAACACCTCTTTTCTGATCTTAATTACGATTGCTGGATCTATATTATAATGCAATAGTGACTTGGTTGCAATTCTAATCCCATGCAAATCAAGTAGAACTGCCACTGTCTCTTACAGTTGATGACATAGATATATGGATTCTTGAATGGTTAATTAGATAAGATCATGCTGCTGAGGTAAACTAGAAAGATTATTGGATGGAATATATCTAGATAGCTAGCTAGGCTGATGCAGCTGATGTGCTAATGCATTCGTTATCTGTTTATTGGTTTCCACCTTGGATGAAAAGACCTGAAGTGGATTATGGATAAGCCATAAGATAAACATCGATTGAGTAATTAAAGGTGGTGTATTCACGCAGAATTTTAGATGATTTAGAAAAGTTGAAAGTTTTAGGGTATTTCATTGGGATTTTAAAGGAGTTATAAAAGTTTATGGAAATTCATGTGTATTTAAGCATGATTTTTAAGACGTTATTTAGTATTACGGTCTAATAGTATTCCTCATTACTTATAGGTGAGAAGTTTTAGGTTCGATTTTCGCCAAAAGTGTATTTGAATCAAATATTATCATTAAGTAAAAAAAAATATGATTTTTTAAAAATATTGTTTGTTCAAAAAAAAATTATGATTTTTAAAAAATGTACAAAAGTACAAGTGTGTTCGGTTAAAATTTGATTTTAAAGAATTGTAACAATGATATTTTGGTGGATTTGGAGGGGAATTCTAAAATGTATATGTAAGGCTTTAACAAATCCACAAACATAGTGGCGCACATATCGGTCAAGTTCACTTTATTTTCTAATTTTACCTGTTGTTGGTTCGAGGAACCTCTAAATATTATCTAAGATGCCTTCTTTTAGTATTGGATCCTTAGTATCTAATAAAATCCATTACCATTTTTGTAACAACCCGTCCCTGATTTATGACTTTATTAATTTTAAAGATGAGAGATTGTTGACTTTCGTTGATTGTCTTTTCGTGATGTATACGAGTTACTATTTTACGTATTCTCAAAGTACTCGACGGTACAAACATGTAGGCGTAAGCGGATCGAAATCGGAGTTACGATGAAGATTGTACGAAACTACAAATCCGAAAAATACTTTTGTAAAGATTACTATTTTATATTTTATATATTTATTCAAAAATTTATATTATTATATCATTATTTTAATAATTTTTTAAAGGATATTTTATTAATTAATTTTTGGCCATAGGACCCACACCTCACTTCTCTCCCACTGCCTCGTGTCCTCTTTTCCTCCCCACACTCGAACGCTCTCTCTCCTCCCCGTAAACACAGACACACACACATCACCGGTCATTGACCTCCATCAACAGCACCACCACCACTCCTTCCCATGCAAGTCCTATGAACCCAGAACGGGGAGAAACCCCTCATTTTCTCTCTCTCCGTCGTTGCACAATACCATCATGTGCAAAAACCTAATATGACGAGTTCTCGCCGTCTCCAACAAGGTAAGTTCGAAAAACACTATAAATCTTCATAGATCGTGTTTAGGACTACGATTAGGTTGTTTTTTTAGACAATTTGGTGGTGTTTGGGTGCATAAACCACTCAGGGAAAACACTCCCCAGTTTTCCAGTGAGGAACCCAGCCTTTGTAGGCCTTTTCCGGCCGATCCCGACATCGGCTCAACCTCATTTTGGTAAAAACTTGTTCCTGATCTCTTAAGCTTCATTTTGACTTTTATTTCATTGAAAATAGTTAAGAATCGAGCTCAAACGAAGCTCGGGAAGTTTTCTGGCCAAAATACCGGTGTTCTTCTTCATTTGGTCCGTGGGTTCAACCTGCAAGCCCAACGGGTTGACTCAACCTGAATTTATAAAAAAAAAGAACCAATAAACTCGGATCCAGATCCGAACCCGGGATCCCAGCCAATTCCAAAATGGATTTGAAATATTCTTTGCAATATTCCTAAAATATTCTTGCGTTGACTTTTTCAAAATTTTCTCGGAAACCGTTATAGACTAATTTTGACGTCCTGAGTCCATTTTTGATATCCATTTAGTGAAATTCTGAAGATTTAACGTAGTTGATCACCAGGGTGGCTCGTTGACTTTATGGAGTTGGCCATTGACTTTTACGAAAATTGTTCGGGACTCTTCTTAGCATATTTCGACGCCCTGATCCCAAATCCGCACTCCGTTTTTCCAAATTTAATCGTTTTAGTTGAGTTTTATACTAATGGGTCCCAATATTATGCTTAGGTGCGATTACTATCGAAGACTTCGGCCTTCCTAGTTCGAACAGTTACGACTTCGCAAGTATCTGTGAGTGGGTCTTTTTTTTTATATAGTATATATATTGGTTAGTTTCCACATATATATTTATTAATGAATTTTCTACGTGATTGCCATAATTAAATCAACATTTATAAGAAATGTCGTATTGTTGGGAAATTATGAAATAATCCTACAAGATGCATATGTATGCATATTATTACGGGATGCCTTAATTATATTTATGGTTGTGAATAGTATTATGTCGACAGGAATTATCGATTTACCGCTGTATGATTTTATTTACTTTATCTGTTCATCGTGTGCTACACTGGTGTTAGTACTTGCTTGGGTCAGGGCCAGTCTTCACGTGTATGTTCACATTGCAGTATACACTCACTTTGGATCCATTGTAAGTGTCAGTCATGTCCTAGATTGCTATAGGCAATTAGGACTCGTGTGTGATGCACATAGCACAAGTTTTCACGTGATTGTAGTACTGGAGTGTAAATCATTATCACAACCAGTCTTGTTCATGTCAGAATACCTCTGTATGAACTCGTGTGTCAACATATGTCAATGAGCACCCGATATGATATGTTTGTTTATGCGAGATTATGTGATTACCAGACGTTAGGTGGTTATTTACGAAATACTGTAATGTATTGAATTCTTGAGAAATTGTAGGCTACGGTAAGTATTTTCATACTATACGTAGTATATATTTGGAAACTATACTTGTTTTACGGCGATGAGTTATTACGTTTTCAAAAAAGTTTAACAAAGTTTTATTTTTAGGCCCATTCACATTTGTTTTTCACCCCTTCAGGTTTTAGTAGCAGAACCTTCATGTCGACGAAGATTTTTGGCAAACCGTTGTTATGGGAATACTCCGGAAGGTATAATTCCTCTTTTACATTTACTGTACTTTACTTATGCTCTGACATCACGTGTGAAATTGGTTCATTCTCGCTCACATGCGCACTCTTCTATTTAGGCACTTTTAGGTTTAAATTTACTCACATTATCCACATCACTACACTTTATGACTTCGCCACCCTTCTGGTGTAGGCTAACACAGCTCGATTCGAAGTCCAGATGGACATTCCGGATCGGGGTGTGTCAATTTTCACCTAAAAAAATCTTAACTTAGAAAATTCACTAAAAGTCTACATGTCTGTTGAAATCAATTAAAACTCCAATAGTATCTTAAAAATCTATATATATTTTTATTTTCTACAATGTTCTTTGATCTAATTTTTAGTCAACAGTAACTTATGGGTTATGATCATCATTATATATAGGATCAAATCTCGGTGGGTTCCCGGGGTTCTTTCTGCAGCCTTGTGTTGCAAACCATTGTACAACGTTAATATATATTCAAAGTGATTAACATATACGATCCTAATATTCAAAGGGAAAAAAATCAATCTTCCTAAATAACAATATTAGTCCAGATGACCAAAATAATCCATTTATAGTTCACTACATTTTCAGCATTACACTTTGTACGCAACTTCCATTGAGTTAAAAATATATAGGACGATCAGGGCAAAAAGAAGGACAATCCTCGTTCTGACTTCTGAGCTTAGGGCCAAAACAAACCCCAACCCTTACCTAGAGGTTATATGGGATAGACAATTAACCGGCCAACTATTTATGCCTTAACGCCTGCCCTGCTCTTGCTTTTTTTAAAGAGTAAGGGGCTGGTTCTTAGCTCTTGGTGCCTGCTTTAGCTTGTCCGGGGTAGAGTAATCTCGGCATGCATCAGGAATTAGATGGCAGGCACAGTTCTTAATACTGTAGGCCTGGGTGTTTCTGTTTATTAGCAGCAAACGTTTGCAGTAATATATTCAGGTTGTTCTAAAAATTTATTAACAATATGACTGGCACTTAACAAGCGCCTTGGTCAGTAGTTTTTAACTTTTTATTTTTTTCGTAATTACTTGCTTCCATAACTAACAACGTTGGTTGGTAATCAATTAATTAACACAACAAAACAAACAACTAAAAACTGATCCATAAATTATTACATGTGGGTTGGCGTCCTCCATCAAACGACAAAGAAGCACTGGGGGCTAAAGTTTGAGTGCTTTCTGTTGATTCCTCAGTGGTGTGGTTAGACCAAGCCTCGTGCACATAAACAGTAAACTAATCTTGTCCTCAGGAGATTTTGATTTGCCCTTTCGCGTTTCTTATACTGCTGCAGCTAATGAAAGGCAGACTTAAAGCTTTCTCCTCTTAAATCTTAATGCTTTCCCTATTTGTTATTGGGCACGATAGGGACTTGCCGGTTTTGGTTTCTTTTCTTCTCCACGCTACCTCTGTCTCATATATATACAGTACTTGCACAAGCTTTAAAATTTGTCCAGATACATGTTCTGCTATTAAGCTTCTAGACAAAATCTTGCGGACCTACCATACATGCTTGGCTTGCACAAATCATGGCATATAAACATTTGATGAGACTGGGAATTTTGTGCTAGCTAGCTATCTTTTGCAAGACTAGTTTTGAATGTGTGTGTGTGTGTGTGTGTGTATAGGTGTGTATGTATGTATGTATGTATGTATGTATGTATGTATAAACATTATAAGGAACTTTGAGAATGCAATGTCAATGTAGGAGAAGACCTGCATATACATTATATATTTGATGCACAGCTGGTACTTGGGGCAATTTACAGGGTCTGAAAGACTGTCAATGTGGTGTCATATGGCATAATGGATCAAAGACAAGTAAAAAAATATCTGGAAAGAAGAAAGCTGTACAAATTTGGATTCTAATATCTGATTTGGGCCTATAACTTGCCAGTTTAAAACGAACAACGTTCTATCTTTCTTACTTTAAATTAATAAAATTTGGGTTAAGAAGTCTTTTGTTCTTTAAGATTATCTTTTAATACCTTATTTTTTTGTCACGTTGCGTCACAATGCGTAGAAAGAAATGAATCATCTCAGCCACAAGTCTTCTAGTGGATTCATGATTCCATATACACATGAATCATGTCTTCAAACTTCAAATGGATAAATATATGTATGCTTCTTCATTTTTTTGGTTATTGCTGCCCACTTACTATATAGTTTAAAAGAACAAAATAGTGTTTAACTTTGTAATTTAGACATGATGGTTGCCTTTTCCCCCGTCTCTTTTTCGAAAAGAAGTTTATATATTTGTAGGTGCTTCAAGCATAAACACAATTAAAAAAATATGACTAGTGAACAAGATAACATATACGAGCCTCCCTACTTCCATTTCATATTGACCCGGAAAAAGACAACATATAAACCCATAATCCGCACAACATGCATGCTATGAGAATTTTCAATTGCGAGAGAACGAGTTCAATTCAAGCTCTGTACGTAGAAATTAGAAGACCTTGATCATTGATCATAACCTAATGCCTTGACTTCAAAGTGTGATGTGACTTCAAAATATATGTGAAGTCAATGTGAGGAAATATTTGGTTTGATAAGAGAAACATCTCACTTTGAAAAGCTAAATACCATTTTGAATATAATTAGTACATTTTATCTTATCCCTTGCCACTTCTTTAAGATAAGAGTATGAACAATACTTGGTTACTCAAGATCAAATATGAGTGGAAACTCCTATTCAAAAAAATTTATGTTCGAATTACAGAGTTTTATACTTATAATTATAATCATTCATATTATGAATCATTCTGTAAAGATCATCTCTGCAAAAAATGAATTAAAGTTAAGTTGTTTAGTCAATCTATTGTAACAAATATATAAACGATTCACAATGCTTTTACCGATTCTATTCATCTGTTTTTATACAGTTCGATGACTAAACAACCTTAGCTTTAATTATTTTTTTACAAAGACAATCTTTATAGTAATTTATAATATGAATGATTCTGATCATAAAAATAAAATTCTATGAATAAGTAACAAACAATTTGTAGTAGGAATTCCTACTCATATTTTGAATAGACAAATATTATTTTAAGAGTATTAGCTATCGTTTTCGGTTCATGAACATAAAACTTCAAAAGTTCATGTTGTGAGCCAATCCTGTATCCAAGTACTTTTCAACCTTATTATGAAGGAGACATTCTGTTTTTCAGATTTCTTTCCCATCATATTTTTTGGAAAGTGATACTTCTTTTACTCTTTTCCCTACCATCACGGGTCTAGATCTTATCGGATTTTCTTTGTGAGGATCATGAGAATATGTGAATCGTATCCGTTTATCGTAAATTATGCGGTTAAACTTTATTTTAAATTTTTTTATTTAAAAATAGACATCAACAATATTTGATAAAAACTGATTGCACGATGTACAATGAACGGACACGATTCACGAATCCTCAAAATTCTCACCAAAAAGATCCGGAGATGATCCTGTTAGGTACCATCACACCTGAAAAAGGAGCAAAATTAGGTAGATATATTGCTCGACTGATGGTACTTTTTTTATTTCAAAAACCATGAATTATGCATTACATATAGTAAACTATGCAACGATTGATAATGCTCGAGGTTTCAACAGATTTTCTGGTTTGGAGCACATGCACTCATGTAAAATACACTCAAAACCGAAACATATGTATGCTAGTGTAGCTACAGTACTACTGATTTTTTTAATGATGTCTAGGATCAGGACCTCCCGGACTCAATCGCTTCGGGTTGTAAACAGTTTGCTGCTCCTCCTCGTCTAGTTTTCTCAACCAAACGTTCAGTAGTTCCCTAGCACTTCCGGCCAATGCTTGACTCGACCCGGTTACGTTCCTCTTCTCCCCGCTCGGATTGAGAGGCCGAGCTTCAGCGCTCGAAAATAAAAGCAGCATCAGTACACAGCAGGCACAAAATCTCCAGAGCATTCTTCTCTAAATTAAGGGTTTCATAAAAATGATAGGCTTGTAAAGACCATCTGAGAGGGCATATATATAGAGACCATCAAAAGTGTTGGTTTCTGTTATGATATTATTCAAAGTGGGTGGAAAATGGGATCTCACGAAGCCCCGTTGTAATGCTTGTTTTGTTGTGTTTTGTAGTTGAGTTGTACCTTGTGACCCCTTTAGCACTAATCGGAAATAACAAATGCCGACCAACTCTTTGTACTCAAACAATAAGCTGGGGACATTTAAACTCAATAAAATTTCATCTCTTACAGCCTCTCAAGCTGTTTGTTTAAGTGATCATTTGCCTTGGGTGCTCTATAACGATAAGGATGATGTTAGAAATACCATCTTTTTATATCATATTTTCAAGACCGCATGATATGACGGTTGATGGTTGGATTCCTTCCTTAAATCATTAAAAATGGAATTCAACTACCAACCGTCACATCAAGTGGTTTACAAAATATGATCTAAGAAGATGGTTTACTGAGCATTTTCCTAATGATAACATTGATTTCGGTTGATGGTTCGATTCCTCATTTAAATCATTAAAATGGAATCTAACCATCAACTAGTACATCATATGATTTATAAAATATGATCTAAGAAGATGGTCTACCGAGCATTTTACTGATGATAACATTGATAAAGGTTTCAAGGCACCTTTTGAAATAAAAAAGGAATAGGTTAATTGATTTGGCCGGCCTTAGTCGGTTAAAAATTAAGACAAGTGAAGCCGCCCGGATTTTTCCATGTCCATATATTCTCATAGTAACTTTTCAATGAACGAAGGAATAGACTAAGGTCCATAGGTAGTATTACCAATTGATGCCACCCAAAATCCTCAAAGTCTTCGGTTACTTTATGTTGAATCTGGAAGTCCATTTTGAGTCCCTGTATTTGATAGCAACCAGCCTATAATTGTGCACATTTCCGATAGCTTTCTGCTGAACATAGGGTCCATAGTAAGCACCACTATCGCCGTAAGATTTTGTGATGTTGAACGCCATCGAGATCTCCAGTGTCGACGTCGTTTATATTGACACTTCATAGGTTTGGAGAGGAGTTCACGAGCTTAAACGATCCATGGTTTGGGAATTGTGATATATTTTTAAAAAAATTAATGAAAATAGTTTTAAAACTTTGAATTTTAATCAAAATGACAAAAATGCGTTGTAAGTGAATAGTACCAGGAGTGACTTTTAAGAGTAAAAATGTCATTTTTTGTTAAAATGAACGGTACCTAGAGTATTTCGTTAAAACTCTCATTATTTTTTAATAATAGGTGGATAATTACTGCAGGCATCCTGGATAAGTTGGGTAGGTGATTTTAGTTATTGCATGAATTTTAAATTATGTAGTGGGTGTTTTTGGCATATAGAGGTGCCTTCAAATAAATTGGAGAGTGGCAATTAAGCCTTTTCGACGAAAAGAAGAATTTTTGGGTACTTAAGAATTAGAAGGAATTCCTCCTGCTGCGTAGCCAATTTACATAATCATGTGTTGATCTCCGTCTATCTATTTCCTACCGTTGATTGTCTAAACAATATTAGTTTTAATTTATTTATTTTGCGATGCAGTTATATATTGATTCCAATCATAAGCGTTAAGTTCCTTAAACCAGTCACGGAGTATTTCGAGGATGAACTCCTCGCCCTTTGAATAGCCAAGTTAATTAGACCAGAAAGAACTGCGTTTACATTAGAATGGGGATGCAAATTACATGCATCTCCAAGTGTTCTGGGTTTTGTACTTGGAACCAGAGGGGAACGTAGCATAAAAAACAAGTGACCTTTCATGTCTATATCATTCAGATGCCAATGGTAATTCACAAGTAACATGGAAGAATCTAACCAGAGCACCCAATTGCGTCCTAACAAGAACAGAGTAACTGTATTTAGGAAGGACAATATGAAAAGAGCGACGCCAAACTAGATTACAAACGAGGTTTTTGGCTAATCATTTACATCACAATCGTCGTTATTTTTTCACTCCCTATGTATAACTACAAGAGACAGAACATTGATATAGCTCATGCTAGCTTGTGAAGTTGCAAGCTCAAGGCCTGATGCATCGCGTTTGAGTTTCAGATGGTCCTTCGAGTAGCAGGTTCTCATTGTCTGAACCAAAGCAGGAAAGAGAAAGCGTGTTGCGCTCCTGATATTCGAACAACATAGTAAATCATCATTATCAGTATAACCATAGTCAATTATGAATGCTTTTATAGCAAGCCAACCTGTCATTGCCTGTAAGAATGCTTTCAAATAACAACTGTCGGCGATCTCAAACATGTTTGAAGCTCCTTCGACACCAGTTTTGCGGCAAATTTCTGAATTTTATGAATGTAAGTAATTATGAAGGAAAATGCAACTTTATCTCAATGATCAAAACGGAAGATAGAAAAACAGGAAATTAACATCTAAAACAGCCTGAAGGATATCTTTGCTTCGTAGATGGGATGGTTGAGCATCAGTAGATTATTGTTGTTCACAACAGCTCTAACTAGCAGTTCCTTGGCTTCCTCGTGTTTCTTCCTCAGCATGTTGCATATCTGCAAGGGGGGGAGAGATCATTATAACCCATGATATATAATTTATAATTATATGCTGCATAAATGACCGATGCATAATCAATCGCAATGACACTGCCTTGCAGTCCTAATTCTCTCTATAATTTAACTGAATTCATAGCTTAGGTGTTTGAATTCTTTAATTATAATGCACACAGAATGTCACCGTAAAACAAGTGATAATTTACTCACATCTTCAAGCTCCTTAGCATACGCTTCAGCCTTTTCAACATTTCCATCATTTTCCATTGCTGAAGGAATATCAAGTTCCATCACATTTATTGCGCAAGGACTACCAAGTCCAGAGGTCGGATGGTCATCTAAGGTGCTGTTAGTCTTGCTCTCCAAATGACTCTCATGAATGCGAACCTAGATCAAACGTACAGAATATTTGAGCAGATAGTTTATCCGGTAAAGGTTTCCACCTATTTTACTTTATAGATACACTTAACAGCCTTTATAAATCATTGATTTTATAGAGTCAGTTGAGATGAAACCTGTTCTGCAACAACTTCTTTTGAAGGTAATTTGAAATTTCTGCAGGTATTTTTGGAAAAAAAGAGTGTGATATGTCAGCAGATTACCAATAAACAACTTTAGAATAATACGTAAATAGTAATAGTGTTTTATGCAGCTATTTGCGAAGAAAAATTAGATAGGCTGGAAAAAGATGAATAATATGTTAAATTAATATGTTAAATGCGTATATACTAGTAAAAGAGGACCTGGATTCTCTAGGTGACTGAGAAAGGCGCTTTAAAGGCTTTAAGAATGCTAAACCTGAATCTGATCCCTGCAAAATAGCTTCGTGTAAGAAATTGGAAAAGTGCAATAAAATCTTCACTAATCTTTTGGATAGAATAGAACAGAGCTTCAAATGAGAACGTTATAGTCATGATATCATTCCAAAGAGAACAACAGGAGTTAAAGGAATGGATTTATAATGGAAGACCTCAAATGTTTTTCGCTTCAAGGAAAAGTTTGGTGACATTTGTTTCTCAACAATCTGGGCAGTCTTTGATTCCACATTTCGTTGCACTTCCATGTTTTGCTCTGGATTACTCAGGGATTTCACTTCTTTATGCGGTGTAGCATTCAATGAAACTTTACTGCCACCAATATTCCTACATTTAGAAACATCAAAATATTCAAAATCACAATTAAAACATTTCTGCACAGAAAAGAATAGGAGTAATTACACTCACACCATACTTTGAAATGTTCAAGGTAGAAAGGTCGGTTTTTTTCTTGGAAGGTTTATCAGGAAAAAGTTTACTCCCTTCAGCTGTAATGATCTTTGTGTTCCTCATAGACTCCAGGCTTGAGAGCATGAATTTAGGATTTACACATGTCTGAGTACTAGGTTTAATAGTCTTCTCGATTGTGCTTGAAGGATTTGCTTGACAGCTAGAAATCTCCGCATGCCTAGAATACACATATTGACAATCAGAAATTTCACTACAAGGTTTTGAGGACCAACAATAATGTTGCTGAACAATGTACGAAGTAAGTTGTCATGTGCCTGAGAAATAAGCAGTCACATCTTTGGATGGGAACATCTGTCGAAAGCCACATTCTGAATGATAAGATATGCAAAGTAAAGTACAAGATGGAACAAGGTCCTTTATAAATGCTTTACCTGAGATCATGAAGACTTTTTCTCAATCCACTTCCCAGGACAGTTTCTCTTTCTGTTATTTCTTTGTCAGATGGCCGTGGATTCGCAACCAGTTTGGCCCTGTTTGGTACAGCATCAGAATTGAGGCCCTCCCTGTTGATAATTACAAAGGAAGGGACACTGTAATTTAGCATCATCAATAGCTTTGTAATTTCTATGAACTAAAATGATGTCATCCTTTTTTTTGAGTGATTCATTGTAATACGATGTCAGTGTAAAAACTTTATATATCTATTTATTTAAAACAAAAGGATTACTGGAATGTTGTGCCTAGAGTCATCAGCTGATATTACTTTTAAATTTTAACATTACCTTCCAGATATTACATGTTTGGCTTTCATTTCTTTATCAACTAACACAGGAGTATCAGGCAAATTGCTTCCAATTTGTGCACCATGAGCATTAGTAGCCACCCTGTTGAAGATTATCCAAAACAGTTTATAACTTAAATGCCTACTATTCAATTGTTATGGGAAAGTTCACCGTATCACTCACCCTTCAATTGCTGGACGTAGACGCATGGTATCAATCCTTTTGATTCCAGATGAGAGAGGTTTTGCTCCTATTAATGATGGCTGACACATTTGAGATCCAGCTTCTTCCAATCTCTTAGAAACCTTTGAGTGGAATTCTCCACTTTTGCTTTCATTTGTCAGCTTAGCTTTATCAACTGCAGATTCACTGCATCAAAAGAGGGAAAATGTAAATGGCGCGTTGATACTAAAGCTCAAATGTTTGCTCCGTATCAGAGGTATCTACACAGTTCAAGAGCATACCTGTTATACATACAGCTTAGAGTCTATTTGTTATAAGCTCTTCTTTTTTTTTCCGATTACATTATCATAAGCATTTGCAAGTACTCAACTCAAAAATTAAATGGTTCTATGCATTTCTCCTAGTTTCAGTAATAGATGCACTTGATTTCTGATTATTGTTGGTTTCTGTATTCAAAACCATTTTGACTCGTGACAATTTCTACTTCTTATAGTTCAAAACATAAGTCAGTGACTTGAAGGATGGAATCAATGAAACAAAGGTGGCAGCTATCAATATGCTCAAAGATTTTCTGACCTGCTCTCTGCAGACAAAGGAAGCTTTAAAGTCGAATTTTGGTCATCCTTAATACATTTGATGTTATGTAGTGTCTTCCTTGAGACGAATGTATTGGAATTGTCTTCGAGATCTAAGTTATCTATAGCTGATTCAGCATTCTCAGTCGAGATATCACTGCCTAACTTTGGTTCAGCGTCTTGTGTAGATATGTCACTGCCAGACTTACACCCATCACCATTATTGCTATCTGTATTAGCGATGTTTACTGAAGATGAATCCTGCAAAGGCAAGTCTTCACTATTAGGACCATCTCCTGCTGACATTTTCTCATCAACATCTTCTTTTCCACTTGAAATGGTATTCAAATCTGTGATCTGAAGACGACCATCATTCTTTCCTTCAAAAACGGTACCTCCATTTGAATCAACTCCCCCTACAAGTTGACCAGACAGGTCATCTGTTGCTGGCTTAGCATAAGGTTCTGTGGCCATCTCCTTCTCAGATAAATGAATTTGCTGATCTGATTCTTCAACACTATTAGTCATTACTTTTCCAGGAGACCTTGGACCATGTGGAAGTTTCTGATTTTCTGATCTAGGTTTTGATGGGCAATCATCACTGATAGAATTAACCTTGCCTAAAACAACTAATGAAGTATCAACCTTTAAAGGGGCCACTCTCTCAGAACCACCATCAAGTGTACTAATCTCTTCAGCCAGATCGATTTTAGAGCCCTGAGGTCCTCTTCTATCAGAAAGAAACTCTTTTCTGATATCTTGATTCTTATTTGAACTTTTTTCACTTTTCGTTAAGCTTGAATCAAGATCGAAATCACCCAATCCACTTCCAAACAAGAAAGTGTCAGGTTCAAGTACATTTACATTCCTTATGTAATTCAAATAACAAAACAACAAGAAAATGCAGATTGCAGAGCTTACTCATTGAAATCAAAAGAGAATTTAAAGGGGTCTTGTTTCCCTTGACGGTTTCCTTTGGAAGGTTCTTCTTCAGATTTCTCCTTGGTTTTTGCGGCTTTTCTGGGCTGGCTTGAGAAATCAAGGTCTGGCATGTCCATTTTGAAAGACGATATCTTGCCAAAGTCACCATCCAGATTGAAATCCATATCCCTGAACAAAAAAGAGGAAAAGGAACTTTATAAGAGTTGTCTGGGATTTCTAGACTCACACTAGCATACATTTATTGGAGCTGTATCTGTATAACTGGAATAAGAATACTTGAACCCAATTCTATCCTCCTTCTCAAAACAATTTGCCACATACTACCCCGAGTAACAGATACACCAACAAAACTCATAAAGGTAGATAATTTACCCATGATAGCACACAAAAGTGTCACATAACTGTCATGCAAACCTTTAAGCTCTAAATATAAGGAACCTATTAAATGTTTAGCAAGAAAAACAGTTCGCAGTACTTACAGCTTCTCAAAGTCAAACACCTTCTTCTTGCCTTTGGAGCCTTTGGAAACTGTATCAAAGCCAAAATCCACTCCGTCATCTTCCATTACTGATATTGATTTCCAGGAGGTGAGAAATTCGTCTCCAATTTCCTCATCTGTTATAAGAGGAACATAGGATCTGATTACATTGTTCACGTCAACTGAAAAATTCAGGCTATTAACTCTCACTCGGACATTCTTCTTGTATACGATGACTTACACAGCAAAGATAAAGGTTAAGGATAACCAAGAGAATACCTAGAAATGAACTTTTTCCTTTTTGATTAACTGAGGAAGATTTTGCCTTCTCTGATTCTGCCATAGTCTCAGACTTGTAGACTTTATTGTAAACCTCTGCAAACATTCAGTAACTTTCACCGCGTATTCCAAAACAGCAAAAGGATTTCAGTCCTTGTCCACATTAAGTATTTTCCATCCTACCAAACCGACATTCTTACAACAAAAATTTAAAGAGGACTGAGAAAATTATGAACTTCATTTTACAAAAACTTGTAATGATCAGTATATCACAGAGCAAAGCTAAACATAATACACACAGAATTAAATCCATAGTGTAAAATAAACTGTTAACTGCTGTGCACTTTATTAGGAAAATTCAGTGATTAAGCAGAAAAAAATTAATCAATTGACAATTAAGGACTAAAATCAAAACGATAACTAAAGGAACTAGCCAAAACATAACTCTCGCCTAAATTTGAATAAAAAACGGTTAGTAATAGGAACAATAGCACATTAGAAAACATGAAATTAGAGATTAACGGAGTAATCTCGATATCAAACATGACTCCGCAGAGAGAGAGATTTGAAAACTCTACAAATCGAACAGTAATCTACAAGATGAACATATGGAATTCAAATTCGAGCGATTCTACGATCTACCAGAAACTCAACATTAGGCTCAAACAAGAAATCGATTACATTCTACTTGCGTGCAATTTTCCGAGAAATAAGCAAAATTTCCTAGAAAATACACGGAATCGATCAAGAAATGCACGAAACGAACATAATGGAGTTCAAAATTCAAGCGATTCTACAAGCTACCAGAAGCTCAACATTAGGCTCAGCAAACAAAGAAATCGATTACATTCTACTTGCATGCAATTTTCCGAAAAAATAAGCAAAATTTCCTGGAAAATACACGCAATCGATCAAGAAATGCACGAAACGAAGGGCCACAGTTCAAAATTCAAGCGGATTTACTCGGTCCAGAAAGTTTTGCACCGCTCGCGAAAGCGAAAAGCTATGTAAAACGAAACGATTAGGGATTGAGAAACTCACCGATGTCAGAGTCGAAAGATGAGGGAGAAACTGTGGAGGTGCGAGTCGTGAGAGAGCTGCTTGGCAAAATGATCCGAACAGCCAAATGTGCGAGTATTTATACTTCTCCAAGTTTGAAGAGGCGGGGAGGATACCTGTGACGTATTAGCGCGCAATTTTTTTTTTTTGGAACAAACGTAGCATTAAACGGTAGGGAGTGGGTTAAGCTTTATAATAGACTTGCCATAATAATGTGGTTTAACTTTGCTCTTTAACCCGTTGATTTGGTGCGCAAATACAAATCGATTAGGCACCAAGGGAAAAAGATCTTCTCCGGATCCTTTCCTCCTAATTCACCAAATCAGGGAATCCGTGCCGTTGAAATTTGATTCAATGATTGAAGTTATTATAATTTTTAAAGTGGACCATTGTTTGTAGCCTTTGAATCAAATTTCAACGGCACGGAACCTCTGATTTGAAGGATTAGGAGGAAGAGATCCAGAGTGATCCAACACTGGTTTGGGCCCGCTAAATTTGCCACATGGATTTCGGCCCAATTAAAAAGGCCCACAGTAATGAGTGGTTGGAATTTTATTTTTATTTTTATTTTTTTTAGAAAATTCGGGTGGTAGAAACTTGAAAGTGTCACACTCGGCAGAAATGGCATGCAACAATGCCTCTCAAATAAAGTTGACGCTGCGGCATGCTCCACGTCGCTCCTTGAAACACCATCCTCTCGACCAACCACATGGCCTTTTTTTTGGTAGAATATTTGTAGGTATTTATTACAATTATCATCTATCAGTTGATAAAATGTACATGAATATGTTAATTTAAAACAATTATCATTTAATTGTAGAAATAATAATTATAATAAAATACGTGTAAGTATAAAAAATATCTTGAATGCACGTGAAGTTTTGTATTTAGTTCTTCGTTTCCAAATATTGCTATACAAAAATGAAAAGAATTTGAGTTCCAAACAATACATTTTTTTTTTTGTAGTGTTGGAATTAAGAAATGTAGATTAATTAGTGATGTGAGAGTAATAACTATTCTATATAAATCCCCACACCATGATATGTTGAACAAGAACCCCAAACCACCACCTACCAAGTAGAAGCAACCAAAAATGCAAATCAAAATCATCGAAACCAATGTCATCGTTCCATCTCCGCCACCATTTACCGACGATCACTTCCTCCAACTAACCCACCTCGACAACGACCCCAACCTCCGCGTGACCTTCCGCTACGTCCGCGCCTACCACAACACCAACTCCGCCCCCTCCCCCTCCAACCCCTCCCACGTCATCTCCGCTGCCATCTCCGCCGCTCTGGTCCACTACTACCCTCTCGCCGCCACTATCCGCCCCCGCCCCGACCGCCGCTTCGAGCTCTTTTGCTCCAACGGCCAAGGCGTCCCCTTCATAATCGCCTCCGCCGACTCCACTCTCGATTCGGTCGGATACCTCGATGACCCAGCTGCGGATTTCGTCGAACACTTGGCGCCCGACCCCAACCCGGAAGAGGCAATGTCCACCCCGTGTATGCTGCAACTCACGGTGTTTAACTGCGGCGGGTTCACTCTCGGAGCCGCCATACACCACTCGCTGTGCGACGGAATGGGCGCCACACAATTTTTCAATGCCGCGGCCGAGTTCGCTCGCGGGGCGACTCGGGCGTCGGTTGAGCCGGTGTGGGACCGGGCGGGGTTGCTGGGACCCAGACATCCTCCCCGAATCGGCGCACCGGTGCTGCGCGAGTGTCTGAGTTTGGACAAGGGGTTCCCGCCATACGGACAGGCGGAGGCGGTGGGGCCGGTTGTTAGGGAGTGCTTTCATGTGAGAGACGAGTGGTTGGAGAAATTTAAGGGGGAGCTGTTGGAGCAGGGTAGGTTGAACTTCACCACTTTCGAAGCTCTCGGTGCTTTTATATGGCGTGCCAAGTAAGTTAAAGTTGCTTTAATTCGTCATACCAAATTAAGAAGTTTTTCAGTATTCCAGTAACACAACCTGGTACATCGAGAAATTTTTCATAAATTTGAACTTTGACCTTCAAAGCGCCTTAATTTGAGATTGTGGTATTTGATGTCGGAACTTCAAAGCGTCTTAATTTGGTATTGTACGGGTATTGTACGGTTCAGTTTTAAGACGCTTTGAAATTCCGAGACAGAATTGCAACAATCTCAAAGTTATAACAAAAATTAATATTTTGGGTGATGGATGGCATGAAACAGGATTAAAGCCATAGGGCTTGCAAGTGACGAGAAGGTAACATTTGCATACTCAATCAACGTACGAAGACTAGTAAACCCTGCATTACCAGCCAGCTATTGGGGCAACGGCT
The DNA here is from genome assembly GCA_035220775.1 of Malus fusca. Lineage (NCBI taxonomy): Eukaryota > Viridiplantae > Streptophyta > Magnoliopsida > Rosales > Rosaceae > Malus > Malus fusca. The sequence continues at coordinate 37,019,838 of CM069068.1, forward strand.
GCGTACCAATGTACGTGAACCTCACCGCCAAAGAACTAACCTCGAAGCCGCTTTCGTCCGTGGCGGATCTGATCAAGAAGAGCAAGAGCAACGCCACGGACGAGTACGTCCGTTCGTTCATCGACTTCCAGGAGCTGCATTACGAGGACGGGATCACGGCGGGGAAAGAAGTTAGCGGGTTCACTGACTGGAGGCACTTGCGCCACTCAAGTGTGGATTTTGGGTGGGGAGGTCCTGTGACTGTGTTGCCACTTTCAAGGAACTTGCTAGGGAGCGTTGAGCCTTGTTTTTTCTTGCCTCCGTCGTCGTCCTCGGCGGGTGTGGGGAAGAAGGATGGGTTCAAGGTTTTGGTGACCATGAGGGAGAGTGCTGTGCCGGCTTTTAGAGAGGAGATGGAGAAGTTTGGCTGCCTAGAGTTTGGGTTGCCTTGATGTTTTGCAAGAATACTTTCACTGTGATATGTGCATTATTTTTTTGTTATAACTATTCATCATCAATGTAATAATTATGGATCAACTATTACATCCTCTTATTAGGTTTTTATGTGCTGAAAATACAACCAAAAGAGGTGACAAAACACAGTGAAAATAATGCTAAACCACATTAGGTTTTTATTTGGACCTCTATTGTTTGACTGTTTGACCTCCTGTGGACGGTCTGTTTAAGAATTGAAATCGTTTGATGTTTTTTTTTTATGTACTATTTGTAATTGCTGCAGGGAAGAACCTTTAATCATACTTTATTTGTATACGTGACGTATTTTTTTTGCATGTCGATTTTTTTTATGATTACGTATGGAGTAATCTGTCCGTTTGAATTTTTATTTTAGAATGTTCTCTACCTTGTGACAAACAAAAACACTGAAAATACAAAGTAGTTCACTCTAAGTGACAAATTACAATTAATTACAATTCATGTTACTTTTTTTTTTTGTTTGGTATACGACAACATAGGGAGCGAGTAAACATAGAAAATACGACAGAAAATCTATCCACTTATCCTCAGCCTCACAAACCAATAGAAAGCCAGAAACCATGCCGAGGTCCCAAGCTCAAGAATTACACTCACGCTCGAACACAGAACAGAATAGCAGTCCCACTCCCTATACACTTCTTCCATGGCGTCCGTACTTGGAAGTTGCTCGACGGCAGCAACTTTGGCCTCCCGACCTCTATCCTCTCGCACTTACAGGACTTCAATTCCCTCTCTCTCTCTAACCCCAGGTAAACATTTCCGACCAAACAAAGGAAAACCCAATTGTTAATTTTTTTTTTGTTTCAGCATTTGAACCATGATTTGGGATTGTTTTCTGCAATTTGATTGAATACATGAAATACCCAGTTCGTAATCTGGATTTTTTTTGGGTGTTTTGATGGGAGATTTGAAGTGGGTTTTTGCTGGATAATTGTAGTGGATTCGATTGTTGTTAATTTGAATGGAATTGTGTTTTTGCATGGCAGGGAAGAGTTTTGGGAGGAAGTTTTATGGAGGGATTGGGATTCATGGAAAGAAGAGGTCTCAATTCCATGTGACCAATGTTGCCACTGAAATCAGCCCTTCTGAGCAGGTCTGAATTTTCTTCATCCACTTGCAGTATTTGACAACAAAATTTTGATTGGTTTTTATTGCAATGTTTGATTACTGATAGATGAAGTTTATATTTTAAATTGGTGGTTCAGTTTTCTATAATGTCGGAGAAAGAAATATTTTTTGCATTCTAGATGTTTGTTGAACCGAAAATTTCGAGAAATAGTTGAAGCTTTTTCATTGGGAATTATACATGTTATGTAAAAATATAGGTTGTTGAGTTTATGTGTGATTAATTATGGTCTGCCAAATTGTATTCAGGCAAAGAGGGTTGCTGCTAAGGAAAACCAGAGGCCGGTATATCCATTCGCCGCTATTGTCGGACAAGATGAGATGAAACTGTGCCTTCTGCTGAATGTGATTGATCCCAAGATTGGGGGTGTCATGATCATGGGGGATAGAGGAACTGGAAAATCCACAACTGTTAGGTCCTTGGTTGATTTGCTTCCCGAAATTAAGGTAGTTTCTGGCGACCCTTACAACTCAGATCCAGAAGATCCAGAGTCCATGGGAGCGGAAGTTAGAGAGAGCATTGTGAAAGGGGAGCAACTTCCTGTTATCAAGACTAAGATCAACATGGTTGATTTGCCCTTGGGTGCTACGGAAGATAGAGTCTGTGGAACAATTGATATTGAGAAAGCTCTAACCGAGGGTGTCAAGGCATTTGAGCCTGGCCTTCTAGCAAAAGCTAACAGAGGAATTCTTTATGTGGACGAAGTTAATCTTTTGGATGATCATTTAGTTGATGTCCTATTGGATTCTGCTGCCTCTGGATGGAACACAGTGGAGAGAGAGGGTATCTCAATTTCACATCCTGCTCGGTTTATTTTGATTGGCTCGGGCAATCCAGAAGAAGGGGAGCTCAGGCCACAGTTGCTTGACCGTTTTGGGATGCACGCACAGGTTGGAACTGTGAGGGATGCAGAGCTCAGAGTGAAGATTGTGGAGGAGAGAGCTCGATTTGACAAAAATCCCAAAGAATTTCGGGTTTCTTACGAAGCTGAGCAAGAAAAGCTTCAGGAACAAATTGGCGCAGCTAGAAGTTATCTTCTATCTGTTCAGATTGATCAGGACCTCAAGGTGAAAATCTCCAAGGTTTGCGCAGAGTTGAATGTCGATGGATTGAGAGGAGACATAGTGACAAACAGGGCTGCAAAAGCCTTGGCTTCTCTTAAGGGAAGGGATAAGGTGACTCCAGAGGATATTGCTACTGTCATCCCTAACTGCTTAAGACATCGTCTTCGGAAGGATCCTTTAGAGTCGATTGACTCTGGTTTACTTGTCATTGAGAAGTTCTATGAGGTTTTTAGCTGAAGGAGATACTGAAAGAGCCCTTTCTTTTGTAATTTTTGTTGGTAAGATTGTTTTTGTTTAATATTTTTTCTGGGTTTTAACCATCCTGCTTATATACCAGCACATTTAGGTTTCACCATTGATATGTTCTGACTACTGTGTTATTTCAAAACTTTATGGTCTATATTTTCGAGAAGCACGTATATGATACAATTTCTTTCCTATGGTTTCTCCTAATGTATTTACCGTTGCACATTGACCTTTCGGTTCATAACTGGATCATTAGAGTTGGCCTTGTACCTTGTATAAGGCAAATCTTCCTGTAGCGGGATGCCACTGTACCATCAAACCAATCACATAGTGTCGTGTTTTAATTCTTCCACATGACATAGCGTGATTGGTATGACATACCACTACATTGGTATCCTGTTGTAAGTTGCTCTCCCGTATAGGGCGTAAGATTATTGCTTTGTCAATGTAATATCTGAGAAAGTAGTAGTTAAAGATTAACAGCCACATTGAAGGTTTCTGGGATTCAACTTGAAAATGCAGATTGCAAAAACATGTAACATCACATGAGTAACAATAAAATGACATTAAAACCTAGGGCATGGTGGTGCTCCCTGGCCACTCGTCCAGAACTTTGGCCTCCGCTCGAGAAACGCCGGCGGCTGCTCATACACTGCTGAAGCAGCGCTTATCAGAAGGGCAGCAGTTAGGGCCCATATGACATACTCTTTACCATCATCTGCTTCAAAGTCGAAGTAATGTAAGAGATACTTGTCTCCCATCCATTCTCTCTCCTCCTCTCTCCTCTTCTCATCCTTGAGAAACATTTCTAAAGGAGCATCAAAAATTGCCTCCACTTCTGCAGCATTTGGAGCCGGACTAAATGCTTTTATGTCAGAAAGTAGGCCAATTACCGGAACCACAGTCACACCATGCTGTAAGATAGAGGAGGAATCAGAATCCGAAAGCCATATAACGGAAGAGTAATCCGTAATCAGAATCAAACGCTTGATTCTGATTACGGAGTTTTATTCCGATTACGGATACCTAAACATGTCCGAAAAGAGTTTTTGTTTCCACTTAAAAAAACGCTTGCCCCACCCACCAACCCTTCACAACGACCATGAAAATTTGAAAATCTTAACTTAAAAGGAACATATTAGTGATGGAATTTGAATGAAATTATTTTGTGGGTTGTGATTTTTCCGGTGAAGAAAGAGTTTTGGGATGAATTATCCATTAAAAACGTTTAATTAAACATAAATTAGATTATATATACAAGAGTGCAGCTGAGCTAACCGTGTTTACAATGTGGTCGAGAACGGTGACGACGTTGACTAGGGAAGGGTCCAGGCCGATCTCCTCCTTGGCCTCCCGGAGGGCGGTGTCCACATCATCAGCATCCGCTTCCTCTCTTTTCCCACCGGGGAGCGCAACGTCGCCTGCAACCAAACACACCCTCTTTCAGTTATTCTTTACAAATGGATTATGGAGGAACTGGTTCTGGTACCAGTAATGTGAAACGATTTGTTGAGGAGGCTGAGGGCGATCACCAGGGCTGGAAGACAGAGATGAAGATCGTTTCGTCAGAATGACGCGCAGCTCGCCGTCATCCCCTTTGAACAGACACACCAGAACCGCCGCCCGTTTGGTTGTTGAATCGGAGGTGGCGGAACTGGTAGGTGGTGGAGGTGGTTTGACTGATTCTTCGGGTCTGAAATGTTGTGCTAGAGTTTGAAGTCTTAGTTCAGCAGAACCCATTATTTTCTTCGCTCTCTTTTTGAAAAATAAAAATTGTGGGCTATATATATAGCGGGGATGGGGATTCTTTCCGGATTTTTGTGGATTTTTGTGGAGATTTTAGGAATTCTCACATGAATTTATCGTACATCGTGCGATCAGTTTTTATTATGTACTATTTATGTTTAATTTTAAATTTTAAATTTTAAAATAATTTCTGACCGCATGATGTACGATAGACGGTCCCAATCACCGGACCCCTAGAATCTCCAGGAAAAGGATCTGGCGATGATCCTTTTCCAATTTTAGGACCTAAAATTTATTAATTATTGTGGAATGATTTTAACTCTAGTTTTTTTTATAAGGATTTTTTTGTATCTTTGAGTTATTTTCTCTTAATTTAATTTTAAGAATGCTTTAATTTAAAAAAATTAAATCCTGATAAATTTTTTAACAAATCACACACACCAACCAACCAGTCAACCAATCAAACTTCAATATACACACCGACCAAATATATATTTTATTATTTTGATCGTTAGATTTAAATTGCAGCTGTTGAATTTTTTTAACAGTTGGATTGAAAAAAAACAAATATAAACCGTTAGATCAAAATCAAAAGATTGCCAAAAAAAATCATATTTTAATATGGACCGTTGATCACCAACGGTCCAAAAATCGAACAGCTCACAATTGTTCAAATATTGCAGTTAGACAGCTGGGGTCCTCTGCCACTTGGTGCCCAGCTGTTAGCCACTTCTCATTTCTTCCGCCCGTTTGCCTTTTTTTTTTTTAAAGTGGGGCCCCCAAAAAATTGGGTGCTAATAGAAACCCAAATTTGGGTCCAAAAAATATTTTGCGCTTAGCTCATCTCTAACTGACCTAGCCAAATGGTCATAGGGTTAAAAATAACTCGTTTTGACAGAAAACCGCCTCCAACCGAATGTTAGGCTAAAGGGCTCGTGGTTCCCACCCGACCAAAAATGGGAGAACCGGCCAAAGGGCTGGCCAAGAGCAGTCAACCCACTAGCCCTATAGCCTAACCCTCCATCGCCAAAATGTCAAGCTTGACATTTTGCTAGCCTTCCAGCTCAGCCTATTTGAATGTCAACGGCTACCTGACGTCACGTCATGCTGTCGTTAGGTTACCATTGGAATTTGAATTTTTTTTTTTTGACGAATTTTAGAAAAAAATTTCTAATTTTTTTCCTATAAATACCTACGTCATTCATACACCATTTCTCACATACTTTTCACCATTCCATACTATCTTACCTCATTTTATTTCAATTCTTCACATTTTATTCTCTTATCTCCTCCAATAATATTTCCCTTAATTTTTTCAATAGTTTTCAAATGGCCACATTTGTAATGAAAGGAAGGGCTCGGACCTGAAAAGAAGATGAAGCTCTTTGCAAGGCTTATAGATGGGTCTCAGAAGATAGTGTCACGGGTAGTTCTTAAACAATTGAAGGTGTTTAGAGGTGTGTGAATTCTACCCCAATATCTAGCCAATTTATTAACATTGGAAGCTGAAGATAAGAAGTGCCACATATAAGAATCCTATCTAAAATTTGCACAACCAATTATATATTGACATGCGGCACTCGAAATCCTATCTGAAAAATTATTAAGATTACATAAAGATCAGAAATCTGGAGAGTTGCTCACTTTAGCGACACGTGTCACTTGAAATTTTATCTGAAAAATTACTGAGATTACATAAAGATAAGAAATCTGGAGAATTACTCACGTTAGCGACACGTGTCACTCGAAATCTTATCCAAAAAATTATTGAGATTATATAAAGATAAGAAATCCGAAGGCTTATTCATTGGCTTATTATATTAGTACCCAACAAATTGTTGAATAAACCTCACATACTTAATACACTCCACATTTACTTTTTCAATTAAAAATTATCTTAATACACCCCACTTCCTTCCCCATAATACCCTCACACCCTACATTCTTAATATACATCTTACATTTTCTACACACACCCCACATTTTTTATACATCCCACATTTCTCAAATCTTATAACACTCATTTTTAATTTTGCCGAATTATTTCAAACTATATGAACTTTAGTTTGCCGAATGATTTCAAATTGAATGATTTAAAAAAAATGTTTAGACTCATTTGAACATTTTTCAATAACAATAATAATGCTTTCAAAGCTTTCGAAACACTGATTTCGTGTTCCATTCGTTAAAAATAATTTTTCTCAATCAACATGTTTATAGTTTCATTGCTTAGGGTTTTATTCAACAATGGATAATGAGAGGGATTTTGATAGTTGAAATAAATAAATAGGGTAACTGTTTACTACCCTCATGTTTTGTGGTTTTCAACATTTAGTACATTAAGTTTTTTTCGTCTCAGATTCATACCTAAAGTGTAAATTTTGGGACAGTCTCATACATCCGTTAGTCAAATTGTTAAATCTGCCGTTAATTGTGACGTGGCGCCATGATTGGGCGCCACATGTCATCCACGTTTTTTTTTTCCTTTTCTTCTTCTTTCTTCTTCTTTCTTCTTCTTCCTTCTTCTGCAACTTTTTTTTTCTTTTTTCTTCCTCCTTCTCCTTCTTCATTCCTCTTTCTTCCTTCCCCTTCTTCTCCTTCTTCATTCTTCTTCCTTCTCCTTCTCCTTCTTCTTCTTCCTCCGAATCTGGGGAATTTTTTTTTCTTTTTTCTTTTTTCTTCTTCATCCTCCTTCTTCCTCTTTCTTCTTCTTCTTCTTCCTCCGACTGCAACTTTTTTTTTTTCTTCCTCCTTCTCCTTCTTCCTTCCTCCTTCTTCTTTCCCCTTCTTCTCCTCCTTCTTCTTCTTCTTCTTCTTCTTCTTCTTCCTCCAAATCTGGGGAAGATGAAGGTCTTTTTTTTTCTTCCTCCTTCTTCTCCTTCTTCCTTCCCCTTCTTCTTCTTCTTCCTTCTTCTTCCTCTGAATCTGGGGAAGATGAAGGTTTTTTTTTTTTCTTCTTTCTTCTTTCTTCTTCCTCCTTCTTCTTCTTCTTCCTCTGACTGCAACTTTTTTTTTCTTCCTTCTTCTTCTTCCTCCTTCTTCCTCCTTCTTCTTCTCCTTCTTCCTTCCTCCTTCTTCCTTCCTCATTCTTCCTTCTTCCTTCTTCCTTCTTCCTTCTTCCTTCTTCTTCATCTTCCTCAAAAAAAAAAAAAAAACCTTCATCTTCCCTAGATTCGAGGAAGAAGAAGAAGAAGAAGAAGAAGGAAGAAGAAGAAGAAGGAAGAAGGAGAAGAAGGGGAAGGAAGAAGGAGGAAGGAAAAAAAAAGGTTGCAGTCGGAGTCGGAGGAGGAGGAGGAGGAAGAAGAAGAAGAAGAAGAAGAAGAAGAAGAAGAAGAAGAAGAAGAAGAAGAAGAAGAAGAAGAAGAAGAAGAAGAAGAAGAAGAAGAAGAAGAAGAAGAAGAAGAAGAAGAAGAAGAAGAAGAAGAAGAAGAAGAAGAAGAAGAAGAAGAAGGAAGAAGAAGGAAGAAGAAGAAGAAGAAAAAAAAAAACTTCCCCAGATTCGGAGGAAGAAGAAGAAGAAGGAGAAAGAGAAGGAAGAAGGAAGAAGGAAGAAGGAGAAGAAGGGGAAGGAAGAAGGAAGAAAAAAAAATTGCAGAAGAAAGAAGAAAAAAAGAAAAAAAAGAAAAAAAAAACGTGGATGACACGTGGCGCCCGTCATGGCGCCATGTCGCAATTAACGGCAAATTTAACAGCTTGACTAACGGATGTATGAGACTGTCTCAAAATTTACACTTTAGGTATGAATCTGAGACGAAAAAAACTTGATGTACTAAATGTTGAAAACTACAAAACATGAGGGTAGTAAACAGTCTTTTACCCAAATAAATAATATGTTAAAAGAGATTTGTAGTGTATTTATAAAAATTTTATTATTTTTTAAATCTAATAAGGTCAAAATTGTCATTACATAGTAGAGTAAATAAGTCATTAATATTAAATTTTAATGTGGGGTGCATTCAACATTTTGTGGGATGCTAATATAAAAAGCCTATTCATTTGGCGACAAGTTACACTCAAAATATGTCTGAAAACCTTATTTTAATATGGTAATTTAAGTAACCATATTAATTCAATTAAAATAATAAATTATGTTTGGCCTATGATTCTTTGGCCCTGTTGGTTGGAGATGGTTTTTTGTCAAAGGATTATGTTTGGCTTGTAACACTTTGGCCCCCTCGATTGGAGATGGTATAAAATATGGACTGATGTTGTTCATTAAAATATAATTTCTTGCAAGGCTATAGGGCTAAAGGAAGCTTTTTGGCCTTTCTTCGGTTGGAGATGGTCTTAGGTCTCACCATTCGATTGCATTTTTTGGGTTTAGGTCTGCCCTTCAACATTGAACTCTGGGTTCATAAATTGGATCATTATAGTTGGCTTTGTACCTTGTATAAGGCGAATCTTTCTATAACGGGATGCCACTGTACCATCAAACCAATCATATAGTGCCATGTGTTTTAATTCTTTCACATGACATTGCGTGATTGGCATGACATACCACCGCAATGGTATCCCCGTTGTAAGTAAGTTTCTATCCCGTATAAAAAGTAAGATTGTTGCTTTGTCAATGTAATATCTGAGAAAGTAGTAGTTAAAGATAAACAGCCACATTGAAGGTTTCTGGGATTCAACTCGAAAATGCAGATTGCAAAAACATGTAATATCACATGAGTAACGATAAAATGACATTAAAACCTATGGCATGGTGGTGCTCGCACCACCACTCACCCAGAACTTAGGCCTTTGCTCGAGAAACGCCGGCGGCCGCTCATACACAGTTGAAGCAGCCTTTATCAGAACGCCAGCAGTTAGAGCCCATATGACATACTCTTTACCATCATCCGCTTCAAAGTCGAAGTAATGTAAGAGATACTTGTCTCCCATCCATTCTCTCTCCTCTTCTCTCCTTTTCTCATCCTTGAGAAACATTTCTAAAGGAGCATCGAAAATTGCCTCCACTTCTGCAGCATTTGGAGCCGGACTAAATGCTTTTATGTCAGAAAGTAGGCCAATTACCGGAACCACTGTCATACCGCGCTGTAAGATTGAGGAGGAGTCAGAATCAGAATACCATATAACGGAGGAGTAATTCGTAATCAGAATCAAACTCCTTACGTTGATTCCAACAATGGATACCTACTAAACATGTTCGAAAAGAGTTTTCTGAAAATAAGAGTTTCCCCCTTAAAAAAATTATTTTCTCTCACTTAAAACCCATCCTCTTTATTTTTTCAAAAACCCCATTAGTAGAGTCCAACTAAGCAAATTTCCTTAACAAGCTTGGTATGTTAGTTTTTATAATTCTCGTGTTCCTAAAATACCCTCAGAGTGTAACGTGGGTTAAGTTTAACTTATGATTAATAATAAATTTTGCATTTTATTGTTTTCAATGCAATTAAATGTCAATTAACCTATTGTTTGATTAGGCAAATAATTTACCTATCTATATGTCAGTTAACCTTGTTTACAAAATAATTTTGCATTTGATAGTTTTACGTTGAAACATAGGCAAATAATTTGTGTCAAAAAAAAATTATACAAAATAATGGTTGTATTTTTTTTTCTTTTCATAGAATATAATTTACCTATCTATATGTTAGTATCCACTTAGATTAGAAATACTGTAAAAATAATTTACCTACCCCATAGGCGTGATATTGTAAAGAAAAAATGTATATGATTACTTTGGATATTATAATTAATTATATGACAGTATTATTTGTATAGGTAAATTAATAAGTAGATTGGTGAATTAGTATGTACTACAAAAATGCAGATAAGTATGCAGATAAATTAGCTTGTAACAAAAGAATGTAGGTAAATTAGTGAATTTTTGATGAATTTTTAAAATATAGGTAAATAGTTTGTATCAAAAGAATGTAGGTAAATTAGTGAATTTTTAAAATATAGGTAAATAGTTTGTAATATGTGGTTTTAAACAGGAGATCATTGCTCATTGCTAGTATAATTGAAGGTGAGTCATGATAATATCCATTGCCGTATTTAGGTCATTATGGCATAAGTTGTAAATATTTTTTTAAGGGTAGGTCATTTATTTGCTAACATAGTAGACTATTTGAATTTTGGGTTTTATTTGGACGTTTAATATGAGGTGTATTTTTGTCTAGACCATAATAGTTAAACAACCCAGTTTTTTTTTTTTTTTTTTTTTTCAGTCAAAAAATGCTTGCCCCACCCACCTACCCTTCACAACCACCATGAACATTTGAAGATCTTAACCGAAAAGAGTACAGCTGAGCTAACCTTGTTTACAATGTGGCCAAGAACGGTGACAACGTTGACTAGGGAAGGGTCCAGGCCGATCTCCTCCTTGGCCTCCCGGAGGGCGGTGTCCACATCATCAGCATCCGCTTCATCTCTTTTCCCACCGGGGAGCGCAACGTCGCCTGCAACCAAACACACCCTCTTTCAGTTATTCTTCACAAATGGTGGAACTGGTCCTGCTACAGTAATGTGAAGCGATTTGTTTTGGAGGCCGAGGGTGATCACCAGGGTTGGAAGAGAGAGATGAAGATCGTTTCGTGAGAATAACGCGCAGCTCGCCGTCGTCCCCTTTGAACAGACACACCAGAATCGCCGCCCGTTTGGTTGTTGAAGCGGAGGTGGCGGAACCGGTAGGTGGTGTAGGTGATTTGACTGATCGTTCTAGTCTGAAATTTTGTGCTAGAGTTTGGAGTCTCAGTTCAACAGAACTCATTATTTTATTCAACGCTTTCGTTCTGAAAATAAAGAATATATTTGTGGGCTATATATAGCCTTCCCTTACTCTAACTCCAACCTTAAACAACATTAAATTCTAATAAATTTTCAAAACCGAACAAATTACACAAACCAACCAGTCATCCAAACAAACTTTAATATGCACAACAACCAAATTTCAATACACAAATCAACTAATTAAACTTCAATACACATACCAACCAAATATTTATTTCATTATTTTGACCGTTAGATTTAGGCCCCGTTTGGGATTGAGGTGATTTTAAAAAAAGCCACTGTGAAAAAAAGCTGAGGGTCATTTTTGTGTTTGATAAACTGAAAAAAAAGAGCTTATTTTGGAAGCTGCTGTGAGAATAAGCTGAAAATCAAAGGAAAAGCTGAAGCTGCTATTTGCTGCTTTGAAAAAAAGCCAGTTTTTTCAAAGCATACGGAGCTACAGTGCTCCTTTAATGAAAAGACACACTATCATCCTGCTTTTTTTTTTTCCAAAAGCACTTTCACAAAAAAGTTTACCAAACACTCTACTGGCTTTATTTCACAGCCGCTTATTCTCACAGCACAGCCGCTTATTCTCACAACAGCTTTTTTTCAAAGCTAAGCAATACCAAACCAATTGCAGCTTTTCGTGGTATAGAACTAAAACGACGATCGTTTTTTAGCAAACCATCGATAGTGAGGTAAATAGTATTGCAGGAATGACGATCGTTTCCAATACAAATCGATAGTGAGGTAAATATTAATCCAGGAATGACGATCGTTTCCAATACAAATCAATACGATTCGTTGACAATAATTTACGGGATTGTCGTATTTCTATCTACAACTCTAGGAACCTTAAAACGGGGATTTTGCTCCACAAAATTTGGTGGCCGTTTGTATACAACTGATGCGGCCCTAATCAAGATACCAGCAGTTAGGCCCCAAATCATGTACTTCTTGTTCTTGGTTTCGTAGTCGAAGAAATGGATCAGAAACTTGTCTCCCATCCACTCCCTCTCCTTTGACGTCCGGTTTTCATCCTGAAGAAAATGTATACAAAATGATCTTTAAGAGATCAAAAGATAACTACATAATCTGTAATCCGAGTATGAAACTAAAAAGAGAGAAACCTTGAGGAACATTTCCAAGGGAGCATCGAATACCGCTTCCACTTCAGCAGGATTTGGATCCGGCTTGAATGCTTCCTTCTCATTAAGTATGCCAATAACCGGAACAACCCTAAGTAGATGCTGCACAGAAATCCAATGGTTAGCTAAATCGAGTTCCTCATCCAAAATAGTCTTTCAGAGCTACAAGTCTGACACCGAAATCTGCATTATACATCGCCTATAACGGCTATGTACCCTATTTTTGAAGTCATTCAAAGCACTTACTCAACAAATCAGACAAACTACACTGCTCTTCCCCAAGACCAGCTTCTCAAATTTTGAACTTGTGTGAAAATTATGGATTCGGAGGATGTATCCCGAAAATTCAGATGCACATGATTAAAATTAGTAGAAATTAAGGACGTGTACTTAACAGATCAACACGAAGAACGAATGAGTACATTACAAACTAAATGACCGTGTCAGCCAGATACTTCTTAAAGAACAACTCCACTCTACCAATATGATTACTCAGTTTTTCCGAAAACTAATACCCTAAACCTTACATTCAAACTCATTTCGAATACAAACGAAAAGTATATGATAAGTCCCGACCCTTTCTTTCTAGTCTCAACTCAACTCAAGTTCCCAACTTTCACCTTCCAATACAAAGAAACTAACGCATCAATCTGCAATTTCGCAAACAACCCATAATTCGACTAACCAAGTTCTGTGTCCACTAATTGCACACATTTGAGCCCAATCAAACTTAAATTTGTAACAAATAGTGATGAAAGATCAAACATTTATACCTTCGATAAGAATGGTTCAAGAACTGTCACAACATTGACAAGTTTAGGATCCAAACCAATCTCCTCTTTCGCCTCCCTCGTCGCCGTGTCCCCATCGTCCTTGTCCCCCTCCTCTGTTTTCCCACCCGGCAAAGAAACTTCACCTGCAGAAACACAAAACCAAAAATTAAAAAACCAATCTTTCCCATTTCCTTTTTATCAATTTCCTCAATTTTCTCAGGAACCAAACAAAGGGGTAATGAAAACTCCACAAACCAGAGTGAGTGGAAAGCCCCGACGACCGCTTAGTGAGAATGACGCGCAGATCGCCGGCATCCCCTTCAAAGAGACAGATCAAGACGGCGGCTCTTTTGGGTCTGAACTTTTCTGGGTCCCTTGCAACAGGGGTGTCGGATTCGGCAAAACCCACCTGGGACACGACCTTGCCGGCGGTTTCTTCGATTCTCTGCTCCTCAATGTCGTCGTCGGAGGGAAAATGCGGCGGCTTGTAGAGGCGGAGCTGCTGGGCTAAGGCGATGAGTCTCTGTGAGCCTCCGCATGCATTGGGCAGCTCCATGAGTAGTGGCGGCGGTGGTAGTAGCCTTCTGAGGATTGAGATCATGGGCCGCGCTTCTGCATATTAATTATAGTAGAAGAAGAATACTTAGTAATTGCAGACGGGCGGGTTTTTTGTTGGCTCACGAGTCACTGAGTCAGCATAGGCTATGGAAATGGTCTCAAACTTCTCATTTGAGCTACCTATGTTTTTAGACCTAGATCGAAAAGCCCCTTAAAACTACGGTCGTTTAGTCATTAAATTATATAAAAACAGTTTAACGTAATTAGAAAAGGCATTACGAACTGTCTATGTATTTTTTTTTTAACAAACGATATTATCTACCCTAAATGAGCTAGCAATAATGTGGTTCAAATTCACATTTGGCGAGAATCAAACCTAAAACCTCTCACTTACAAGTGAAGAGTAATATCACTAGACCGTAGTACTAAAACTAAGGTCATTTAGTCAATCTATTGTAGCAAATACATATGTCATTTAGTACTATAGTCTTCACTTGTAAGTGAGAGGTCTTAAGTTCGATTCTCACCAAATGCAAAGTTGAACCACATTATTATGGCAAGCCCATTATAAGAATTCGTTCACTTTTCCACCTTCTTAGTGTAGACACAATCGTTTGCTCAAAAGAAAAATAATAAAATCGTATACATTGGTCCAATGTCCGGTTTGTGCCACAAATCGGACCGGCCGCCCCCTAGCTAGTAGACCGAGCCGTAGTGCTTAAAATAATAGTTGCACGTAAAGAGCAATAATATCAAGAATAGGACTTCGCTGCTGAAATTTCAGCAGGAGGTCCTACTTACACCCAATTTCAGGTGGACACGTGTTCAAATTTTGATTTTTTTAATTAAAATTTGGACACGTGTCCATCCGGGATTGGGTGCAAGCAGGAATTCCTACTGAAATGTTCAGCAGCGAAGTTACTTCCTAGTATCAAGTGGTCTCCTCCCGCATGCAATATACCGTCTAAAGTTGCAGCAAGACAGTAGTGTGTACCCAACTTCTTTTTCTTTACTCCTCTGTCGCAACTCAGCTGCGCATGCCGTCCTTTTGGTACAAACTAATTTCAATGCTAACTGTTGTAGTCCTCGATCACTTCGATCACAAGAGCCTCGGTTGAATACATGATCTCATACAGAACAAGCATTATACCTTCCAACCTTCCGTGTATATGCTAATATGGTGCAATACATATTGATCTTAGTAATTAGGGCTCACATCTTCTAGCGATTCCTTGATTGCACTGATATTGTTATCAATTTTACTACTTAGGTTCATAAATGGTGTGATTAGGTAAATAATCAGCGTGAAATTTTATGGCGAATAAAATTCAATTTAGAGGGTTAGTTACCATTTATATATACATTTTACTTATAGTGATCTCTTTTTTTATGTGAGATAATTTGCATTTGATCGATAGTTTCTACTCTAATCTAAGAGAAATTCTTCCGGAGACCAGACCAAGTGGCTTATACGGCCCACACACAAAAATCATCGCTTATCCCACTCCCTGATTTTTCATGTTTACCTAGCTCTATTTGTGCCCCGCCCCCACCTCACACAACACCAATGACCCACCATCAACAGTGATCTCACAGAAGAACCTCTCCTAATCTAGAGTTTAGAGGGTCCCATCGAAAAGGTGATGTGTCTAGTTGACAAGGGCAAGAGTTGCTTGCTTAATAAGCAAATGGAGACATGAACTCCTCCCAAGAAGAAACCAGACCAAACCAACACATGATTGACAGTCAGTGTCCCTTTCGTTTGTGGAATCTTTACTATCTTGTCTATCTTTACCACTGTAGGGTTTTACTTGTGACCAGCTTTCTGAAAATCCACCAAGAAAAAAACAATCTGACTTACTCGATAGTTGCAGCAGATCGGGTTAATTAAGAGGTGTGACATTTGCATGATCAAGTCAGCAAGTAATTAGAACTAGAGTTCGCGCCAAATTCCTGTTTCATACAAGAGTTTGGAGCTGAACAAGTAAGAAACAATTTAGAAACCCGACTTTTCTGCATTAATGTTATGCTTAGCTTTTAAAAGGCTATCTTTATGATCTTTTTTGCTTCCTCAGACCGTGTCATGCCTTCTTTATCAAACATATCTCTCGTTTCATAGCTCGAAAATTTAGAGTACGTGAATATTGTATGGTGTGTGATGAGTTTAATAGTTAGATGTGCGCTGAAAGATCCAAGAGAATTGAACGGATGAATCTGAGCCACTTAGAAAGCACTGTATAATGTACATGTATATATAGTAGGACTTTTCACCCCCTATATCGCTGGACTATTTGCACTAGTGTCTTCCATAAGAGAGAGAGAGAGAGAGAGAGAGAGAGAGAGAGAGAGAGAGAGAGAGAGAGAGAGAGAGAATGTTACAACAAAGAGAATCAAAGAATGAGAAAGAAGAGAATGGAGATTATCAGCATGTTCAAGACTTGATGGCTACTTCAAAATCGGCAGTCAAGCAACAGCAGGTCGACAATACTAGATATGGGAAGATTGTGAAAGTTCACGGAGGCCACATTGTCCGATCCATGGCAAGAAAAGACCGGCGCAGCAAGGTTTACACTTTGAAAGGTCCGAGAGACAGGAGGTTCCGGCTGTCACCTCATACTGCTATACAGTTATATGATGTCCAAGACCGCCTTGGCTACGACCGCCTGAGTAAAGCCATTGATTGGCTCATTGAGAAGTCCAAAGCAGCAATCGAAGCACTCTCTGGGTCTGAACAACCTTGCCAAGATTACTATGATTGCACTAATAGTAATGTTTTCGGTCAGCAGACTGAGCAAGAAATTGGAGAACAAAGTATGCATCAGCTGTGGAATCACCCGGAAAGCAATAGGGTGCTGGAAACAATGAGCAATGTGGGTCCCATGAACAATGTCAACAATTTTAAAGAACCGGTTTTCGATCCTCACCAGTTAAGTTCATTGAACTATGCTGAAGAAGCCCTCGATCCCACATCGAGTTTATCGGATTCCAAAGTCACGGAGATGGGATGGTTTCAAAGTTTGGTGGCTTGGAATTATAATGCAGGTGATGGAGGAGAAATTTGTCCTTACAATTCATCGCTTGTATCTCTGCATTAGCCTATATCTTGTCACAAGTTTTATTTGCTTCAAGTCTTTTGAATTGTGTTTTTAGCTAGTTTTACAAAAACTGTTTCCATTGAAATTCTAGTCTATCTAAATCGGATTGAGTTACTGTTTGGACCCGATTTTACACCATCGGCTTGAGCGATCGAGGCCGTTGAGTAAGCATGGTTCTCAACCGTTGGATAAGAAAGTTTAGATTTTTTTGTTAAGAGATAATATTATGATTTTTCATCATAATATTTATTTTTTAATAAGTTATCTCGGTTTTTTATGCAAAATAAATGGGATGTAAAGATAATGAAGTGATGGGGGATAAATCCAAACATGCCAAAACGTGTAATCTATAAAGGAATTGTGCAAACTGGAGATTCTATCCTATTGCATGGTTTTTGGGATTGGTTTTGTGCACGTGGCATGCGGCAGTGGAGATGATGGTTTTGCATGGTGATGACAATATGGGTTTAAAGGTATCTGATGTTTTTTTAATAAGAAGCCTAGGTGGGCTAGATCTCTAGTGAGATGTGATAAAGCCTAGGTAGGTTTTATTTATCTGAAGGATATGCGCGGCATGTTTAATACGGGATCAAGGTCAATTCCACATAATAGAGTTGCAGTTGGACTCTACGAAATTATTTGGCCGCGTTACACAACATTTGCTCCTATAAATACAGAGGTAGTGGCAACGGAAGAAAGCCCCAAAAAATCAATACAAAATTGCCCTGCGCAAATCCTCAACAACTTGAGAACTTTTCCTTTTTCTTTTTCGCTGACACATCTTCCGTTGGCATCAACAGCACTGTGAAAGCAACCGGTGATATCTTAAGTCGGCATAGATAGCTCTATCACCGTAGAATTGGCCGAACTCGCAGTACCTTCCGTTGGCATCAACAGCACTGCGGCGGGCACGGTCAGTTATCTATCCAAGTCTTGGTCGAGAGGGACGACCGAGTCCTTATCGATTGAGGTCATTTCATCAGCCTTCTCGGCGAAGTGAAGTGTTACCATTTACTGAGCTCGGCGCATTGCACGCCGAGTTGTTTTATGATTGGATATTCTCAAGTGGAATTTAGAGTTCGGCATTCAGGCGGCCGAACTACGTTCACTATAAAAACTTATATCTGCTTCGAGTATTTGTGTCCTTACACTTTGGTGTCGATTCGGCGTGAGTTCACTCTGACGAATACCATCACTGTAACCGAATCCGACGACAGCGATTCGTGAACTTCGTAATAATAGTAACCTTGTCTTCAGGTTTGAGAATCCAAGAGGCCGAAGCGTGTTCCTTTCTCGGCCGCAATCGCAAGACGCAGAAGTCAGTAGCGCGACCCAACGCAACATCAACAAATTTACTCCTCGGCCGACGAGTTGGCACGCCCGCATTCACCGAAGGACGTAGTTAGCTTTTAGATTACTCGGCCTGCGCGCCACGTAGGCTTTGTAGTTTTTAGGGTCAACATTTTGGCACGCCCGGTGGGACACAGTGCTAAAACTACGAAGTTCACATGATCTATCTCGATCAGGCTTCACGGGATGAGTGTTATCGCCTATTAAAGAAGCAAAAACAACTCCTTGAAAGATTGAGAAGAATTCCTAAAGAGCAAGAGGCCGGGGGGCAAATTTCCACTCCGGCCACGATCAACATTCGGCCTAAGAAAATTGTCGAGACGGCCGAAGAAGAACAAAGGCCACCTATTTTTTCGGTCGACACTGAAAGTGTGGTAGGCCTAGAAGGAAAAATTCAAGTTTCTGAGCCACAATTTGACTCAGAAAATGATTCGTCAGAGGAGTGCTCCAATGATGAACAAGACCAATACACGACTTCAAACCATAAAATCACATCGATTGATATGGTAATTGAAGACATAGGCCTAGCCGGAAAAATCACGCTAATAGATATGATTATTGGTGATAAAGTCGATATGGAGAAATCCCGTTCGGCTAAGTTGTTCGAGTTAAAAGCCGAAATTGGCAAAATTATTATGCCTGGGGGGCATAATAATTGTTCAACACATTCGGTGGCCGATAAAAAATATTCCTTCAAGTCAAGCATATTTGGAGATGATCTTTTCTTCGGCTTTGGAAAATCTCAAAGTGAAAATTTTAATGTAAAAAGATCTCAGCTCGGAATAAAACATCGTTGGCCCCCTCCACTTTATAGTTCGGCCACTTTTGTTTTTTTTGTTAAATAAAAACTTATTTTCTTAACCATTCGGCTGTTCGGGCCGATATTTAAGAAGATAGGGGGCAGACAAGCAGAGATCTGATTGCATTACATTAAAAATATATATTTATATATATGTATAGTGAATAAATTCTTTTCTTAAACGTACGGCTATGCAAGCCGATGTAAAGAAAATGGGGGGCATAAATTACAGGCTTGCTCTCAATAAGCTCCTCGGTGGAATTTAAGCGGTGATGGCCTGATACTTTTCTCGACTGCGGCCTAATTGTTCGTCTCGGTCTCGCAGTACGCAAGCATGACTTTTGGTGCAATACTAAAATATGCTTGGTGCAGCTACTACATGATAAAGGTGAAATGGTCATATGCTGATGTGATGTGGTGATTATATCTAGGCAAGAGAAAACGTAGGCTTTAGCCTATGGACGTGTGGTTGCAGGTAAGGAGTCATGACCAGTTCCAAGCTATGTCAGAATACCATTGGTGGTATTCATGGAAGGCCTTATTTGAAGAAAAAATAATAACTGGCGTGGAGCCCATTGGTGGAAAACTGATGAATTTCCTTAAAGCCGAATGATGGTGGTTTTGATGGTGTGACTTCGGCCCCATGCTCCTCGAACTCGGCGTTTCTTTCTCGTCCCCATATGGTTCAGCCATTTTCGCTAACATATATATATATGCCAAAGGCACGGCGGACAAATCACATCAGTCAGGTCCTATTTAGTCATGATTGTTGACAATAGGTTTATATATATATATATATATATGCATGGCGAAGAAACGAGCTGCCAAGGAAGATTTTTCCCTCGGCCCTTTACCCCAATTCTTCTCGACTTATATCATACATGCCGAACTCTGCGAACTGGTGCTCGGTACAGGTTATATATATATATGTATATACATGGCCGCTAAATTATTTTAGGTAATCAGATTACCTACATATCTCGGCCCTCGACGCTATTTGGTTTTCCTCGGTCCAATTTTTTCGCGATGGTCAAAGAGGTTATTTATTAAGTTGCCGAGCCTTGTATAATTGTGGCAGCCGAGGAAGACCACCGCACTTGCAGAACATAGGTGTTATTGTCGAATGTTGTTGCTCGACCATGGGGTCATTCGGCCTGCAGTATATATATTTGAAGATTATTTGTCGAATGCTGCGCGCCACTATTTGTCAGTGTTGTTTATCAAGATGGCACAAATTGCTGATCAAGTGGAAATCAAGTTAAATGTGATGCCATATATATATATATATATATATATATATTTATATATTCAAAATCGATAGGAGGCTTCAGCTATGGATATGGTGGCGTGAGGGATCATGATTTGCTTCAAGGTATGGTTTGCTTTCATGTTATGTCAGAACACAATTGAAAAGAGAAGTTTTATTTATTTATTTAGGCCGAGCTCGACCAATTCGTCGAATATACTCGGCCGAATCTGGATTTTATTGTTGTTTTGTTCGGCCAAATTTTGCCGAGCTCGGCGGACATGAGTTGGTGCTCGGCAGTAAAATCATGGGTCTCTTCTCTTCCATAGCATGATATCTACAGTAAAAGGCTATCTAAATGGGGGATTTGTTTTAATATTTCGGTGGACCTCATCTCAAATCTTGGTCAGAAGAACGAAATTTTAGAAATTAGTTTGTCAGAATACCATTGGAAAGACAAATATATATTATATATATGTACATATATAAGACTCGGCCATGAGGTTTGGTAGGTGGGTTGTCAAATCCAAGAGTTTAATGAGCTTTGGCCTTGGAATCTAGAAAAAAGGAGTAGGCATGCATGATATATATATATATATATATATATACATATATATATATGTATATGTATGTATCTGTATATATAGGCAAGCCGAGGTCTAGGAACATTTTTTATCAACCTCGGCCCCAGTTCTTCTTGGTCTCGGCCCCATTTTATCCTCGACCCCAGTTAATTGGTTGGCGATGCTTAATTTCCTTAACCATTCGGCTTGCAAGCCGAAGTTCAAGGAAACTGGGGGGCAATGTTTGGACCCGATTTTACACCATCGGCTTGAGCGATCGAGGCCGTTGAGTAAGCATGGTTCTCAACCGTTGGATAAGAAAGTTTAGATTTTTTTGTTAAGAGATAATATTATGATTTTTCATCATAATATTTATTTTTTAATAAGTTATCTCGGTTTTTTATGCAAAATAAATGGGATGTAAAGATAATGAAGTGATGGGGGATAAATCCAAACATGCCAAAACGTGTAATCTATAAAGGAATTGTGCAAACTGGAGATTCTATCCTATTGCATGGTTTTTGGGATTGGTTTTGTGCACGTGGCATGCGGCAGTGGAGATGATGGTTTTGCATGGTGATGACAATATGGGTTTAAAGGTATCTGATGTTTTTTTAATAAGAAGCCTAGGTGGGCTAGATCTCTAGTGAGATGTGATAAAGCCTAGGTAGGTTTTATTTATCTGAAGGATATGCGCGGCATGTTTAATACGGGATCAAGGTCAATTCCACATAATAGAGTTGCAGTTGGACTCTACGAAATTATTTGGCCGCGCTACACAACATTTGCTCCTATAAATACAGAGGTAGTGGCAACGGAAGAAAGCCCCAAAAAATCAATACAAAATTGCCCTGCGCAAATCCTCAACAACTTGAGAACTTTTCCTTTTTCTTTTTCGCTGACACATCTTCCGTTGGCATCAACAACACTGTGAAAGCAACCGGTGATATCTTAAGTCGGCATAGATAGCTCTATCACCGTAGAATTGGCCGAACTCGCAGTACCTTCCGTTGGCATCAACAGCACTGCGGCGGGCACGGTCAGTTATCTATCCAAGTCTTGGTCGAGAGGGACGACCGAGTCCTTATCGATTGAGGTCATTTCATCAGCCTTCTCGGCGAAGTGAAGTGTTACCATTTACTGAGCTCGGCGCATTGCACGCCGAGTTGTTTTATGATTGGATATTCTCAAGTGGAATTTAGAGTTCGGCATTCAGGCGGCCGAACTACGTTCACTATAAAAACTTATATCTGCTTCGAGTATTTGTGTCCTTACACTTTGGTGTCGATTCGGCGTGAGTTCACTCTGACGAATACCATCACTGTAACCGAATCCGACGACAGCGATTCGTGAACTTCGTAATAATAGTAACCTTGTCTTCAGGTTTGAGAATCCAAGAGGCCGAAGCGTGTTCCTTTCTCGGCCGCAATCGCAAGACGCAGAAGTCAGTAGCGCGACCCAACGCAACATCAACAAATTTACTCCTCGGCCGACGAGTTGGCACGCCCGCATTCACCGAAGGACGTAGTTAGCTTTTAGATTACTCGGCCTGCGCGCCACGTAGGCTTTGTAGTTTTTAGGGTCAACAGTTACATTTTTCAGTTATTTTTTTGTCTGTCTTCTTCTTTTTCTTTCCATTAATTTTTTTAGAAAATTTCATTTTAATCCCTAAATAAGATTACTTTTTCAATAATACCGTATGTAAAATTAAAAATTAAAAATAGTCATCCATGTTAGATTATAATATTCCATATCACATTTAATGATTTTTTTATATATAAATTTATTGAATTTTTAGTTTCCCTATTTACCCTTATTACTCTCTTAAAACCAATTAGAGAAACAAATATATAATTAACTTTCCAAGAATGCTTAAGTAACTAGATCCATAATTAACACATTCGTAATAACAATAACATTACCATAAACCTCCATGTGTTATTCCAATTAAAGAACCCAGAAAACTCAGAAACCATGATCAAACAAAAAAAGCCAGAAAACTCATAAACCAAAAATCTCGTTGTATTCGGAAGAAAGAAGGGAAAATGGGCTTTTGGATGCCAAATTGATGATGAATCCAGAGAAAAAGGAAAAAAACAATACAAATAGAGAAATAGAATGTGAAATCACAACCTAATTGACTGTACCGAATTGATCGGACCTACACTATATAGTACCTAACCAATCGTACCAAATGGATATGACCTAATTAACAGTACCTAAGGTACCATTTGGTATGCAGACGGGACGGGACGGAGGTTTCGTATATGTTTGGTACGCGCATGATAGAACATGACGGTTGTTCCGTTCTGCGTTTGGTACGCGTTGGACGAAACAGAAAAAGATTGAATGACTGCGGAGCCACAGTCGGAGGTGCAGAGACTGCTGGGCTTACAGAAGCTGAGCTGCTGCTGTAGCATACATAAAATGTATCCCTCAAGCTCATCCTCCTCACCCCAAAAGCCCATGGGCCTAAGACCAAGCACGACCGGTCTGACCCGCTACAGCTCCGCCATAGGCTCCCTCCCAAACTCAGTCATCGATTCCGTTATCGGAACCGCCGCCGACTTCGACTTCTCATCCCTCCGATCGCAGCCCCTGATCGGCCACTACTTCTTTGAAGACGGTCACGGTGACTCTTTCTCCCTCACTAGCTCCGAGTCAACTTTCAAAGTCAACTCATCCAATGGCGGCTATAGGGAAGCCAGCACCACCAAGCCATTGCTCTGATCGTATGACCATAATGAGATTGGATCTTTTAATTCTTCTTCTTGTTCGTCGTCGTCGGCGACTCTGGTTCGCCAGCGAAGCTTTCCAGCTGGCTTCCTCAGCCATCTCACAGATTCTCATATTTCTTGCTTTTGGATGGCTTCCCCATTTTCTGAATATTGAGAGATGTCGTGGAAAACTATGGCTATGATGGAAGCGAGGAGGAAGAAGAAGGAGACGGAGAGGTTGAGATATGAGGAAAGAGACAATGGGAGAGGGGCATTTTTGTGTTGAAATGTTATAATTTTGTGTTCCACGAATGTGGAACGAATCATTCCAGGGGGTGAGGCGGAATGAAAATTCACCTGAAACGCGTCTCGTGGAACATCGCGTTCCACCCGTTTTAGGCGCACTAAATGTGGGACGGAACGCCTCGTCCCACTCTGTTCCGTCCCGTCCCACGTACCAAACGGTACCTAAATGAACAATTTTGTATGTAGAACAATATAGTGTACCTATATTCTAGATGAATTCGTTTTTGTTTTTATGGTTTTGGATTCAATAAATTAAAAATGAATCCTAAGATAAGTGAAAATAACAATTTTGTATGTAGAGAAAATGGAATATGAAATCACAACCTAATTGACCGTACTGAATTGATCGGGCCTAAACTATATAACGTACCTAATTTATCAGACTCAGTGAACTAAAACATAAAAAATACAAATCGTAACAAATTGATCGTACCGTATCTATCGGACCTAAACTATATAACGTACCTAATTGACCGTACCGAAACTATCGAACATAAATTAGTGCATTCTCCACACAGTAGAAAATTTGTATAAATATTTAAAAAAAAAAACAAAAAGTAGGTAGTTATAGACAATAAAGGTGACATTTTTTGGACAATGAAGATGAAGGTTACTTTTATGGGTGATAATGATGTAACCGTTACATTTTTTGAATTTTGATGGTGGAGGTTACATTGTAAACAATAGTGATGGCATTTTTGTAAATAGTAGTAAAACATGTGGTTTTATTATAAGTGAGATATCATGGTGCATTAAAATGAATGATCTTTTTTAGATATTGAAAACCTTCCGGGTTATATTCTAAAAATCATCTTTAACAAGCCCTTATCTCTAAAATCTCCTAATTTTTTTGTCTAATCTAAATTACAAAGAAAGGAATTCGAAGCTGGAGTAGAAGGTGGAGAACACTTCTAATTAACTTGACCAAAGTTCAAACCCAAGTTCCCTTCCTATTACCTTGTTTCTTTAAGATTTGGAACCTACAACTTTGGGGGCATGGAAGAGCCAACGAGGCAACAAGCCAATTGTAGGAAAGATTACAAGAAAATTGTGATAAGAAATTATAATGAAATAATATTCTTCTAATAAGAACGTAGACAATTAGGCTGAGGTGCAAGTATCTCGTACTTTTTAAGGAGGTTCAAGATTACTATGGTTTGAAAAAGTCCACGAATCGGCGGTGCAATAGTATATCCCTAGACTTGTCCCATTTAAGATACAACAGCCCAACTAAATCGTTGTGTGACTCAAACCTGTTGCACGAAAGGAAGAGTCCAAGGATAGTGGGACAATGAATAAAAAAGATGACAGAGAAAATGCTACTAATTATAGATTTATTATCATCCTTAGTGAATAGGGTAATAAACACATATTAACAAGAAAAGAGTTACAAGAATTAATTTTCCACTTACAACAAATAATGACGGTTATAATTAATTAACTTGTTTAATATTAAAAATGTACCAACACCAACAACCTATGGCCTTGCCAATAAAAAAAATAGATGGAAAGCCAATTATTAAAGGCATTAGTGAGCATTAGTGCAATCTAATCTTTAATTATGAAAACTTTATAAAACAACTGTATTTTCCATTTTGTAGGTGCAGAGTCATGTCAACTAATGTGTGCATTATTAATTATAAGGAAAACTAATGAAAAATGATTGAAAACTTTGAGTTTTAACGATAAAAATAAAATAAAGGGTAAAGTGAATAATACCAAGATTGACTTTTTAGTGTAAAAAAGTGATTTTTTCGTTAAAATGAATAGTATCATGAACTTTTCGTTAAAGTTCCCTTAATTCTATCCTCTTCTGTAGGCCAAGGACGTGGAATTTAATGATACATATACTAGCCTTCTGAGCTTTCTTAAAAAGGTTAGACTTCAAGAGATTCTCGCATGTTTATCAGTATCTCTTATGTTACGTTAATACTAATAAGGGATATATTATAGCACTCTAAATTTCCCCCCAGTTTTGTTTTAAAGATCGTTCTTATCGCGTTAATTGCTCGTCTGGATTCACGCAGAAATTTATGGATCGTGCACCAACGATAACTACTGTCATTAAGAATGACACTTGGATTGGGAGTTAACCACAAGCACACCCTTACCAACTGAACCAACCCTCGTTGGCAAAATAACTCTTCTTCTAATTTTTACACTTCACTTAAAATCTGATGGACTGAATCGAGGAAAAAAAGGACCTTGAATTTCAGAAAATGAATCATTTAAGAACAAAAAGTAATTCAAAGAGCAAAGATTTGCAGCAACACAAGTCATTTAAGCATGCTTGTGAAAAATCTGAAAGACAACAACCAAAGCACTTTCTAATTACAGTGTGCGAAAGCACAGAATAATCCACCCCCAACAAATATTTTGTCTATTTACAATATAAATAGAATATTATTTTTCTTTCAAATATACATTAATATGAAGAACAGAGGGAAAAAAAGAAGAAAGAATCATAGAAGGATGTTCTGATCAGCCCTAAATCCAGGTCCTGCTCGAAAATCCGTTACTGCACGCGCAAGCACATTACTTCCACACCACTCCATGTACAAGAATCAGAAATGACCGCGTATTTTTTTTAAAAATGGCTCTTCCCTCACTTTTCTGCAGTTTGAATCCATAAGATACTGAAGACATTCTTATTTAGTTTCTACCATTGGATCAGAACCACCAACAAAGTCGATGTTCATTTCTGAGTGTTTTTTTCTTCAGTTTTAATGCCCTCTGCACTTGCCACTGATTTTTCTTCGACAGCTGAGTAAGACAATCTCTGAGCCTTTGTAGCTGCCTTACCATTTGACGAAGGAAGTTTAACTATAACCGAAGCTTTTGGCGTTGGTGAATTTATGTTCTTACCAACTGGGCTTGCTTGCTTACTCTGCACTTTCCTTGGGCTAGGTGACTGCACACGGCTTTCCCAGGGGCGAGCAGCAATCCAGCGGTCCTTCCAGCTCCAACCCCAATTAGCTTTACCAAGCTCATAATTACCCAAGATTTGGCTCTGACTGCAGTTGGCCCTCCACTACAAATCATGGAATATGTTTTCCATGTCAATTGGTTCAAGGGTCAAATCAACAAAAGTACAAATATGAGAAATCAGTCTACCTGATGAGAAAATGCATATGCCATAGCCCGCTCACGCTTAACTGCTGCTTCTTCTCTTTGATATATCCTTGCAAGAACTTCATCCATTGTTTCAGAGCCACCACTCCAATCTGCCTGTCACCGATTAAGACAACTAATCAATGTTACTATGAAATCAAGCATGTGTAGTCATGAGGGCCCGAGGCTGATGAGATGATAGTTCCGTAGCACGATTACACCAAGATTATGAAGAAACTTACAGAATCCTACTATAAATAAATTTCAAGTCCGGCAAGCTAACAGATATGCAAGCTGCTGGTCTCACCTCTATGTCATGAAGCTTTGCCTCAAGTTTTTGCCGACTCTCTATTTTCTTCTGCTTGATCCGTCCTTCTGTTACCATACAGAGTCGGCGAGCTTTAACCTCATCTTGTATTTTACTCCATGAATGAAGATAGCTCAATGTAGTTGTAGCTTGCTTAGTAATAGGAAAAGCTTGGATCATTAGTTGCAATTTTACAATCCCTTTCAAACGGCGTAAAGCTTTTCTAGCCTGCAATGGGTGAAAGAAAATCTTAGGAACCAAAAAAACCAGCATAACAAAAAGTGCTCTTTCATGCATGAATGCCTAAATTGCTCTCCATCTAGCATGAATGGGAAAAAAAATTCAACGTAATAACATCATTCAACTTTGTTACCAATTCCTCGTTGCTCATCAAGATTCGAACTAAACACCATTCACTAAATAAGAAGAATGCAAAACCAAAGACATAAAACAAAATTCCACAGAATCACTGGGTAAAGAACACAAACAGCATCAAAATTTTATATATTTATAGACTTTAGTGCACATATACATACAGCATATGCACGGAAAGCAGTCTGAATCCGAATTGCAGCTATATCCTCAATTGGCAATCCAAGATTTTGACCATTCGCAAAACTAGACTTTTTCAATTTTATGGAACTTGATTTTCCATGAGCTGACGATCCCTGCCAGAAAAGTAATGAGGGGTGAGAAATTACAATTTCATACTAACATCAGTCTTGCGACATCACGTATAAATTCCTAGCCTTTGCTACTAGTAGCAAGCTACCACTAAAGCATAAACCACACATTCACTCATATGACTCGATTTAGCTTAATTTTTTTTGTTCATGAAGTAAAACGGTAGTATAACTCAGGTATACTATGCCAGCAGCAGTGTTGGAGAGTTGGAATCCTAAACCTTCATACACTACATTTAAGATTTCCAAATTCCTAACCCGATTTCCTTCTTTATTTTGAAACAAAAGAGATATTTTAACGTCACTTGATTTCAAATTTTCAGTTGTTGGTCAATACTAATTACTGATTGATATGTAAGATCAAACGCTCCAGAACAATATTTCAATTTCGGATTAAAAATAAATATAATGATAAGTAGGATAAACTTTACAGTTGCAAATTGCATATCGTTACCAAGAGCTAAACAATGTAGAGCAATTTCAGGCTCTATACCTTCAACCGTTTTGAATTGCCGTCCTTTGCTTTCTTTAAGCCGATTAACACCCTAAACCAACGCCCGGAACCCATACCTGATAGCGAAACTCTGTATCCAATTTAACATAACCCTACCAGTTAAATACAATCACCATCAACATTAAGCAACAACAAGGAATTAACTTTAAGCATGCAAAAATTGTAATTTTCTTTGTCCTCTGAAATCAATCCAACTGTGTTAATGTTTTAAGCATACATTATCCAATAACAAACAGAGAAAACCACAATATGCTAACTGTTGACCAAACTACATAATCCTCACAGTACTGCCTATTCACTCTCATTTATTCCTTCTGCACTCTCTTTCGTCCCTTGATTCTCCTTCGATGCTTATTCAATCCGAAGGCTAGAACAAGAACGGAGGAGTGCATGACTAGAAAATGAAAGCGCGAAAATCACTTCTCTAAAACGAAAACCAATTGAAGTCAAATGCAAGACACAACAATGTTTCCAGGAAATTATCAGAGTGTAAACTCACTTCCATACCAATCTGGTATCTATAAACCCCTTATGCATTTAACAACCAGATCCCACCCATATCTCCCAAATGCACAAAAGGGCTGTCCTCAAATCATATTGTCAACTCAAAAAGTAAGGCAAACAATGCGAAACCAAAGAAAACAGCATCTGGGTAAGACTCACATACCAGAGTAGCAGCTTGAAATCTGCAAGAAAACAGTTTTCTTTTTTTGTTTCTGGGAAATGGGTGCTCAAGATTTTGGAGGAAAAAGGCGGTTGTTGTAAAAAGAAGAAGTAAGGAAGAAGCAAAACCCCTGAGAAAGGTGGGAGAGACGAGAGAGACGAGAGAATGATTAAAAGGTGGGTGTGGTGGAATGTAGATTGCCATGGCCCATCACCTCTCTCACAATTTTTTTTTAAATTAAATTAAAAATCTTGCAAAATACAAAATTACAAATCTTTCATATAATATAAAAATGAATCTTTTACTTTTGTTTTATTTAATTTTCTCACACCTCAATCATAGGCTCAACTAACGCTATTACAACTCACCGTGTGGGGTTGGAGTGGTGGTTTGGGAAATGAGATTCATTTTGGATTTTTGTGTTCAAAGTACGTAAATTAAGAGATTCGGGCAAGGATCATAGTATTGAAATTGAGTGATCCAAATTTTTCGTTTCACGAACTCTAGACACAGAGATCTGAAGTAGATCCCAATTTGTGGTTTGTAGGATTTGAAACTTCAACAAAAGCAGGCTACAGCGATGGCAGAACAAACCAATATTGTCAATATCATCACTGTCTGATTGAGATGTGCTGCCTTTCTATTTCTCTGAATTTCGTCATCAAGCTTCAATCTTTACCAAAATTAGAAAATAAAGGATAAAACTTTCTTCATTTTGTTAAAAATTATGCAATCCTTTTACAATACTCCAGATTATCCAACGCATAAATCATCACCTTATCATACAATGCACGTTTTTCACCATCTTAAAAGTGTGGGTGATTAAGAAGGTTCATGCAATGCAAATTTTACCTGTTGAGGTTGTTTCGGAATTTGGCAGGATTCCAATTGAAGCTGGAGATTGGATGTGAAGTTGGAAAATTTGGTAGGAGATGTGATATTTTTGTTTCCTGGTGATTTTAGTATAGTTGGAGAGAAACAAATGTAGTTCCATATGCTTCTACAACCCCTTTTTTGTGGCTTAGCACTCTTTTAGTGTGTTAAACAAGTTTTTGGTCAGATTAATTTTTAAGAAAATTTTGCTTTATTAAAAATCTCAAATATCGCTATTGTGACTTAACTGGATTCATCTATCTTTTTATCAACAACTGTCGTTCATGAGATTTGAATTCAAGATCCCTTAAAAAGTAAGTGAAGATTGAAAGATGCAAGACCAAATGGTCATTTGCTATTACATACATCTACTACTCTTCATGGACCTCTTCTTAAGACTTGATTTACTCAGACCTAATTATGTTAAAATGGTTTATTTGATATCGTATTAAATACATGTAAGTATTGTAATCAATCCCAATTCTTATATGCCAACTTTATACTGAATTAGCCAACAAACGGCAAACTCGATGAGAAAAATACCCTCTTCTTTAGACTTGATTTACTTAATCCTAATTATGGTAGAATGGTTTGTTCGAGATTGTATTATACACATGTAATTATTGTAGCCAATCCCAATTCTTATATGCCAATTTTATACTGAATTAGCCAACAAATGGCAAACTCAATGAGAAAAATACTAATTAAAAATGTAAAATCAGACAACTAGTTCCGACGAGGCTCAAACTCGCGACCTCCGACTCATAAGAGCCGCGCTCTAACCAACTGAGCCACGGGACCAATTACATTTTTTAATTTTTTGTAAACTTTATTTAAGAATTAATTATGTGCTAATCACCATACATACATTTCTTAATGCCAAATTGCTAAGTTTACTTGTGATCTTTAAGTTTATGTTTTTATTTACAGTCTGAATTATATTTGCTGTAACATTTAGATATTGGCTACAATGAAAAGCCTATTTGCTGTATTTGGTGTTTACCCCAACAACTATCTTATACGTACCATCCGATAACAGTGGTAAGAAGAACATGTAAAGTTTGAGTTTGATTAGTCATGAAACTGCTAGCTTAAGACCATCCGATAACAATGGTAAGAACATAAACCAGCAGCAGTGATATGGGGTACAGAATGTATGCTAGAATGCTTGTCCAAAATGGGAACTTTCTGCTGAAGCTTGCAGAAATACCAACCGCTATCGAAATAATTAAAACAACTAAAACTTCAGCAGCGACATCCCATGATAAATTGCGTATGTAAACAAGAGCCAAAAATATGATCAACCCCACAATATTGTTCATGAATGCCGCGTTGTAAATCTGCAGAGAACAGTTCAAATGTCAGATGATATTGATCATATGGAGTTGCAGTGCTGTGTTTATGGGAAGTATTAGGGACGGACTTTTGGAGTATAAATCAGGGAGAAATAAGTGTCTGACATCATTAGACGCTCAAGTGTGTGAAGTAGTTAAAACAATATATTTGAGTTCATGGAGAGAAACAGACCTCAGAAAGTGTTAAAGAGATGGCATTCTCCGTCTTTTCTTTGGCAGACGATACAGACATTAGCGCCACTCTGTAATTTGTAGCCAAGGGTATCACAACATACGAGGTCGTGAAAGAAGGGATGCTTGCAGCAGTGGAAAACTCTTGGAGACTTACCATGAGGGGCATTGAAAGAAAAACCGTTATGGCAGTTCCTAGAATAATTAGAAAAGCAGCCTTCAGGAGATTCATCCACGATGTATCAGCACCCCTAGTCTTCTTTTTCTTAGAGATCAGCGGTGTCTGCTGATCTTCCATAGATGTCTCATTCTGCAAGTGCAGTTTAATGACCCAGATGAAACTCGTTTTTCTAAGCATTCAAATATAGTCCTATCAGGCAAATGCGGGCATAAGAGCAGGTGTGCTCATCCCTTATGCGGGTAATTTCAAGTCCCTCTTCCCGATGTTTACATTAGTAAGTAAAATATTGCTTGTGTAAAAAAAAAAAAAAATTACTTATAGTCCTACCGGGGCTGAATTTATACCTTGGAATGATTTCTTCTGAAAAGCGATCTATGTTCATTATCTTTACCGTTGGCAGGGGTCTTATCTGGATTAATCCATTTTGAGATTCCATTCACAAACTCCGTCTCAGCTATTTGAGCGTCGCCAGAGAGATCAAATTGCTTCATCACTTCTTCTGCATAATCATCATCATCCAGACCTATTTCTTCTATTTGTATTCCTAGGATCAATGCTCTAAGTTCATCTGCTGATATGTATGTGTTATGATTCTTGTCTATTCTATGGAACAGCCTGCAAATAAATTAAGAAAACGACTAAATGATGAGATCATGGCATTTCAGCGATTCAGGTGGAGTGAACTAAAAACAGAAACCGGGTACTTACTCTTTTATACTGGATTCATTAGCGTTTCCGTCTACTGTCAGAAGACTCGGCAGTATCTTCGGTATGTATTTACGCATCAAATATTCAAGCCTTCTGCTCTGAATCCATGGTTGAAAGAACTGCATAATTGTTTTCCATCAGTTAAGAAGTTCACGAATACAACATTTCTAACTTTTGTACTTTGTTCATATAAACAAACAAAAGTCTTTCTCGGATTCTTATTATTTCAGTATGTTAATTATTTCATCTTTCATACACAATAAATCAAACTTTTACTATCATCTAAGTATCGCCGAGGCAGATTTAATGTTCTTGAAGTTGTGTTACCTGGTAGATGATGTAAGTGGCAAGGATTGCAGATGCAATCAGTAGAGAAATTAAGATCACAACTCGAACCGCTGTGGTTGAAGTCAAGATTTTTGCCAGTTGAAGAACGAGATATGGAATCAACGAGAGCATCATGATTCTTGCAGTATCTTGGGTTTCGACATCAGTTCTTACACCAGAACCTGCACAACCATGTTTACTTACACATGAAGTTATCATATTTTAGACCTCTCTCTCAGTGAGTGTTGATTAGTATTTGTGGAGATCAGAGAAGAAGTAAACCAGTTAAACTGAAGGGGTTCTTATTTTCTGAATTTGATGAAGTTTGAGAATCCGAGAGGTCGGAGCTACCGAAAGCAACAACAGAACCCCAAATTAGGGTAAGAATCATGATTGTTGATCCTGCAAGCATGCTCATGTTCATTTTTGCCATTTCCTCCGCAGTTTCTGTAGTTGCTGTAATTCCAGTTACTGAGGAACAAAATGTGAATTGTCGTCATGAATTTACAAGACATAATACATGTCAAATGTATTACTTTGATTTAAAAGTTAAAACCAAAACTTCTGAACTTTTCTCCAAATAGTCAAGCAATTACTATACAAGACAAAATCATTTAAAACTAAGGAAAACTAATGAAAATGACTTGAAAACTTTGAGTTTTAATCAAAATAACAAAAATGCATTGTAAATGAATAGTATCAGGGGTGATTTTTTAGAGTAAAAATGTTTTTTTCGTTAAAAGTGAATAGTACCGGGAGTGTTTAGCTAAAACTCTCTTTAAACTATGCATGTGGCTTTTTACCACAGTGGTGAAAAGGAGTTAAGCTCTTGCATGACGGCGTGGGTTCGAATTCAATCGATGGCTAATCTAACATCTAATCTAACAAAATATATCATATGATATAAAAAAAGTCATTTAAACTATGAATCTCTAATCTAATCTAATCTAATCTAATACTCATTCACACTCTCAACAAGCTCGTCATGTTAAATATATAGAGGTGAGCAACTGAGCCACAAAATTAAACACGTGAGTTGTTGAGATCAACGATTCAACACATGAGTATAGTCTATTCTGATACCATATGTATATATATAGAGGTGAGCAACTGAGCCACAAAATAGAGACCCAAGATAATTAAACTTTTACGTACAACTTTAATTCCTCGAAGTTAGATCCCTCCCAATATACAAGATTATGGTCATCACAGTTTAGGTACTTTTTTTTTTCCGTAAATTTTCAAAATTCTCTCTCTTATTTTACCTGATCTAATATTTTGATTTTTGTTGACATGGTAACATGGTCGGGGATTTGCAGAGTTGTTACCTTTTGAATTCATTGTATATACCTGATTAAATAAAAAAGAGAGAATAGACTGTAAATATATTATTGTTTTAAATAACTATTATTTCCTTTATTGTATTCAGAAAAAATATTAAGCTAAGAAAAATGAACCAAGCTGGCAACATTGACTAATAAAATAGTCTCCAACTTCTTGATTGATGAATATGCATGAAGGAGGATTAACATTGACTATCCACCCCTTAAGAGTATTTTATCATACTACTAACCCAAGACTCAATCTTTGATGACTTACATTTTTTATAATTAGTGCAATTCCGCTAATTAATAACTGTTAATGTCAATGAGAAATACTCGGACTATTTACTGTTTTTCTTATTCTTCAAAATGGTGCTTTAATTGTCTATTTCTATGAAATGAAGAACAATATAGAGGAGATGAAGACGATCGATGAACTAATAACAAACAATACAAGCTGAGGTTTGGGAAGAAATTAGGGATCTTACCAAGAACCACTCCAACTTGTGGAATCAAGCCAAGCAGGTGGAAAGCACTAGCACCAAAGATACCAGTCCCAAACAATTCAAAGAAGATTTCAGATCCTCTTGAAACGTAATGATCTGCGAGGGAGAGCAAGACCTCGTAGACGATTATCAGAAAAAGAAAACCCCAAACTGAAGTTGCACAAGGCAAGAAGCCATAAATTGATTCACAAGTCACAGAATCTGCTTTAAGATTCAGCGCTTCGACGATCGAAGATTGGCTTGTTTCGTCGTTTATTCCATCGGATATAAGACTGGAGTCTCTAACAATCCGGCCGCTTCCTAAATGGACTAGTTGGAGGACCAGAAAAATGATGAACAGAGCTGGTCTTGACATATCCAGAGACAGCTTTGTAATGAAAAATTATTACAAATGAGAAGGAAACTTGGTGCTTGATTAGGTTTAAATGGAGATCAATACCATGCAAGTTGTGACATCAGACAAAAAATAGGCAAAAAAATAAGCAAGTTGTTTGACATTAGCAAATCCCTCTTTTCCTTCGTCTAGATTTTGAACAATAAGAACGAAGGATAATGTGGCAGGTTTGCAGAAAAAGCTGCCTACTACCTAATTGGATTTTTTAATAGTGTAACCAAATATTCTATACACTTGCCCCACAATGCCATCAACCATTGCATAGTTTTGGATATAAGTAATGAAACTTTTTAAATATAAATGCACACATTAATGAATAAATTGAATAGTTTATCGAATTATGTGTATATAAGTTATATCAGTTGGTTATGACAATGTACTTCTAGCACTTAAATATTAAAATTTCCTTCTAATAAATTAGAGTAGTTTAAAATATGTATCATCTTATGACTCTTATCATTTAAAATAACCACAATGTAGAAACAAATTAATAACACTTAGTGTAAAAATATCAATGTATTAATAAAATAAATCCATATGAAGATTTACCAGTGAGCTGCAGTATTGGCAGGTCTATTTCAGTATCCTAATTGTCTGCAAAATCTACTAAGATTTTTCAGTCAATTTGGAGTGGCGGGTTGGAGATCGTGACCAGATTTGGAGGAGGGATCCAGAGATGCAATATTGGGTTCTCCGTTTTGGGGTTTTCAAACTGCGACAACAATGGCTGTAATGGGAAGGTCGGTTTTGTTCCACCGGGGTTTGGGTCTTCTGTGGTTGTGGATTTCGTCGAAGTTTCAGCTTCGCGTATTCTGTTGAGCTTAAGTCTCGAGCTTCTTTGTTTTTGTTTTTGCCAAATTTTATTTTTCTTTGGTTTTTTTTGGTGGGGTGGTGAAGATAGGCGGCAGTGGGGTGGTGAAGATGAAGGAAGAGAGATGGCGGTGGGGTGGTGAAGGAAGGTTAGGGGGGCACACAGGTTGATGGGGAAGATCTGGGTGTGGTTACACCCCACCCCCAATTTAATTTGTATTTTCACTAAGTTTGAGGTTATCTTGCTTTTAAAATTATTTTTGGGTCTTAATTGGTGAGCCTGTGGGGCCCACCTTGTTTTTGTGTTCCGCGGTCACTCTCCCATCTTCCTCTCACTTTCTCTCATCACTCTACAACTCACTCTCTCCCTCTCACCCGTGTTCGCCCTCCCTGCACACCCTTATCTCCCTCATCATCAAACACCACAACAACCACATAAACACCACCACCATCACCCTTGTGAACTAAGTTTCAAAGAAAAAAATACCCTAAACCCTCATCTTCCATTCGCCCGGTACTGTTCATCGTCTTTCTCGACGAGTTTCATATTTTTTCGACATTGGTAAGCTTCTAGAAACCCTTGGGTTGTGTTTTAGGGTTAGATCGAAGCTTGTTTTAAGTGGTGTATATGTGTGAATCATAGAAAATAGCTCGGAGTAGCTTTTACAAATTTTCCGGCGAGCACCGTCCCTTTCGAGGCAATTTCTAGCCAAACCAAGACAATTCCCTGAGTACTACAACTTTCCTTTTTGTTTCACCCAATTTCGTTGAGTATTGAAGAAGTTATATCCATTTGAATCTTACCTAGTTTCCGGCGACCTCAGTAGCTTTCGAGGCGTTTTCCGGCCAAACCACAACGAGTTAGACGTCGTGTGAGATACCATTCTCTTCATCTCGTCGAGAGCTATGATTTCCGTTTTTGAATCACTCGATTTCGTTGAGTATTGACAAAGTTATTAATGTTTAAAGTTTGTTCAGTTTTCTGGCCGAAATCCGACCTTCTTCTTCTTGAGGTCCAGTGACCCACCAAACCCAGGGCGTTGGGCCGTTTTGACTCGGGCCTTGGCCCGCTTAACCTTTTTTTATCCCAAAACCCCTTTTAAAATCCAAGCCCATGTAAACCCTTAAGCCCCAAACCTTAACCCATTAACCTTTTTGGACCCAAAACTCTTAAAGCCCAACCCTTTTTAAAAGCCTAATCCAAACCCTTTTAACCTAGAGCCTTAACCACTAAACCCTTTAACCTTTCAAACCCTAAACCCTAGCCGGCCCAAAACCCTTTATGGAGAATATTTTGTTAGGGAATATTCCGTCAAGGAATATTCTCTGGAATATTTTAGGAATATTTTGTTGACTTTTACGAAACTTACCCGAGACCCTTTTAGGGTAATTCGACGTCCTGAATCCGTTTCCAACATCCGTTTTCCCAAATTCAATTGTTATAATATAATTTTATTAATTGGACCCTTTATGTGCTTAGGGGCAATTATTGTGGCATTTCCGTCTTCGCTAGTTTGTGTGGCTCTTCAATGGCAAAGTATCTGTGAGTGGACCCCTTCTAAAAATGCATGTTTTAATAGTAGAAATGCATACATGAAAAGTATAATTTGATGATTACGTTTTATGAAACGTTTTGTGAGATAACATGCTTAATGAGGCTATTTTGAATTATTACTATTTTTCTTATAACCTGTGTTCCTATAGAATATCTGATGGATGACGATATGATATTTAGAACATGTTTAGAACACCTCTTTATAGTATAGATGATGGATGACTTTATATTATGAAACTGTTTTTCAATATATATATGTTCAATGGTTTTGTACTTACCTAGTGGTCCCTATTCCGCTACGGGACGAAGGGATAAATTCCGGTCCATCCCGGACGACGGTTATGGTGTTGGCATAAGGCCTGAAGTGTTTTTCCTCTGGCTATTAGCACAGGGACGGGAAACCAGCATGGGGCCTGGGGGTAATTTTCCTCTGACTGTTTGCTCAAAGACGGGGAGCCAGCATGGGGCCTGGGGGATATTGGACATTCACTAGTGATTATTATATATACAAGTTATGATTTGAGACATTGCATGGCATGCTAGGTTTCGGAAAACCTATTTTTATCATGTTATATGTGTTTTTATAAAACATGGGGGTTAATATGTTGATAACTGTTTTATTATATATATATCAACTTAGTCCACTCATATTTGTTTTGCGCCCCCTTCAGGATTTAGAATCGAGGCATACAATCCCGGCATCAAGGCACTTCCGCATCGGCATCTTCGAGTCCTCTCGGTGTATCCTCATATTCATTCAAATTTATATCATTTCTTTTAGTGTTCTAGTTAGTTGTATGCACTGAACATGTTCATTAAATGCATATTCTTTATTCTTTTATATTTATAAGTCTTATCTATCCCTTGTTTTTAGCATTTGCACTCAATAAATGGCTTTCGTCACCCTTGGGTGTTGGCCAGCACGTGCTTATCCTGGTATTCGGGGAATATTAGGATTGGGGCGTGTCAGTGTGGGTTTGGTTTTTTGGGTTTTTTTTAAATATTTAATTAATTTTTTAATAGAAAGTGGGTCCTACCTCAAGCCACGTCATCATTTAACGAAGGAATTGACAAACAACTGACGGAAGGTATGAAATTGTAATAAATTGTGAGATGAGGTATGACATTGACATTTTTTAAAGATGGGGTATGAAACTATGACTAACGCAATAGTTGAGGTAGTTTTGTGTAATTTACCCTTTTATTTTTTAACTCAAGAATCTCACCACTTGTATAGAGACGTGGTGTATCACTCCGTGTTCCGGGCACATTAAAAAATCTATCGTCATCTTACTACTAGTGGGAACAACACCATAAAAATAAAACTAGGAAAATGTAATTCAATTTCAAGTCTTTCTCTTATTCTAAGCATAATAATAATAATAATTATTATTATTATTATAATAATAAGAATAATGTCTTAACGATAGCTGACAATTGGGAGAAAACAAAGTGGAAATGGGGGGTGGGGTGGGGTGGGGTGGGGTATATGCACGCCAGTGCATGTGGTGTTTTTATTTATTTATTTATTATTTTGTCCCTAATCATTAAATAAAATTAGTGGATGATTTTTTATTAAAATGCAAAGATTTGAAGTCTTTTTAATTAGTTTTCCTTTTAAAGTAATCACGTAGTAACTAAAGATTTTATATTGATCACAAGCATAACAAGTATTAACCCGAGGAGATTCATACGAAGATTCATCATAGAGCTTTAGTATTCGTAGGTCTCTTTCATTATCCTAACTGTCTGCGGAATCTGAGTTGAAACATGGTTAAAGATCCAAACATGGGCTGCAGAGTGGTACATGTGGGTTGAATTTTGGTGAAACAATAGCTTGTTTTCTAGTTTTTTATTTCTTCATCAGTACGAGGATCTTTGTATCCATGCATATGACAAGAGAACTGGACTAATCTAAAGATAATCAATGACTACATTAGTCTTCTTTTTCTGTTAACAATGTGGTATTTTAAATTACTTTCATTTAATCTTGAGAACTAGTCGAACCTGCATATGCATGCACCATAGAGTAATCATCACATATGATTAAGTATTTGGGGACGAATTTTAAGCTCTTATTACACATGGCATCCTAGATTCGATTCTTGGCGCTGGTGAATTACACGATGGTATAATCATGAAAAAATTAAAATATCTCTGTAAGTCTTTCTAATATCTCAAAAGGTAAATTACAGTAACGAAGCTACCAACTAGTCCCTTTTCAAAACGGGAAAAGCGTATGCATGAATGATAGTCTTTCTGTCAACCTAATGCTACAACAAGAACCATACGTCCACATAGTCAAGGGTTGAATAGTCATTATATAGAAACTTTGGGGTCTAAATCATTTAATACCAAACTTGGACCGTTGACTTTACATAGGAAAATTATAGATGTCAGCATGTGTGATGCGGTGTAGTGTAAAGTGGGTTTTGATCAATAAGCAAGCAAACAGAAAAGCCAAATTAACTCCATCATCCCTGAGTTCATTCGATGGCTTACCAAGAACCCTCCAATGGCGAAGCCGCGATGAGAGGCAGTTCGACGGGGAAGGAAGGAACGGGATGTCGTCAAGGATGACTTCTTTGGTGGATAAACGAAGAACACCCTCTCGTATGTGCTTCTCTATAAAAAAAAAATTTAAAAAGTTGATTTTTAAGTAATTTTATGAAAAAATACCTCTCGTGTGCTTCTTCTAAAAGTAGTTATACATCTCAAAATCACTTTCAAACATACCCTTAATTTTTTTTTTTTAAACAAGCAAATATTTTTCACTAATTTCACGTTAAAAACGAGGAGCGTTTGAACCTGAAACGTAATGACTTGGAAAAGAAGATCCTAAAAATCAGCACAATCCTAACCCTTGATGCATGACCCTTGTTTATTTTGAATATTGACAA
Source organism: Malus fusca (assembly GCA_035220775.1). Lineage (NCBI taxonomy): Eukaryota > Viridiplantae > Streptophyta > Magnoliopsida > Rosales > Rosaceae > Malus > Malus fusca. The sequence goes on from CM069068.1 coordinate 37,060,150, forward strand.
GTTTTGAGATTTTTTTTTTAAATAGAAATAACAAATTTTTTTTCTTCCTAAATAGTGATTATACTGACTATGCAAGTCGGAATTGGATCCCCTCCTAAGCAAATGGTGAGGATCCTCATGATCACACAATACGAACGGTTGAATTTTGATCCAACGACTACAAATAGAAGGGTCCCTCTAAAAGTTATAAGAATTGTAGCCGTTGGATCAAAATCCAACGGCCCGTGTGTTGTATGGTCATGAGGATTCCCACCATTTGCTCAGGAGGGGATCCAATTCCATGCAACTGGTGAGAGAGTAACACTCCAATTCAACCTGATAAATTGTCGATGGGTTTGTTTGAAACAATTGGTCCATTTGGTTGGAAGAAAGAATTCCATTTGAATCCGATTCGGACCCAAATTGTGAGGTCCTCACATTTTAACCATTCATTTTGCATCATGTAATAAAAAATTATTTAACTTTTTTTATTTAAAATTAAATACAAATAGTATCTAATGAAAACTATACACACGATGTACGATAAACGGCTAAGATGTGAGAATCCCTAAGATCCCTACAAAGTAGATCGGGAGAGAATCTTCTTCCCAAAGAATTAAACTTGTAAAGATACAATTTTGCAGACAATTTTGAATTGGGTTATAACTTATATCCTCACCATAAATCCTTTGGGGGTAATTATGAAGCAAAAAATAATTTGAAAATTTCTAAAACTGACACGTGAAATTTACAACCAAAAGACGATAATATCCTTGTTAAATACTACTTTGTAATTTATGTCAAAAATGGTAGGACTATTATATGTTAAACATTTTGTTTATAAGATATCACATAAATGACTTTCATTGTACAAACTAACATTCTAGGAGGCGAAGATTCTCCCGCAACAAACCCTACCGTGAATTTGCATCCGGATTCCGGCAGATGGTGAAATCTTTCATGGTCTATACACATAGGAGCAGGGCATGCAATCTCCTCATAACTGTTATACAGAACTTGCTTTTTATACTTCTTCGCTACTGCTTTGGCTAACGGACTTCAAAATGTTGAACTTGCAGAGTGGGCAGGTGGCGTTGATCTGTAACCATTTGTCTATGCAGGTGCAGTGGAAGTGGTGACAGCAAGAAAGTTCACGCAGTTCAGTTCCATCTTCGTGGGCACAAAGGCAGATGCAACTTTCCTAAGATTAACACAACTCACGTAATAAGTATGTAAACTAAGAGATTCGGACCCTTCAAATTTTTAGATTTTTGTGAAGTAAGCTAGTGAGATGGGCTAATAAGGATCGTAGTATTGAAATTGAGTGATCCAAATTTTTCGTTCCACGAACTCTAGACACAGAGATCTGGAGTAGATCCCAATTCGTGGTTTTGAAACTTCAACAAAAGCAGGCTACAGCGATGGCAGAACAAACCAATATTGTCAATATCATCACTGTCTGATTGAGATGTGCTGCCTTTCTATTTCTCTGAATTTCGTCATCAAGCTTCAATCTTTACCAAAATTAGAAAATAAGGGATAAAACTTTCTTCATTTTGTTAAAACTTATGCAATCCTTTTACAATACTCCAGATTATCCAACGCATAAATCATCACCTATCATACAATACACGTTTTTCACCATCTTAAAAAGCGTGGGTGATTAAAAAGGTTCATGCAATGCAAATTTTACCTGTTGAGGTTGTTGGGAATTTGGCAGGATTCCAATTGAAGCTGGAGATTGGACGTGAAGTTGGAAAATTTGGTAGGAGATGTGATATTTTTGTTTCCTGGTGATTTCAGTATAGTTGGAGAGAAGCGAATATAGCTCCACATGCTTCTACAACCCCTTTTTTGTGGCTTAGCACTCTTTTAGTGCGTTAAACAAGTTTATGGTCAGATTAATTTTTAAGAAAATTTCACTTTATTAAAAATCTCAAATATCGCTATTGTGACTTAACTGGATTTATCTATCTTTTTATCAACAACTGTCGTTCATGAGATTTGAATTCAAGATCCCTTAAAAAGCAAGTGAAGATTGAAAGATGCAAGACCAAATGGTCATTTGCTATTACATACATCTACTACTCTTCATGGACCTCTTCTAAAGACTTGATTTACTCAGACCTAATTATGTTAAAATGGTTTGTTCGAGATCGTATTAAATACATGTAAGTATTGTAGCCAATCCCAATTCTTATATGCCAACTTTATACTGAGCTACGGGACCAGTTACATTTTTTATTTTTTCTAAACTTTATTTAAGAATTAATTATGTGCTAATCACCATACAAACATTTCTTAATGCCAAATTGCTAAATTTACTTGTGATCTTTAAGTTTATGTTTTTATTTACAGTCTGAATTATATTTGCTGTAACATTTAGATATTGGCTACAATGAAAAGCCTATTTTGCTGTAATAATATTTGTTGTTTACCACTAACAACTATCTTGAGATAAAATTAAACTATGAGATTTTGGGATTAATCGTTCATTCTAACTAAATTAGGAAACACAATTATATCAAACATATATTCTGATACAAGGAACATTTAAGGAATCCTAACTAAATTAGGAAACACAATTATATTCCTAATCACAAACATTCTCCTAATTAATAGGGTTGACTCACGCCAACACTCCCCCTCAAGTTGGTGCGTAGATATCTCCTAAGCCCAACTTGTCGAGTGAGTCCCGAAATCTTCCAGCAGGTATCGCATGTGTTAGAATATCCGCCAGCTGTTCTTCTGTTTTCACAAAAGGAATGTCAAGCAGTCGAACATCAAGCTTCTCCTTTATGAAGTGTCTATCCACCTCAACATGTTTAGTCTGATCATGCTGCACCGGATTGTTAGCTATCTCTCGAGCTGCTTGATTATCACAGTACAACAATATAGACCCATTGGGCTTAAAACCTATCTCAGTAAGAAGTATCTAAAGCCATAGAAGTTCATAAATACCATGTGTCATTCCCCTATATTCAGCTTCTGCTGACGATCTTGCCACCACATTCTGTTTCTTACTTCTCCAAGTCACCAGGTTACCAGCCACGAACGTAAAATAGCCTGATGTAGACCGTCTATCAGTGATGTTCCCAGCCCAATCTGCATCAGTATATCCTTTCACCTCCAAGTGTCCATGCTTTCTGTACATTAGACCCTTTCCTGGAGCTCCTTTTAGATAACTCAGGATTCGCATTACTGCTGCCATGTGATCCTCACTCGGTGCATGCATAAACTGACTCACCACACTTATTGCATAAGCAATGTATGGTCTAGTGAGTGACAAGTAAATCAATCTTCCCATTAACCTTTGGTACATTTCCTTATTTGTTGGAACTTGATCTTGATAGATTGCAAGGTGATGATTCTGCACAATTGGAGTATCTGTCTGTTTACATGCCAACATACCAGTTTCGGACAATAAGTCCAACATATACTTACGTTGTGACACGTATATCCCTTCTCGAGATCTAGCAACCTCAATACCTAGGAAGTACTTAAGTCCCCCCAAATCTTTCATCTCAAACTCCGAAGCCAAGTACCCCTGTAGCCTTTCAATTTCCTTCGTATCATCACCTGTGACAATCATATCATTGACATATATAATGAGTAAAGTAACTTTACCATCCTTGTGTTTGATGAACAAAGTATGATTTGAGTTCCCTTGTCGGTATCTGCACTTTTTCATAGCCTGAGTGAATCTCCCAAACCATGCTCTAGGCGACTGCTTGAGACCATACAATGCCTTCCGGACTTTACACACTTTTCCACTGGAGTTTGTAGTGCCATATCCTGGTGGAAAATCCATATAGACCTCCTCCTCTAAATCCCCATGCAAAAATGCATTCTTTACGTCAAATTGTCTTAGAGGCCAATCAAAATTAGCAGCAAGAGACAATAACACTCTAATGGTATTCATTTTTGCAACCGGAGCAAAAGTTTCCTGATAGTCAACACCGAAGGTCTGTGTGTACCCTTTGGCCACTAGTCTCGCCTTGTACCTATCAATGGTTCCGTCAGCTTTATGTTTGATAGTAAACACCCATTTGCATCCCACTGATTTTTTTTCCTTTGGGAAGTGTAACCACACTCCATGTATTATTCTTTTGTAATGCCTCCATCTCAATTTGCATTGCCTCTGTCCATTTCGAATCTTTCAAGGCTTCTTCCACTCTAGTAGGTATTTTGATAGTATCCATCTGTTGAACAAGTGCACAATATTTTGGCGAGAGTCGATGAGTGGAGACATAATTTACAATAGAGTACCGTACCTTCCATTCTGGAGAGTACCTGTCTGGCGGCTTTCCTTGATTCTGTCTGAGAGGTAACATATAAGGTGGTTTAATAATTTCTGAGTGAGTACTTACCTCGAGGTTATCCGGTGGATCATGGGCGGGTATTGGAGGAGTGTGAGAGGGGTTGTGTCTTGGGATGACACTTGGGTAAATGGTAGTGACAAGAGGCCCATATGGGCCCGTGGAACCAGCAGGAGAAAGCTTCGCAGAAAAAGGCAGCCTACGTGGGCTTGTAGCATCAGGCAGCCCATCTGCCGCTGTCTTATTATCATTTGGCCTACCAGCAACCATCGCAGTCACACCATCATTAACAGGCCCACATGGCTCAACACGCACATGCCCATCTAGGCAGTCATTATGTACTTCTTTGTTTTGGATTTCAGCACGCCCACGCCCATGATTTGGGCCAGCAAATACATCTTCCACATGCCCATTGTTTGGGCCGACAGGTTCATCTTCAACACACCCATTATTTGGGCCAACAGGTACATCAAACCAGCCATAGTATTCACCTAAGGTTGCCTCCCCCTGAGGAGTATGGCTGGGAAGAAAAAATAATTCATCTTCGGAGAAGGTAACATCCATGGTGACATAAACATGTCGGGTAGATGGATGATAACATCAATAACCTTTTTGCTGGGGACTAAAGCCAATGAAAACACACCGGATGACACACGGATCAAGTTTGCTTCGTTGGTTTTTATGAAGATGAACGTAGGCCACACAACCAAAAACTCGTGGTTCTAGATGAAGAGTAGAGGATAAGGAAACATGGTCACCAAGTACGGCCAACAGAGTGAGAAAAAAAAATAGAACACGCGATGACATTCGATTCATGAGATATACGGCGTAGGTCACCGCATCAACCCAATAAGTCTTGGGTGTGGAAGCACCAATGAGAAGAGCCCGAGTAATCTCAAGTATATGTCGATTTTTCCGTTCAGCTACTCCATTTTGCTGTGGGGTCTGAGGACAAGTAGTTTCATATAGAAGTCCATTTTCTTGGAAAAACTGAGAAAGGTCATGATTAATGTATTCACCACCATTATCGGACCGAATGACTTTAATAGGAAGCGAGCATTGTGCGTGGACCATATGATAAAATTGTTTGACAATGTCACCCACATCATTCTTATGTTTCATGAGATATAACCAAGTCATTCTGGTGCAGTCATAAAAAAACGTTATAAACCAACGTACCCCATGCTGAGTAGTAACTAGAGACGACCCCCATACATCAGAGTGAACCAACTTAAAAGGAACTGTTCTTTTGTTAAAACTCGGAGGATACGAAGCTCGATGACTTTTAGCTAAAGTGCATACATTACACTTTAGAGAAGAATCTGAAATATTATTGAATAATGACGGGAGTAATTTCAGCAATGCATGACCTAGGCGACGATGCCACAACTGAACAGTCTTCACTTTTCCATTATCATGACTTTGAACCTGGTGAACTCGGCTTTGGGCAACATCGTCGACATAGTACAATCCCCTCCTCTTGTACCACATCCAATGATCGCATGAGTCCGGATATCCTGAAGTAAACAGAAAGACGGAAACATTAGCACAACACAATCCAATTGCTCGATTACTTGCCCCACGGATAATAAGTGGCTAGAAAGTGTGGGAACAAGTAAGCAGTTATGTAACGAGAGGGTAGAAGTGAGTGATACTGAACCCGCCCCTGTAATTGGGGCAACACCTCCCGAAACACCCCAACCCTTCTTAGGGTAATTCAACGTTCTAAATCTGTTTCCAATGTCCGTTTTCCCAAATTCAATTTCTATTATATAGTTTTATTTATTGGACTCTTTATGTGCTTAGGAACAATTATTGTGACGTTTCCGTCTTCGCTAGTGGCGCAGCTTTTGGCGGCGAAGTACAGTGAGTGGACCCCTTCTAAAATTACATGATTTGATAATTTAATTGCATAAATGATTAGCATGCCTACGAATTTATGATTTGATTTATGTGAAGCTTGATGATTTAAGATATTGATTATCGTCTCGCGTTTTGGTGAGGAATTAATTTTTAGCCTATTTTGAGCTATATTTTAATATATCGTATTTTCTATAAAAACCATGAACTGGTAGACTATCTGATAGATGACGATAGGATGCTAGAACATGTTTTTGAACCCCTCTTTATAGTGTAGACGATGATCGGTAACCTACGCTATGAAGTGGTATTTACGAGAGACGTAACTATTTGTGCGTACCTAGTGGACACTATGCCGCCTGGGGCGAGGATCTGGTGTTGGCATGTAGGCCGGGAGAAATAATCCCTAGCGAAAGGCTGAGGGACACGGAGACAGGCATTGGGCCGGGAGGGAGTTATCTTTGGCTACGGGCACAGAGACTGAGGTGCAGGCACTGGGCCGGGAGTTATATTTATTCAGTGATCTTTCTAGCAGCACACCGCGTTTACGAGACGATTTATGATACGTTTACTGTTTTGATTTCCGCGATGCGTTTCCGCGATGTGACTTTTGAGATATTTTGGCATGCTAGGATTTTTATTAAATCCATCACTTATTATGCTAGTAGTTTTCATTATATATAAACTTTGGGGGTTAGTATCTTGATAACTGTTTTATTATTATTGTATATATATAAACTTGGTCCACTCACCTTTGTTTTGCGCCCCCATTCAGGACTTAGAATCAAGGCACCTAATCCCGGCGTCAAGACATTTCCGCAGCAGCATCTCTGAATCCTCTTGATGTAGGACCCACTTCTTTATTCATTCAATTTTATCTTAATTCTTTTTAGTGATTAGGTTTAGTTGTATGCTCTGAGCACGTTCCTAAATTATTAATTCTTGGTATTTTAAATTTCTAACCCTTATTTATTTCTTATTCTTAGCTTTTGTATCAATTAATGGCTTTCGTCACCCTCGGGTGTCGGCCAGCACGTATCGGTCCTGGTATTCGGGGAATATCAGGGTCGGGGCGTGTCACCTCCGTTGGCCGTAAAACTATTATCTCGTGGTGGTGGTGTCATAGAGTCAAAAAGACTACGATTGTAAGTCATATGATCAGTGGCTCCTAAATCAATAATCCAACTTGTATCATGATCAATCGATGCAATCGAAGCTATGCCTGTGTTACTGAGGTCGTCGGATTTCTCGCTTGAAGCAATTAAATTTAAGAGAGAAAACTGTTGTTCCAGATTTTCTGGAGATGTCTTCACTGGGTGTCCCCGCTGGTGGGCCAGGCAAGCCGGTTCCATCCCTGTTGTTGACGCCAGCATCTGCTGGTTGGGTGGGATTGTTTTGGGCTTCAAAACTAATCAGTCCACTCTCTGATTTTACTCCATTAGGCGCAACAGACCTCTTGTCAAACTTGATGGGGACCATTGCTTGGCTATCTGCCATAGTTGCAGCACGTTGTGGTTTGGGATTTTCAAAGGAAGATATTTTCAAAGGAAGGTCTAGTCTCTTGTTTCGAGACTTGGGTGTGGGTGTTTAACAGAAGTCTCTTGCTTCGAGACTTTTGGTACAATTCCAAGCGGCTGTTAAGCAACCAACCGAGAAGAAATCAAGTCGTCAGTGAGCAAGATTAGGATTTAGAGAAAGAGACATGCCGAAACCTACTCTGATGCCAAGATAAAATTAAACTATGAGATTTTGGGATTAATAGTTCATTCTATTCTTCTCCATCAAGGAGGCAATATATATCAAACATATATTCTGATACAAGGAACATTAAAGGAATCCTAACTAAATTAGGAAACACAAATATATTCCTAATCACAAACATTCTCCTAATTAATAGGCTTGACTCATGCCAACATCTTATACGTACCGTCCGATAACAGTGGTAAGAAGAACATGTAAAGTTTCAGTTTGATTAGTCATGAAACTGCTAGCTTAAGACCATCCGATAACAATGGTAATAACATAAACCAGCAGCAGTGATATGGGGTACAGAATGTATGCTAGAATGCTTGTCCAAAATGGGAACTTTCTGCTGAAGCTTGCAGAAAGACCAACCGCTATCGAAATAATTAAAACAACTAAAACTTCAGCAGCGACATCCCATGATAAATTGCGTATGTAAACAAGAGCCAAAAATATGACCAACCCCACAATATTGTTCATGAACGCCACGTTGTAAATCTGCAGAGAACAGTTCAAATGTCAGATGATATTGATCATATGGAGTTGCAGTGCTGTGTTTATGGAAAGTATTAGGGACGGACTTTTGGAGTATAAATCAGGGAGAAATAAGTGTTTGACATCATTAGACGCTTAAGTGTGTGAAGTAGTTAAAACAATATATTTGAGTTTATGAAACAGACCTCAGAAAGTGTTAAAGAGATGGCATTCTCCGTCTTGTCTTTGGCAGACGATACAGACATTAGTGCCAGTCTGTAATTTGTAGCCAAGGGTATCACAACATACGAGGCCATGAAAGAAGGGATGCTTGCAGCGGTGGAAAACTCTTGGAGACTTACCATGAGGGGCATTGAAAGAAAAACTGTTATGGCAGTTCCTAGAATAATTAGAAAAGCAGCCTTCAGGAGATTCATCCATGATGTATCAGCACCCTTAGTCTTCTTTTTCTTAACGATCAGCGGTATCTGCTGATCTTCCATAGATGTCTCATTCTGCAAGTGCAGTTTAATGACCCGGATGAAACTCTTGTTTTTCTAAGCATTCAAATATAGTCCTATCAGGCAAATGCGGGCGTAAGAGCAGGTGTGCTCATCCCTTATGCAGGTAATTTCAAGTCCCTCTTCCCGATGTTTACATTAGTTAAAGTAAAATATTGCTTGTGTAAAAAAAAAATACTTACAGTCCTACCGGGGCTGAATTTATACCTTGGAATGATTTCTTCTGAAAAGCGATCTATGTTCATTATCTTTACCATTGGCGGGGGTCTTATCTGGATTAATCCATTTTGAGATTCCATTCACAAACTCCGTCTCAGTTATTTGAGCATCGCCAGAGAGATCAAATTGCTTCATCACTTCTTCTGCATAATCATCATCATCCAGACCTATTTCTTCTATTTGTATTCCTAGGATCAATGCTTTAAGTTCATCTGCTGATATGTATGTGTTATGATTCTTGTCTACTCTATGGAACAGCCTGAAAATAAATTTAGAAAACGACTAAATGATGAGATCATGGCATTTCAGCGATTCAGGCGGAGTGAACTAAAAACAGAAACCGGGTACTTACTCTTTTATACTGGATTCATTAGCATTTCCGTCTACTGTCAGAAGACTCGGCAGTATCTTCCGTATGTATTTAAGCATCAAATATTCAAGCCTTCTGCTCTGAATCCATGGTTGAAAGAACTGCATAATTGTTTTCTATCAGTTAAGAAGTTCACGGATGCAACATTTCTAACTTTTGTACTTTGTTCATCGTTGCTTAAACAATCAAAAGTCTTTCTCGGATTCTTATTATTTCAGTATGTTAATTATTTCATCTTTCATGCACAATAAGTCAAATTTTACTATCATCTAAGTATCGCTGAGGCAGATTTTATATTCTTGAAGTTGTGTTACCTGGTAGATGATGTAAGTGGCAAGGATTGCAGATGCAATCAGTAGAGAAATTAAGATCACAACTCGAACTGCTGTGGTTGAAGTCAAGATTTTTGCCAGTTGAAGAAAGAGATATGGGATTGACGAGAGCATCATGATTCTTGCAGTATCTCGGGTTTCAACATCAGTTCTTACACCAGAACCTGCACAACCATGTTTACTTAGACATTAAGTTATCATATTTTAGACCTCTCTCTCAGTGAGTGTTGATTAGTATTTGTGGAGATCAGAGAAGAAGTAAACCAGTTAAACTGAAGGGGTTCTTGTTTTCTGAATTTGATGAAGTTTGAGAATCCGAGAGGTCGGAGCTACCGAAGGCAACAACAGAACCCCAAATTAGGGTAAGAATCATGATTGTTGATCCTGCAAGCATGCTCATGTTCATTTTTGCCATTTCCTCCGCAGTTTCTGTAGTTGCTGTAATTCCAGTTACTGAGGAACAAAATGTGAATTGTCGTCATGAATTTACAAGACATAATACATGTCAAATGTATTACTTTGATTTAAAAGTTAAAACCAAAACTTCTGAACTTTTCTCCAAATAGTCAAGCAATTACTATACAAGTCAAAATCATTTAAAACTAAGGAAAACTAATGAAAATGACTTGAAAACTTTGAGTTTTAATCAAAATAACAAAAATGTATTGTAAATGAATAGTATCAGGAGTGACTTTTTAGAGTAAAAATGTCTTTTTCGTTAAAAGTGAATAGTACCGGGAGTGTTTAGCTAAAACTCTCTTTAAACTATGCAAGTGGCTTTTTACCACAATGGTGAAAATGAGTTAAGCTCTTGTATGACGGCGTGGGTTCGAATTCAATCGATGGCTAATCTAACATCTAATCTAACAAAATATATCATATGATATAAAAAAAGTCATTTAAACTATGAATCTCTAATCTAATCTAATCTAATACTCATTCACACTCTCAACAAGCTCGTCATGTTAAATATATAGAGGTGAGCAACTGAGCCACAAAATTAAACACGTGAGTTGTTGAGATCAACGATTCAACACAGGAGTATAGTCTATTCTGATACCATATGTATATATATAGAGGTGAGCAACTGAGCCACAAAATAGAGACCCAAGATAATTAAACTTTTATGTAACTTTAATTCCTCGAAGTTAGATCCCTCCCAATATACAAGATTATGGTCAGTTGAATTGTAATCTTGTCTCTTGTCTTGGCCCAAGACAATTGATCCAGCCCATACACAAAGAAAGATCCATGCACATGCTAGAGAGTTCTAGCAAAGTTCAAGTTGGTGGAATGCATGCATAAATATCTAAGGCTTTTTGTAGAAAGCTCTTGAATCTTGTAAAAATGTGTGGTTGTTAAGCATTAGCTAGAAAGTTCTAGCAATGCCAAAAAGTTGGCAAACCTTGCCTATAAATAGGTGAGGTGCTAAGCTATGTGATGTAACAACTAAGAGAGCAAGTAGTGAGAAGTGAGAGTGCCAAGTGAGAAGTGAGAAGAAACAACAAAGCTTCTAAGAGTGTTTGAGTGTTTCCTATTTACTAAGTTTGTGAGTGAATAAAAATCTTGTGTAATACTTTGAGTATTCTTTCTTTCTCTTGCCTATCAATTTCAGTGCATTACATTCTTCTTTGTGAGATAAACATCTCCAAAGTAGTGAAGTCTTTTTAAGCCCCAACAAAGTGGTACCAGAGTTATGGCTAGCAACGCTATGTCAGCCTTCCAAGTTCCAGTACTCGACAACAACAACTTCGATAATTGGAGTATCGAAATAAAGGCCCTTTTGGGAGCACATGATGTCTAGGAAGTCATGGAGAAAGGTTACACAGAGCCAGAAGATGAAGCTATTTTAACCCAAGCCCAGAAGGAGAGTTTGAAAGATTCAAGAAAGAGAGACAAGAAGACTCTCTACCTTATCTACCAAGCATTAGATGACAATGGCTTTGAGAAGGTCTCGAGTGCAACCTCCGCCAAGAAATCATGGGAGAAGCTTCAAACCTCTTACAAAGGAGCAGAACAAGTGAAAAAGGTTCGTCTTCAAGTATTAAGAGGTGAGTCGAATCTCTACAAATGAAAGGGTCTAAATCAATCTCCGATTATTTCTCAAGAGTCTTAGTTGTTTCCAATCAATTAAAAAGAAACGGAGAAAATTTAGAAGATGTTAGAATTATGGAGAAGATACTACGCTCGTTGGACCCCAAATTCGAGCACATTGTCGTGACAATTGAAGAAACCAAAAACTTGGAAAAAAATTAGTATAAAGCAATTAATGGGTTCGCTACAAGCATATGAAGAGAAACATAAGAAGAGGCAAGGGAATGATGAGCAGCTCATCAAGACGCATGTTCAACCAAAGAAGAAAGAAGAAAGCTTCAACAACAAGAGAAGCCAATACGAAAGAAATCATGGTCGAGGTCGCAGACGTGGGCGTGGACGTGGTTGGAACTTCAATAACCATAGTAACTACGAAAGAGGAGAAAGCTCAACAAAAGGTCATGGAAGAGGACGCTCAAACTTGAGGTATGAAAAATCTCAAGTTCAATGCTATAATTGTCAAAAGTTCGGGCATTATGCTTGGGAATGTAGAGCTCCAAACAGCAGACTTGATGAAAATGTCAACTATGTGAAAGAAGAGAAATAAGAGAATGACATTGTGCTACTAGCATGCAAGAACAATAATGGAGACCAAGACTATACATGGTACCTTGACACCGGTGTCAGCAACCACATGTACGGAAGAAGAAGCATGTTCGTAGAGCTCAATGAATCAGTTAGTGGCAACGTTTCTTTTGGAGACGAATCCAAAATACCCGTCAATGGAAAAGGTAACATCCTAATTCCCCTGAAAAATGGCGGTCACCAATTAATTTCAAATGTCTACTACGTGCCTAATATGAAAAGCAACATTTTGAGTTTGGGTCAACTCTTAGAAAAAGGTTACGATATTCCCATGAAAAATTATAGCCTTTTTCTTAGAGATGATAAAGGAAGATTAATTGCCAAGGTGAAAATGTCAAAGAATAGAATGTTTCCTATGAAAATTCAAAACAATGTTGCAAAGTGTCTCAAGACATGTTACAAAGACATATCATGGCTTTGGCATCTTCGTTTTGGGCATCTTAACTTTGGGGGATTAGAGTTATTATCTAAGAAGGAGATGGTGAGAGGCTTACCATGCATCAGTCACCCTGATCAAGTTTGTGAATGATGTTTACTTGGGAAACAGTTCAGGAAAAGCTTTCCAAATGAGTCGATCACAAGAGCCAAGAAGCCACTCGAGCTTATTCATACTGATGTGTGCGGTCCAATAAAACCAAGCTTTGTCGGTAAAAATAATTATTTCCTTCTCTTCATTGATGATTTTTCAAGGAAAACTTAGGTATATTTCTTGAAGCAGAAATCAGAGGCCTTTGGAGCATTCAAGAAGTTCAAAGTCGATGTAGAAAAAGAAAGTGGTTGCAAGATCAAAGCCATGAGATTTGATCGAGGAAGAGAATCCACTTCAAAGGAATTTCAAGAATTCTGTGAAGCTAATGGAATTCGTCGACCTTTGATAGTTCCAAGATCCCCTCAACAAAATGGAGTGGCGGAAAGAAAAAATCGAACCATCCTCAACATGGCTCGAAACATGCTCAAAAGTAAAAGATTGCCTAAGAAGTTGTAGGCAGAAGCTGTAACATGTGTTGTCTACCTATCCAATCGGTCTCCAACAAGAAGTGTGTGGGGAAAGACTCCGCAAGAAGCATGGAGTGGAAGAAAGCCAGGTATCTCTCATCTAAGAGTTTTTGGAAGCATAGCCCATGTACATGTATCAGACGAGAGGAAAACCAAACTCGACGACAAAAGTGAGAAGTTTATCTTCATCAAATATGATTCAAAATCAAAAGGCTATAAGTTGTATAATCCGAACAATGGGAAGACAATGATCAGTCGAGACGTGACGTTCAATGAAGAAAGAGAATGGGATTTTGGCTCGCATGTAGGTGATCTTCACTTCTTTCCTCAAATTGAAGAAGATAATGAAAAGGGATAATGGAACAAGCAAGAGAGGTTCAACAAGAATCCACTACTTCACCTGTTTCACCAATATCAACCAATCATGGCAATTCACCAGTATCAACATCGTCAAGTGGGAGTCTAAATGAAAGAGAAGTACCACGCACAAGAAGTATACGAGATCTCTATGAGGTAACTGAAAGACTTGATAATCCTACACTTTTCTGTCTCTTTGCTGATTGTGAACCAGTCGACTTCCAAGAAGCAATGCAAGATACTAAGTGGAGGAAAACAATAAATGAAGAAATCGAAGCAATCCAAAAAAATGATACATGGGAACTCGTTATTCTTCCAAAATGACACAAAGCCATCAGAGTCAAGTGGGTGTACAAGACAAAGAAAAATGCCAACGGAGAGGTCGAAAGATACAAGGCGAGATTAGTGGCGAAAGGCTATAGTCAAAGAGCTAGAATCGACTATGATGAGGTATTTACACATGTAGCTCGGTTGGAAACTATACAATTACAAATTTCTTTGGCAGCTCAAAACAAATGGATGTGAAATCCGCTTTCCTAAATGGAGTCCTTGAAGAAGAAGTCTACATTCAGCAACCGTTAGGCTAAGAAATCAAAGGGCATGAAGACAAAGTTCTGAAGCTAAAGAAAGCCCTCTATGGGTTAAAACAAGCACCACGAGCATGAAATAGTCGCATTGACAAGTACTTCCAAGAGAACAACTTCACCAAGTGCCCTCATGAACATGCTCTCTACGTCAAAGTCAAAGATGGAGATATTTTGATTGTGTGCTTATATGTGGATGATCTAATCTTCACCGGAAGTAATCCAAGCATATTTGAAGAGTTCAAGAGAGTGATGACCAAAGAATTCGAGATAACCGACATCGAGTTGATGGCATACTACCTAGGCATTGAAGTCAAGCAGAACGAATAAGGCATTTTCATCTCCCAAGAAAGCTACACAAATAAGATACTGAAAAAAGTTCAAAATGGACGACTGCAAGCCCATAAGCACGCCAGTGGAGTGCAGAGTCAAACTAACCAAGCATGACAAAGGAGAAAGCGTAGATCCAACATTTTTCAAAAGTCTAGTTGGAAGCTTGCGCTACTTGACTTGCACAAGACTAGATATTCTTTATGTCGTCGTATTAGTCAGTCACTACATGGAGAATCCCACAACTACACACATGAAGACCGCCAAAAGAATTCTTCGATGCCTTAAAGGTACTATTAACTTTGGCTTGTTATATTCAAGTTCTAGTAACTACAAACTTGTAGGATATAGCGACAGTGATTGGGCAGGAGATTCCGACGATAGAAAAAGCACTACTGAATTTGTATTCTTCATGGGAGACACTGCATTCATATGGATGTCGAAGAAGCAACCAATTGTCACTTTTTCTACTTGCGAAGCTGAATACGTAGCTGCAACCTCATGTGTCTATCATGCAATCTGGTTGAGAAACTTGCTGAAAGAATTAAGCATGCCACAAGAAGAGCCAACAGAGATCTATGTCGACAACAAGTTTGCAATAGCTCTAGCAAAGAATCTAGTATTCCATGATAAGAGCAAACACATAGATACCCGCTATCATTACATAAGAGAGTGTATTGCAAGAAAGGATGTGCAAGTGGAATACGTGAAGTCTCAAGACCAAATTGAGGACATATTCACTAAGCCACTCAAACAAGAAGACTTTATCAGACTGAGGAACTCAATCGGTGTCACAAGACAAGATTAAAGGGGGATGTTGAATTGTAATCTTGTCTTGGCCCAAGACAATTGATCCGACCCATACACAAAGAAAGATCCATGCACATGCTAGAGAGTTCTAGCAAAGTTCAAGTTTGTGGAATGCATGCATAAATATCTAAGGCTTTTTGTAGAAAGCTCTAGAATCTTGTAAAAATGTGTGGTTGTTAAGCATTAGCTAGACAGTTCTAGCAATGCCAAAGTTGGCAAACCTTGCCTATAAATATGTGAGGTGCTAAGCTATGTGATGTAACAACTAAGAGAGCAAGTGGTGAGAAGTGAGAGTGCCAAGTGAGAAGTGAGAAGAAGCAACAAAGCTTCTAAGAGTGTTTGAGTGTTTCATCTTGTACTAAGTTTGTGAGTGAATAAAAATCTTGTGTAATACTTTGAGTATTCTTTCTTTCTCTTGCCTATCAATTTCGCTGCATTACATTCTTCTTTATGAGATAAACATCTCAAAAGTAGTGAAGTCTTTTTAAGCCCCAACATGGCCATCACAGTTTAGGTACTTTTTTTTTTTAGGAAAACTAATGGAAATGGCTTGAAAACTTTGAGTTTTAATGATAAGAACAAAATAAATGGTAAAGTGAATAGTACCATGATTGACTTTTTAGTTTGAAAATGTGATTTTTCGTTAAATTGAACAATACCGAGAGCTTTTCGTTAAAGTTCCATTTTTTTCGTAAATTTTCAAAATTCTCTCTTATTTTACCTGCTCTGATATTTTTATTTTTGTTGACATGGTAACATGGTCGGGGATTTGCAGAGTTGTTACCTTTTGAATTCATTGTATATACCTGATGAAATAAAAAAGAGAGAATAGACTGTAAATTTAATTCAATCTATACTAAAGCTGAAAACAAACTGAAACACTGTTCATAAGCACAGTGTTCTTCCAATTTTGTCCCTCCTTAGTTTTTTTTATTTCGTTTCTGCCACTGACAAAATATCCCCTTCCGTTTTTCTGCCTTGAATGGGCGAATTTACAAATATGCCGTTAGCTGCCTGTTGGGTTTTGGTGCTGCCACGTCGTAAGAGATATGATCGTGGCAATTTTTACAAGCGTGTTCCATTTGCTTCTGGAATCTTTTCATTTCTCTGTGTCTCACAACCCTGGAACCAGAACATCGCCTCTCAAAATGCATGAACCACAACACGATCTCTCTCAAAAACTGCGAACCATTACATGAATCTCGTCTCGATTCGAGGAAAAATTTTATACCCAGAAGGTTGGGTTTCCTGGTGAGTTCTCCCCATCTCCCTCCTAGCCTCATCTCCCAATCTCCCAACTTATTTTCGGTTTAAACTTAAATCTCATATGAATCTCCTTGGTCTCAAAGGTCTTCTCTCCTCTGAACCCAGAAAATCTTTAGCCGACAACACCGGCAACCATAATCTAAGCGGTTCAGCAGCTAATAGGTATGCCTAATTTCGCATTTCAGTATTGTTGGGTAGAATTCAAAGGAACCCAGATGGAGAGTTCTAATTTTTATTTGAATTGCATGTTATCCAGATGAAAATGCGTTTTTGTCTTTTCGTTTGCGGTTTTTTTTTTTTGTTTTTTACGGGGTTTGATGAATGAATCTGTGTGGAAGTTTTGATGTTTTGTTAATTATTGTATTTGGGCCCTGAAATTTAGATTATCTACTTGCCACATGCATGTAGTTTTTTCTTCAAACATATAAAGAATTGTTAGTCTGCTATACAATTTCTTCTTCTAGCCTTCGAAAATCAACATGCACAGACAAATCTTTTCGAAAAAGAATGAGCATTGCATTGATACTTTGGTTGTGAAACGGAAGGTAGAATTATTAATGATTAGACATTGGGTTTCAAAATCGTTTAATTTCAGCAGTGGTTTAAAAAAAAAATTTCCAGTCAAATGTAAGTTCATCTGGGTCTTCTTCCTTTTAATCTTTCTTCGTTCAGTTTTAGTCCTCCAAAATTTTTGATAATTTTGTAAATTTCAGTTTCTGGGTTGCTCTTAAATTGGGCTTTTGTGTTGGGTATTTTGTTTTTTATTTTTTCCCCTTTATTTTTCGGTGGAAGCACTGTTCTCTTCATGCTAATTGTTGAATTGTTCGAACCAGTCTGTTGTATGTATATATTTTCCCCGTTCCTCTGTTTGTTGTCTGTATAAGTACGAATTCATCAATTGGGTTGTTCTTCGTTTGTAATTTCATTAATAGGGTCTTTAGATACATTTTATTGTTGAGGTGGTGAGATGTTGCCTACAATGTTGCCTACAATAGGCCTTTGATCCTATTATATGTTGCTATGCCTTTTTCACTTGCATGCCTTTTAATTTCAGCTGTCTGCGGAGTGAAATTGAGGATTCCTTGGGGTGAGGTTGTCGCGAGCGCTTTAGGGGAGAGACTCTTTCATGTAATCATTTTATCATGTGGTAATCGTTCATTAGACATTGAATACGTGTCAAGCGTATATTCAACTATGACAGGACTGACATTATGGGAAACAATAGGCAATTGTATTTAGACGGGTGGAATACAAAAACTATTGATGCAAGAACCTGAACCTATGGTGATTCATATGCAATTTAAGGTGATTTCATTAATGAGTAATCAAGTTCTGTTTTTAATTTTTTCTTCTTTTGATATGTGAATGTCGATTGTCGAAGAACTGAAGGTTGCTAGGTTGGTGAAAATCTGAAAATTGACCCAATTTTGTACAATATATTAGTTTAAGAACAATAAACATACACACCCACCCACACACACACACACACACACATATGCACTCCAAAAGTAAACGAGTTGGAAATGTTTTGTAATATTTTGCTCTAAATCTTCTTTGGTCAGAAACAAAGAAGTGAGAGTTACACTTTGGGGAGACTGTGCCAGGACCTTTGATATTGAAGTTGTAACACAACAACCATCACCAATTGTGGCTGTGTTCACAAGTCTCAAAGTAAAACGGTTCCTAGGTATACAACTTAACTTTACTTCTTTCCAATGTTTACATTCTATAACAAAAAAAATAACATGCTTCCACATCTGCAAACCCACAGGAAACACAGTGCTTAGCAGTACCGGATGCACTTTGTTTTTCATAAACCCAAAAATACCAGAAGCAGCAAATTACAAATCGATGTAAGCTTTTTTACCATTTTCTGAACAATATATATATATATATATATATCACTCAAATAATATTAAAATTCAATCTCATTGTGTTGCCACTTAACACAAAAATGTGCAAAATATATGTATATCTCTTACTTTGGCACATATTTTCTCATGTATATAAGCCCTACTTTTTACACGTTTAAGATCATTTTGAAACCCGCAGCATCGCGCGGGCCTCAATTGCTAGTATATACTAAAGCTGAAAATACACTGAAACACTGTTCATAAGAACAGTGTACTTCCGAAAATGCCCCTGCATTAGTTGTGTAATTTCAATATTAGTCCAATTTAAATCTAATTGAATTAGGACCGTTCATTTTGTTTGGGCAGTGTGAAAGAAATCAATCCGTCCATATTTTTGTATCATCTTTTCTCCTCTGCTGATCATCATTCTTTCTCCTGCTCTCTCTCAACGTCCCGATAACCCCCAACCCCACCCACGAACCCAGATACACCCAAAACAATCACCATTCCCATCCCTTCGACCTCACGAACTCAAGTCTGAGCCCATTCTTACTTTCTAGGTCAAGATTTCATGGCTTGCATGTACGATTTGGTGAAGGTTTGAAGAAGATTGAAGCTCAATCCATAACCCAGATTCCGACGAGGTTTTCCAGCTAATCCGCTAGCTTCCCTGTATTTTTGAGGCCCTCACAGTCATCCAATCACCAAATCGTAGGTATATTTTGATTCTACGCCTCTTGGGTCTATATATTGTGATTGATGTCAAAATTTGGGATTAATATATTCTTCAACTTTGATTTGGATCAAATTTTGGGTTTGCATGTTGTAATTGATGTTAAAATTCTAAACTTTTGACAATCTTTATTTGATTCATCAAATTTTGCACTATAAATGATGTAAGAGTCAGTCTTCAGGGGTTTAAGAGATAGGTGGTTTTACAGGAGTTTACATATGCTGTAATAAATATGAAATTATATTACGATTTATCCTTGAGTAGGGAATTTTGATGAATTTATATTTTTCCCTCCGTTTTTTGTGTGTTTTCATGTCCAAATAATTCTTTAAATTTGGTTACCTTATGGCTCGGATATGCATACAATCATTGTTTGGAATTTGGCTTTTACTGCAAATTTGGAATTTGGTGTTTATAACATTTGATTTTCTCTTATTTTTTACATGTATTTGCGGTGACGGGGGACGAATTCTAGGATGGAGTGGAAGGATTTGGAAGAATCAGATGTTTATGATGAGAACAGAAGAGTTGCCACAATGCTTGAGGTTGCCAACGCCAAGAGTTGTAGCTGGTTCAACCCGAAGAAGGGTTAATTTTTTTACAAAATAAGTTCCAAGTCCTTGGTGGTTTGGCTTTGCAGTAAATACCAAGTGAATTTTTCATTAAGTAGATTTTTGTAATGGAATTCATTAACTTGGTAGATTTATGTTGTTTATAGAATACGTATAAGTTTTGATGGTTATCAATCGTTCAATACCTCTATATGGTTACAGAGGATTGAAGGTAATCTATATACATTTTGTAAATAGCACTCCCTAGCTATGGCATATGAGCATTCTCAATTTTCTCATATAATATATGTATATAAACACTATTCTTTGGCACATATTTTTTCCAAAATTTTCTACACGTTTAACATAGTTTTGTAACCCACGGCATCGCGTGGGTTCAGCTGCTTGTATATTATTGTTTTAAATAACTATTCTTTCCCTTGTTGTATTCAGAACAAATATTAAGCTAAGAAAAATGAACCAAGCTGGCAATATTGACTAATAAAATAGTCTCCAACTTCTTGATGGATGAATATGCATGAAGGAGGATTAACATTGACTATCCACCCCTTAGAGTATTTTATCATACTACTAACTCAAGACTCAATCTTTGATGACTTGCATTTTTTATAATTAGTGCAATTCCGCTAATTAATAACTGTTAATGTCAGTGAGAAATACTCAGACTATTCAAGGTTTTTCTTATTCTTCAAAATGGTGCTTTAATTGTCTATTTCTGTGGAATGAAAAACAATATAGAGGAGAGGAAGACGATCGATGAACTAATAACAAACAATACAAGCTGAGGTTTGAAAAGAAATTAAGGATCTTACCAAGAACCACTCCAATTTGTGGAATCAAGCCAAGCAGGTGGAAAGCACTAGCACCAAAGATACCAGTCCCAAACAATTCGAAGAAGATTTCAGATCCTCTTGAAATGTAATGATCTGCGAGGGAGAGCAAGACCTCGTAGACGATTATCAGAAAAAGAAGCCCCCAAACTGAAGTTGCACAAGGCAAGAAGCCATAAATTGGTTCACAAGTCACAGAATCTGCTTTAAGATTCAGTGCTTCGACGATCGAAGATTGGCTTGTTTCGTCGTTTATTCCATCGGATATAAGACCGGAGTCTCTAACAATCCGGCTGCTTCCTAAATGGACTAGTTGGAGGACTAGAAAAATGATGAACAGAGCTGGTCTTGACATATCCACAGACACACAGCTTTGTAATGAAAAATTATTACAAATGAGAAGGAAAATTGGTGCTTGATTAGGTTTAAATGGAGATCAATACCATGCAAGTTGTGACATCAGACAAAAATGTTGGAAAATATTATTATTTAGATTTATTTTAATGTTTGGTATTTTGGGCTTAGCCCGTTAGTATTAGGGTTTTGTTTCCTTGCCTATTAAGGTTAGGTTAGTTTTCTATATATATGGTACTTTGTAACTCTATTATATAACAAGTTGGCCACAATGTAGTCTCTTAGGGTTTTGTAGCCGTTTCGGCATTCTCGTTTGTTTAATAATATTCTTATTATTTGTTAGTCTTGTTCGTTGCGTACTCTGATATTCAACTAAAAATAGGCAAAAAAAATAAAGCAAGTTGTTTGACATTAGCAAATCCCTCTTTTCCTTCGTCTAGATTTTGAACAATAAGAACGAAGGATAATGTGGCGGGTTTGCAGAAAAAGCTGCCTGCTACCTAATTGAATTTTTTAAATAATTTAACCAAATATATTCCTATACACTTGCCCCACAATGCCATCAACCATTGCATAGTTTTGGATATAAGTAATGAAACTCTATAAATATAAATGCACACATTAATGAATAAATTGAATACTGTAGTGAATTATACGTATATAAGTTAGGTCAGTTAGTCATGACAGTGTATTTCTTGCACTTAAATATTAAATTTTCTTTCTAATAAATTAGAGTAGTTTAAAATATGTATTGTCTTATGACTCTTATCATTTAAAATAACCACAATGTAGAAACAAATTAATAACTCGTAATGTAAAAATATTAATGTATTAATAAAATAAATCCATTTGAAGATTCACCAGTGAGCTGTAGTATTGGCAGGTCTCTTTCAGTATCCTAATTGTCTACAGAATCTACTAAGATTTTTCAATGCCAACTTGTAATTTAAAAAAATGGTTAAATTTCCAAACGTTGGCTGCAGTCTGCAGAGTGCATGGTAGACGTGGGTTGATTTTAAAGAAAGTTGAGTTCCATAAAAAACTAATTAGTTATAAGGGGAGTAGCTTAACTTTGTATAAGCTCATGTAAGGTCCCTCATTCTATCAATGTGAGACTCATTCTCAACACGTCCTGTGGCGAATTTTCAAGCCTAGCTAACATGTAGACAACACAACAGGATGACGTGGAGCGCATGTGACCGTTTGCGTTCACACGTGGGACAACCTGCTCTAATACTATAAAGAAAGTTGAAGTTTCAACATAAAACCAATTGGCTATATGAGGAGTAGTCCAACATCTTATAAGCTCATGCAAGGTCACTTCTCCCATTAATGTGAGACTCATTCTCAATAGATTTTGGTGAAGCAGTAGCTTGCTTTCTAGTTTTTTTTTTCCTTCATCAGTATGACGATCTTTGTAGCCCATGCATAAATGACAAGAGATTTGGACTAACATAAAGATAACCAATGACTACAACAGTCTTTTTTTTCCATTAGCAAAGCGGTATTTTAAATTACTTTAACTTTTACGGTATTTCAAATTACTCTAATTTATAGAAAGGTGATCTTTAAGTTTATGTTTTTATTTAGTCTGGATTATATTTGCTGTAACATTTAGATGGCTACAATGAAAGCGTATTTTGGTGTAATAATATTTGGTAGTCGCGAAACTGCTGGCTTAAGACCATCCGATAACAGTGGTAAGAACATAAACCAGCAGCAGTGATATTGGGTACAAAATGTATGCTAGAATGCATGTCCACAATGGGAACTTTCTGCTGAAGCTGGCAGAAAAACCAACCGCTGTCGAAATAAGTAAAACAACTAAAACTTCAGCAGCCACGTCCCATGATAAATTTCGTATGTAAACGAGCGCCAAAAATATGACCAACCCCACAATGTTGTTCATGAACGCCGCTGTGTAAATCTGCAGAAAAGAATTCAAACGTTAGATAATATTGATCATATGGGGTTGCAGTGTTGTGTTTTGCTCACGGAAAGTATTAGGGACTAAATTTTGATATATAAATCGGGAGAATAAGTGTTTGACATCATTAGACGCTCAAGCGTGTGATAGTAGTTAAAACAATATATTTGAGTTTATGGAGAGAAACAGACCTCAGAAAGTGTTAAAGAGATGGCATCCTCCGTCTTCTCTTGGGAAGACGTTACTGACATTAGTGCCAGTCTGTAGTTTGTAGCCAAGGGTATCACAACATACGAGGCCGCGAAAGAAGGGATGCTTGCAGCAGTGGAAAATTTTCGGAGACTTACCATGAGGGGCATTGAAAGAAAAACCGTTATGCCAGTTCCTAGAATAATTAGAAAAGCAGCCTTCAGGAGATTCATCCACGATGTATCAGCACCCTTAGTCCCATTTTTCTTAGAGATCAGCGGCGTAAGCTGATCTTCCATAGATTTCTCATTCTGCAAGTGCAGTTTAATGACCCGGATGAAACTCTAGTTTTTATAAGCATTCAAATTAGTCCTATCAGGTAAATGCGGGCGTTATAGCAGATGTGCTCCTCCCCTATGCAGGTAATTTCAAGTCGCTCTCTCCAGGGTTCACGTTAGTTTAAAGTAAAATATTTAAAAAAAATGTATTAGTATAGTCCTACCGGGGCTGAATTATACCTTGGAATTATTTCTTCTGAAAAGCGATGTATGTTCATGACCTTTATCGTTGGCAGGGGGCTTAGCTGGATTAATCCATTTTGAGATTCCATTCGCAAACTCCGTCTCAGCTATTTGAGCGTCGCCAGAGAGATCAAATTGCTTCATCACTTCTGCTACATAATCATCGTCATCCAGACCTATTTCTTCTATTTGTATTCCTAGGATCAATGCTCTAAGTTCATCTGATGATATGTATTTGCTATGATTCTTGTCTATTCTATGGAACAGCCTGCAAATAAATTTAGAAAATGACTAAATGATAAGATCATACCATTTCAGCGATTTAGGTGAACTAAAAACAGAAACCGGGTACTTACCCTTTTATAATAGATACATTAGGGTTTCCGCCTACTGTCATAAGACTCGGCAGTATGTTTTTCGGTATGTACTTACGCAGCAAATATTCAAGCCTTCTGCTCTGAATCCATGGTTGAAAGAACTGCATAATTTTTTTCTGTCAGTTAAGAAGTTCACGAATACAACATTTCTAACTTATGTACTGTGTTCATCATTGCTAAAACAATCTGTCTTTTTCGAATTCTTAAGTTATTTCATCTTTCAGACACAATAAATCGAACTTTTACTATCATCTAAGTATTGCCGAGCAGATTTTATATTCTTGAAGTTGTGTTACCTGGTAAATGAAGTAAGTGGCAAGGAATGCAGATGCAATCAGTAGAGAAATTAAGATCACTACTCGAACCGCTGTGGTTGAAGTCAAGATTTTTGCCAGCTGAAGAATGAGATATGGGATCAACGAGAACATCATGATTCTTGCAGTATCTCGGGTTTCGACATCAGTTCTTACACCAGAACCTGCACAACCATGTTTACTTACACATCAAGTTGTCATATTTTAGAGCTCTTTCTTTCTGTGAGTGTTGATTAGTGTTTGTGAAGATTAGAGAAGTAACCAGTTAAACTGAAGGGTTTCGTATTTTCTGGATTTGATGAAGTTTGAGAATCCGAGAGGTCAGAGCTACCGAAAGCAACAGCAAGTAAACCAGTTAAACTGAAAGGTTTCTTATTTTCTGGATTTGATAAAGTTTGAGAATCCGAGAGGTCGGAGCTACCAAAAGCAACAACAGAACCCCAAATTAGGGTAAGAATCATGATTGATGATCCTGCAAGCATGCTCATGCTCATTTCTGCCATTTCCTCCACAGTTTCTGTAGTTGCTGTAACTCCAATTACTGGGGAACAAAATGTGAATTTCTGTCATGAATTTACAAAATACAATACATGTCATGCATATTTCTACTTTGATTTAAAAGTAACAACCAAAACTTCTAAACTTTCTCCAAATAGTCAAGCAATTACTAGGCAAGTCAAAATCATACTATTAATCCTCTAATACTCATTCACGCTCTTAACACACCTTGTCACGCGTAAGGTTACTTAAATTTAACTCATGAACAATACATATTAAACACGTGAGTTGTTACGATCAACGATTCAACACCTGCGTATAGTTTGCTCTGATGCCATAATATATTATGGTCATCACAAATTAGGATTTTTTTTTGTAATTTTTCAAAATTCTGTCTTCTTTATACCTGCTCTTCATATTTTTATGGTCGGGAAACAATTATAAAATGACAAACTATGAAGCTGTACACCTAGATTTATACCATAATAGATTTTATAGAGAGGAAGACGATCGATGAGGTAATAACAAACAATACATGTTGAGGCTTGAGAAGAAATTAAGGAGGTTACCAAGAACCATTCCAACTTGTGGAATCAAGCCAAGCAGGTGGAAAGCACTAGCACCAAAGACACCAGTCCCAAACAATTCAAAGAAGATTTCAGATCCTTTTGAAACATACTGATCTGCGAGGGAGAGCAAGACCTCGTAGATGATTACTAGAAAAAGAAGCCCCCAAACTGAAGTTGCACAAGGCAAGAAGCCAAAAATTGGTTCACAAGTCACAGAATCTGATTTAAGATTCAGTGCTTCGAGGATCGAAGATTGGCTTATTTCATCGTTTATTCCATTGGATACAAGACCGGAGTCTCTAACAATCCGGCCGCTTCCTAAATGGACCAGTTGGAGGACCAGAAAAATGATGAACAGAGCTGGTCTTGACATATCGAGAGACACTTAGCTTTGTAATGAAAATATGTCAATGAGAAGGAAACTTGGTGCTTGGTTAATTAGGTTTAAATGGAGATCGATACCATGCAAGTTGTGACATCAGAAAAAATGGACAAAAAAAATCAAACAAGTTGTCTGACATAAGCAAAATCCATCTTTTCCTTCCTCTAAATTTTGAACAAGTAAGAACAAAAGTTGGTAATGTATATAATGTGGCAGGTTTACAGAAACAGCTACCTACCTATTTGGATTTTTAAACAATTTGACCAAATATATTCTTCTATACTTGCTCCACAATGACATTAATTATTGCATACATTTTGGATATAAGTAATGAAACTCTCTAAATATAAATGCACACATTGACAAATACCTTGACTAGTCTATTGTAACGTATAAAAGTTAGGTCAGTTTGTCTCAAATATCGAGTTTTTTTTTCCGGTAAATTAGAGTAGTTTAAAATATATATTGTCTTATCACTCTTATTATTTAAAATAACCACGTAGTAACGAAATATATTGTATTGATGACAAGCATAACAAGTATTCGCCCGAGGAGATTCATATGAAGATCATCAGAGAGCTTTAGTATTCGTACGTAGGTCTCTTTCATTATCTTATCTGTCTACGGAATCTGAGTTAATTAATCAAAGTACTAAGATTTTTCAATGCTTACTTTTAATTAAAAAAAAATATGGTTAAAGATCTAAACATGGGCTGCAGAGTGGTGGAGGTGGGTTGAATTTTGGTGAAGCAAAAGCTTGTTTTCTAGGTTCCCGACAACTACAATAGTCTTCTTTTTCATGTCATATGAATTGGATACCATGGGGAACAAATATATTTAAGGCTTTAGTGCTTCTTATCTCTCAAAACCTTTGTGACCTTCTGTTTTACTTGAATTGCCAAGTAACTATCATACTCTTAAATATTTAGGTAAATTACATAAAACTAACTATTGGGACAATCACAGTTTCATATCCCATCTTTAAAAAATTTCAATGTTATACCTCATCTACAAATTTTTTACAATTTCATACCTTCCGTCAGTTTTCTTTCAATTCTTCCGTTAAATGCTGATGTGGATTGAGACGGGGCCCATTCCCTGGCCCAACTAGATTATAAAAATTAATTAAATATTAAAAAAATAAAAAATAAAATCATTTAAATATTTTTATTTTATTTTAAAAAGGTGGGACCCATCCCCTACAAACCCATCACCCCACCCCTTATTCCCAGTTCACCCCAACATCGAACGCACCCATCTCCGGTCACCCCAACCTCTCCTCCACCACCTCTTCGACTCCCCATCCCTCCGTTCATCTCCGTCCCTTCATTGCACCAGATCTCTACCACTCACGGGCTCGAACCCGACCCAATCCCCCTTGTGTTCTCCTCCGCAACCACCTCCCCGACCCGATCTCACACTATCTCGTCAAACCCCCAAACTTTCCCTCTCTTCACTTTCTCTTTCTACAGAAAGCCATCAGAAGCCATGAAAGAACTAGACCGCCAATCTCTTAGTCGGCAAGCTCCGCACCCAGAGCGACGTTGACTTGATCCTGGCCCGCCTTAACAGCACGTCGCTGATGCTGAGATTTTGATCAAGAGCGACGTCCTTCTGGACTCCGATGTCTCGTCCGTCAACAGCTCCTCCTCCAAGAGGGAGACGGGCCGGGACGAGTGCCGAAACCTGGTGACTTAACTCCAAATAGGAAGCACCGAATCAAGGAACTCGACGATGGAGGCGCTTGTAGGGCTTCTGCAGGAGGACGACAAACACGTCACTCTTGGACATTTTCCAGGGCGGCACGCCTGGCTCGCAGGCTTCGGCGGCAAGTGTGCTGAGAAATTTGGCTGGGTTTGCCGAGAATAAAAAAATTATGGGTTTTTTTTTTTCAAAATTTGTTTGTTTCTAGGGAGAGATGAAAAGAGTGGGGGAGTGGGATAAGGGACCAGGGAGGGTGGGGGGATGTTGGCGCGGGTGGGATCTGGGTTTGGGGTGGTTCTGGTTTTGGTTGGGGGAAGACGGGAGCAGGGAAAATTTTTGATGGGGATAAGGGGTGGGTGATGGGTTTGTAGGGGATGGGTCCCATCTTTTTTTAATAAAATAAAAATATTTAAATGATTTTATTTTTTATTTTTTTTAAATTTTAATTAAATTTTTAATCCAATTGGCCAGGGAGTGGGCCCCACCTCAATCCACGTCAGCATTTAACAGAAGAATTGACAGAAAACTGACGGAATGTACGAAATTGTAAAAAATTCGTAGATAAGGTATGACATTGAAATTTTTTAAATATGGGGTATGAAACTGTGACTGACTCAATAGTTGAGGCAGTTTTATGTAATTTACCCTAAATATTTAGTATACCAATACTTTGTAATTTCCCTATTTAAAGGGCTCCATATGTATCCTTAAAGTAGTGAAATTAGTGAATTAAAGTTAATCTAAGAAGAGAGTGAGTTTTCTCCTCCTTAAAATCAAGTGTGAGACTTGGTCATGTCGAGTGAATTCACGATTAGCGATGTGAGTGAATCCGTTGTTCCTGGTCGAGTGATTCCCAGGTTCTATCTCCGTAGAGACGCGAGTGATTCCGTCCCCCCTGGTTGAGCGATTACCAGGTTACTACCCCTTGTCTTTTCGAGACTCTTGGTCTTTTCTGCATCAAGTGGCATCAGAATAGGTTCTCCGTTGTGGAGTTAAAAGGAAAAAAATAAAAAATCGTGTTGTTGATTCTACACTTCTTCAAATTTCAGTTCTCTTTGTCCGAGTCACCCAAAAGGTTACCTATCATTGGAAAGGTCTGGGAGTCCTACTTTCCAACAGAACAGACAGTGCCTCAGTCAAATTTTTTGCAGCAATTTGCTAGCAAATAGTGAAAGGTGTACGTTTTGTGCAAAATCTGCAAGGTGCGATTTCTTTTTCAACGAAGAGAGATATACCAACATCTTGTTCCAATGAATAATAATTAGGTATATGAAAGCCACTCTAGTATGTTATTTATGGAGGAGGATCTGTTTTATTCACAAAGAATTGATTGGAATTTACCTCCACTATATGATAAGTGTTCGGAGGATGGTGTTTTGATGATTCCTATCCAAACAGTTGCTAACGTTGAAGTGAATGTTGAAGAACATGCTTGGATAGATATTTGCAGCTTGGAAAGTTCAAAATATGAAGGATTTGGATTTTTTCAAGATGAGAAGATTGATAGTCCAATGTTAAGTTCATCAATAAGCTATGGGCATATAAAATTGTGGTCACGACCAAGTGATGAAGGAGCTGTTCAAATTTGCTTTTTAATTCTCCAGCACATTGTTAAAGATCAAGTTTTGGGGACATTACAACCGATGGCATATCATTGAGAAGGTCGAAAACCTAAATTCAAATCAAGATTAAAAAGATACAAACTCGAGGACGAGTTTTTTTTGGAAGAGTAGAATGATGCAGTGCATGGGGAACAAATATATTTAAGGCTTTAGTGACTTCTCATCTCTCAAAACCTTTGTGGCCTTCTCTTTTAATTGCATTGCCTAGTAACTATCCTACTCTTAAATATTTAGTATACCAATGCTTTGTATTTTCCCTATTTAAAGGGCTTCATATGTATCCTTAAAGTAGTGAAATTTTAGTGAATTAAGGTTAATCTAAGAAGAGAGTGAGTTTTCTCCTCCTTAAATTACTTTCACTTATTCCTGAGAACTAGTCTAACCCGCATATGCATGCACGATAGTGTAATCATCACGGGTGATTCAGTGGTTGGGGACGAATTCCAGTCCTTTATTTCATATGGCACGTTTTAGAGAATCGATTCCTGGCGCTAGTGAATCACACAATAATATGGTCATGGAAAGATTAAAATGTCTCTGTGAGTCTTTCCAACTTCTGAAAAGGTGAATTGTAATAGTGAAGCCACCAACTGATCCCTTTTTCAAAACAGGAAAAGCATATGCAAGAATAATGGTCTTACTGTCAACTTAATGCTACAACAAGAACCAAGTGACCGCCCAAATACCCATGTACGTCCATATAATCAAAGGGTTGAATAATCATTATATAGAAACTTTGGGGTCTAAATCATTGAATTCAAAATTTGTACCGTTGATTTTACATAGGAAAATTATAGATGTCAGCATGTGTGATGCGGTGTAGTGTAAAGTGGGTTTTGATCCCTGAGTTCATGTGCAATTCGATGAGTACACGTCCACAAGCAAACCGAACAGCCGAATTAACTCCCATCTTCCCTGAGTTCATGTGCAATTCGATGGCTTATCAGGAACCCTCCAATGGTGAAGCCGCGATGAGAGGCAGTTCGACGGGGAAGGAAGGAATGGGACGTCGTCAAGGATGACTTCTTTGTTGGATAAATGAAGAACACCCTCATATGTGCTTCTCTATAAAATATTTAAAGTGATTTTTTAAGTAATTTTATGCAAAAATACCTCTCATGTGCTGCTTTCAAAAGTACTTATACATTCCAAAATCACTTTCAAACATACCCTTAGTTTTATTTTTTTGAACATGCAAATATTCTTCACTAATTTATGCTGAAAATGAAGAGAGTTTGAACCTGAGACGTAGTGATTTGAAAAATAAGACCTTAAACATTAGCACAATCTTGACCCTTGATGTACGACCCTTGTTTATTTTTAGAGTAAATCTCAGTTTACCACCCTTAAATTGTGTGGTTTTCAATATTTGGTACATGAAGTTTTTTTCGTCCCAAAGTCATACATAAAGTGTTAATTTTGGGACAGTCTCATACATCCATTAGTCTAACTATTAAGTCTCCTATTAACTAATGATGTGGCGCCCACGTTGACAATGACTGGGCGCCATGGGTCAATAAGAATCCCACATAGATATTAAAAATAAATAAAAAATTAATATTAAATATTACAAAATTACAAAAAAAAAAAGAAGAAAAAAAAGCTGTCTGGTTTGGTATTGCTGTGCTTTGAAAAAAAAGTTGCTTATGTTGTGCTGTGAGAATAAGCGGTTGTGAAATAAAGCAGCAGAGTGTTTGGTAAACTTTTTTGTAAAAGTGCTTTTGGAAAAAAAAAACAATATGATAGTATTTGGTAAACTTTTATGTAAAACAGCTGTGACTGTGTAAAATGACCAAAAAGGGTATAATACTATATGTGCTATTAATTTAATTTTCTTAACAAATAAAGGTGAATTACTAAATATACTTTATTTTTAAAAGAAAAATATTTATAAACTTTATCTTAAATATTAATTAGTATGACAAACTACTTCAATTGAAATACCTCTGTATTTCTCATAACTCAGAGTGCGAGTGAACGGAATTTGTAGTGTATTCTGGTTAAAAAACTTTTAAACCATAACATACAAAACAACTCTAGATATTGGTTTTGCTTGGTGGGTGACCCATTGAACAAACTTTCATGCCTTTAATCTAATAAAAACTTTGAACAAAATCCATCACCAACATACAATCTAAAGAATGACATTATTCAATACTTCTTCCTAATCTCTCTCTCTCTCTATCCACCTCTATCATTGTTTGTACAAGCTGGAGTGGAAATTAAGCAGAGATATGTTATTTACAGTAGCAGACCTGAAATCCTAAGGATCATTCCACTGCCTTAATGGATCATCGGACCATCTCATATTAACATTGTCAATCACCAAGCCATTGATGTGTTCCATGATGATCCCGGCCGTGCTGTGTTTAACAAGTCCCTGGCTACTACAAAATGCCTTGACTGATGGTAATAGAAAACCATTCATACGATGATAAGGTGATTCCAATGCTAAACAAATGCACCGTACTCCCAACCATCCACATCATGAAACCCATCATCATCAAATTCTTGAATGGGGCCTGTGCAACTTCCCATGCTTTCTGCTCAAACACAAAGACACCATGAAATCCATAAAAACCCAAATATTCGAATATCACCACATTCTCATCGGTATTAACAGGGTTAAAAAAATTCAGCAGAAAAAAATCTAAAATTGTATCCATCAGCAATTTAAATCATGCTCAATTTGCGATCAAGTGATTATTATCGAGCTAAGAGGCAAAGGTACAATCTTTCACCAATTAAAATGTCTGAAATCCTAAGTCTGAAAAACCCTAAATCCAATTATTCGAATTTAGGGAGAGGGGAATCAGTACCTGAGCTTTCCAAGTAGATTCAGCAACCTTCTTCTGGCGACTCACAGTCGAATCATCATACAGAAAAACAAAAACCACAAGTCCAATTAATTGGGAACAAACCCAACCCCAAATTCCCAATCCAAATCGAACGAAGAAGCAAGAGAGAGAAGGGGGTAAAAAAACTTGTTCGAGGGAGGCGTGAGAGAAGCCAGGAGGGTCGGGGAAGTTGCGGGAAGAAGGGGAAGTTGAGTTGTCAGTCAAGTCAACGGCCCATCTCCGACCTTCTCCCATCACTCCCTTTCCCTTCTCCATCGTCGCCGTCGTCGTTGTCGTCTTCTCGGACGCAATTGCAGCAGTAGAGTCACAGCGCCACTCTTCGATTTGATCCGACTAAATTAATTACAACAAATATATTCAAGCAAATCGAGTACCTAGTACCTGAAAGGCGACGGCGGTGTGGTGCTGAGACCGACGGAGATAGAGGAAAATGAGGAGGAGGAAGAGGTGCAGCGGCAGGAGGGAAGATGGGTGTGCAGAGTGTTTTGCGAGAGAGAAAGAGAGTGCTGAGTGTAGGAATCAGGAGAATGAGAAAGGAGAATTCATTAACTTGGTACTGTAGCTCCGTGTTTTGGATAATAAGCGGCTTCTTGAAGCTGCAAAATGCAGCTTCCACTTTTTGGTTTTTTTTCATGTGAAACTTTGAAATAAAGTTGTTTTGGGAGGTTTACCAAACACCAAAACCCCTACCAACTTTTTTTTTAATCACCTCAATCCCAAACTGTACCTTTCTCACTTAACCTTTCGACACAGTTCCGACAAATGGGTTGGGAGCTGATTTTCCGAGGGCACAAGCTGACCAACATGTGGCGACATCCCAATCTCCACCCCCCACTCTCCTTACGTCCTCCACCCCATGTTCTCCTTACGCCTCCGGCAACGTCCCGATCTCGAACTACGTCCGGTACGACTTTGATTCGTCGGCGACGACCCAGTACAACGAAAGAGGCCATTGGGGTTCTAACGGTAAGGTGCCACTAGGGCTGAAACGAAAGGGGCTCCGAATCATCGTGACGGGCGGGGCCGGATCTACCATCTGGTCGAGGTCGACTAGATCTACCATCTGGCTTGCCGAGATTCGAGCTCATCCGACACACAACGTCGTTGAGCCACTTCTGCTCGAGGTCGACGTCATTGAGCGATGGCATTGGACGGCGCCGTCGGGGGGGTGGGGTGAGGGAAGGATGGATGTGCGGTGGGTGCAGAGGGAGAAGAAGAAGATGTTCGAATGAGGAAGAGGCGACAGAAGTTGGGTGGGTGGATTGAGCGGATTGCTGGGTGCATGGGGTGCGGCGAGGGGTGGAGACTGGTTGGGCGGCATCGACTGACATTTTGGATTTGCACATATGGGTGGAGGCCGAGAAGGGAGGGACGGTCGGGGGTTGTGGAAGAAGACACTTTTTTTTTTTTTATGTAATTTTGTAATTTTTTTTTAAATTTTTTAATGTTTAAATTTTTTTAATTTTTATTGACACGTGATGCCCAATCATTGTCCACGTAAGTGTCACGTCATCAGTTAACAGAGATTTAACAGCCAGACTAACAGATTTATGAGACTGTCCCAAAATTAACACTTTAGTTATGACTTTGGGACAAAAAAAACTTCATGTACCAAATATTAAAAATCACGAAACTTGAGGATAGTAAATTTACCCTTATTTTTAATATTGACATGTTTTGAAAAGAGCATGAGAATTTTTTTTTTTTTTTTTTTTGAAGAAACGATATTATTTACACTAAGGGAAATGGGATGGGCTTAGCCTCACAATGAGCTAGCAATAATGTGGTTCAAATTCGTCTTTGATGAGAATTGAACATAAGACCACTCAATTACAAGTGAAGATAAATAGTACTAGACCGTATTACTAAGTGACAAATTTTTTTTTTTAAATAAAAATAAAAAAAATAAAAGAAATGAAACTGACTATGCGAGTGGTGAGTTAGTATCACTCCAATTCAATCTAAATCCATTGTCAATGGGTTTGTTTGAAACAATTGGTCCATTTGGTTGGAAGAAAGAATTAAACATGTACAGATACAATATGCAGACAATTTAGAATTGGGTTATATCCTAACCATAAATCCTTTGGGGGGTAATTGTGAAGCAAAAAATAATTTGAAAAATCCTGGAACTGACACATGAACTTTACAGCCAAAAGACGAGAATATCCTTGTTAAATGCTATTTTGTAATTTATGTCAAAAAAGGTAGGACTATTACATAATAAACATTTTGTTTATAAGATATCGCATAAATGACTTTCATTATACAAACTAACATTCTTGGAGGTGAAGATGCTCCCGCAACAAACCCGACCGTGAAGTTACATCCGGATTCCGGCAGATGGTGAAATCTTTCATGGTCTATACACATAGGAGCAGGGCATACAATCTCCTCATAACTGTTATACAGAACTTGCTTTTTATACTTCTTCGCTACTGCTTTGGCTAACGGACTTCAAAATGTTGAACTTGCAGAGTGGGCAGGTGGCATTGATCTGTAACCATTTGTCTATGCAGGTGCAGTGAAAGTGGTGACAGCAAGGAAGTTCACGCAGTTCAGTTCCATCTTCGTAGGCACAAAGGCAGATGCAACATTCCTAAGATTAACACAACTCACGTAATAAGCACACTTAGTGATTTGGTGTAGGGTTAATTTGGCAATGAGAAACTGAAACCCCGGATCTGGTGCCCCAGATCTTCATACACATGACTTGAAAGGCTCAATTGCTGAACAAGTACATGTATGAATTCCAGTTGGTAATACAAAAACCTATTTCAGCATGCCATTAAAAACAATTAACTATTTTATGAGACTTTCTAGTAAAAAAAAAGATATCAAGACTGTATCATGGAACTTACAGCATCCTCTGGGGAGAGAACATGTTCGGTAGGTGTAGTAGTGTCGCATTCAGTCATTACTCCTCCAAAAGATTCTTGGATCTCACCATTAACTTTGTCAAAATCAGGTATCTTGCGGAACTTGTACTTTGGCAAACGATCGATCTCTTCCTTTGTTGCTCCTTCCTGTCCAGAAACAAAAAATGACCAGGAAATTAGGGACAGACAGTATTCAACAGCATATAAGCGGAAGGAAGGTATAAAATTCTCACAGGTTCTGTTAATGAAATTCAATAATTCTCCTAAAAAAGTAAACGACTGATACACAGAAACTGTGCAAGATATGATAGTCAAAATTGACAAATAAAAGCAAAGTCACTATAAATCTCCAAAAGCAGAAAATCACTGCTAGACAATGTCTTCACATGGCATGTTTAGATCTTAACTCAGAATCCCAGTGGGGATTGGACAAAATTTCCTATCCGAAAGTTTTAGTGCATTCAATTGCACCAGACAACAGGAAAATTACACTATATTCTTAGTTTGCCTCATATGCCTTGACTCTTGAGGCTCGAGAAGATAAGAGGCGTAATGTTGTGCAATAGACGTTCACCGGTCAAAGTAGATCTTATGTCCATACGACAAGCGACGAATTGATTCAAGTGGCATCATAAAATCACTGATTATCAAGCACCCTTAATGTACGGAATAAACCCAAACATTTCCTACAAGCACATACCTGATCTGTCACAACATACAAGATGGCAATGATGCAGGGGAGACAGAAGCAAACGGCAATACCAATGAGAGATGCAAGAACAACGCAGATGACTACGAAAACAACATCCAAAGCAAGAAAAGTGATACATATCCTGCAAAAGAAACCCACATTTTATAAGTATACAAAATCGACAGCATGCGCAGAAAGGACTTGAAAGAAAACAGAAGCAAAAAGGGACTATTAGCTCAAACAAACCAGTATAACTGGGGAGATTCCTGTGTCAAATTTTCACCGCCAGCAGTCACCCAGTAGAACCCAAGAATCCACCAGATAAACGAAAATACCGTATTCGCAGACTCCAAATTCTTTGCAACACTGCCACATCAAACCATCAATCAATCTCAGTCAAAACAATTTCTTCAATTGGAAAATGGGTTCTTTCCTAGAGGCCAAAATCCAATCCAAAATTCCCAAATTTAACATTTTTCACCCAAAAACAGATATTGCAACAGCTACAACACTACAAACAGTAACAGTTAATACTCAACCCCAGTTCAAGTTCTCAATTAACCCTAAAACAAAAAATTTAATAATTTCAAAAGAGAAAAGGAAAAAGGGAAAAACCTGGTGGCAGTGTAATCTGTGCTCTGCTCAACTCCATAGTCCTCAGCATCATCACTCCCAGACCCAGATGAACTTTCCCACGCAGAACTCGCTTCCGCCCCCGCCGCCGCTTGACCTCCGCGCCTCCTCCGCTTGCACTCCACGACCACGCAGACCATATGCACCAGGCACTGAAACGCGTAACCGCCAATCCAAGTCCTCAAAGGCACGGAAGGCTCCTCTTTCCAGCTCAGCGACAGCACCCCGACGGCAATTCCCAGGAGCCCAGCGTTCCACAATAGGTCCAAAATGATAATCGGCCGGGAGTAGGCCCAGTCGCTCTGGCGATCCTCCACCTGCTCCGCCGCGGCCTCACGGACTCTAACCGACGGCTCTCGCAGCATCATCCGGCGGCTGCTCGCGCGTCGCAAAAACCGAGCTGCGCCACGGAGAGGATGCGGCGGCCGACGTATGAGTCTCCGGCTCCGGACGATGTTGTCGGCGAGGGAGTGGCCTAAAAGCGGCGACGAGGCGTCGGAGGCAGAGGGTTGATACTGGTTTGAGCTCAACATATTTTTCAATTTTTTTTTTTTTTCAATTTTACTGAATTTCGAGGCTAATTGAATTGGGGATTTTCCATTTGATCTGGAAAAGTGAAATTTAGGGTTAGTGTGTGGGGGATCGAATTGAAAGATTGGATTTTTGGGGATGATTTGATCGGAAAATTTGGTGAGCCTTTTGTATCGTGGCAAGGAAGAATACACTTTAAACACAATCAGATGGGGTTTTGGCAACCGTTAAAATCGACGGACGAGTTGACGTGCGCGCGGGACTACCGAAGCATATTTTGTTTTATTTTGTTGTAAATAGGAAAGAGAAAAGGAAATTAATTTTGGATAATTTTACCATTTTGTCATTTAGTGAGGCAAAAGGATAAAGTCAAGTCAAGCCTTGATTGAGGGGTAGTCTTGGCAAATTAATTTCTTGTTCCCTGCTTGTCAACGATGTCACACGCTGAAACATAATAAAATAGTCGGACATTTTAACATGATTTAAAAAACTAACGAAAACTAACGAAAATGGTTTGAAAACTTTAAGATTTAACGATAAGGACAAAATAAAATATAAAATTAATAATATCATAATTGACTTTTTAGTGTAAAAATATGATTTTTCGTTAAAATGAACAGTACCGGAAATTTTTCGTTAAAATTAAAGAGATAATATATTGATACAAACTTGATTGCAAAAATTGAGGCACGATAGTCCTAGCCAACTTGAGTAGGCCTAAGTTTGCAACAACCCCTTTAATCTTCGGAGGCAGATTCTCTGCCCTTCCACTTCCCGTGCCCTTCTATTTGTGTAGTCACGGTTAAACCACGTCAACATTTTATATTACTATTTCTTTTTGTCTTATTATCTCTATAAAAAAATAATATAAAATGTTAACGTAGCTTAACCGTGACCACATAAAACAAGAGGCCACTAGAGGGCACGGGAAGTGGGAGGGCAGAGAATCTACCTCCTTAATCTTCAACCCCTTCAAACAACAATGTATCGCATAGTTGAACAAACTTTTATTAGCACGTATGAAAGTGTTGTTAGAATGACTGAAAACGCTTTTAGTAATAACGTTTTTGGGACCAAAATTATTTTCTTAAAAAACTCTTTCAGTTATTTACAAAACATTTCCAAACGAATCTTATTTTTAAGGAAAAAGTAAAGAGGTAATTGGTAAAACTAAAAAATGGCAAAAGAGGCAATTTCCATCAGTCAGTATGAGTTCTTATAAAGTTATAACATTCAATCATAAAAACAAAGGAAAACTAGCAGTATTATAAATCCCCTGAAAGCATACATTCACTAACGCACGGATAGATTCCTGGAGCTGTCTCGGAACCCTGCATATTTTTTCGACGACGGATGGAAATATTCAGAGCGTTAATCCGGTCGCCCCATTCTTGTTAGACAAAGCTCCGGAAGAACATAATAAGTAGCGTTAATCAACAAAGAATCTAGAGTATAATCAGCTTGCTCGATGAAACAAAACTTGTTTCTAACTCGTTTCATAGAGAGGAATTCAGCACATCACGTACTCATCTGCGTTTTGCTGGGGCGCATCCATGTCTCTCTCACCATCGTGATCTCCCAAAGTTGTCTCACGGTGCAGCTATCTGTAACCCCTTCCCCTTCCACGTCCACCCCACCCTCTGCCTCTGCTCCTTCCACCACCACCGCTCCTTCCCCCGCTTCTTCCACCTTGAGATAAACCTTCAAATGCTCTATTAACAAGCTGATTTTGTAATCCGCCACCACGCCCCTTTTTTGAAGGCATATTTCCGGATCCATTGGAAAAATTAGCAGGTCGTTTTGCTCTGCACCAGTAGGTTTAAACCATATAAGAATGGATCCCTTAACTATGCAATAGGATAAAAATGTTGACTTCACAGCATGTTATATCTTCCTTTCAAGATTCAAGGTGCATCTCGTATGGATAAAGACTAAGCTATTAAAATGTAGATGTCTACGGATCTACAAATGGTCAGGAAGTGCGAAAATATTGACTAGTATAGATGTCTGTTAAAATTCAAGAAAACAAGGAAAATTACGAGACAAACATGTATTCTTTAAATGGACTCCCAAGATGCTTGTGTCATCAGTAACCCATGATTGTGACCAAAAGAATGTGATAAAACATAGGAAATTTAGGTGTTTTGACTTTTTCTCTCCGAGCCACAAAATTGAAATGAATGAACTGCGCACTTTATTCTTTGCACAAGCAATTGAGGAAAATGTATGTCAAACTAATGACGCCAAAAGTCTGACATCACATAAATCAAGAACTATTCTTCAAACCAATGAGAGTATAATACAAAAAAATATATATATATAGGTTCAAGAATATTTCTCTTACCCTGCAACAGGTGTGCTAGAGGGCACAGCGGGTTTTGTTGCTTCTTTCCAAGACAGGTTGATGCTCTTGTCTCCAATGAATGAGGGTGTTTTTGAATGTAGAGTCTACATTGTTTCAAATCATTTAAACATCAGTTCTAAAAGATCATGAATAAATGATCATCCATCCAAAATTCTCAAACAGTTGCCCTCACCTTTGTCATTGCCAATATGTTATTGCAGGTTCGCAACCCAGTTGTAGTATTCTGCTTTTCAGTTTTCTGCACACCATAAAATCATTGTTTAAGATAACTGCTATCAGAAACGGTTCACAAAACTGTGAAATGACCATGAAATTAACTCACAATGGTATCCTTTGCTTCATCAGATTTTGCAGCTGCCATCGCTTTGTTCTTTTCAGCCATTCCCTGTGTTAATTTCTTCATGGTGGCCCTAGTTAGCTCCTCAACATAACTCAACCTGCACAGTCAATCATAATATTTCCAGTTATAATAGAGGTGTGGCCACTTGATTCTCCACTTTTCACAGTAATTTATCAGATATCAGTAATTTGCAAGGTCTTCAATTTCATCCATAGACTTCTTCTTGATATGGGGCCCACTACCCTCATCATAACTAATGACAGAGTACTAATACTTGAGCTACCATGTGGATTAAAGACTGGGCTTTTAATTGAAAGAAATATATCTTCCGAAAAGAAAAAGATAAGGCTCGCCGAAAGCTTTAACCAGCCTCAACCTCTCTTAAGAAAAAACACTCCATCTCACAACCGGAGTCAAGGGCTAAGTATATTGGATGCACATTGACAAGAAAAGAGGCTAAATATAAGCCAGATGAAGGAACGGGATGACCTAGGATTTAGAAGAGCATGAGTTATTCGGCATATTTTGATTCCTACATATACACTCACGTGGTACTTCATTATATAAACTAGAATAAGTACTAAAATATACAAGGAGAAAAACAGGGAAAAAGAAAGACTAACCTCTCAGTAAACTCCTTATATTGCTCTGAAAAGTCCTCACCAAGTCTATCTGATGGTTGCCCAGTCACTATCTTGTAACCGCATAGACTGTTAGTAGCATTAGGAACCTATATGATAAAGAAATCAAGTAAGCACAAAACAATGTTTGTTCACAGTAGTATTGACAAGGGAGGTTGACTAGAAATCAAATTACCTTGTGAGCAAGATGGTGGAACGTGTACAATAAGCATTCTACGTAAGTGAAGTTAAACTCATCTCCAGTCTTTCTCCGAGGCATGTTTTTCTGCAAGGAAAAAATAGAATAAAAATGCGAATTAATTTGCAACGAGATAATAAACACAAAAAAATGACTCAAAATGGCATGTTATCCAGACCTGAAACAAATAAAAAAGCCGATACTGTCCAAACACTGAATGTGAATACATCAATTCTAATAAGTTTTTTTAAGGCACAATTGAGGTTCACCTCACTGCAATGCGCCTTGTAATAAATGAATATTACAAGGTCTGAGATTGACTATTACTGTTGAACAATAATTAATACAAATAATACATATTTAAATAATTTTTAATTAATAACTTGAGTCCCAAAAGGCTTGTTTTTCATCTTGTCTGAATTTAAACACCTCGCATTAGGCATTTACATTTATAAACACCGACTGTAACAGTGGAGAGTATTTTAAAGGTCAGATCTTCACGCACATAGTCCATCCAATCATCTGATAATTTTGAATATACAAACTGATGTCATTACCGATTAAAAAAATTGTACCTTTAACAGCTGAACAACAGAAGGAAGGATCTGACGAGAATCTTGTGGTGCTGTGAAAGGTGAAACTTCTGCAAGGGCTTTGAGCAAATCTAGCCTTCTTTCATCAGGAAGCTGACCAAAAAAAAAACATTGTTTGAATAAAAATCTGACAAGCTTTCCCATTACAATAAAACACTATAAAGAAAGCACAGCATAATATAAATATTGTCACAGACTCACAGTCATAGAAAGATACTGATAAAAATTGAAATGAACTTAAAATTTTATTTTTATCATCAATAAAGGGCTTGCCTGTACCGCACCCCCCATGCTATTTACTTAATCCTATATTCCATATTGTCCTTGTTTTCATTTCATAATGTAATGATCATTTCTCAGAGTCCTCATAACAAAGTAGACAAGTGCGAAGAAAGTATGACTACTTACAACCCATAAAAACTTCTGGATTCATATGGAAATAAAGACATCAACTATTTGGTATAAACACTGCTTTAGTAATTGAGTAGTTGAGTCAAGAAAAAGAAATAAAGCAAGATTAGGAGACCAATAGCAGAAAGGATATATCATCCCAGATTCCAATGGAACATTTCACACAAAAACCAATCAAGCAAACAAATATATAGAAAATATTCTATCCCAATGTTTAATTATATATCAGTTTGTTAGAAAAATCTAAACATTTTCATTTGTTTTGGCCAATACTGGCTCAATTTATGGAACTATATAGAAATAAAACACTTCAGATTACCAAGAAACTTGATATACATACTAGGATAATATACCAATTCAGTGGAAGTAATGATGTTACCTTGTCCGAAACAGGAAGGATGTGTTTGTCCAGATAATTTAGGAATTTGCTGCTTGACGCACCCCTCTATATCAAATATGAATAAACATGGTTGGTACTTGATTCCCAGAAATATACACATCAAAAGCACAAGGAAAAATCTATGATAATTAGAGGCCATACCACAACAAATGGCAGAGCCATGAATAGGCAGGATATCAACCTATCAATATGATCAGCATCTGAAACCTGCATCCCAACCATTTTGGTGTTAAGCTACCAAAAGAAC
The DNA here is from genome assembly GCA_035220775.1 of Malus fusca. Taxonomy (NCBI): domain Eukaryota; kingdom Viridiplantae; phylum Streptophyta; class Magnoliopsida; order Rosales; family Rosaceae; genus Malus; species Malus fusca. Next base: position 37,102,201 of record CM069068.1, read on the forward strand.
CATAGTGATTAAAAAGAATACATTGATATTAAAAGAGGAAGCAGAATATACATTGTGGAAGCATCTTTTCCAACAGCATCACTTTTGTTTCCTTCTAGCCTAAATGATCATTATAATTTGAAATAATATTCTAACTCAAACTTTCAACCCTACAAACATGCATAGTTGTAGACTACCCCAGCCCCAAAAACCACCTGTTAATCTACTGGTTTGATTACAGGTCTAATTGGGATCCTATGAATACTAGATAACCAAGTAGAGCTTCAACTGTTTACCATTGACAGATTTGTTGATCATCCCAATGAAAAAGGGAAAAGTACACAAACTTATCACTTAACAAATCTTGAGTATGCAGTCAATATTATGATGAGAAAGCTGGTAAGAAGTCTCAAGAATAAGAAGAACATACACATTGAATCAAATGACTACGCTAAGCACAACAAATGAAGAGCCTCATCTTAGCTTGGCCAAATTCTTTAACAGAAGATTAATTCCATATGATGTCACCCAAGCATAAATAACATTAGCAACCAAAAAAAAAAACTTCCAAGGAGCTAAACCAAGCTGGAAAAAAGTAATCATCAACATTTCTATATAGTATATACTCAAATATATATTCAACACTCATGGGTTGATATTGGTTCAGGTATGATACAATCATAAAATAGTAATCAAAACACAAAGTCAATGCATCAGATATACTGATGACAAAATAAATGCAAGCATCTTATGAAATAACAGAGCAATATCAAAAACGCTTATTTCTGCAGTACTCATAGTGAGTACATTTTGCATATTCGGCTTGGTCAGAAGCTTCTATTCTTTACCCTTAAATCAACACAATAAAACAAGTGCTTACATTGAATTGGGCATCTAAATCAGCTTGTCCTTCAATAATTCCAATAAGTTCTTTCATGCGTTCAGCAGGCGCTTTCTCCCCAAATATGCTCAAACTTTTTAAGAAGTCCATAAACATTCTAAACTCTGCACCAGTCACATCTTCCAGACTCTGCAATTGAACTCAATCATATAAGTCATATACAACCTTTCAACAGAAAAGTAAAATAAAATTGAAGAGATAATAATTATAAATGTCCATGGTTTTTCTTTTAACTTAAAGGTAACATGAGGGGAAGAGAACAGCCTATAAATTTACTAAATAGATGCGACAAAGCATCATGCCACACTTCAAAATAATACATTCATAGGAACTTAAGAACACAGTTCCAAGACTCTAAATAAACATGCGCATGAAGACAATTAGCACAGCATTCATGTACATACCTTTTTTACCAAATCAGTAATATGCCTTTCCATTTCTTCCTGAGGCTTCAAAAGTTCAGCTTTAATAGGAAATACCTACAATTTTGATCATTCAACATCCAGTTATCTTAAGAGATACATGATAATAATCGTACTGGACATTCGACAAAGTGGTCTTCTCACCTTATCTCTAATGAAGCTTAAAACCTTCTCCCGAATGAACTCATCTGTGCTTGGTTCATCAACACTCCCAATGTGCTTGAATAATGCTGTCAAAGAAGCTGTGCATACAAGAAGATGAGATACGTTATGAAAGAGATAGATTTCAATGATCCAAGATGTATCAGGTGTTGAACTTAAGGCTAGTAAAAACACATAAATCTGCATAAAATGTGTATACATTTGAACACATATACATATTTTCTTATAAATAAAAATGCCAACTTAAAATCTGATGTGATCATACATCAGTTAATTTGTAATCATACCCTAACAGTTAATTTGTACTAAACATATAATCTATGATGATTCACTATCAGTTAGTTTGAAGATCACAAATATACCTTTAACATCTTGCCTCAAAAGAGCCATAAGTGCTTTATGCACAGCATCACGCTCCACAAATTCCTCTAAAAAAGGCCAACATCAGACTCATATAACACAGCCACCATCCTCCCAGAATCACAATTCCCAACAAAGAATGGAAACAAAAAAAATTACCAGATGCAAGGAGCTGCACAAGAATGTCTACAATTTTCGCAATATGTTCAGGCGTATCCTTGCAGAACAAGGGAAGGCCCCGAATAGCTTGGACTCGTACCTGCACATTACATTGATGATCCGAACTAAATAGTTGAACTGAATATTAAAACCAGCAAGACCCCAAATAAGAATAACATGCAAAGGCATGTTATAAATTACTTCAAATATGTCACAACAAACTAATTCAAGACACAAACTTTTTCGACAGGGATCTAACTCTTCCATAAAAAATTAAAAAAAAACTCCACAATTTTCCAGTTACCAAATATAGCTGGGGCATCAAAAAATGCAATGAGTGCAAGTAATTACGAGTGGGTATACAGATATGAACTAACCCCGAGCTCTTCTTCTTCAATCAAATCGAGGTGCGTGTCGATGGCGGGCTGCGAAAGTTCGGGGAAGAACTTGAAGAACCTCGGAATAAGCTGGGCAGCCAGCTGCTTGGCCTTGACACTGGTCTTGGCCGCATTGATAATCCCCTGGTAATCCTTAACATTCTGAATTACAAAAAAACAAAACAAAAATCGCAAAATATTAAAACCCAGAAAAACCCTAGAAACCAAAATTTCAAAAAGTATGAAATATGAAAGGATGCTGGAAGGAAATTGGCGTGCGTGGGGCACCTGGGACTTGTCCTTGGACTCGTTCAGTCGTTCGCCGAACTCGTAAAGCTTCTCGATGTGATTGGCCTCGCCGGAGGGGTCAGCCATTGGAGCTGCTCTTCTGGCTCTCCGAAGAAGCTGAGGCGAAATTTGGAACAAAAAATTGAACTATTATTATATTACGCAAAGGTATTCGAAATTTCATAGTTATTATTTTGGAATACGAAAGAGAGCTTACTGGTTTTTGGCTCTGGAGTGTAGAGAGAGAAAGTAGAGAGAGAGAGAGTGGCAGAAGAAGAAGAAGAAGACGAAGAGAGGGTTTGATGGGGAAGGGAAAAAGACGGGGCCGAGCTTCGTCTCATATGACGACGTCTCGTCGGGCCTTTGGGCTTCTCACCGAGAAAGCAAAAAAAAACGTTTCTCCTTATGCTCAAAACGCACCGTCTGGTTTCGTATTGAGCTAAAAAGGTGTTTGGTAAACATTTAAAAATAGCTTATTTTCACAGTTTTGAGTGAAAAAAAAAACTGAAAACGTAAAACAACAAAAATAAGTTTATTTTCACAACATAGCCGAAGCAGTTTTTTTTTTCAAAGCATAGCAAATACTAAACCAGCCCACTCCTAATAAATGAACATCTAAAGATGCTCTTTGCAGCATTTCCGTTTTCTTGCACCCGAGTTGAAAACTTGTATATGAAATTTTTGAGAAATTGAGTGTGTTCAAATTTTAAGTTTATTTTATTCATCCAATCGACATGGCTTTTGAACTTTGTTAATTGCATGATTCACTACAATTTGTTTCATACAATACGTAAGTGAGATAGTTTTGACTAGGAAAAGAACTTTTTCCCTTCTGCACGCCCCTATCTATTTTTTACCTTTAGATTGAATAACTCATAAGGAAGCCATGAGACAAATAAACATGGGTGTACAACAAAAGAAAAGATTGTGCGAAAATCAATCTATTTTGACTAACACCGTAAAGAAGTAATTTGAGCAATCATCCCTGAACTTTAGCTCAAATGGAGTTTTGGTATCTAAACTAAAAATCCGTGAATATTGGTCTTTGAACTTATTATAATGCACATCAATGATTTTTTTAACTAACTCCGTTATAACTTTCATCCAAAATAAAGGATTTAAAGGAACAAAAAATGGATGAAAATTCTAATAGAGTTGACAAAATGACCATTGCCCCACATTATAACAAGTTCAAAAACCAATACTCACGGATTTTTAGTTCATGGACCAACACTCCGATTGGGCCAAAGTTCAGAAATTATTGCTCCAAGTTTCTCCACCTTGTATAATCATGACAATTTACGTGACCTTTTCAATACTAGGCTTTGTTAAAACAATTCTCACAAAATTCAAGGCACAAATCAGTATGAAACATGGTATCCCTTTTGAAAAAATCAAATTAATCCTCCCTTATTGACAAAGCTCCTTCTATCACTGCTAGTAAGACAAATTTCTTTCCGTTGGAAAAATCACAGAATCGGCATTTCTAATGCTTGCAAGACATCCTTGAACTCAAAATCGTGTGTTTGTTTGTTGAACCGTTCGACCAGCTTATACCTCATGTCGTTCAAATAAAATGATTGGGTGGTCTCCACAAGCCATTTTGCCTCCGAGTCAGTGAGTTTGCTGGGGAGTACGACATCCCCTCGAATAAGCACCATGTCCTTGCTTTCTGCAAATTCGTTGTAGTAAGTCACAGCGAAGTAGGGAGAAGCTTGAGTTCCCCTCGCCTTGTAATCTTCAAGACCAGTGAAAACCATGTGTGGCATCTGTACTGCAAGAGAGTTTTGAATCAAAACTTGATACGACAAGGCATTATCCAACTGTTTAGTTATTTTAATCGGAAAAAAGTTTCTTCAAACTCTTTAATTTTATAATCTAATGAGCAAGTTCTCTACTGATATGCAAGATTGCAAAATGTCACTCGTCTCGAGAGGTCCCATCTATGCTCTTCTTTGATGTTGCCACTCAGCATTGTGCAATGACAACATCAAAGACGGGCATAGATAACTCTTGACATATTAATGACAGAAACTAACAAAAGCAAGTTAAGTAGTCCTATACTGGCGCGTTATTGCTTCTACATAACATTTACAATGTTCGGTAGCGAATGTAAGATGTGTTAAAGTGATCACTGGAAAGAGTAGTAAATAGACTGGCTAGAGGCCAAACCTTGAGCAAACATTGTGGTATAACCATTTCCTCTCCACAAGGGAATGACAAAATACCGGCTGCCATGATAAACAAGTTGAAAGTTAAAACAACGGAAAGATGAAAGAAAGCAAAGGAAGAGAATCGTTACGTAAACTGATTACCAATCTGCCGCTCTATGCTCCAACAGGTGATATAGTTTTGCATTCATGGATGCACCGATATGACCTCTTCCCAGGTGAAACTATATAAGATAACCCGTCTAAACGTAAATCATACTAGAAAACAATCTTGCAACGGAAGCCACATCTAGTGAGACACTAATGAAATGATAAGCAAGATCAATCGTAAATGCACATGATGCATGGTAAACGTAAATTTTAGCTCATGAGGATATCATGAAAATCAGGTTAGAAAATGACTTTACACTGCGGCCTCAAGCAGCAGACAGCTTAGATTTAACACACAGGCAATTCATATTAAGGGACAAGATAGATACAATGTAGTGGCTAGAATCTCCTTGCACCCGTGTTCGAATCCTCCTCCGGTAAGTTAGAGTAGTTCAGAATAATATCACATTATCCCAAAGAAAGAAAAACAGTGTCTCAACCAGCACAAAAATGTGAGCTTGAAATCTTCAAGAACGAAACTTTAAAGCTATGACAAAGCTAGAAATTTTACAGCTACAAGTACTGAGCAGCTTAAAGTCTTTATCTTTTTTACCAATTCGATCAAATTATAGAATATTATAGCAAATGAAACAAGCTTCTGCAACAATCTAATTAATCGAAAGAAAAGCAAATCAATCAAATTAAGCAAAAGAAATCAAAACCCAGTTAAAAAAACCACAGATAAACTAAAGTTGTACAGTAAAATGTAACATTTGGAGGCACAGAAAAGCAAGGGAACTGAGAGGCTTACATCGTCCCAAGCCGAAGCGATGTCCTCGGCCGAGCGATCTTTCACCCTCTCGACATCAATAATGGAATCCAACGGCTTAGCCTTCAAGGGATTGAACCCAGCAGCAAAACTCGAAGCCCTGAAGAAACCCAGCGAACCCCATTTCAGAAATCCTCCCGGAAACGATTGCTGTTGTGGGTTTTGGTGATTTTGTTGCAGGGTCAGAGTTGTGAAGGAGTGTTTGTGCACAGCGCCAGCAGAAGAAGAAGAATGGCCGATGAGGTTTGAAGCTGGAAGCGTAAAGATCCTGGAAGCTCTTCGCATTTTAGAAGATTTTCAAGTGCTCGGACTGCGGAGTAAAGAGCTGATTGGGATTGTGATTGCTGCTGGAGAGCTAGAAACATTCAGGAATTTTATCAAACACCTTCGGGACGAGAAATACAAATAGAGTTGAAGATGAACGAAGTGGCAGTGGATGGGCCGACAATGTTTCGATGCGTAAGCCCAAGAAAGCTCAAGCAATTGCCACGTATCTTGTTGACTATCTAATGATGTTATCACATCGTCATCTACTTCTTCTTAGACTTGTACTGGCATTATGATGACTTTATATCTGAGGTATGGATATTATCAATAATATAAATAATATAGTCGATAAAGTGTTGTTGATATGCTTGTCCATGGTAAGTACTTGAACGTCCCATGTGATCAGATAGACATTATTTAAAATTCAATCATATTTTTCCAAAGAAACTCTCGAGACTAGACTAATTATATTCGAGTTATATTTGATCTTATGAATAGTGGCCAGCGTAGAAAAAAACGATGTTAGTCAAATTCTTGTTCTCTCTAAAAAATAGAAAATAAACTAATCTTGGGAATTAAGAAATTTATATTACAATGAAAGAGAAGCGCTTAGAAGCTCACATTTCTTGGGAATTAAGAAATGAAACAATACTTGGATCATTTCTGTTAGTTTCGTAGCACTACTTAAATTGAGGGAAGTGATTTCGGCACACCATTGTTTGGTAATTTATTGTTCTTTGGATTGAATAAACCAAAGGAGAATAAGCAGACAAAAACAAATAAAGATGTGCAAAAACCATTTCCCTAATGTTGAATAGTAAAAAGATGTGTTGTATGCAATGTATTCACTACTTACAAAGCTGAATCCTCCGAATCTGTAGGTTGGCGCAGTTCTAATATATCCCTTACAGTTCTGGTTGACGAGTATTTCTGCAAATGGGAGTTCAAGAAAGACAGCAGATAAACGTTTGCTCTTGAAATCGCCCAAGTTGCGTTTCTGAATCCAATAACATCAAGCATGTAGTTCCTGACAAGTGAATCAGCAGTTGACCCAACTCTTGCTTCGGTTCTCTTCAGCATTTCGATGTCCATTACGTTTGGTTCTATCCGTTTGATGGTAAGCATTGAAGAAATAGATTAGCAGTGTAGCTTGAGCTTAGGATCAATACAACAAAAAGCCACTCTATAACAACTACTCGTGCTAAGTTGTTATAGATTTTCTCTCCTGCAAGATGAAATATTCATGCATTTATCTTTTTGGTTTAATAATTTTAGACTGCATCGTTTCATAGTTAGGCTTGTTCTAATATCTGGAAGAGAAATGCTTTACGAAAACTTCTTTTTCTCCTTCTAGACCTCTCATGCATTTAGTCTTATTGTGTTTTGTAGCCCCTATTGTTGACCAATCTTCTCCCCTTACACCTAGTTGGATCTTGTATTATTTTCCCCTTAACACCATATATCATCCTCACAAATTTCTAGTTTTGAATTCTAAACTGCTCTAATTTACAAAAAAGAAATTCGAGCTTGGGTGTAAATGGACGAGCACACTGACTTGATCAACTGCACGTCTGGGTCAAATTTCTAGTTAAACCATTCAATAAACAACTAGTTGATTAGTTGACCTTGATATTTATTTGGACATCTTTATAACTATGATTCCATTAGCTTCTGGAAGTATTTAGAATTTAACAACTTGCTTCTAGCCTTCTATGAAAGGTATTCACAAACCGTTATATCAAGGAGAAAACTTTCCGTTGACACATCAATTTAACTTGTCCGCCAATCATGGGATTTTCTGGGACAATTTGCATGTTCAATTTAAGGTGAATATCATTTTGCTTCCTTCGGACAGTTGCAAAAATATGTGTTGTGCGACACAAATGGCGTAATTCGACTTCAACCATTGGAGCTCAAAAGACGCTTCCTTAACTTCTTCAAGTTCTGCTAACAACACTGATGAATCTTCGCCATAGAGCGCTGACGATTGATCTTCAAAGCTTTTGATCTTACTGGACTTCAAGTAATGCCGCCAACATTTGATGCTGGTGTCTCTGCAGCAAGGGGGATTTTCTTCCCTACACATCAACTCCTCATTTATGAGCTGCGACCGCAGAAGCCATTAATATACAACAAAAGAGCATGTTACAGATATATTAGTATGACAACAAAATTGTCCCTAATTAATTTGAACATTCTTACCACAAATATGGCCAAATTTTTTGTTTACAATTTCCACCAGTTGGGTCACCATAAGAGATAGGGCGCTGATCAACATCGAAACGAAATTGAGAGGTTGACAGTGAGTTCCATAAATCTTGCCAAGTCCTGGACACGAAGCTCATACGGATGGCATCGTCTGCAAGTGTTGGAAATGTGGGAAATATGGGAAATGTGGGAGTATTGGATGGCTAGTGGTTTAGGCTAGTCAACTTTCTTTGTGTAAGTTAGGCAAGTTACACAAGTTAGGCAAGTTAGGCAAGTTAGGCAAAGTTAGGCAAGTTAGGCTTATGTCTACTTTCTTTTCCTATATATATGTTTCATTTGTAATTGTTTCTTCATGAAATACACATCCAAAATTCAACATGGTATCAGAGCAGGAACTCTAAATTCCTGGCTCTGTTGATCGTTTCCGCTAAGTTTCTTTTACTCTAAGCCAAGATGGCTGGAGAACATTATGAAGGTGAGAGCTCGATGAATGCTTTAGCTCTACCTAACGTTGAAATCAACCCTAATCAACGTCTCAGTTCTATTTTGTTGAACGAATTCAACTATCTTCCCTGGAGCCGTGCTGTTTCTCTCGCACTTGGAGGGAGATCAAAGCTTGGCTACATAAATGGTGCCATAAAAGCTCCAGCAGTCACTTCTCCTACCTACGAGTCGTGGCTATGTATAGACCAGTTGGTCATGTCTTGGTTGCTCAACTCAATGGAGCGTAGGATTGCTGAAATTTTCAGTTATTCTGAGTCGTCCATGCATCTCTGGAAGCAAGTCAAAGAGATGTATGGAAATCAAAATAATTCTGCCCGTGTCTTTCAACTTAAGAAGGATATTTTGAGCTTGCAACAAGGAGGAAAAGCCTTTGTTCAACATCTTGGCAACCTTACAAGCATGTGGAATGAGCTTGATGTCTATCGTCCTCATACCACCGATGCCACCATGTTGATCAAGAGAGCAGAAGAAGACAAGATTTTTCAACTCTTGGCAAGCTTAGGCTCAGAGTTTGAAGATCTCAGAAGTCACATTTTAATGAATGTTGAACTTCCTTCATTCACTGGTGTTTGTGCCATCATTCAAAGGGAAGAAGTAAGGAGGAAAGTAATGAGCCAAGATACTAAAAATCCTATTCCTGAAACTAGGGCATATGTCTCCAACAACAAGCGTCATGAGGGCAAAGTTTATAAGGGAAAAAGACCAGATTTGAAGTGCAGCTATTGTGATTCACATGGACATACAAGAGACAGGTGCTGGATTCTTCATCCAGAATTGAAGCCAAACTCCTTGAAGGAGACAAAGGGTCCCCAAAGACATTTGAGTAACAATGGCTACAAGGCAAATCATGCAGCTATCTCTTCGACTGAAGGAATGGTAAACTTCACTACCAATCCTACAACACTAATCAATGATTTTGCAGCATATCTTCATAATAAACAGCTGCATAACAATGGAGATGAAGCTCATGAAGCTACAGTAGCTAAAGAAAAGAATCACGCTGCCTTACTTGGACAATTTGCTGGTTTCTTGGCTGAGCATGATCATGTTTCGCAGAAGGATATTCCAGGTATTTCAAGTGCCTTCTCTACTGCCTTAAATGCTAGTAATGAACATGATTATTGGATCATTGACTCAGGTGCTACGGATCATATGACAAATCAAATTAATAACTTGCATGATTTCAAAACATTGTCAAAATCGTCTCAAGTGTCAGTAGCCAATGGAAAGGGTGCCTTAGTTGTAGGAAAAGGAAAAGTCAACTTACTCTCAAAACACATAGAGTCATCAGCTCTTTACATTCCTTCATTTCCTTTTCAACTTTTATCAATAGGAGCCATCACCAATTCTCTAAACTGTCTAGCTATTTTCTCTCCCCACAATGTTGTTTTTCAGGACATCATCACCAAGAGAACGATTGGTGAAGGTTTCTTTTTGAATGGTCTTTACTACTTAGCTAAAGATACTAAGGATCCCAAGGTTTTTCAAGTCAGTTCGAGTGTGTCTCAAGATCAACAACTTTGGTATCAACGTTTGGCTCATCCTTCTGAAAAAGTGATGTCTTTCTTATTCCCAAAATTGTGCACAGACAAGTTGCACTGTGATGTTTGTCATTTGTCTAAATTTTCCAGGTTGCCTTTTGAGTCCTCCACCAATAAAGCCAGTCATCCGTTTGAAATCATTCATTCAGATATTTGGGGTCCAATACTAGAGTCCTTTGATGGATATAGATATTTTGTAACCTTTGTTGATGATTTCACAAAAATGACTTGGTTGTATCTTTTGAAATTTAAGAGTGAACTTCCAATTGTTTTTCAAGATTTTCATAAACTGGTTGGCACTCAATTTGCATCAAAAATTCATATATTAAGATCCGACAATGGCACTGAGTATATGTCCCATAACATGTCTCAATACTTGAGTATTCATGGCATCTTGCATCAAACAACATGTGTTGGCACACCTCAACAAAATGGAGTGGCCGAAAGAAAAAATAGAGATCTTCTTGAAAAGACAAGATCAATCATGTTTCATATGAATGTACCCAAGAAATTTTGGTCACAAGGAGTACTTACAGCTGCCTATCTTATTAATAGATTGCCTAGCAAAGTACTCAGTTTCAAGTCCCCATATGAGATGCTAAAAGGCAGAAAAATTGATCTTTCACACTTGAGAGTTTTTGGCTCCACCTGCTTTGTTCACAACAAATCCCCTCATCATGATAAATTAGATCCTAGAGCTATCAAATGTATTTTCTTGGGATACTCATCCACTCAAAAAGGCTACAAGTGTTACAATCCAATCACAAATAAGCTTCTAGTTTCAAGGGATGTAAGGTTTCATGAAAATATGTCTTACTTCTCAAAGAAACTAAGTGATGCAGATCAGGGGGAGTTTTTGAGTGATATGTTTCCATTGCCTAGTGTCCCGTACTACCAAGAAAATCCTCCATCATGTGACACTACAAGTCTATCACCTGAACATGCTCCCTCCCAAGTCACAAATGTTGAGCCTCCAGTCCAGATTCGTCGAAATCCTTCTAGGGTTCGTCAACCCCCACTTCGACTACATGATTATGTCACCTACACCTCTAGGTATCCTCTCACAGATTTTGTTTCCTATAAGCAGTTTTCACCCTCTCATATCTCCTTTCTTAGTGTCTTGGATCATACTCATGAACCACAAACATTTCAAGAAGCAAGTAAACATAAAGTTTGGCAAACTGCAATGAGGGACGAACTGCAAGCTCTTCATGACAACAAAACCTGGAGTGTAATTAAACTTCCCACAGGGAAGAAAGCAGTGGGTAGCCGTTGGGTGTACAAGACAAAGTTCAACTCAGATGGAACTATTGAAAGACACAAAGCTCGTTTAGTGGCTCGTGGCTTTACTCAGACTTATGGCTTGGATTACAAAGAAACCTTTGCTCCCGTAGCCAAAATGAACACTGTAAGGGTTCTCTTGTCAGTTGCTGTGAATCAATCTTGGCCTCTCTATCAAATGGATGTGAAGAACGCTTTTTTGCATGGGGAATTAGAGGAGGAAGTGTACATGAAACTACCACCAGGGCATCCTCAATCCAGCGATCCTGACATGGTTTGTAAACTGCACAAATCCATTTATGGTCTGAAACAGTCTCCACGTGCCTGGTATGCAAAACTAAGCTCAATCCTTGAAGAGTTTGGCTTCCAAAGAAGCAGTGCAGATTCCTCACTATTTGTTTGTAATGGCTCAGTTGGAAAAGTCATTGTTTTAATCTATGTAGATGATCTCATAGTGACAGGTGACAGTGATGCAGAAATCCAATCTCTCAAGCTTGCTCTTCGAAACAAATTTGCAATCAAGGATTTGGGGCGCCTCAAATATTTCCTTGGTATTGAAGTTGCCACTTCACAGCAAGGTCTCTTTCTCAATCAAAGAAAATATATCCTTGATCTCTTGAAGGAATCTAACTTAATGGATTGCAAACCTGCACGCACTCCTCTGGATAGTAAGCTGCAACTCACTACTCACAGTGAAGTTCTTTCCAATGTTACTGAATATCAAAGATTGGTAGGAAAACTTATTTATCTCACAATCACGCGGCCAGATATCTCCTATGCTGTGAGTATTGTGAGTCAGTTTATGCATGCTCCTACATTAGTTCATATGCAGATTGTGAAGAGAATTCTTCGTTATCTAAAAGCGTCTGTTGGTCGAGGGATCCTTATGACAAAGAATGACAGCACTGCCATCATGGGTTACACAGATGCTGATTGGGCTGGGCACTCTCTTGATCGCAAATCAACCACAGGTTTTTGTACCTTTGTAGGTGGGAACTTGGTAACATGGCGCAGTAAGAAGCAAAGTGTTGTAGCTCGTTCCAGTGCAGAGGCCGAGTATCGAGCTATGGCATCCACTGCTTGTGAACTTATTTGGCTGAAAAGTCTTCTGTTTGATTTAGGGTTTCACAGTAAGGAACCTATGTCTATGTTCTGTGACAACCAAGCTGCCATGCATATTGCTTCCAATCCTGTATTTCACGAGAGAACGAAGCATATTGAAGTGGATTGTCATTATGTTCGAGCACAGGTTCAAGCCAACATCATCAACACTCATTACACTCGCAGTCATGATCAATTGGCTGACATTTTTACTAAATCTCTTCCTACGGTTCAGTTCATGCGCATTCTATCCAAGCTTGGCTCAAGGAATCCCCTCGATCCAGCTTGAGGGGGAGTGTTGGAAATGTGGGAAATATGGGAAATGTGGGAGTATTGGATGGCTAGTGGTTTAGGCTAGTCAACTTTCTTTGTGTAAGTTAGGCAAGTTACACAAGTTAGGCAAGTTAGGCAAGTTAGGCAAAGTTAGGCAAGTTAGGCTTATGTCTACTTTCTTTTCCTATATATATGTTTCATTTGTAATTGTTTCTTCATGAAATACACATCCAAAATTCAACAGCAAGCCAAAGAAAATTTGCAGCATGATGGGTTCCGGCAACTGAGATATTCGGTCCATATCGCAGATTACAAGGATTCTACGTCTGTAACTTTGGAAACCCTAGCGGCTTAGGAAGATATATAAGGACTCGTTTCTTTTCTGTGGACGCTGTTTAAGGGGTAGGATTCTAGCCTTCTAGGGCTTCCCTTCGGCCATGGCCTAATGGGGCTTGGGCAAGGCATTCATTTTCGTAATTGTGCTTCTCCCTTAAGTCTGCAAAGAGTGCTTAAAGATGACAATATTTATGATAATATGTGACAGGTGATATATCAATAACCTAATCATGTAAATAAAGAGTAAAATCCAAGTTCTAAATTTTATACAGAAGAAAAATCACTTTATAAATTAGACAAGCTTTCCTTCCCTTTGATTCTTTCGTTTGACATCAGCGGCTGGTTTGTCCTTGAAATGTAGGAAGGTCTCTCCCCCCATATAATTTTGCAAAGCTTTCGGTATCTCAACACCATGTTCCCTCTGGTAATTCTCGAGAATGCAGCACATGGTTCTGGTAGTGGCTGTAAGAGTGCTTTGTCTGCGTCTGATCATTGCCCTTTCCCTGCTCCCCGTATCGAATTTCTAGTTTTCTCGACTGGAAGTCTGTACAGTTTGAACATGAGACCAGTTCTCTGTATGTCTGAGATGCCGGAAACCACCCTTCTTGATCGTACTTCTTTGCCGCCTCACCATTCAAAGCCCCCGAAACAACAGCCACAACACAATAGGGTAGGTCTAGCACCTTATAAAACTCCTCCGCATTTTTTTAACATCTCCTCATGCATGTCCCAAGAGTCATTTCCATTTGGAGATGTAATGCAGAACTGTTCAACTTTTGCAAACTGACGGTTCCGAAATAGTCCCAATGTATCTTTACCATGTGAACCGGCGTCTGTCCTGAAGTAATGTGAAACTCCAGCGTATTTTATCGGTAGCTGGGATGGATGGATATACTGGCCTGCATGATATGCACAAGGTGTTCAGATGTAGCTATCAGATATTTGTCGTCTCCTTCCCCGGTTACCTTGTAAAGTTCCTCGTCAAATTCGTGTAACTGAGCACACTTTGCCGTCATACCCTTTCTCATAAAAAGTGGAGGCTCCAATTCCTCATATCCCCTATTCTCAAGAAAATCAAGAGCAAAGGTTATGAGAGGTAGATTGAGGCGCATGCCGACGCGTTTTAGGTAAAAACCTCTGCCTCCGGCCACTTCAGCTCCTCTTTCAAAGTCCACAACCCCTAGGAGCTTTACAAGCTCAACGTGATTTTTCAACGCTGGCTCCTGCATCCCTTTTTCTCCCCATGATCTGATCACGGCATTGTTTGCCTCATCATCACTGATGGGAACCGAAGGATGCACAATGTTTCCAATTTCTTCCATCTTTGCATTCAACAATTTTAAAGCCTCCCCAACTTCAGCTTCTTTCTTTGCCACCAGCCTCCTGTTTTCCTCAGTGTTCTTAATCAACTCAGTCGTATCTCCGCCTGCCTCCCGAAAAATCAATTCAGATATTCAGTTATACAAATAACAAAACCAAGATTTCGACATAGATCAACTTACAAGCTTTACGAAAAATATACAAGTTAACTGAACCTGTTCTAAACAAGCATAAAATGTTGATCGGCTTGATCCTAGTATCGAAAATATTTCTTATCCTAGTATCTAAAATAAAAAAAATTAGAACATAATCAAAGAAAAAATATTTCTTATCCTTCGTCAACACGGAGACAATAGTATATATGAAATTTACATATACAAATATAGGACTAAAAAATATTTTAGAATGGTGTAAGGGCAACACTTCTCTCCATTACTGTAGTAGAGAGCCACTTACGTAGAATTACGTTAGATCAAGAATTTGATTCTTTCCGGCCGACCTCCACTATAGCAAAAAAGTAAATCAATTTGAGTCCAAAGTGAAAGTTAAAATCCATGTTTGTACAACAAAATGAGAGAGGCTTTTTATGTTTTATACATAATCTTGTTTTAATTATTGGGGATTCCATAGTTACAATGAACCTATTCACCTAAGCTCTTCTAGAAGGAAACAATGGATTGAATCCTAGTCTAACTTAGACGATTTTTTTTATTTTTTATTTTTTATCAAATTATCTAAATTTTCTATAAAGAAATATATTGGAGTTTTCTTTTAAATACAAGCGCTATTTCTACTTCAAGTTTATCCTACGGCCTTTCATAGTAGTATGACTGAATGTGATACCTATACAAAAATTAGGTAGTCTGGAATTTATACTAATAATGCTATTGTGACAATAGTGTGAGTTCAATACTGTCAATAATTATACTTTAGAGTCTACTAATTTATAAGTATCACACTCATGAGTTTAATATATTAAACTCATAAATTGGTATTAGACCATGTACGGGGCTTGACGCTTGCCTAGTGCCATATGATCAAGGAAGTTGGTGACATACTGACAGGGGAGCCGGCAACTGAAGCCCATGTGAAAGCGACTGTAACTATAACGATCATGGGATAACGAAATTTCTTATCGGGTAAGTTCTAACCCGCACAACAGACGTAATGGTTATCTCAGAGAGAGACTTGATGAAATAAACATATCTACGAAAATACGGTTTTATCACACTCAAATTTTTCTGCCTATCGTAAAAATTACACTCCTATATGAGCTCAATATATTAAGAACACGCTCACTTTTCCGGACCAACTGTGGAAAGTCCAAAAGATCGCTTACACCTGTTGCAGATGCAGACTTTATTACGAGAATAAAAATTCAAAAAAAAAAAAAAAAAAAAAAGGACCTATAACAAAAGAGCAGAAACATGTACTGCCTGCCGCTGCCAGTGCCTCACTATTGCAAGCACACGCACCAATCCCACAACTTTCGCTCCCGATCCAACCCTAAACCAATCAAAGCCATGAGAGCCGTCGTCCAGCGCGTCGCCTCCGCCAGCGTCGAGGTCAGTCAGTCCACACTCCCCACATCCACATTCACCCATAATTTCGATCTAGTATACTGTATATTATTTATTATCCGACGCCTCAACTGCGTAAGATAGCAAATTGCAGGTTGAAGGGCGCATCGTGTCGGAGATTGGGCCGGGCCTCCTCGTCCTCGTCGGCCTCCACGACTCCGATTCCACCTCCGACGCCGACTACATGTCCGTACTCGCTACTAAATTAATTTTTCTCTCAATTTTTATTTATTGGAAAATTAATTAGTGAAATTTTTTTCAGATGCCGGAAGGTCTTGAATATGAGGTTGTTCCCAAATGAAAGCACTGGCAGAGGATGGGACCAAAACGTAATTTCCCCCTTTTTAGCTTTACCCTTAACTGAATTAACGGTTCCTATGCTGCTTTTTATTTATTTACTTTATTTCTTATTTACGTTTTCAGGTAATGCAGAGAAATTATGAAGTCCTACTGGGTAATTCAGCTAAATGCCTTTTTTTTCTTTTTTTTTTTGGAAACATATAAATTATTTTTCATTCCATAATTTTCGTCTATGAGATACGTCTGCGAGCCTTGGCGCAACGGAGAGGTTGCTTCTTTGTGACCGAAAGGTTACGGGTTTGAGTTGTAGAAACAGCCTCTTTGCAAAGCAATGATAAGGCTGCTTATGATAGACGTACCCCGGCCCTCGCAAAGCGGGGAGCTTTGTTAGCTTGGGTTGCCTTGTCCAACAATTTTTGTCTATGAGATTCGAGGTCTACAAAGTGAAAACTGAGCGACACTGGACCGTGTGGTATATATGTACTTGTGAACTCTAATGCTGTATGAGAATGTGGCAGTGAGTCAGTTTACACTGTACGGAATCTTGAAGGGCAACAAGCCGGATTTTCATGTGGCGATGCCGCCTCAGAAAGCGAAGCCCTTTTATGCTTCAGTGGTTGAGAGCTTCAGAAAATCCTACAAACCAGATGCAGTCAAAGGTGATGTCTTGTAACTCGAAAGTAGTGCTGTAAGTTTGATGTATTGCATACATTGTCAAATAAACAGCTTGATCACGCTAAACAGTATTGAAGAACTCTGTTTCCGCTGCATTCTGTTATCTTTGGTTCAGAATTTTCGAGTTTTGGCTCTTTTGCTTTGAATGTGTTCGATTTGTTGATCTCTTTTGTTTCTTTGATTGGATGTGCAGATGGTGTGTTTGGAGCAATGATGAAGGTTAATTTGGTGAATGACGGACCAGTCACAATGCAGATCGACTCACAGTCCCCCAAGTGAGTGTACTCCCCTGGTATTTCCGGTGTTTTCCATCACCGTGTTTGCATTCGACTGAACTTAATTTTGCTAACAATCATCTCAGGAACTCGAATGATGTGAGCGAAGAACAATCATGATTTCGTTGATTGGCTCAAGTGAAGATTTAGCAATGGACACAGGAATTTGAATATCTGGGATGTAATATTTGACTTTCTTGATTGAAATGTTAATTTTCAGGCAGAATATATGGATCGATACATCAAAAGGTGGCATTCCTATTAATGTTTATACATTCTTGGTTTTCTGTTTGATCTCTGTCGAACGATCTCACTACAATTCTACAGCCTGACACGGATTTATCCTAGAACAAAAGTAGGCGGAAATGAAGGTTTAGGACCGACCATAAAACACAAAGCGTGCGGCACATTCCTTAGTTCTTGTTAAGCTTTCACTGGATGCTGTTTGCAGCTGACCTGAAAAATGCGGAAACAAGCAAAGCTCAGATATCGGTTCTTCAGATGAAAAATTACAGTTGCCGTAGGTTAGGATCAGAATCTTTCCCGATAAACAGACGTGTTCAGGATTCAAGTTTAGCCAATACGCGTATAAATACTAGAGCTTTGAATCAGGTTACCTGTAACATACTATGACTCTGCTGATACCATCGTAGCTGCCGTAAATAGTGCTTCCCTTCCAAGTGACGAGATCTCCACGCGCCTAAACCATGTTTTGGTAATAATACGAGGTTAAAACTTATAAATAAAAAGCCTACGTGCGTAAATTTACTGTTTATAACAAACATGTGTGAAGGAAAAAACGAAACAAACAAGTAAAAACTGATTCTGATTCGGAGCTTACTTGTCTGCTGCCTTCATATTTTTGAATGCTGACATTATATTCTCGCATATTTCAACAAGTGAGCCACTACTTGTTTCTTCATCGGAAGCAGAGGCGTCTCCAACCAGACAGTTCTCACATGGCGGCGACAAATGAGCCTGAAATAGACTTAGAAAGTCTAAGAAACTTATGGTTAAAGTGTAAGACATGCTACTATGATTGACTTAACATCGTAAGTCTCATAGCATAAGATAAAAAGCCATTTGGTGTGTTAATTTATCATAGGATTAAATACGGGTGCGTGCTCGTGCACACATACATGTACATAGTACGTCTTCTTAGCCATCAAATCGGAGATAAATGTATCTCGACTCATCCCAGTTGTCCAAATGTCATCCAACTGGGAAACAAGACCTCATCCAAGGTCTTTTCAGACAATTTTGGGTCATTTCGCTTGCATAATGCCCTCTCAACGCCATCGACTGCATTAACACCATGTAATCAATGGCACATGGTGATAGGCAATGTTCGGTAGTCCCACAATAAAAGACAAGCTATATCTACGTGCTACATACCGTCCATAGACGAACACTTCTGTAACCAATGCACACATACATATACACAGGCGCACACACAGTAAGAATGTTACGGAAAAATGACATCACATCCTTTGAAGAATCAACCAAAACATCGCCCTAGAATGAATAAAGAGAATAATCACCTGAAATCCATGTGCTAAAAGCAACTGTACTACTTCTGTCCTAATCTTCTTTATGGTACTTTTTGCGCTGGTGATATTTGAAAAGCACTTCAATGCTTCGTTGCAAGATGCATCATCATATGGAGGACCATTTGACCTACGAGTGCGAATGGAAGGCTACGACAGGTAGAATACGATTAAGTGAGGACGTTAACAGACAACAGGTAAGGTAATATAACAAATCAAAGCAATGCCAGGACAATATAAACACACTCTGAAAACTTACCTTGGCAATATATTTCCACAAGTACTGACCAACTATCTTAAGCTTCCATTTAGGTTCATCGAAAACCTGCAAATGCAACCTCATAAAATAAACTGGCAGAAGGAATAAGAACTCGTGGCCAACTTATAAAAAGTTGTTACGCATTAATACTTAAGGTTAGAAATTAATGAAATACAAGACCCTTAACAAACTCAAAGAAATTGATAATGATGCACCAAGTGCATATGAACCCGATTACACTTGACAACAGAACGGCGGCCACACTATAAGCACCAAGAACAATGTTTCTAAAGCATCAGATTTCAGTAAACAGTTATACAAATGAACTTCCCCTGTCAAAATTTAACAGATGAATGTAACTCCTTAGGTGTGAAGTCAACGGTACTGGCTGCCACCTATGGTAGGGATACAGAAACATAGAAAACCACAAATGGGAGAGGGTGAGGGATAGCAATTAAAACAATTTGAACCTGGAGAAATGGGTCAAGAATCTCTTTATTGTACGTTAGTTCCTCCAAAATCATCTCCAATAAAGGAATTCTGCACCAAATGTGAAAAGTGTTTTTGCATAAAAAAAATATTAAAATAAAAGGTGATATATAAGCAGAGAGAGAGAGAGAGAGAGAGAGTGAGCGAGCGAGCAACTATCATTCAATCAGGAAAACAAACTAGTACCTGATGCTATCAGCTCTGGCAGTAGAACCTTGCGTATCTGCACTCTGCTTGGATACATCAAGCTCCATTATCTGTAAAGTCCAAAATGAGTGACAACTCTGAAATTCATTATACAAAACCTCCATTAAAACATTTCTAAGGGGCTTACAATTACTAGAAACTTCTGCATGGCTATGCAGGTATTCTTTCCTATCTTGTAGCAGCAGTATCAAAACTTTCAGCAGGTTGTGCCACAGAGTTCTCTGAACATATCAGATCATCGGTGAATCCAGCATGGGTTTGATACAGGTTACACATAATGGTCAAGCAATCTTTCATCAAGCTTTTGTGGTTTACTTTCCTTGACACCTTCAAAAGATACTTTTGAGGGTAAGAGTTGTGGTATAAGAATCAATTAATGTATCAGCAATGTGAAACGGGCTCTTCAGTATTCATGGCTTGAAAGAGAGGGAATACCAGAAGCATGTTGAGTAACGACTCTCTCAGAACTACCCAGTTCATGATTTCTGCATACAATAAGGAGCAACTTAAAACTTCCAGAAAAATAGAGGTACATAACATAACAGATAAGAAGATATCAATTTACCTTTATAGATACGGGTATGTGGTAGAAAATCCCATTCCAAAACATTAATTAGGTTTTGAAACAATAGCATATTTGCCAAGGACTGCAACAAAAGATCAAATAAGACCAAAAAAAGATGGGCAAATTCGCTTACCCGGGGAAGCAAGACTAAGCAGGTTAAGTAAGTCTATATCATTAAACTACCAAAAACATAAAACTCAATCAAAACCCAAAACCACGGATTGAATGAAAGCTCACGAATGATACGGTCATATTATGCTCTCTGATCATTTTATCAGACATATTCAAAGAATATGCGAATTCAAAATCTTCTCTTATACCCTTTCTATGATCTTACTGCAAGTAAACTAACCTTTGTTTCTGATGCTTGGAAGTTTGCTTCACCAGTTGCATCAACAAGTTCTTGTATCGAAAGTTGGAAACTCTACAGTTGGCAAGAGAACACTTCAATCAAGGTGAAATTGCAAGAGATGAGCTTACCAAAACGAAGATAAGATTCCAACGGGAGCTCCAAAACAAAAAATATAAAATCAGGTGGAAATGTCATCAATCACTAGGATCTTAAACATAATAAAGTGAACTAGCTTTTCACACAACAATCATAATTATGAACCAAAAATCTAACTCACATATGAGTGAACTGGTCTCCCGGAGTTGTTAGCAGCTCCCTTTTCGTTACTAGCGATTTCAGAGCTGAAGGCGAATGGAAACCAAGCCTAACAAGCACACAGAAATGGCGTTTAATTGATACAATATGAGTCGGCACAACATATAAAACAGATGGGGAGAAGATAAAACCTTAGTACCTCTTCAACCACGATTAATTCAGGCACGCTACTGGATGATTTTGATTTATCTGCATCAGAAGAATATACTCGAGGGAAACGCTAAAAAAAAATACAGGAAAAGTAAATTTGTAAGAAACTTTGCACCATCTGATTGTATAAAAATATAAATTGAAGATTAACGTTAGCATTGGGCACCTTATCTAAATGGAGAAGATTACAAAAAAAATCCATCTTTTCGGAAAATTTATGCCTATAAACCTATAAACAAGGTAATTTCCTCCAAAGATCCAATATTTTCCCTTCTTTTTGAACTTAAACAGAGAGAGAGAGAGAGAGAGAGAGAGAGAGAGAGAGAGAGTAGGTAGGTGGAGTTCCATCTTTCGGTACAATGGAAGCAGCACGAACGGCTTCGAGAAAAGTGATTCCTGTTCACCAATTTCCAAATAAACAAGCAACGATTGAAAAACGCCCAAAAATGTTGGAAGAAAAAATACAGATAAAACGGTGTAATTCCCTTTATAATATAGAACAGAGTTGAAGCAACTGATAGAGGAACCAATTTTAGTTCCCCAACTTCATTTTCTTGACGAATTTTCTCAGCAGCCAAACAGGAAATTATCAACAAAAAGGGAACAACAGAATTAAGACTTACTATCCTCGTAGGCGTCCTGATTGTCTTTAGCTTCGGAAGAACCGAGGATTGCTAATATGTTCTCTTCGATTCCTCCCACGTTTCTCGTACTGCCGGGCCTCTCCATCTTTTCCTCTGCCAGAATTTCGAAACCCTAATCCGTATTAGGTTTATGTTCCCGCCAAAAAATCCAGGCAGACGGAGACGGACTGACGCCGTTTGTGTTTGGAACGAAAGAGAAATTTGGAAAAAAATAGAATTCCGTTGCCGGGACTTGAACCCGGGTCTTTCGGGTGAGAGCCGAATATCCTGACCAACTAGACTACAACGGAGGACTTGTTAGTTCTTTTAAAGAATTATTTTTAGAATTAAGACAAAGTTTGGATCTTTGGTGCTTTGCTTGTATAGAAACTTTACTTCGTACTATGTTGTTCATGTGTTTCATATTTTTCTTTCTATTTTACCAACCAAAGTTTAAAGTCTTTCTTTTATAGCTAATTTCCTTGAAGACTGATAATCCTTTTTTTTCATGTTTTAATTTAAGACTAGAAAATATAGCCACAAGAGCACTCGAGATCAAGAAACATAGTCATGCTCGAACCTACCTCAATGGCTAAAATCTTACAAGTCTACAAATTTGGGTTAATGGTTCGAGTGTTTTCGCAATTCAGCTATTTTTCAAATTTTCCGCGTAAAAGAGGAGCAATGGAGGGAGGAGGATAGAAGAAACGTCGAGAATGTAAACTTGAATGTGAAAATAACTTAAAAATTCTTTCATTTTTTTAGTTTTTAGTTTTTCTCCATATATATTTCTTCTTTACCTCTTTTACTAACATTTTTCCACACCCTTTTTATCTCATTTATTTTTCCACACCAGACGAGCCTTAGTTAAGTTTACTAGCCTTCATGCACGCGTCACGCGAGTGCAGAAGGCATTTTTTGAATCATGGCGTGCTACGCGATACTTACACATTTTAAATGTATTTATATGAGTAAATTAACAAAAGGAAAGTCAAATATTTGAAGTAAATAAATAATCTTAGATCATGCTAGAAGAAACCCCTCATAAACCAATTAAAGTAGCTGAATTCACATAATAAAATCGGTCTTTATTGAATTTATATTAAGAATAAAGAAAATAATATTTAATAAACAATTGATTGAATGATATTATTACTAGCACATTGTGAGGCTAAGCCCACCCCCCTCCCACTTAATGTAGATAATATCGTTTGTTCAAAAAAAAAAATCATTTGACAACTAATTTAATCACATTGTTATCTGCGTACGAAAGACCTTTTTTATATCCGGCATTACATACCTCTTAAGATGTTTTGAACGTGTTTAAAAATGGATAAAATAATATTTAATGGATACTTGATTGAATCACATTATTGCTAGCCTATTACGAGGTTTTAATTATTAAAAAAAATTGTACAAAAAAATTAATTATTAAAAAAACATTGTTAAAATGATGAAAATACCCTTGTCACATTTAATGCATTATTTTGGGTTGCTTTTGAAGTTTTTTGTTTAAGGGGCATTTTTGTCTAACTATTTTTGTGAAGCTTGTGACACCAAAAACACTGTTCATTGGGCCCTTGGCTTTATATATAAATTAGATTGATTTAATCATTTAAGCAAGTAAATGACTCCAGCATTCCTCAAAATAAATATCGTGAACTGCGCAGAACACAATGTATATGAAAGAAAACTTGTGTGTTTATCTGTCGTTCAAAGGCTCTTTGGTAACTACATTTTCTAGTACATGAGATAAGATAGGAATAATAATACAGTGGCGCAATGGAGGAAGGAGGAGATGGAAGAAAGAAGGAAAAATGCAAACTTGAAAGTGAAACAACTTAAACATTTCAAGTGAAACAACTTAAACATTCTTTCAATTTTTTGGTTTTTAGTTTTTATGCATATACATTTCTTATTCACCAGTCCTACTACCAGACGAGCCTCAATTAAGTTAGGTTTATGATCGATTTAAGCACTTAAATAATGCCTGGTCTTTTGAGCTGAGCCATCCTAACTTCCTCCAAGTTGGGTACAAGCAGAACCCAAATCTTTATGATCAATGACAATGATGTTTACCACCTTAAACCTCAATAAAAGAAAGCAATTTCTGGGCAGAGAAATGATGCGATCGAATAAAGTCGTAATCTGTATATTACTACTTCCTCAAAAAAAGAAATATCTGTGCATTACTACTTTCAGCAGCTACAAGAATAATCAATGAGTTTCTTTTGGGTCAAATCAATCAATGAATTATTGAATATTTAAAATTGCACTACCTACTTTCTCTTCAACCACTAAATATGCTAGCTTTATATTTTCTCGATCCGATATCATCGACCAACACATGCAATATAAAACCCTACAACGTATATATATCACAATATCAATTGGGTTTCGAGTTCTGGCAGACCCAATTTCTTGACCTTATCTTTAAAGATTTGCAGAAAATTATTGAGGCATTTAATTCTGTCCAGCAATAAAGCTATATTGTTTCACCGCCAAAGGAGCTTAATTATTGGATGCAGCTCTGCTTAATTAGTTTGTTTCAGCCTTTCTGTAATTAGGTTTCTTACAGGAGACACTATGGTCCATGGATGCATATTTTGCATCTGGAAATAAGTAATACACAGAAGTGTGTGGAAGAATATTTGAGAACGGTCCTTGCAAGTTGCAATACTCCAACTTGTTCTTAACTTTGTTGGTTAGGCAGGCTAGCCGACCGACTGCATATGCGTGGTCCAGTTTATGCTATACATGAATTTGTTGCTTAAAACGCCGAGGCCCGGCTACTGTTTCCTGCTAATTATAGATATATCTCACTTAGAATACATATCCTGTGGTCCATGCACAAAATCGGATCAACATAAGCAAGACTCATAATCACACAAATATTGTGTTTGTGTGTGGTTCAATTTGAATTGGGCTACGTCTACGTATATAGTAGTTTATAATTCACTGTAAATATAATTGTACATTTTACATTCAAGCCTTTGAGAAAGCAAAACCTCGAGAGAAAGAGATAATATGGTGTTGAATATAAGTCCCCGGAGAATTGAGAAAATAAAATACAAATATACAAGCATATAGTTTCATCCTAATAACATTGAGACCTTGTGATAAAACCCAACGTCTGGCAAATAGGTAGGTGTGCAACTTGGGCGGGTTAGATGGTAACCCAACCCTAACCCAACATTCCTAATTCGGGTTTGGGTTCAGGTTAATTCGGGTTCGGGTTTGCCCAACCTTATCAATTTCAATCTTGTAACACATTATTTATAAGATAAATCTCAAATTTTGAACCAAATAGCATCATAAATATTTTAAAATCAATTTTACATAGACAATACCAACGTTTTAACCAAAAGAAACGTAAAATCAACACAATCATTTATTGCTTCAAATGAAAACCAAACAACAAACTTCGAGTAGCTTATATAATATGAAATGGGATGGGTAATATGTCCATGAGCAATTTGGACTAGAAATGGGGTTGGGTTTAGGTTAGCATGGATGGGCAAAGCATCAACCCAACTCAACCCAATAATTAATTGGGTTGAGGCCGGGCTGGGTTTGGGTTGGTATTTACTTTATTTTAAACCGCTCTATTGAGTTTGAAATCGGGTTGGCATGGGCAGATTCGGGTTAACCCAACCCAAGTTGCACCCTTAACAATGAGTGATTAAGTTGAAATAATATCGGTATGGTTAGGAACTGAAGATTTGACATGGTGTAATTGGAAGGTAGAAGCCTCCTTATATATAGAAAAAATGGGTGGGTAAAATCATTATTTGTTGTACATGAAACAGAGACGCTAACTAATGGTCTACAATGTGTGTTAACTTTCATATATGTGTCAAATAATTAATTTTGGACACCCTACAACCCGTTGATGTATATCCCTATTTCACTTCAGGTAAGTCCTTCTATTATTTGTGGAGTTCATGTGTGAAGAGAACTGGGCCAACTCGACCAACGCATATGTTAAGAGATTAGTGTTGTTATCATTTTTAACCTTGGTTTAGCAATAACTTTCATGTGCATTTTGCAGGTTCCGCCATGTCCACATTTATGTTTCACATCTGCTTCAGTCGCTAGCATTGAATTCTCTTCCTATTATTGCAAGCCACCCATTTTACAACATATATATGCAACCATCAATGAGAACACTGTCGACCAGTCAAAACCTACCAGTCTAATGTAGGGGTGGGTTCAAAAAACCGAAAACCGAAAAAAACCGAAAACCAAACCGAACCGAAACCGAAAAAACCGAACCGAACGAAAAAACCGAACCGAATTGAAAAAACCGAACCGAACCGAATTTTTTTGGTTCGGTTCGGTTTTAGTGATCTAGAAACCGAACCGAACCGAACCGAACCGAATTAATTAAATTAATTTTTTTATTTAATTATTTGTTTTGGTATTATTTTCTAAACCCAATTTGTCAGTTAAAATGTGCTAAACCCAATGTGTTGCCAAACTTTAAGCTCAAAATATTAAAAAATGCCTATAAAAACTCTAAACCCTAACCTATTATTTCTCCCCCATATAAGGTTCCGGAACCAAACCTCCTCCTGAAGTACCTACATTCATCTCCATAGCACTGTCTACTTCTGCCCCAGCTTTCTTTTCCAAATCTACTCTCATATAACATATAACAGAATCCATAAACATTTATTTCGGAAAGATTACTTGGGTAATTTGTGATGGAAAGGAATTCAACACACACTAAATAAATCCACCCACGTATTACTTTTACTAATCAAGTTGTCAACATGCAGTTACAAGCAAACAACCCTGATCTTTGAACAACATCATACAATTTAACTTTTCTAAGTCATTTGTACGATTTTTGTGTTGTGAGGTTGTTAGTTTGGACTTTGGAAGACTTGATTGATGATTTTAGTTCAACTTTAAATGTTTATTTTCATTGTCTTTGATTCTAGTTAGAATGCTTATGTTATGATTGTGTTGGATATGTTAAAATTTAAAATTTCAATGTTTTTCATTTTTTGAAAAGAAAAAAAAAACAAAAAACCGAAACCAAACCGAAACCGAACCGAAAAAAAAATGAACCGAACCGAACCGAACCGAAATTTCGGTTTGGTTTCGGTTTTGGCAAAAAACCGAACCAATTTAAACCGAACCCACCCCTAGTCTAATGCTAGGGAGATAAAATTTCTAGATCAAATTTTGTAAACTAAATGACATGGAAGTTGATGATTGAATTATTACTTAGTGTTGATTAACATGATTAATTCTTATTGGTGATATATTATTTAGTCTACAAATTTAGTCTACGTAATCTTACTCAATCAACAATATCAGTCATTTAATTATCACCGGCCTATTAAAGGAGAGGTGAAGGGTGGCAAAAATTCCACAGAAAAAACATTAACGCATTCAAAAATGGTGGCGATGGGTGTGCTGATCGTAACGTTGGGTTTGCTGCTTCCTTTGCTCTCAGGAGCAGTCGACATTGGCCGAGTGAGGGAAGTCGCTGCTCGGAACAACGTGACATGTGTCTTAGTGTTTGGAGATTCAAGTGTTGATCCTGGCAACAACAATGTTCTACCGACCTTCCTGAAGGGCAACTTCCTTCCTTATGGGAAGAACTTCTTCAATGGCCGCCCTACTGGAAGGTTCTCTAATGGAAGACTTGCCACAGATTTTATTGGTACGTAACACAGTTTTAATTCATAATTAGTCACATTATGACTAATTTATTTGTATTTTATATGTTGTGTTTATTCAATTAACTTGCATGTTTCCAATTTATGATCAATTACCAGCGGATGCCCTTGGCCACACAAAGATAATCCCAGCATTTCTTGACCCCAATTTGAAGTTGCAAGATCTGCCGCATGGTGTTAGTTTCGCATCAGCTGGTTCCGGCTATGATGATTTGACCGCCAACATTTCGGTAACTGACTATGGAATACTTTTTAACGAGAAATTTTAGTGTGACGGTCACATAATCACAAGTGAAAACTAATGTATATCAATTTTCTTTTTGTTGATTAAACAGAGTGTATTGTCTCTTCCCAGACAGCTGAAGTATTTTTTGCATTACAAAGTCAAGCTGATAAAATTGGTAGGTCAGAAGAAGGCTGAGGATATTATTAGAACTGCTGTACTCATATTGAGTATGGGCACAAATGACTTTGTCCAAAATTACTACTTGGACCCAACTCGACCCAAGCAGTTCAGTGTTGAAGAGTACCAAAATTACTTGGTCTCTTGCATGGCTAATGGCATTCAGGTCCTCTTCTTTAATCTCCTAATCTTTGGCCCTAACTAAAATGTTTGAATGCATAAAATCCCTACGAAATGGTTTCGACACACCTGTTTTCTCCTTCTGCATACATTTCTTTTTATCTTGGCCTTTGAATTCAATCAATCAAGGTAAACTAAAGTAAGAGACACAAAGAGAGGTGTGCAAAAAGAGAAAAATTGCGTACATATCTGTAATTTGCATTGTTAAACATTTTTTAGGTTTATTTTTGGTGCAGCAAATGGAGAGGATAGGAGCGACAAGATTGGTTGTGGTTGGGGTTCCACCATTGGGGTGCATGCCACTAGTGAAAACGCTAATGGACGTGACAGCATGTGCTGAAAATTACAACAAAGTGGCATTCTCGTTGAGTTCCAGGATACAAAAGAAATTGGAGGCCATAACCAAAACATCCAGAATGAAAATTGGTTTTGTTGATGCTTATGGTATTATGCAAAATGCCATAAATAACCCAAAAATATATGGTCAGTCAAATTTTCTGCTTACTATTTATTCATAAATTTATTAAAAATAAGTAATTCGTATCTGATTTGACACTATATAATGGAGACAAGTCCAAATTCTGTGTTAGAAACTAAAAAGTTTACTGAAAACTGGCAGATTTGGCTGAAACTTCAAAAGGATGCTGCGGGACTGGAGCCATAGAATTTGGAGATTCATGCAGGGGACTAGAAACATGCACTGACCCAGCAAAGTACGTATTTTGGGATGCGGTTCATCCAACTGAAAAAATGTACAAAATCATTGCTGACAAGGCTGTCGAAACTCTTTCCGAAACACTCTTCGTATAAGAGAATTTGGCTCGGGGTACACAGTGATATATGTACAAGAAATCAGTTGGTGATTCTTAAATTGTATCGATTGTTGTCAAAAGAATTTAAGTACCATTTGAAGGTTCAACTAATTTGTGTTACATGTGAGTAATTGTAATAATCATGTTCTGGTCCAACATAACGCAATTTTTTCATAATATAACCATGACACGTATGCTTGCATTTTATTTTGCACACTTGGGTTATAAGATCTTCATGAACGACTATAGTAATTGATCAATTATAGTCCTTGATGATACGACCAATTACAGAGCGGAATGCTAATTTAAACAAGTTCTAACTTGTATGTTTTCTGGGTAGGGTGCAGTGAAGGCCAAAAAACATACTTACCTGGATTTGAGACATACAAATGCACTGAAATTGTACAAATAGAACACTTTTTTTTTTTTTTCATTCTTTGTTTGTGGATAAACAGATAATATATCATTAATGAGATTAATATTCATGCTTTACATATCAATTTGCAATTTTAATGTGAGGTAAAAAAAAAAAAAAATTGTAATCTAACACAATGTGCTGGTCTATTATTGCCATTGGAGAGAATTGCCAGCACCATCCTACGCATAAGCTGATGTGCATAACTGTACTATATATAGCTGCACAAACTTATTTGCTATATTTTAGGCTTTCCAAATTAACCAGTGACCACTCTCTCCTCTGTGAGAGCTATTCTCTCCTCCGTGAGAGCTATTCTCTCCTCCGTGAGAGCCCCTCCTCTGTGTGGGTACTGAAGCTACTTTCAGGTGTTCTTCAAATTCTTTTTATCAGATCTCAGTTTTTTTCACCCTCCTAATTTCCCAACACCCTTTTTCTCTTTAAAGTCATTGCGGAACCCATCCCTGGCATTTAAGTTACCTAAACCCAACATACCTTTCCCTTCCCCATACCAGTTATTGCTCTCAACAAAATCGGTCCTAAATCCCCCTTCCTTGTCAGATAATTCCTGGTGGAGTCAAGATCTGGGCAGGCTATTCCGGTTTGTTCTAATGGCAGGAAGAAGTGAAAGGGGGTTTATTCCTACCCGTCATAAATGCTCGAAGCAACTAAAGGTGCAGGGCAGATCTATCATTCATGAAGGTGGTCCCAAGCAAGGAAGAAAAAATCGATAATATCGGCGATATTTCGCCGATATTATCGGTTTTTCACGGTACCGATATTTTAATAGGTATCCAATGGGTTTTCGTCAAAATATCGCGATATTATCGATAATATCGATAATATCGCGATATTTACGAAATTATCGCGATATTTTTGGAACTGTGCTACTCGGAGAAGAACACCGGAGCTTCTACAGCTCCGGCCGACTGTAAAATAGGACCCTAGACTCCGATCTAGGTATCAAAATGAAATAGAAGACGAGATGAAACACACAAAATCTGAAGCAGGTGCGATGGTGTGCGTGTGTGTATGCGGGTCTCGGACCCTCGGTGCAGAGAGAAAGGAGAGAGACGGCGCCGACGAGGGAGGAGCAGAAGGCGATGTGGGAGAAGGATCGAGAGACCTTGGGGTCTCTGTGCGTGTGTGTGGGAGATCTGTGTGTGTGTGTGGGAGAATGGAGAAGGGGGAGAAGGGAGCTCAGAGAAAGAGAAGGATCAAGAGAGAATGAAATGATGGTTCGAATGAGAGATGGAGAGCCGTTCGGCTCGGGAGTCAAGGGCCTTTTTCATTTTTTCACAATTAAAAAAAAAAAAAAAAAAAAAAAAACAAAGGAATGGACATAAAGAGCCGTTTGGCTCCGGGTTTGATGCAAAGAAGAGAGATGTTGGCTCGGCTCTGGGCTCGAGGCAGATGGATGCATAGCATCCAATGTGAGATCAAAACTAGCAGCTAGGGTTTTATGGTGCACGTGTGTGCATGCATGTGAGCTGCAATTGGGCTGACATAAGGAAGGCTTTTTCATTTTTTTTTTAATTTTTATTTTATTTTTCTGTTAATTCATTCTCTGGTAGTTATTTTCTTTCATTTTTATTTTCATGTTTTACATAGTTTAGTTTATCTTAGTTCCAGTTTTTTTTTTAGTTTCTTTCTTTTCCACACCTTGAGGACAATGTGTGATTTAAGTTTGAGGGTGGGAAATAAGAAATTTTAGGTTTTTAATTTTTGTGTCAAGTTAAAAATTTTCGTTTTTAAGTTAATATTCATAGTTTATTTTAAGCGTTAGAACAAATGGACAAGGTGAAGGTTAATTCCATATTAAAGTCTTTTCTATTTATCGTCAATTAAACATTAATTCACGAATTATACTTTGAAAATTTGCATTATATAAATGATTATGGTGTGTTTAAACTTCTTTCATTAATTACTACATATTTTCTACACTCACAATATTTGTCAGCTCGCTATATAATCAACTTGATAATGTTAAATCCATCATGCAATGCATTTCCTTCCAATTTTTTGTGATAAACTAATAGATAATTGACTAAATAAACATCTTGCAAAGTTTCAATAAAAATTTCCAAGTTTTTCTTACAATTTCCGTGGTTTCCATGTAATTTTTATCGATATCGATATTATCCCGATATTTCCATCGATATTTCCGTGTTTTCGGACTATCGATATTTCCGATATTACCGATATTTTCTTCCTTGGTCCCAAGAATAAATGCAGACAACCAAAATCAGGCGAGAAAGTAAATCTAAATCTTCCTCAGTCCTCTCATGCATTTAGAGCCCAGGCCAACCACCCAGCAATATTCAATTCTAATAGTAATGTAGAGGTAAGTTCTCTTGGGTGGAAAAAAAACGCTGGTTAATTTGTCAGTGGGTTGTTGGTATTTCCAATTGGTGTTGAAGGGTTGGGAGGTCAATAGGAGAGCCAAGGAAAAAGGTAGTAAGATTGGGAGGATAATCCCTATTGTCTATCTATTGTATACTGTGTACAAACTGGTCTGTGGTTTCTATCGATTTAGGAGTCAGATGGCTGGGGCGGAAGTGGAGGACCTTGTAGTGCACTTAGAGAAAAAATTGGAGCTTTCTACTATGGAACACGGTGTAAAGCTAGTGGGTACAGCTTTGGTAAATAAGATCCTTAACAAATGGGGAGTTCGAAATGTTCTTAGATCCTTATGGAAAGAGATGGGGGAGATAGAAATTAAGTGGGTTAAGGACAATACTTTCATCATCATTGTTCCGGATGAGAGCACAGCCACAAAGATCATTGATCAGGTTCCCTGGGGGGTAATGAAGCAGAACTTTTCTGTTAAAAAATGGCCACCGGATTTAGCCTTGGAGGAAGTCAATGTGGAAGTAGTCACGTTTTGGATACAAATTAGGGGTGTCCCGCTTAATCTGAGTTCAGAAGAAAATGTCAGGTGTCTGGCCTCTACGATAGGGAAAGTGGAGGAAGTAGAAGATCCAAAAAGGGCTAGGGGTTTTTTGAGAGTCAAAGTTGCGGTCGATACTTCGAAGCCCCTTGTTACCGGTTGCTGGCTCCCGCGGGAAAACAAAGAGGAGACGTGGATTGAAGTTGGATATGAAAGACTTCAAGATTTTTGTTATAGATGTGGAAGAATCGGGCATGCCAACCATGAATGCAATTTCGAAGCTGTGAGGGAATGTATGGCAGGGTATGGGGAATGGACAAAAACGGCACCAGTGCGAGCCTTTATGGAAAGGCCAAGACCTGTGGTCATCAATATGGGGGAGAGAAGAAGTGCGGGGACAAGAAGGAGGGGAACAAGAGGTAGTATTGGGGCGCATAATGAGTCAAGTGCATCTGGGGAGGGTGCTTCCAAACAACCTGTACCTCAGCAAGGATTAAGAAACAGTTCAAGGAAATGGCACAGGATGAATAGAATGAGATATGGACTGTTTCCTAACCCGGCCCAATGGATCAGGGATGGTTGTGGGCTGATGGGGCAGAACCGCTTTGTATTGGGTTTTCAACCGGGGGTGGATCCAAATGAGTATGGAAGAATACCATATATCGTGATAGAGGAACTAGTGGAACTAGTGGAACCAAACCATGCACCTAATGGGAATGGAATAGTGGAGTTGTATAATCAAGGTCACTGTTCAAGGGAACTGCACAGAAGAGATCCAAGTATGAAACAAACAGAAACAGCGACGGATTCGGATCATGAGTCGAAAAGGGGAATGAGTAAAAGTAAAAGGGATTTGGAAGGGGTAAGTAATTAGGGGGGTCTATCATCTCAGAAAAAAATGAAAACTGGCGATGATAGAAGCAAAGTAAGAGGAAAAGATGAGAGAGCTGCTGCTAGATTGGGTAAGATGCTTATAAGTGACAGACGCTTGTTAATGGAAAATGAGAGCTATACGGAGGAGAGCTTGCAGGAAGTCCTGATAGAAAAGCAGGAAATTGGGGAATTTATGGAGATGGCCCCTGATGGTGAGAAGAAGGTAGGGAGGTCCAAAAAAACGGGGTCTTCATCCTGAGGTGGTGGCGGCTGGCCTTACTCAGCCACAAGATTGCCATGATACACTTGTTTTGGAACTGCCATGGTCTAGGGTCGGACACGGTGGTTTGTGCCTTTCAAGGGCAAATAAGGGAACAAAGACCCTCGATGATTTTTCTTTCAGAAACCAAAATGAAAAATCATCGAATAGCTGGAGTAAGAAGGCGGATGGGGTACTCGAATGGTTTTGATGTAGCTTCGATCGGGAGAGCTGGAGGGCTTAGCCTTTGGTGGGAGGACTCTGTCCAAGTGGAGGTGATGGAATTTTCTAAGCATTTTATTGATGCTAGATGTGGGTTGGTTGACTCGCAGGTTAAATTTTGGTTTACTGGAGTTTACCCGACATCGTACAGGATGGAGAAAGAGGCGTTTTGGAGGGGTATGATTCAGAATTTTAGCCCGGATAATATGTCATGGATTTGTGGTGGGGACTTTAACGAAGTCTTATGGGATCATGAAAAATCTGGGGGAGCGGAAGTGAGATACAACCGTCCCATATACCTGGAGGAGTTTATGTGCAAGGTGGAGGTTATGGATTGGGATTTAATGGACCCAAATTTACTTGGAGGGGGACTCGAAATGGGCAGCTGGTGGAGGCTAGGCTGGATAGGGGATTGGTGAATGCTTGTTGGCAATCCACTTGGCATAATACGTCGGTTAAAATCTGAATGTCTCTAGGGTCTGACCATAGTCCTGTGGTGGTAATTTGTGAGCCTAAGAGTAATAAATCGAAAAAGATGTTTCGCTTTGAGGCCTTTTGGGCTAAGGACGGGGAGTGCAGGGACATCGTGAGAAATGCTTGGAATCATTCCAGGGAGGGGAGTCCTATTGAGAGATGGAATCATAAAATCAATATTTGTCGTGCCAAATTAATTAACTGGAGCATGGGAAAATTCAGTAACCGTGGAAGGCAAATTAAAGAGATGTTGAAATGTCTGGGTCGGCTCCAACAGAATTGGAAGGAGAATGAGAAGGAAATTGTGGCTTTTTCCAACAATCTTGATCAATTATGGAGGCAGGAGGAGTGTTATTGGCAGCAAAGATCCCGGGTGCAGTGGCTAAACGAGGGAGACGCCAACACCAAATTCTTTCATCAGTCTACCATTCAAAGAAGACGAAGAAATAAGGTGGTGACTTTAAAAAATAGCAGCGGAGAGTGGATTGAAAGCCCAAGTCTGATTAGGAGTTTGGTGGATGATCATTTCATGGAGTTATTCAAATCGTCTAGGCACCGGGAGTGGGGAGAAATCCTCGATTGTGTGCTTCCAAAGGTTACCAATGAAATGAATGCTACCCTTACGTGTACGGTCTCAGTTGATGAAGTGAAAGATGCTGCTTTACAGATGGGTGGGATGAAGGCCCCTGGTCCCGATGGCTTCCCGGGGATTTTCTATCAGCCTCATTGGGACATTCTTGCTGCGGATGTGAATGAAATTATTGGAGAATTGATGCATGGTTTAGAAAATCCCATGAGAATCAATGCTACTCATTTGGTTCTGATACCGAAAGTTAAAAACCCGGAATCCATCTCTCAATTTCAGCCCATCAGTTCATGCAACTATTCTTATAAGGTTATTTTGAAGATTTTGGCGAATCGTCTCAAGCCGTTTCTTCGGGAGTTAATTTCCCCTACCCAAAACGCCTTTGTGGCAGGAAGGCAAATCCAAGACAATATTGGAATTACGCATGAATTATTCCATTTTCTTAAATTGAGGAAAACGAAATGCAAATTCGAGTTGGGCATTAAACTGGATATGCATAAGGCCTACGATCGGGTGGAATGGGATTTTTTAATGGCAGTGATGGAGAAATTGGGGTTTGACAGTAAGTGGAGAAACTTGATCCTGTGATGCATTTCTTCTGTGAATTTTGCAATCATTCTGAATGGTCTTTCTGGAACTAAGTTTGCGCCTTCAAGGGGGCTCAGACAAGGAGATCCGATTTCCCCCTACCTATTCTTGTTGGTTAGTGAAGTGTTATCACTTCGTATCCAGCAGGCTAGTGATAAAGGTTGGATCAGATGAGTCCAAATGAATAAGCCTGGCCCGACAATATCCCATATTTTCTTTGCTGACGATACTCTGATTTTCCTGAGAGCTGAGGAGGAGAACTGTCGGAAATTATCCCAAGTCATTGATGATTATTGCTTGGCGTCGGGTCAAAAAGTTAATAAGTCAAAGTCAAGCGTATTTTTTGGTAACAATGTGCCTGAGTCTTTATCACTTCATTTGGCGAACATACTGGGTATGGAGAGGGTTGGAGATCCAGGTGTCTACCTGGGGGTTCCCGCTATTTGGGGTCGTTCGAAAAAAAATGGGCTAGCCTACGTTAAAGAAAGATTATTGGGTAAGCTCAGGGGATGGAAGAAAGCCGCTCTCTCTCAAGCAGGGCGGGAGGTCCTCATAAAAGCGGTGGCACAAGCAATCCCTGCATATCCTATGAACTTATTCAAGTTTCCTACTTCTCTATGCAATGAGTTGGATGCCATGATATCGAAGTTCTGGTGGGGGCAAAAAGATGGTGAACAACGTATTGGGTTTCTAGAGAGAAGTTGGGATGGGCGAAGGATATGGGCGGGTTAGGTCTTAGGAGTTTCGAGGTGTTCAACGATGCCCTGTTGGCTAAGCAGTGTTGGAGATTAATTGAGGAGCCGAATTCTCTGTGGGGTTTGGTGCTTAAGGCACGGTATTTCCCTAATTGTTCATTCATAGATGCTAAAAGGAGTGGGAGAGCCTCTTGGGCCTGGTCTAGCCTCCTCACTGGAAGAGACATTTTACGTAATGGAGCTCATTAGCAGATTATGAGTGGAAATGAGGTTAGGGTGTGGGTTGATAGATGGATCCCGTCTATTCCAATGGGAAGACATTCTCCATCAGGGACGGTACAGGTTTCTAATAATTTGGTGGTTAATTCGCTGATTTGCTCTGAGAATAGAATGTGGGATATAGATTTTCTGAAGCCGTTCCTGGAAAGGTCCAAGTTTGATGCTATCCTTGAGACCCATATTGGAGACCCTTTGTTACGTGATCGTTTGGTTTGGCCCCTAGATAAAAAAGGGGTATATTCAGTTAAATCCGGATATAAATGGGTGGTTGGTCGGAATCTGCCTCATGGGTGTATTAATATTGGATCCTCGGTCACCATTCCTGCCCATCTGTGGAAGTGTGTGTGGAAACTTGAGGCTTCTCCAAAAATCAAATGTTTTTTTATGGAAGACCCTTCAGGAAGCTGTGGCTACTATGGAAAACCTCTTCCGAAGAAGATCTTCCCCATCTCCGTTATGCCCGATTTGTAAGAATCAGGATGAAACAATTGTACATCTATTTTTGCAATGCTCGTGGGTGGAGGCTGTTTGGTTCGGGGGAAGCTTGGGTATGAGGATTAATCAGACGGATACTTCTTCTTGGGCGGGCTGGTTGTTACAGAGGTTTGATTCAGCGAAGGGATCAATTTAGGTGAGAAACAATATGCTCTCATATATTGCTTTCACTTGTTGGCATATATGGAAAGCCCGATGTAATATGCAATTCAACCAGCAACCAATTCATCCTAGGCAGGTTATTTTGGCCATTTCTGTATCGGTCTCTACATTCAAAGAAGCTCGGGGTGGTCCTCGGACTACGCCTCCACCTCGTGGCCTGGTTCAATTGGTTAATGTTTGTTGGTCTCCTCCGTGTCCGGGTTTCGTTAAGATAAATGTGGATGCTAGCTGGGGATCCTGTGATGGACGGGGATTCACGAGTATTGTTGCACGGGATGAGGAATGGAGGTTTCTTGCTGCTAGTAGATCAGGTGTGAAGGCTACTAGTGTGGCTATGGGAGAGGCTATGGCAATCTTGCACGGGTGTATGCTTGGCAAGATGATGGGATGGAATAAGATTATTTTAGAGTCTGACTCGTTGGAATCGATTTCTTGCCTTAGGGACATGGCTAAGAAAGGCAGTTGGGATGCATTCTCCTCTCTTCTGAATTGTGTTAGATTGGGAAAAGAGTTTCTTGATTGCCGCTGGTCTTGGGTTCCAAGACCGGCCAATTCTGCAGCGGACCATTTGGCGTCGCGAAGTAGTAGGGAAGTATGTGATCATGTGTGGGTTGATAGACCCCCATCTTCCTTGGTTCATGTTTTGTGTAACGACGGTTTACCTTGTCTGCCTTAATGGTTTGTGGTATTGCGTGGATGGACGATCTAGCATTTGTTGCGGCGTCGTGTTTTCTCTGTAACCTCCTCGCTCTACCCTTTCCAAGTAGTTATTGGCTGTTTGCTTCGGTGTAGGCTCTCTTTGTACTGTTTGGCATCTTTGCCCGGTTATTGAATCTTCTGATTTCCAAAAAAAAAAAAAACTTATTTGCTATATTTATTAATAATTTGATTAGAACATCTAATAGAAAAATATTATAAAAGTTTTATTCAGGTTTATATTCTTTTAAGTTTAGAGTCGTTGACTACGCCTTTCAGCTTGATCTTAGGTCCTAACTCATCATTCGTGAACGAATTTTACGGAGGAATCCTTAGGTTTTCAGGGCATTAATCCATCACCAATGTTTGTGTTAATCAAGCCGACATTCTCACTCCCGCTTCGTTACCACCGCTCGCGCAAGTGCTTATCTCTAGGCAAAGCCTTCCCCTAACGATGCATTTTTACTCCCCACAAGGATTTTTTTGCCTTGTGTTATTTTGACTATTGACTCCCCCTTCATTAAATTGATAATATGATAAGTGTGAGACAATTTATGGGTTATTGTGGAATATGCCACATCGTCAATATAATGAAAGCTTATACAATCAAATAAATAGAAGACATATACTTTTTCAATTTCAAAACCTCATGATGTAATATGATAAAATTAAAGCTTTGTGGTCTTTTTCAAATATTAAGTTGAATATCAGAGTGCGTAACAAACAAGACCACAAAATAATAGGAATATTATTAAATAAACAAGAATGCCGAAACGGCTATAAAACCCTAAGATGCTACATTGTGACTAACTTGTTCTCAAACTAAATTACAATCTCTATTTATAGAGCAATAAACCAAAGAAACCCTAATGCGTAAATGCCAAAAATACCCTACTACAAAATCAAATCAAATCTCTAATTAATTTCCTAAATAAACCTAATAAATTCCAACACCCCCCGTCAAACTCATGGCGGTACACGACATGAGTTTGCCAACAAGCAGATGCGGATGCAAGCTCCATTATGCAAATTTCCGATGCCAATTTCAATATGAAATTTCACCGGTACAAGTGCAATATTCCAATGCTAGTGCTAGTGCAAGATTCCAATGCCAGTGCCAGTGCAAGATTTCCATGCCAATGCTAGTGCAAGATTTCCATGCCAGTTGCGAACTTCCGAACCAACTTCATGACAAACTGATACGCAGCGGACAAATGGATGAACAAATTGATACCCATCTAGAACAGATTAAATTCCGAAGAATCGAACCTGCTCTGATACCAAGTTGAATATCAGAGTGCGTAACAAACAAGACCACAAAATAATAGGAATATTATTAAATAAACGAGAATGCCGAAACGGCTACAAAACCCTAAGATGCTACATTGTGACTAACTTGTTCTCAAACTAAATTACAATCTCTATTTACAGAGCAATAAACCAAAGAAACCCTAATGCGTAAATGCCAAAAATACCCTACTACAAAATCAAATCAAATCTCTAATTAATTTCCTAAATAAACCTAATAAATTCCAACATATTATGCAAAACCTGGAGGGTGTAAAATGTAGTTAGATCTTTTCTTTATGAAGCAGGGATAATTGAATTTGAATGCAAAGATGACACACTATCCTAGCTAACCAAGCGTTTAGGTCTTAAAAAAACGATATCAAGTTGAAGCTTGAGGGAGTGCATGACATCCTAGCACAAGTGAAAAATCAGCTAGAGATGCCAAACAACTTAAGCTTTGCAAGAATATGTTCTCCTTTTGCCATCAACAGAAGCAAGGAGAAGTGATCAAAGTCAAACCCCTTGGCTCTGAATACATTTCTAACACGCCTAATTCAAATGCACCCACGGATTTTGAAAAATATTCCACTCCAAATCATGTTCATACGCCGCATCTACATAACAACATCCCTAGCTTGCTTTGATCTTCTGCAAATCCATCCTCCCCTTTTGTCATCAGCCCTTATTATTTTTATTCTCACTAGCTACCTATTGTATAATTATTCTAAGTGAAGCGTGCGGCTAGTTTATGACATTGATAGCTTGTATTTATGCATCTACTTGTTAATCAAGCTGGCATTTCTTGGGCTCTAAGATATGCCAGCTTATTGCAAAAAATGAATATCACAAGGTTGAATACCGTGGCATTTCTTGGATATCGTGTTCACTGCCATTTCTGGGTTCCTTGGACGGGACTGGATTAGTCCAAAAAATGAATATCACAAGATTGGATTGGATGGAGTTTTACAATTATTAACAATTATATTTTCCGTGTAAATTTCAAATGACTAAAGGGTTTTCAACTTCCCTCTTTGAAGTTTTTTCGATGATAAAATAATGTTCTTTTGGAAAAGTCTTCAAGTAAATTAGTATAGGGCAGCACTTTTGGACTTTACAATTTAGCAGTCTCTTCTCTGTGTGGGTAAAAAGATTTTAGAACTCTCATATTATATCTTTTTTCAAGGGTACACAAGAATTTACTTGTGAAATCAGTAGCTTCAGGTGAAAGGGATCTGATTTGCAACAAGAATTAATTAATTATGTTCAGATGGGATATTTTTCCTAATTAATCCTCAAATGATCCAAATCCCTTCCCACCTGATTCTGCCAAGTGCCATCTATATATGATATTATATTGTCTCAGTTGAGTCCTAAAATACAATTCTGAATACTGCAGCCATCTTTCTGCAATTATTTTCAAAGAGTACCTTAAGGAAAAAATGATTTTATGGTAGGCTTTTAGGATTGTTTAAAAGCGAGAGTGTAAGCATGCCAATATAAAAACTCAACTTAATACTCCGTCCAGCTTTCAATTCGTCTTCTTCTTTGTTTCTTATGTAATCTTCATGAATTTGAGGAAGGTGTTGACAATAGAAAACCCTAAGTACATAGAATCTACATCGATAAAGCCGCGCAAATGATTAGAACACCACACAAGTCGATGTGGGAGACTTAATAATGAATCCCACATTTTATTAAACTCTTAAACTCCTGAAATCCTCCATGTATTTAGCAGCTGGATTGAGCTACAAGTTTCCAGCCCCTTCATTAAAAGCTTAGCTGTTCACGCGTCTCTCTTTAGTCCTTTATATTGCCCATTTTCTCAATCTCTTCTCTCCCCTCATATCGACTTCAAATTGTGTGAATATGACTGTACATAGTGATATTCATGCAGAAAAGCCAGCATCTGAAGATATTCATGCAGAAAAGCCAGCATCTGAGGCTATAGTACTAGAGAACGTGTGGGCGAGCTTTATCGGTGTGGATGGACCCAAAAACGCAACAGAATTGTCTCAATCCTGGGAAGATATGCCTCCTCTTGATGGGAGAGAAGGTTCAATGGAAGTTCTACAAAGGCTACCAAGTCTAGGTAGGTGGATATCTATGGGAACTGAGGCCTGGGAGGAGCTTCTGGACAGTGTTGTTGGTCCTGCACAAAATACGGAGCAGTCTTGCAATGACAAGTTAGAAGGCAATGGAGCTACAAATTTGGAATGTGAAGCAAAGGTCGAGAGAGCAAAGAAAGTGGAAATTGCGAAGCACTACCGCGGAGTTAGGAGGCGGCCGTGGGGCAAGTATGCAGCAGAGATTAGGGACTCAACAAGAAAAGGGGCTCGGGTTTGGCTTGGGACTTTTGAGACTGCTGAGGAGGCCGCTTTGGCTTATGACAAGGCTGCTTTGAGAATTAGAGGCTCAAAGGCACATCTTAACTTCCCCCTTGAAACAGTTGCAAAGGCCATGGGATTGGATTTCTTCAGCATTTCTTCATCCTCAATTGGTTCGAATCCTCGGAAGAGAGGGTTGAGAGATTGGGAAGAAAATGTTGAGGAAAGAAAACCTGCAGTGAAGAGGAAGGCAAGCATGCAAAAGATGTGTGATCATGAATTTGATGTATTTGAGTTCCAAGACCTGGGAAGTGACTACTTGGACAGTTTGCTGTCTTCTATTTGACAAAGGCTAGAATAAGAAAGGAAGCAATGCTTCTGATGTGTATGTATCTAGCGAGCACGAATGAGTCTGTGGAACATTCTTTGCAGCCCAAATAGAAATGTAGCAGTCCGAAACTATTTGTAGTCATAGTGAAGAACATGATGTGTAACTTCCATTCAAACTAGCCTTACAGAAAGAGAGAGCAATTTCTATTTAAAAATAAATAATTTTAAAAAATAAAAAAAATGAAGACGAGATAGCAAAACATTATATACTTACATACAATTTCTCGTGGAATTTGCAACATTAATCACTTTGTTAAGATTTCAATAAAGGATAGTGACTCGCCAACTTAAGACACATCGGCAAGTGTGTTAGGATTTTATACAAAAGGTTTCCATGTTATAACCAAGGACCGAAATATCGATAATATCGGCGAAATATCACCGATATTATCGTTTTTTTAGATAACGATATTTTCACACTTATCCCATAATTATCGTCAATATATCGCCATATTATTGATAATATCGATAATATCGTGATATGATCAATAAGGGTTATGCTTTATCGTTTGGGCTTCTGGTCCTTTTTATAATCCCTCCACCAGCTTCTTCTTTATCACTTGGGCGATGTGGGACAACAGCAACAACTTTAATCTCATAATTGTATTGTATTCTTCGCTTTCCCATTCAACAGCCACTAGCTTTATCCAACAAAATTGCTTTTTTATTATGGGTAATGATCTTTTGGACTTATACAAGTTGCAATTTAGTTTTTCAATTACCCACCAAAGAATTTAAGGCTACTTCGATTTATACATTTTAGGTTGGGGAATGAGTTTAACGATGAGTACTAATTTTCTCACATTGCACCATTAGAAAAATATCATATTGATATACGTCTTTTGGTTATTTGCTAATTTGACTGTTCGCCAGAATAATGATATGATAGGCATTCGATTTATTTGTGGGCTAACGAGGGAAACCAAACTAGCACATATGAACAAAAACTAGTCATCGTAGAGCTTCGGCTTCTATTCAAATTAGTAACATGAAAGGAAAACCAATCATACAATTTAGTCTAAATGGTGGAAGTGACGTTTCTACGTCAGTCTTATATTTACTACATCATCAATTTAATTAAAAACCTATAATTACCTAAGTAGAACCGTTCATCTCATTGTGGCGTCTTCGATTACCAAAACATAATCATGTACTATGTCTATATGATTTTGTATTAACACGTTGGATAAAAATATCACTCAAAATTTTGATATGGCTTTCAAAATTGACCAAACAGTTTTCTTTTTTCTCGAAACTAGATGATGTAAAATGTGATTAACCAAATTATTATTATTTTAAAAAAATAAAGAAAAATTAGTATCTGATCCCTAGTTTCTAATGTTCATTGACTAAGATCTTATCAGTTTTTATATTTTGATCAAAGTCCCTAGCATTAATGAATTGCATGTAAGTTACATAACTTTCATAACAAAAATTAGTAATTGATTTAGATTTTTAATACTCACATCCTTATTAAACTCCTAATTAATTTTCAATTCAAACATTTCAAATATATAAAAAAATAAAATAAGAATAAGTTTGTACCCATTAATTTTTATAAAAAAATTGATATGTACCCATTATAAGAATAAGTCACTCATGTATCTTACCATTTAATGTATAAAGTGTAAAATATTGTACTAATTCATTATATATAAATGATTATGGTGTGTTTAAACTTCTTTCATTAATTAATACATATTTTCTACACTCACAATGTTTGCCAGCTCGCTATATAATCAACTTAAATCAGTTAAATCCATCATGCAATGCATTTCCTTCCAATTTTTTGTGATAAACTAATAGATAATTGACTAAATAAATATCCTGCAAAGTTTCAATAAAAATTTCCAAGTTTTTCTTACAATTTCTGTGGTTTTTATTCAATTTTTATCGATATCGATAATATCCCGATATTTCCATCGAAATTTCCATGTTTTTTGGACTACCGATATTTCCGATATCATCGATATTTTATATCTTGGTTATAACCACTCTTGTAATTTACTTTTTCAGATTTTCAAAGAGTTTTATATTATTTAATTATTTTACTATTCTCAGTTCGAGAGATTGGTGGGTAATTTCAGGTAGATCAAATTTGTAGATTAAATTTTGTAAACTAGATGATAAGGAAGTCAATGAGTGGATTATTACTTAAGTGTTGATTAACTTACCTATTTTTTTAGGGTAATGCTAGGGAGACTAAATTTGTTAACAAAATTATTATTTATCACCAATAGGAATGAACATATTTATCAACGCTTAAGTAATAACTCAATCTTTAACTTCCATGTCATTTAATTTTCAATTTTTTTTCTACAATCTACATAGCATTACTCTACCATCAAAAGGATATATCTGAGCTAGCTTAAAATAGAGAGGCAGACAGAATGGTTATGAGATTCCTATAACTTTTAATTTTAATTTTTGAGCTTTAAAATCAATAGAAATTGTCTATGAGATTGTCTATCGTCAATTATTTTGGTCTATTTGTGAAAAAATTCTTTTGAATTGAAGAAACCACTCGTTCAAGGGGAGGAGTTGATTTGACAAAAAACACCTTTAATTTAACGGAGGTTTCTCATTGAAGGACCAAAGTAGACAATCTCATGAACCACAATTTTAAATTTTAAGGACTAAAATGAGGAATTATGTAAATCTCAAAAACCATTTGAGATAAAAAGCTAAAAGAATAGGACAATATGTGGGTACTCCTCGGGGAGGGACATGGATCCTCTCAAAATCCAATTGTTCTGATCCTAGGGATCAGTGAATCTTGGCCATTGAAATTTGATCTAACGGCTACAAACAGGGACCTACTCTAAAAGTTATAATAACTTTAAATGTTGGATCAAATTTCAATTGTCCGGATTCATGAATTCCTAAGATTAGGACAATTGGATCCGGAGATGATCCATGTCCCTCGGGGAGTACCCAGTATACTGACTTGGATACGTGGAACAACAAGATAACAACACCTGTCCGTCTCAAATCTGCAAACACATTACTACCAGCCTTTCATGAGTTCCATCCCGTTATCTCAAGCCACCGTCCTTTCCCACCACCACCAAGCCCACCCACCCTCCTCCCACCGGTGACTGCACCCCGCAGTGAGATTGCGGCGACAAAATTTGGGAGGATTACGGATTGGGGTATCTCGGTTAAGGAATCGACGTCGGCTTGGTGAGTGAGCTTGAAGCTTGCACATGATGCCGGAGCCGACGAGGTCACGGGGTGGGGCTGACAAAGGTTGGAAGAGGATAGGGCTTGTTCAGATTTGACATGGCAGAGGTAAGAGGAGGAAGAAGAGGGCTGTTTGGTTCTCAACATAGCAAAAATTTAATATA
Source organism: Malus fusca (assembly GCA_035220775.1). NCBI lineage: Eukaryota > Viridiplantae > Streptophyta > Magnoliopsida > Rosales > Rosaceae > Malus > Malus fusca. The sequence continues at coordinate 37,147,180 of CM069068.1, forward strand.
GAAGTTTGAGAAATTTTTTTATTTTTATTTTTAAAATAGAAGAAGAGAGAAAGTGATAGAGAATGCGGAAGTCAGGAAGTTTTTTTTTTTTTTTTTTAGTTAGTGATATGATAAGAGATTTTGAAAAAAAATAGTAAAATTTGGTTGTGTGAAACTACATTTTTATCTTATATTTCTTATTCATGTTTTGTTTTAAAATGTTAAATTGGTAATTTCATAGGATTTTAATTGATAATAAGTATTTTATTAATTAATAAAGATTAAAAGGGACAGCTGTTCCCATTTCACATGATCGTTTCTTTTGGCCTGGAAATTAGGTACTCTTCAGTGAAAACCAAGTATTTTTCAAAAGAATATAACACGTCAGAAAGTATTCGAAATCAGATACCAAGTTTAAATTCTCCATCTAAACTTTGAACCCTCGAGTATATCTACTTTCACATGTTGAAGATGAACCATCTTTTTTCAATTATTAAAAGAAAACAAAATAAAGCAAACCCACTCCATAACCGACCTTGAATTTTTTATTTATTTACTTTTCTCTCGTCTCTGTTCAAAGTCAAACCATGCTACGTACCTGGTCAGCTTATCCAAAAGACATTTCATATTTCTTTTTCGGACGAGGATCCTCTTCGGATCCGATTGTCCTAATTCTAGGAATCAATGAATTCAGACTATTAAAATTTGATTCAACAGCTATAATAGAGGCTCACTATAAAAGTTATAATAACTTTAACCGTTGGATCAAATTTCAATGGTCCGAATTCATTGATCCCAAGGATTAGGACAATTGGATCCAGAGATGATCCATGTCCTCTTTTTCTTAATAACAATATTTTAAATTGTACAGTCAATGGATGGTCTATATGAATTGCTCTTCTTCTAGTTGAAAATAAAATGGAGGTTGATATGCCGATTAGAAAATTTGGTCCCTGCAAGGGATAAGTCTATTTGCTTTGAATATGAGATTAGATTATTGCCAATCTAAGTTACGTGTAAGTTTTTGGGTTCAACTTGTAATAGAATGGAGCAAATTAAGGTGAGAGAACCAATGTGAGATTAGGTTGAATTGATTGACCAAATTGGCAATTAGTCTTGGCAATTAGTCTTACAAAAATTAGACAGAGAGGTTCATGTGTGTGTACCTACCAACCAAAATAGTGGTCCATTTGACAAGTCAGAAATGCTAAAGAGATTCAAAAGTGGGACACTTTATGAACTTTTTGTCATTTTATATTTTTAGTACAATGTTTTATAACGTTGGTACATGAATTGACGTTAAATTGTGAGATGACAAAAGATCCATGAAAAATACTTTGAGAGATTCATGTAAAAATTGTCCCATAGTCAATGCATTTCACTACAAAATATAAGCCCAGAGACCCATTTTTAAGGGACTGATATGAACAGTCCTCTTCATTTTCACATTAGGTACTGGACAAGATGATAATTAATTCTGAGTGTTCCTCAAATTGTAGGTAAATTGTCTTTTTAGATGAGAAATGTTATGAGGAATCTTTCACAAGTGGGACTCTTTGTCACATTCAGTTTAACGTCAATTCATGTACCAACATTATAAAACATTGTGCAAAAAATATGAGGTAAAAGATAGTTCATGAAGGTCCCACTTTTAAGAGTTATTTTAGCATTTCTTCTTGTATCTACCTGCCTCATCAAAATTGTGAAGCTCAAAGAGAGAAAACCAAAGAATGTATGTATCTATACAAAATAAGCTCCAACTCATTCAATCATATATATTACAAAACCAATAAAATTCACTTCTTGCAGTACATTTGTATACCCTTTTTTCTTTCTTTGGCTGTGAATTATATTGTTATCGTTTGTGTTGGCAAAGCAAAAGAGAATAACTAGACAATGAAAGAAAAATTACAAACTTTCCCACACACCTCTAATAACTCTGCTTTCTATAAAATGAAACTTAATGTCCTAATGTTTAGTAACCCAAAGTTTATAACTAAAAAAAAAAAAAAAAAAAAAAAAAAAACATTTCTAGAAAATCTGACCCTCCATATTTTGTACCTCCACCGCACTTAATTTACTCTCAGATTCTGATCTTGGCGTCCCAACTGAAAGCATACTAGAACTTCCACTTGAGTCTGAAGTAGTAGTACTGTTTTTACTATTTAAGCTGCAAGGTATATTAAAACTTGGCCTGAATCTATGAACTGATGATGTTGGTGGAGATGATGCAGCCACAATTTCAGCTGGGAAATTAAGCATGGCCTTGGTACCGCGCATTCGAAAAGCTGCTCGATCATATGCCAAGGCAGCTTCTTCGGCTGTGTTAAATGTTCCTAGCCATACACGCGCACCTTGTCTTGCAGAGTCACGGATTTCAGCTGCGTACTTGCCCCACGGACGCCTCCTCACGCCTCTATAGTGCTTTTTTCCGACGTTCTTGGTGGGTTCGAGGCGATTTGGTTGACGATGGATGTGGTGCCTCTGTGGGAATAGTGAGGGGGTGAGAGACGTGGCTTCATTTAGGACTTGGTATATGACCATGTCTTGTGAGTCATTCTCATTCAATGGGAGCTCATTTTGTTGTGAGGAGGCTAAAGCCATAGCTTCCTTAGTCAGTTCTGCCTCCCCAAGTTGCCTTCTCATCGTTATAAGGAGCCTTCTGAAATCTGGCAAGAACAGGTATTGAAGATAGTAGTATATAGGCACAAGACTTGTATTTAACTTTGGATTAAACGGAAGAGGCAAACGTGGGGTCAAAGAATTTTCATTGGCACGAGGATGGTGATGGAAATCGACACAAAGAAAATTATATATTGGACTAGTCTTCCACCACTTGATGGTGCACAACTTTTGCCCTTGGCTTCCTTCTGATATTACAAATCATACCAAGCATAATAACTAAAATTTCCATTTAGTAATTCAGGGAAATTGGTACGAAGGTCGATGCCCCAAAGATGGGTTTAAGGGGGTGATAATTGCTATAAACTTGTTATGCTTCATAATCTCAAAATATGCCTTGAGCACACATATGACTACTAAGGTTGATTTGTGTTAAATTTGGACTTAGATAAATTAGTTAGAGCAATGTGTTTTCACTCTGTACTCAAGTTTGAATTTCATTTTGTAGTTTAAATTAATCTAGTGTAGGCTTGTCGTTTGTAACACAAACCTTATATAACCTCTCTCAAAACATGCATGTGTAACACAAACCTTATTTACTCTTTTTTTTTTTGTCGGGTCGGTCAGTTGTGCCAAAATCATGGATCTTTTTCATGGTAAATTAGGTTAAATTGCAAATTGAGCTAAACGGTAAATATAAGCAAATGGATGCTAACTTAGCAATTCAATTGCAATACTTGGCTTGTTGTTACGGGCAATGGGTTGGTAAAGTCAACAAGGTGACTGGCTAGGCAAGGAAAGCATGAAAGAAGTTTCTTGGTGGAATTTTGGGATGACGATGATCACATTTGATTTTGGATTCATATACATCGCAACTTCAACTTTTCTTCTGTATATGACGTCGTCACGGTCGTAATATTATAACTTTTAGGTCGTGGGTCGTGTTATTAACCCAATCTGGTCCATAGCTTGACATTTCAACAATTTGTTTAAAATTATGATTAAGAATAGTCCAAGACTTCAAAATCAATAGTAACCACAAAGAGTCCTACAATTTTTGCGAATGTTGATGAAGATGGAGGTCCTAATCAAAGACTTAGAATAACACATGCCTTGAAATTGAATATTTTTGTGAAGATCTATATATAAGGCCAATGGAAAAGGTGAATAGTGATTTTGGTGTCACTAATTCAAAAAAATATTTGGGCAAAAATGCCCCAAAACAAAAAACTTCATAGGCATCCCAAAATAACACATCAAATAAAGTAGGGGCATTTTCATAATTTTAATAGTATTTTTTAATTAGTACGTCACATTAGACTAACAATAATGTAATTTAATTTCTCTATTTTTAAACACGTTCAAAACATCTTAAGATGTATGTAATGCCGGCTATAAAAAATGTCATTCGCACACGAATAATAATGTGATTAAATTAGTTGTCAAATGATTGTTTTTTTTTTAACAAACAATATTATCTACACTAAGAGAGAGGGGGATGGGCTTAGCCTCATAATGGGCTAGCAATAATGTGATTCAATCAATTGTTTATTAAGTATTATTTTCTCTATTTTAAACATGTTCAAAACATCTTAAGAGGCATATAATGTCGGTTATAAAAAAAATCTTTCGCACGCGGATAATAATGTGATTAAATTAGTTGCCCAATAATTTTTTTTTAACAAACGATATTATCTACACTAAGGGGGAGGGGGTGGGCTTAACCTTACAATAGACTAGCAATAATGGGATTCAATCAGTTGTTTATTAAAGATTATTTTCTCTATTTTAAACATGTTCAAAACATCTTAAAAGGTGTGTAATGCCGGTTATAAAAAAAGTCTTTCGCACGCGGATAATAATGTGATTAAATTAGTTGTCAAATAATTTTTTTTTTAACAAACGATATTATCTACACTAAGGGAAATGGGTGGGCTTACCCTCACAATGGGCTAGCAATAATGTGATTCAATCAGTTGTTTATTAAATATTATTTTCTCTATTTTTAAACACATTCAAAACATCTTAAGAGGCGTGTAATGCCGATTATAAAAAAGGTCATTTGCATTTGAATAATAATGTGATTAAATTAGTTGTCAAATGATTGTTTTTTTTTTTAACAAACGATATTATCTACACTAAGAGAGAGGGGGTGGGTTTAGCCTCACAATGGGCTAGTAATAATGTCATTCAATTAATTGTTTATTAAATATTGTTTTCTCTATTCTTAATGTAAATTCTATAGAGACTGATTTTATTATGTGAATAAATTTGGGTAGTGCTACTCACACATCATTTTTAACCTCCCATACATTTTTATTAATTTTTGTCTATTGATATCTTCTTTAATTCATTCAGTCTAACAGTCAAAAATTAAGAGGGGCGTGTGTGAAATAAAAATGAGTGAGTGGATAACATCCATAATTTATTCTTACACCTACTATTAAGGGTATATTTACTAGTAAGGAATGTATTTTGTAAGGTCTTCTATAGTGGGGGAGTGTGATCCCAATAATATGGAATTCAAACTCCTATAGTGTGTCATAAAATATGGAAAAAGTAATAGTAGATGGATCTACATTTTAATATATAAAACCCACCGTTATCAAACTCACATCACTGTGACAATAATCTAATACTAATCAAACTCACAGTTAGTGACTGAGGCAGGATTTGAACTCATAGAGTCATGATAAAGAAGTAGATGTGGGAACATTTTGTTATTTAGATATAGGGTAAATTGCCAATTTAGTCCCTGAATTATTACCTTAGTGAAAATTAAGTCCCTCAACTATTTTTTTCAAAAAAATCAATCCTTGAATTATAAAAATATGTCAATTACAACTCTAATATTAAATTCGAAGCTACTATATTCAATTTTTCGTCAATTTAAGTTACGTTACTTGCATGTGATACACATTGGAGGGTAGATTGGTAGTTTTTATAAAGAAATAGTGTATGGTGACACAACCCGACCTGGAATGTCTACTAGGACTCCAAATCGAGCTGTGCTAGCCGACACCTGGAAGGTGACGAAGCCATAAAGTGTAGTGATGTGGAAAATGTGAATAAATTTAAAACTAAAAGTGCCTAAATACAAGAGTATGTTGTGAGTGGGAATGAATCCATTTCACACGTGATGTCAGAGCATAAGTAAAGTACAGTAAGATAGAATAAGAATTATACCCTCAAAGGTAACCACCTATACTGAGATTTGCCAAAAAATCTCGTCAATAAGATAGTTCAGCTGCTAAAACCTGGAGGGGCGAAAAACAAGGGTGAGTGGGCCTGAAAATAAAGTTTTATAAAAACCTTTTTGAAAAAATTGTAACCCCTCGCCATAAAACAAATATAGTTTCCCGAAAATCATACTACGTATAAATATGAAATCAAATGCATGCCAACAATAAATCCAAAAATATGCCACAACAAAATATCTCAACGGTAATATGAATATAATCATAAGCTCAACGATATATACTAGCATGCAAGTCGAAGTCAATTAATGTGACGTGTACGACTGCACCTATTGCTCATCAGTCTATGCTAACACACGAGTCAGTCACATAATGTGATCTGTATGACAGGCTAGGTGTAATAATAAACGCTCTATTGCTACGATCACGTGAAGCTTGCGCTATGCGCAGTCACCTAAGCGGAACTGCCTATTGCAGTCTATACGACAGGCTAACACCTACTTGGATCCAAGGCAAGTGTGCGGTGCTGAGAGGTGAACATACACGTGAAGGCTAGCCTAGCCTTGGCTGAGCACTCACCTGGGGTGTAGCAATGATGAGCAAACTATATCACGCATGCCATAGTGATGCAATAATTCCAATCAACATAATAAACTTACTTGCGCATTCCCTAGAATCATCTTGGTATTTCACAACAGTGTAACATTCTCATAACATAATTTAATCATGGCATGAAGTGCATGAATCAATTCAAAAGCATTTGTGGAAACTATCAATCATATATATATATAATAAAAACGAAAAGACCCACACACCTGAGGTCCGCGCTACAACTTTCTAGCACGAATATCGAGACATCACAAACGATCAGGGCCTAGAACAATTATCAAATCATGTCTTAGAATTCTTATCAATAGAATACGTAACTTGCATAAAACACATCCCCAAGGACATTCTAGAATGATTTGAAAGTCATTGACCAAAAGTCAATCGTCGGTCAAAGGTCAGCGGTAGGGTTCATAACCCTACATAACTCAATCCAGAAGATCCACACCTCGAATTTCTGATCCATAACTTCCAAAGATCCAAATTATGCTTATAGAACATCATACTAAAGTTTCATTATGATCCAACGGTTGGATTTCCGCCAATTGCAAATTCAAGTGGAGGTCAACACTTTATTTTATCAACTTACAAATCCAATTCGGAAAGATTCGTACATCCCTATGGTCCTCAAATATTACATACTACAACGTATTAAAGTTTAGTGACGATCCAATGGTCAGATCGTCAATTGCTAAAATATTCAAGTGGCGGACCTTATTGGAACTAGGTTTAAACGACGGAATTTCATCAATCGGACTTCACATATGGAATTGGAGTATCAAATTTATCCTAGGAAGGTCAGGGGATGCCTCGGCCCAAGCGCCACCGCACACGGTGGTCGGCCGCCCCGACTCGCCAGAAAAATCAACTATTTCTAAAAATTCTCAAATTTCATAAAAATGAAAATCTCAATGAGTAGAGCAAGTTTTATACCTGTAGAAAAGTCCAATTTGGCTGGAAAAAGGCTCAAATCGCCACGAACCCACTGGAAACCCTAGAATGGGTGTTCATCGATTCGACTTATCCGGTGTTCCAACGCCATTATCACTAATTGGGTCTTGTTCTTGGATCCAAAAGGAGTTGATTAAGGGTGGTGGTAGGTGGTTAGACTTGCCGGAACGGCGGATTGCCGTCGAGAACCTCCAGGTTCTCCGGTGAGGTTCTACACGGTTTTGGCATTAAAAAAAAAATTGATTTTGGACGGAAATGGTAAAGGGGGGGTGGTGGAAGAAGTTGCAAGTGATGGATGTGTGAATTTCAACTGAAAAATGGTGGAAATTGGCCGGAATTTGGCCGGGTTGAAACTGGGTTTGTGGTGTGCATGGGTTGAAAGGGAAGAAGATGAGGTTCTTCTCTCCTTCCTGATTGGTTGATCCCTTTGTTTAATTTCTGATTGGTCACTTAAACAAAATAGTTGATCGGTCCCCTTACCTTTGCTTAAATCTAATTAGGCTTCTTTCCCACAAGGTGGGAGTTCAATTAATTTATAAGAGTAAATTATAGCAACGATCCCTCAACTTTAATCAAATTGAAGTAATGGTCTCTCAACTAAAAATCCATTACCATTGGTCCATCAACTTATCAAAATGTATAGATATAGTCATTTTCATCAATTTCGTCAAAATTTTGTCAAAATAAGTTATGTTGGAATAACCATTTATATAATTAGGGTCCCTCAACTCATCAAAATGTGTAATTATGGTCATTTTCGTCAACTACGTCAAAATTTTTGTCAAAACGAGTTATGTTGGAATGACCATTGCTACAATTGGATTAAAGTTAAGGGACCATTTCTCCAATTGAATTAAAGTTGAGGGACCATAACTGCATGTTTTGATTAGTTGATGGACCAATGGTAATGAATTTTTAGTTGAGAGACCATTGCTCCAATTGAGTTAAAGTTAAGGGATCATAGCTACAATTTACTCTAATTTATAATCCAAAATATAAATAACCAAATTCATACGTCCATAATTATACCGTTATAATCTAGACTCGCGAACGGCTTCCGCCTATGCACTCGTAGTGACGAGTACTACAAGGATACGCTAAAAGAATGAGTCATACGTCTCTCTAACCAATGGTCAATAAAAGTCAAAATCTTTGCCTCTAGGGGCATTTTTCGTAAAATCACTATTTTAAATTTTATAAAATTGTAAAGGTAGGGATGGGTTGTCACATATGGAGTTAACTTTGAAAGGTAATTGGTAGTTTTTCATACGAAATAGTGAAAGTTAATTTTGGAACGTAAATTAGATGTTAAATTCGCAACCAATATGAAATGTTAAGGGCTTATAATGAGAAAATGACGGTATTACACTCTAAAGTGTGTCAAGTTACTTAAGTTAACAAAAAAATTAGTAATTTTTAATGAATTTAGGGACTTATTTTACCAAAAAAATCATTCAGAGACTTAATTTTCACTAAAATGATAGTTCAAAGACTAAATTGACACTTCATCCTTAGATATATAATTCATTAACAATTCTTGTAATTTGAACTCATAGTTGTACAATGTCATTATCAATAGTGTCATTATTTATTTCGACGTATACAACCAACTTATAACCATATAGTGATCTTAATAGTATAATATTATACTTTTTTGCCATTTAAGCAGCCACGACCTTTAATTTGACTGCCATAAGCAAATACACCAACTTTTGTGAAAGATTATTGATCAATCCATTCAATTGATTAAACTGACTAGTAAGTATCTATGGAACTCACTAGTAAGTACTTAAATATTATCCAAAAATAAGTGGTTCCACATCGACTTTGGGTCTCCCAACTTACAAAATTAATGAGATTACCTCGGGATTTTTCATTTCATACTCAATTCTTCACATCCTAATTTTTTTTTATGGTAAGCAAGCATGCCCTAAGAGCATTCACCGTTACATATGATGTTCGAATCTACGGTTCCCCAATATCGTTTGCATATTAAAACAATTCCGAGAGAGTAAAGCTCTCTCATTCAGTTTTTACACTGGAGTTTTAAACGGATCATTTCCACTTGGAAGCTGACTCTGATCCTACCTTTTCATCATTCTCTCGTCTCGGCAAATTTTTCCTTCCTTTAGTTTCTATTTTTCTAATATCTCAATCACAATGGTTGAGTTGAGGATTTTCTCTTTTTTTTCTTTTTTTTTTTTTTTTTTTTTTTTTTTTTTTTTTTTATCCCAACAATTCATGCATATGCAAGAAACTTGTAGTTCAAATGACTTAAGAATATATATCACACGCTTGAGGTCTTGTGTTCACAGTGTTACTTGTATAAACAATAATAAGAAGGAAAGAGGAAAGTAAAAACAAAAGTTATTTTTCAAAATTTAAAAAACGAGCTTTTGAAGTACTGAAAATTGAAGTTCAAGGGATTATGGAATCTCTTAATGTTGATCGGTTGAGAAAATAGGGCAGGCATAAGCTTAAGTATAGTAGGGATGGGCGTTGCTTAAGTAAGTTCGAATATTTGGCCGGAATCGGCAACCGAACTGACGTCTTCGACAACTAAAGTTCAAGAACCAAGATGGACTTATCATCAGAGGTGGATAAAATTAAGGCATCTGAGTCGTCCCGGGACCACCCAAAGCTCACACAATAGGCTGTGAGGACCTTCAAAAACCATTCAAGTCTGGGCTATGGTGGAGGAGAAGAGCAACCATGGCTGCAGATTGCAGTGAAGGTTCTGCAAACACAAAGAGAAAGAGGAAGGTTCTTATTTTTTTAAATAACTTGGCTAAAACGGCGTCGCTTTGAGCCAAGTCATTAAAAAAATAATAATGAAAAGAGCTTGAAAACTTTGAGTTTTAACGATAAGGACAAAATAAAAGGTAAAGTGAATAGTACCAGATTTGATTTTTTAGTGTAAAAATGTGGTTTTTCGTTAAAATGAACAGTACCGGAAACTTTTCGTTAAAGTTCCCTAAAAAAAGCACAATCACGTGAGAAAGGCTTTGATCCACGTGAGAGAGCATGACCAGCATCTCACTATTTAAAAAAAAAACATAAAGCCCAAACGACGTTTGAGTAAAGTCAGGCCCAAATTCCAATTTCTTTTCATCCAACCTAATCTCATTTCACTTGACCAAAACTAATTCCCAATTGGCTATCAGCCTATCCTTGTTCCTCACCCCACCAACCATCGAAGGCCACCACCACCGACATTGAAACACCAGTTTGGTAGGCTCCATCTCCAAGGACCAGATCAGACCAATTTGGAACGACCTGATGTTAAAATTATGGATCCGCCATTGTCATTAAAATCCTCCACTTATACGTTTTGATTCACCTAAGGTCATCTTTTTTCTTCTTCTTTTTTTCGGGAAAAAAGTTTGACTATAGCAAAACTACAGTCAAAACTCCCTCAACTTTTATTAAAACAACAAGCCTAAAAGTACAAGCAAACCAAAGGCCCAACTACAACTATACACAAACAAAAAAGGGCCAAAACCAACAGAAAAAAAAAGAGGCCCCACAACAGTGAAACCTAAAAAAACACACAACAGCCAACCGAGAAGTTTCTACTGAAAACTCCTCCATCAACAGAGATCCAAGCCAGCCATAGGAAACGTCATCCACCACCGAGCAACGGCGTCTCAGACATCACCACCAACCCCAAACAACAACTAGATCACAGCCATTAACAGTTGATAGTTGGCACCAAATAGGGATTAGCCAACTACCAAGAAGAAGCTCGGGAAAACCCATAGCAACACTGCTGAAAACGACAGACAACAAGGAGAACGTGGTGGTGTGGGAAACACTCTAGTCATGAACAACACCCCAACTCTACAGACGAACTCAAAAGGAACTATGGCTGAAGATCGGACTGAGGAAGAAATGGGGAGAGGAATACCGACAAAAGATGAAGAATAAGACATGCCTGAGGGAAAAATAGGGAGAAGCATCAGAAGAAGAAAAGGAAAATAGAAGAACACAGCAGAGAATGGGAGAAAAGAAGAAAATAGAATAAGAAAAGGAAAAGATGCTCCAGCCAAAGCCAAAGTCGGCGCCTGAGAAGGTGGATAAGATGAAGACCCTCACCAAAGAAGGAAGAAAACTCTCACAGAAGAGAGAATGTCTCTCGAGGAAGGAGAAAAAGTTGTTTTTCCTCGACACTCACCGAAGGTCATCTTTAGCCATGGTTCCAATGGATCATTTTATCCCGCAATAGCCCAAAACTCATCTTCAACAAGCGAGCTTCCCTAAACTCTAGTATGCACCTGAGCAGGCTAAAGAGTTAACATGCTTGCCAAATATATCAAGCCCTTTAGCCAGGTCAAAATTTTGTGTGGATCCCACGTAGGCCCATTTTTCTATCATCTTTATCTATATATTTTGTTTAAATGTTTAATATTAAAAAAATTTGATACATGTCACTTAGTATATGGTTGTTAGGAGACTTTTAGTCAAGCTGAACTTGGGCTTTGACAAATATCTTTTTACTTCCCCTGGTTTGTTTACGTACCAAGTCTCTGAATACCTCGTAAGAATTAACATATCTTAAGAAGTATTATAGTTGGATCAATGACTTAAAGATAATGTGATTAAGCAAATAATGGCTTGCTTTAGTAAAGCGAGGTGTGGAAACTAGAAGTTTACCAGTTTAGCATGAGAGAGAACTTGTGCATCGTTGCATGGTTTTGAAAGATGAATAATTTGGGTTTCCTAAGGGTCTGAGGATGCCGATAGTGACTTAGAAAATTCAAAGGAAACATAAAGGAACCCTTAAAACACTAGAAAGATGATTTCCTTAATGATCCAAGATTTACCATCTCCCCACTTGGTGCGATGCAATCCTCTGTCTTATCCGTTTTCTCTCTCTATTGTGTTATGTAATGTTCCTCGCTTACGTTGTGTCTCATATACCTTTTCATAGGATAATGATAGCTTTCCTGGGTTTCCATTACGGAATCCTTTGGTTTCCTTGTTTCTTCCTGTTTTGTATAAGTCTTCCTTTCTTTATTCCTCAACGCAGCTATGACTTTTCCTTTTAGCGTAACATTGATGGACGTTGTTGCTCCCGTGAAGACTATATTGCACACCTGGTTTAGACTGCATTCTTCCCTGGTTAGCCTTTTAGAGGTGCTGCTTCTGACAACCCACCCCTTTGTTTTTCTTCATCATTCTTCAGCATGAGTTAAGAAGGGAAAATGGTAAATCGCCAAAATGGTCCCTGAAATTTGCATAACTCATCACTTTGGTCCTTGAGATTCCAAATCGATAAAAGTGGTCCCTGAGATTGTCCACCATCCATCATTTTGGTCATTCCGTTAAAAACTCCGTTAAGTGTCCCGAAGCTCTTGGCTGGAAGTTTGTACAATTTTCAAAGTTTCGTAACTCAATCGTTTCTTAACCAAATTCGACCCATAATATATCAAAATGAAGATAGGAAAGTGTAGAATAAGATTATACCTATTTTGAAGCCCAATGGTTGCCGGAGATGGCCGGAAAATAGTCTCAAAGTTGACTGGTCCAAGTGAAAACTTGAAAACTCGCCGGAAACTGAGTAAACTTTAAACGTTCATAACTTCTTCAATACTCAATGAAATCAAGTGATTCAAAAACTAAAATCATACTTCTCGATGAGTCAAAGAGAAAGGTACCTTTTTAGACTGCTAACTCGCCGTGGTTTGGCCGAAAACTGGCTCGAAAGTGGCTAACTAGAGACTAAGACAGCCACTTGCGAGCCGTTTTCCGGCCAAAACATGGAGAGTTAGCCGCTAAAAAGGTACCATTATCTTTGTCTTGTCGAGGAGTATGATTTTCGTTTTTGAATTACTTGATTTCGTTGAGTATTGAAGAAGTTATGAACGTTTAAAGTTTACCCAGTTTCCGGCTAGTTTTCAAGTTTTCACTCGGACCAGTCAACTTTGAGGCTATTTTCCCGAACTCTCTGGCAATCATTGGGCTTCCAAATAGGTGTAATCTTATTATACACTTTCCTATTTTCATTTTGATATATTATGGGTCAAATTTAGTTAAGAAACGATTGAGTTACGAAGCTTTGAAAATTACCCAAACTTCCAGCCAAAAGATCTGGGATACTTAACGGAGTTTTTAACAGAATGACCAAAATGATGGATGGTGGACAATCTCAGAGACCACTTTTATCGATTTAGAATCTCAGGGACCAAAGTGATGAGTTATGCAAATCTCAGGGACCATTTTGGCGATTTACCCGAAGGAAAATACCCCTTCTTTCTTCACTAATGGATGCCATGCACTAGGCTCTCATGTGAACTTGATATTTTGGATTCTAGTTTCTTCCTAACTGGATTAGTTAGTTTGCTAACACTATATTTGAATGAGGGAAATAAACTTGGAATTTAGGTAAAAGTCAGAATTTATAAATTGACATACACCAATTCCCTTATTTTGATTCATAAACATAGAAATTTAGAATTTCCGCGTGCAAAAAAAAAACTTGGAATTTGAGGCCATCAAATCTCAAGTTTAAATTTTATGTAAACATGTGTCATTTTCCAATTTTTATGATTGAGAGTTTAAAAATAACAAATTCTGTATTGAATTCTATTGTTCTTTTAGGTTAACTAAACAAGAAAAATCACAAATTCTAAAAATTAAAATTCCGTCATTTCAATTTTTGTCATTTTAAAATTCCTTAGTAATCTTAAACTTTTTCATCCAAACATAGTGTAAGAGAAAAATGATTTTGGTTTGTTCTCTCCCAGACTTACCTATGCTGGATTCAAAGATTGTAGGCTTAGATCTTTGGTGCTCCCAAGAAGCCCAAAGTCCTCCATAATCTTGATTCCACACATGCACGATAATCTTCTATGATCGTCCACACCACAATCCACTCAGCAAGCCCGGACACGTAGTTTGGGCTCATTTTAACATGTATTATAATTAGCATGGTTTGTCTATGATGCAATGTCGTGACAAAGCTTGAAATGGTGAATATGCATAGGCTTGTACAGGCCTGGCGCGATTATACGTACACACGTTCTTCCCATAAATTATTACTTTATTAGCATGGCATGATTGTAAATATTTTTGATTTTGCTCCTTTCCGTGTATTTAATCTTGGCTCGAGGTATTTCACGGACAATCGGGCTTTGAGACATTATTGGGCTTGCATGTGACATTTTTGGACCACCAATCATGGTTAAAAGTTATTCTTCATCATTTGTAAGTGAAAGATCTTTAGGTTCGATTCTCGCCAAAGACGAATTCGAACGAAATTATTTGGCTGATCGACTGTGAGGCTTGGCCAAATCTCCACCTCTTAGTGTAGATAATATCGTATGTATTAAAAAACAAAATTATTATTGACACTCCAAAAAACATGTAACCCAAGCTAAGTTCTAGTATGCTTCAGTGCACAACACATATAATATAACTATAAGCCATGGGTTAACATGGGATCAAATCCAAAAGTTAGCTGATTGTGTATTTATGAAAGTTTAAGAGGAGAAAAGTTCTAGCTCAGTAGTATTACTAGTTTCCGAGTTCGAATCTATCTTCATACATGAATTAAAAACAAAATAACATGACAATAAAATAGTTTATGATGAAGGAGGCATTACCTTAACGAATTTTCAATTAAATATGTGTTGTTGATCTGCCCACTTGATCATCATAAGTAATGGGAACGAACATGGGAGCATGATCAACTTTGACAAAAGATAAAAATTAAAAATTAAAAAAAAAAAAAAAAACTATAGATGTTAGAAGTAAAGGAGTAGTTTGCCTTCCACGTTGGATCTTTCATGGCCTTTCACTTTTCACTTGGTTGAACTGCTCTGCATCTACAATCATATAAAACATAGAGCAAGTCTCAGTCAAAAAATCACTAATGAGTAGTAAGCCACAAACAACTTTGAATCCTTCATCCCAAAACTGGACCCAAACTGAATTATTTGTATCATAACACATCAGAAGTGTCAATGAAGGCGAATCCGGTTAGGATTCTCTTTCTTCCTGGGGTTAGGCTAGGTTTATTGTCCTAGTTGTATTTGTATACTTGGACTCCAAGTCATAGACTTTTATATTGATGCAACAATACAATCATTATTCACATACTTCTACAATAAGATTCCCTCACAATAGGCTATTTCAGTTTACCTCACTTCTTCTGACTACTACAAATATTAACCCTAATTCGGTCACATTAAAATTGACAATTTGACATGATAACGCATATGACAAAACTTTGAATACGAAAAACACAATGCATAAATATGATGATATGATACAGGTGCACATCAAACAGACAAGTAGTTTCGCCAATCACTTGCGCGACCTTGTTACAACTTAATTTGCTATGTGCATGCCCATTATCATACACAACCAATTTTTGAACAAGATAGAGAAAGAGTGCAATTATTGTATTATATTTACCTTGAACATTGTCGTAACTGTGGAAATTGTTCAACGAGCTGTATCGTTGAAAGTTATGGTGATTTTGCCCTTGGTTCATCACCTGCCTCTGTGCGTTCACAGGATGATGCTGTTGATGATAAGGTGAATAACGGTCATCATGTCTTTGAGTAATAGTTGATCTCCTGTGGCCTTCCAAAGAAAAATCACCAAAATTTGGGCCAATTTGAGCTGCCCCTACCAAGCCTAATGCTCTTTGCTGTTCTTGCCCAACAGAAGGGTCAAAAACCACTTGACCTCTTCCATGCCCATTCATATGAGGCCCTATATTAGGGGGTCCTTCAAATTGCATAAGCCTTTGGTACTGAAACGTAGGGCTGGACATCAAACCGACTGACCCAAAGTGTTCTGAAGAAGAACCGAGGCCAACTACTCTTCGTTGGTCTGGTGCTTCTTGCTTGACCAAAACAACTCCATGATGAAAGCCTCTCCCTTGCCCTAATACTTGTTGCCCTTGTGACATTTCAGTGGCCTCATGCGCCTGTAATAGATTAGTATAAGTGCCATTAGTAGAACCATCAATTGCTAAACTTTGATTAGCATAACCATAATTCAGAGAACTTCCATATATAGGTATCGCTCCTTCCACATCATCTGCGATATTGCCACTATTGTTATTATTCTCTTGGCCCAAAGCAAGTGGCTCCTCCTCCATTGTGGATGCAGCCAAGGCCGAAGCCTTTTGTTCTTCATTCAATGCGTTCCTAAGCAGTTCATTCTCTCTCTCTAATTTTTTGTACTTTCCTAGAGGTCCGTTCACAGGGTCTTGGTTCCACATATAGGCTTCCCATATGAAAGATTGTACGGCCGTACCCCTGTGATTTTGGTCTTTTAGTTGCTTAAGCAACTTTGTCATGTTGCTAACGCCAAATATTCTGTGCACTGCTTTAAAATCTTCATCTTTGTTTGTGAAGTAAGGAGCCATAACGCAATCCTCTTCGCACCTCTTCCTTTGGTGTCGGCATGCCGCACACGCATGGCGGCCAGCAACTGGTTCCCCTGCAGAACTACTGCTACCCATTGACATACTTATATAATAAACCTGTACAAATATTAGCTTCGAGTGTGTAAAATCTTTATTTTGTTACAGAAGAAAAAGAAATAGAGAAAGAAAAGCACGTGAGAGAAAGACCAGCAGGGTGAAAGCCGTATATATATAGGGGAGGAAGAAGACGAAGAGCAGAGGGTGTTGTAGTGAAGAATGAATCACGAAGGCAGTGGTGAAATTAGGTTAGGACTTTTTATATGTATACTTCAAGCCAAAATCTATTTGTACCAAAAAATCTACCCTTACGTGTAATTTGGTAAAAAAATCCACCGCAATTATAATTCATTTATTTACATCCTATTCCGTATCTATCATAAGATTTTCTTGAATCTCACCTACCTACAATCCTTATATATCAAGCTAATCATAGTCGTTTATGTTATTGCCAAAAAAATATTTGCTGATCATTGATCAACAGGTGATATTCATTCTTGCAATTTAATGAGATTTCACCATCGGATAAATAACGAGACGATTCAATCGTCTACTCTTTTGTATTAGGGTAAGTGTTATGTACAACATAGGATTTTATCAGTATGGCTGGTCATAATCTATAGTCATAATGTTTTGATATGCTTGCCAATATAGAAGACAATGAGTATAAATTCTTCTATTATATTTTACTAGGTTATAATAAGGTTTACCAATTTTTTATTTTTTATTTCAAGAGAAAGTCTAAAGCCCAACAAGAGAGAGCCTAAAGATGTTGGAGTATAATAAGAACGAGTCAATAAGGCAGGCAGACAAGGCAGTGGTAAAATTAGGGTAAGATTTTTATATATTTACTTCAAGCCAATATCTATATGTAAAAAAATCTCCCTTAATTGATTTTATGTGAAAAAATCTACCGCTAATTAGAACTCAGTTACGTGTGCTTTTATTCCGTATCTACCATAAGATTGTCTGAAAATTTTACTTACACATAATCCTTATGTATTAAGCTAATTATAGCCGTTCGTTTTATCAACCTAAAATCTTATTTATCAACGATAAACGGGTGGTATTTATCCTTGTAATCTAATAAAATGTCATCGTCTTATAACGAGCGAAATTAAGCAATCAATCGCCTACTTTTTGGTATTTATCCTTATAACGAGCGAAATTAAGATATCAATCGCCTACCCTGTACATATAACATTGTATTTTATCTGAATGTGAGGTCATAATCTATAGTCGTAATATTATGATCCCATAAAGAAGAAGACAATGGGTATGTGAATTCTTCCATTATAATTTGTTACTAGGTTATTGTCAGGCTTAACTAGTATCCCATCAAATTTAATCATATAATCTGCTAAAACTGAATATTATGCAGGTGGCCTTCTACTATAGTGGTAGAGATGAGTGTTTTTCTTGCACCACGATGGGGGTTCGAACCTCGTCGACTCTCTAATCTAACATCTAATCTAACAAATATATCATTTGACAAAAAAAAAAAAAAATTGAATATTATATTTAAAAGTAGGAGAAATTAGACATAAAGTCAAAATTATATTTTGGAAAGAGACAAAAAAATTATGTATTTCATAGAAGGATGAAATTTATCCATGTGGCACGTGATATCATAATTATTAACTTAAATTTAATTGCCTTTGTATTTATAACTTTACCCCCTTGTGTTTGACCATGAGTTTCTATCTCCTTATTTTTCTTTCTCTCCTCTTTTTTCTTCAGTATTTCTCTCTTTTTTGTTCTCCTCCTTCTTCATACCTCTCTCTTTATCTCTCTCTCCTCCTTCTTTGTCCTTCTCTCCCCCTACGTCTTCATAATTCGCTTTCCTCCTCTTTTTCTGCGTATTGTTCTCTATATTTTAACAGTGTTTGTTCTTTTATGAGAACCATTGGATTTTTTATTTTAGATTTTTTTATTGTAGTATTTTGTTTTTTGAAGTATTTGATTTCGAGGTTTCGATGGTTTGGATGCATTTGAAACTGATCTTGCATAAATATTGGAATTTTGAAACAAATCTTGCAAAAGTGCTGAAATTTTGAGACTGATCTTGCATAAGTACATGAATTTTGAAATTGATCTTGCAAAATTGTTGGAATTTTGAAATTGATCTTGCACAACTACTAGAATTTAAAACTAATTTTGGAGAAATTATTTTTATGTATCTAAAATCAGTTTGAAGTTTTTATAGATGGTGTGGTTTTCGACAAGTCTATTGGGGTTTAGTTGGAATTTAAAAATTTTGGTTTGCTTGTTCTTTTTTTCTAGGTTTGTTGGGGTTTGAGATTTTGTCTCTCCTTAAAATGATTCAAAGCTAGTGGAGTTTTATGAAATGTATTTTGTGTTTTTATATCCATAGCTTTCATATTCAAATTTTAAATTGAGACAATATATATATATATATATAACTTTAAACAAATGTATTTGGGTGCAAATGGCCCTTTACCACCTTTGTAGAAAGGTGTTGAGCCCTTACATGATGACATGGGTTCGAACTCCGTGTTGACTAATCTAATATCTAATATAACAAAATTTATCGTTTGATAAAAAAAAAAAACAAATGTATTTAGCTTCTTTATGTGTCTTTAAATGAAAATATTACGGGTATAACCTTCAAAAGCCAATTTGAAAAATAAAAAATAAACCTCTAAAAGAAATAATCGTAAGTTTGGAAACAGTGCAGGGCCTTCGGACTATGAATCCCGGATGTTTGTACTTTGGACTGAGATAGGCATACAAATGGATGGAGGGTGGCTTTCTTGGCCTGCTTTAGCTTGGGTAATCCAAACCTAACCAAATCAAACATGGTCATTGATCCAGCAGGGTCAAGAACAAGAGAAAGTATAGCAATCAATTTTTCCATTTTTTTATTTCCAACTGAATCAAAACCCTAAATAATTTGCATTAGAAATTACAAAACCCAATTACTTTTTCAAAAATCATTATTTGCCTCCTCTTAGGACACATGGGTACGTATATTCTCCCCTGACTTGAAATCCCAAAACATTTGTCTTCCTCAGCTGTATATTCCCTAACCATGAATATTAAGCCACCACTACTTCCACTAAGATACGAATTACCAGCATTGACATTCTTAGCTAGCATTCATATAAGAAATGGTATTAACTTATTTATGTTTGTTTGTGAGAATGTGGTGTTATAATTTAATATTTCCACAATTTGTTGAGAACCCGGGTAAAGAACCCATAAGAAACATCGATATGGAAAATATTTGTTTTTGTGAAATTTTAAAATCTAAACTTTGATATTAATTTTAGTGTTTGTAATTGTTAATTACACTGGATTGATGTTGCATTATCTTATATGAACCTTTTCTCAAGACCAATTGTTTATTCTGAAAATAA
Source organism: Malus fusca (assembly GCA_035220775.1). NCBI lineage: Eukaryota > Viridiplantae > Streptophyta > Magnoliopsida > Rosales > Rosaceae > Malus > Malus fusca. The sequence goes on from CM069068.1 coordinate 37,167,354, forward strand.
AACTGCTGTGTACGTGGTGGGAATTGCAATTCAACTTTCTGACTTCTATTACTTATAAGCTTTTTAGTATCCCAAAACAATTAATTTAGATCGTGCTTCCTCTTATTAATTAAATGTATAACGTAAGAGTCGTCCAAGTTTGGATTGTGTTTCCTCTTATTTGAAGTAAAACATATCCTAATTTAGTGCAAATGCAAATATGTTTAACAAGTAGTCAATGCAAAACTAATCAAGTTAGGTAGGTGCTTTTCAATTTCCAAGGAGGATGTATCCATGATTCGCCGATTAACAATAACAACGATTAATAATGCATAGATTGGTTTATAAAATGAAAATTGATCTCAACATTATTGGCCTTCCAAGTCAGAATGTTCGGCCGCTTTCATATAGATAATCCTATCTAGCTAGTTTAGGGTTGGTTCTTAGATTAATTGAACAAACGATATTAACTACACTAATGATGAGAGGCATGGGTTTACTTCACAATGGGCTAGCAATAATGTGGTTCAGATTTGCCTTTGGCAAGAATCAAACCTAAGACATTTCACTTACAAGTGAAGAGCACTGACATAGCCACACCAAAGGCTACGGTGGGCTGAAGCACATGAAGGATTTGTGGCAATATGTATATATATTTAGTGTATAGTCTAATATAACAGGCAAAAAAAAGTTCAAGAAGAATTATTTTTAATGAAAAACTAGCCCAGTGAGTATTTATCACAACTAAAAATATAAAAATTACCATGGAAATTGTTTTGTCATTTTGTTTAAGATAATTATGCTTTAATTCAGTGGGCTTTATATTATTTTCAATCAATTTTTTGTTAAGATTGCCTTTACTTCTACTTTCATTGTTTTGCTTTGTGCTGTGTGGTTATAATTGAGATGTCAAGTTTTCTATCTTTTTCTTGTGTTTGCATCTAAATATATGCAAATTTGGATGATTCATTCTATTTTTGCAGTTTGTAATTGTGAAGCTTATTGAGTTCATGCCAAGTAAATTTTAAGTATACAAATACAAAAGTTAAACTTAAATTTTTGCATACAATACGTATATAGCAAAAATAAAATTCATCTTTTTAGGGTCATTTTTTAGCTAGCCCACCCATAAAAAAATTATGACTCCGCCCTTTAGTAAGTAGGAATATCACTGAGTTATAGTACTAAGTGACCTTAGATTAATTGTATTAGTTTTTCTAGTTGGCTTCATATTCATATGATATTAGATCATGAAATTACTTTTTGTGAGAAGATTGTGTCGGTCAAGGAGTGTCTCGTTTCTTTGAAAGATAGAAGAATTTTATTGGATACGGATAGAAATGTTTATATCAGGATTAATTTAGGAGAAATTTTACAGTGTGCTAGAAATACGGTCTGGTACAGTAAGTGTAATAATATAATTGCCTAGAATTTTTATTTTTCAAGCTTCCAATCAATTATATTAGTACACTTGGTGTATCGAACCGTGTTCCTGACATAGATTTCTCCTTAAGCCAGAGATTAACCGACATATCAAACACACTCCACGAAAAACTTTCATGTGTCGTGCTGCAAAACGTGCATAATTAACTTGAAATTAAACATGTTGTAGTAGTAACATGACGAAAAATAAAGATGTATAATTTTCAGCACTATGAGACTCATTGCACTATCCCAACTCTTGATAAGGAAAAAACGTCATCTGGATGAGAAATAAAACCCACAATGGATCGAACACAAATAGACTTTTCCAGCAACATTCGAAATCAAAGGCATTTTCTATCTCTCACTCACTCTCCAACTCCAAATTTTCTTTGCCAATTTAGAAATAAGTTAAGCATGTTTAATTTAGTCTTCAAATGTACATAGGATATTTATATATTGGTAAATCATGTGCACCAAGATGAAGCATTTAAGCTTATCATGTTGTGTATTTACTACATGCACGTTAGCATTTAGTGAAGGCTGTTGGCGCATTTTTTGCTAAGACACACATACCCATTTCATGTTGCATATTAGACTAATACACCCCATTTATTGTAATCATGTGCGAGTGCAACATAAAAAAGAACTTACTCAGAGCCTTGCTTCCAATTGGGGTGGAAGGTACTAACTGAATGGTGGAGTTACTGTTTAATAATTAGCATGGCCTTGTTGTATGTAGAACATATATGGCCTAATATTGCATTGAATAACAGTTTGACAAGCGCAAATTTAGTAGCAAAGTTCAATCATTGCATATTTCATTTGAGCCCATAACCCGTTATTCTGAAGAAACAAAAATAGCATCGTGATCAAGACAGATGCTGTGAATAATGGGCATTTTTAGCTGAATCCTTTCGTTTACAATCCTAGAACAGAATTCTAACATTTGAAGATATTTGAAGTATTTTACTTTTTCGAATTTTGTTTCCTATTAAGTTTTCTAGCAGTCTAGGGTTGAGATACATTATAAAAGCGTCCTTTCGTGGTGCTAGGGTTTGTTATCTTATTTTATTCCAACAATATAAATTTGAGGTTCTCTCAAATTCCTAAACGATTTCTGATTGGTAGTGGATAGTTCATGGCTTTTGATTTCCCTATTTAATTTATCACGTTGCATCTGTTATAGTATAGTTAACCAACTTAATTAAAAATGAGAAATATATCTTTTATTGGGTTCTTTGGCAACGTAAGATGTGTTTATTTACATTATAAATCTGAATCCATCATGTTTATTATATAGGGTAAATTGTTGTTTGACTCCCTGAACTCTTACTCTAGTTGAAATTGATCCCCTAAACTATTTTTTTTGTAAATTAACCCCTTGAACTATTTGAAATAAGCCAATTAACCCCTTGTCGTTAAATTCCATCCATTATTCTGTCAAATTCAAGGGCAAATTAGTATTTTATCATTAATTCTTACATGTCACTTATAACCACCAATAAAATTATTCCATGTCTACGTGTCATTATTTTATTGGTGGTTATAACTGACAAATAAGAATTTATGATGAAAAGACTAATTTGCCCTTGAATTTGACGGAATAGTGGACGGAATCTAACGGCAAGGGGTTAATTGGCTGATTTTAAATAGTTCAGAGGGTTAATTTACCAAAAAAATAGTTCAGATGGTCAATTTCAATTGAGGTAATAGTTTAGGGGGTCAAACCGCAGTTTACCCTATTATATATGTGACCTAAATTCACAATTTTACAACCAAATAAGTCCGGTAAGAAAACATTACTCTTTAAACCAAAGACTTAAGATAAGAATACAGATAACGGTTAGCTACGTTTACGTGTTTAATTCATTGTTCTTAATGAAGCCATGGTTCATGGTTATATATGACCAAATTAAAATATGGAACTTGTAACCGTGATGGGGTTGTAGTGATCATGGATTCATCATGATGATAATTGTCTATATAGGTTACAGCTAGGCTCGATCTAGTTGATCAATAGCTTCAAATTTGGTCCAGACAAATTGGTGGGAAGAAACAAGCAATCTGATTGAAAAGAGAAACAGACACAAATATAGGAATCGAATCAATAATTACAATAGACAGGCATACGCACAGAGAGGGGAGCACAAGTTGAAATTAAAGCGGGGGGATGGGGTAGTGCATTGGTACGCAGAGAGGAGAGGATTCACCATAATAATTAACAATTGCAGACGTTGCACGTTTGCATCAGACTTTCAGAAAGTGTAATATATATGTATTGAATCCAAAGTGCCAAAAAGCTACATACTACATGCGAGTCTTAATGAAGTCTCAACTGGTTGTACCTCACACGTCGACTTCAGTTACTCTAAATATGTGATGCCTTCTTCTTTCCTAGTTTCTGCATACTTTTCTGTCCGTCCCCCCAAAACTCACTTATATGCATGCAGTCACACTCACTCACGCTCTTAGAGGCCGTGGTCCCATTTTGATCGATCTATAAATACGTACGTTATGGGCATGGGGATAGATATGGATCAAGTGGTACTAATTATTATTTTCAAATTTTGGCCAGTCAATGGTTTTGATTTGCTGGTTTTGTTCTGTATCCAATCTTATATGTTTTTTTATGAAAGTTAATTGAATCTTGAACATTCTCCAATCAATGTACATTGGGGTTTAGGCATTAGTGGTCAAGTATTATGATAGCATATATATGAAATATATTAGCTACCATGAGAGGTCTAATTATTTGTTGGATGAAAATTCAACCTTTTTTTTCACAAACTAAAGTGTAGTCGTTTTCAGACATCCACCTTTTATTAGGAATTTAAGCACTCCCTCTCCATAGACCCTCCACCCTTTAAAATCCACCATGCATGGTTCCCACCTAAAGTAAAACTCTACTAGCTTCTACCACACACGTATGTATGTGGCAATTAACCTTTTTAATTTAAATTTTTTGTTTTACTATTTTTAAATTTAATTACAAATTTTTAATTAAAAAATTTCTACAAAAAACAAAGGAAGAATAAATAACCACCATAACATGGTTCGAATATATTCATTTAAAACATGTATAACTACCATTTAGTCTCTATTTTGTTTGCCTAGCTAGTTGTTCATTGTTATTCTCTATAATATTAAAGTGAGGGCATTGCAGGGAGATTGAAAGCTTCATATTGTAGAGAGATTGTAATAATTTATAATTATTCTTGATCCGTCTTAAGGAAACACATCTCCGTATAATTATAATTATTGCTTCTAGTTGGAGTTTGATGCTTTCTTTTTGCACAACTCAACACAGATATTTTCAGTCAATTGATTTTTCATATTGACCTCGGCTGGCATATGTGGCTGATTTGATAAAGAGAAAAAATGAAAGCTATTCAACACCTTTATATGCACAACCGGGCAATGGGCATCAAGGAACGTCGTCTTGGAGTACAAGTAAAGAAAGTACATATGTGTAAGAAATAAAATACTCAACGCCCAAAAAATTCTATTTAGGAAATACAACACGCATTAAGGATAAATAGGTCAAATAAATAATGTAATAATCTGATCCCAACTTTATGACTTTGTAGAGATTTTACTAGAATGCAGTGTGAATATATATATTAGTTCAAATGTGCATGTTTACACAAATTTTGATCAGTACTTTTAGTCAATTCATTATAAATTTCAGAAGGGCTTAACTTCACCATTAAATCAGAGTATGTGATCCATTCCATTGTGTTACACAAATGGTGGATATTCACATGTTCGGTACGAAGACTAACACTATAACGCAACAAAAGTAACAAGACAAAGAACTATATCCAATGTCACATGAAACGGAATGTGGAATTCATAACGAGACACTCTCCAAGTCTATTCGACCTCAAAACGCCAAAGTTGTCCTATTATGTTATATCACAACATAACAATGTGTTTACACAATATTATTAATTAATTACAAATCTCACATTTATGAATTTCTTTTTGGGTATGACTGTCTCATGGTCACGATATGGTACATCTATATTATAACTCGTAATTTATTTACTAATACTTTAAAATATACACATGTAACCAAGATTTTAAAAGACGCTAGGCGCTAGTCAGGCGGCAGGTTGGGGCCTAGCGCTTCGGTGGCTAGGCGGGGCCTAGCGCTTCGGTGGCTAGGCGGGGCCTAGGCAGACTAGGTGAATTTAAGTAAATCTATTATATTTCGTGTAAATAAGTGTCTACTTATACTTCAAATATATATAATTTCATCATAAACTACAAAAATAGTATAACATATATATTATGAAGTATTGGAACATAATGAAAACATGGGGAACAAGGATATAACGTGTGTTCTTTTAAGTGTGCAACAAGTCTCTTACAAGTTATTGAAAAAAAATAAAATACAAAATGAAAGTTATCTATTTGCTGTCTAAGTGAGTCTCGACCTAGGCGGGTGCCTAGTGGTCTAGGCGGGTACCTCAACAGGTCTAGACGCCTTTTCTTAATTTGCAAATGCCTAAACATAATCGGGGCGGTAGCCAACCGTCTATAACAATCGGGACGGTAGCCAACCGTCTATAGCCATGTAACTCACCCATGTTATGTTACTCAAATTAATAGTGGAATATATTTCTAATATGTATTTTTGTTATTAAGGAAGAAATATTTAAGTTTACAAAGTTTTTTAAAAGAAGAAATTAGGATAATTAAGAGCTCGTTTGGATGTGCTTTTAAAATGACTGAAAGCGCTTTTGTTGAAAATGTTTTTGGAACTAATTCTTAGTAAAAATGCAAGTATATTTTGGAAAAGCACTTAAAGTGCTTCCTGAAAGAAGCACATAACTAGTGCTTCTTGCAGAAAGCACTTTCAGTGCTTTTGGAACCAAAATTTTTTTTCTCTAAAAGTGCTTTCAGTCATTTTAAAAGTACATCCAAACGAACCCTAAGACTTCTAACCACATTAGAATATAAATCCTATTTACAATTACAATAGGTAATAATATGGTAAGTCAACTTTAGCATAAAAGGAGCGTTCGAATTCAAGGTGCAAATCTCTTATTGTCAAACCTAGACTCGAAAACATTTTGATTTTTGAGACACAGATATGAACAAATGTATGGATTACACATTTTCTTTGTTTTAATTAGCAGAATTCCAAGACCGTTTTAAAGAGAGTTTCAACCATCCCAGGGTTCCAGCGCAAAGCTTTGTTAGGGCTTGAGGTCACATAAGGATTTTGTTAGCATGTCGGAATCGAACCGACACTACGTAGACTAAAATCCTAACACACTTTCCTCTCTCTGTGTATGTGCATGGGGAATTGGACACGCATAGCATAGTCCACACACAATAACACATAGATATGCTGCATGCTTTGATCATCTTCCCCCAATACCCATGTGAAACTTTGCTGCCGTATTATGTGAATTTGTCTATGTCTCTGACTTTTGCAAACTACATTATGTACATATCCACAGGAAAAACGCTAGCAAATTTCATTGTATAAGTTAATTGTATGCTTATATAGTAGACATGTCCGCACTTTAATATCTTTAATGAAGCAATATATCAATCATTTTTCTGATGGGATTATTTTTTTTTTTTTTTGGCTTCAAGGATATATATGTAACCCTCAATCTGAGCTAGGTCAAGTGTAGAGTACTCTAGGTATAAGTTCGAAATCCATCAATATAACATATAATCTCTCTCTCTCTCTCTCTCTCTCTCTCTCTCTCTCTCTCTCTCTCTCTCTCTCTCTCTCTCTCTCTCTCTCTCTCTCTCTCTCTCTCTCTCTCTCTCTATATATATAAGAATGCGAAGGAAACTCTTTTGAAGGGAGACTCTTCATATATTCTTTGTCACATCATAATTTAATGTTAATTTTCATGCTAATATTATAAAATATTGTGCAAAAAATATATGTGATAGAGTTTAAAGAGTATAAAGAATTTCATTTTTAAAAGAGTCTTATTAGCATTTCTCTATATGTTAATAACATCTCCTAATAAGTAATAAATGTGTGTTCTTGATTTGCACAGATGGATCGAGTTGTTAAAAGACAAAAGAGCTCAGTACCCAACAAAATTCAAATCACCCCAAAACAGCGCCATCGAGTTATGATTCAGTATCTCTCTGTGATTAAGTACTATTTCTTTGGTCGTTTCACTTGCTAACTATCGACAAACAAATGGCAGCTGAGACTCAATATTGCATTTAACCGTGTAGACAAGTATGAACCCTAGTCCACAAACAAAAAAGAGGTTTGGCGTGAGATTAATCGTGCCTGCTTTAATTTTCAGCAAGCACTTTTAGAAAGTATACCTTAGGAATTGGTCTAATGGCCATGGATCATTAAGATTAAATTAATAATCAGTCAAACACCCTTTTCTTGGCAGGAAATTAATTAGTCAAAGGTTAGATATTATCAAAACGCTCCTTGCTTTCACTTGTAAATTTTGTTAATCACTCAAATTAGTTACATAACTTATATCATATATAACATGAAACATGTGATACTATAATTATTTTTTTTTAACAATTATCGTTCATAAAATTTGAACTCATCGTAAAATATGTGGTATATGAAAATTTTAACATTATAAGTTGTTCAAGTTATTTATACGTTGTAGTACTGTTTGAGAAGCATTGTAGAGATCAGTCATGTTGCTTTTTTATTTTTCTAGGCATAACCAATCGAAAGGATTGTTGAGGAAGTTTTCTTCTCTACTGATCAGTCTACTGACCCATCAGGTGATGAAGCTAAAACCAGGAAGTGGGGCAAGCACTACAGTCACGTCGCAGCACTTAAACCTTCCTTTGCCTCCAGCATTTTCCTGTAATGACCATTTTTAGTGTGTGTGATGATTCTGTTCTGAAATTTATTGTTTTTTATTTTAGAATTTTGAGAAAACAATTTTAGAGTCGTATTTCAGGTTTATTTTGGTGTTTGGGGGTGAATTTAGAATAGATGGATAAAGATTGATCCTTCGAGCATTTAGGTGAAAATCACTCGCGAATCGGAGTTGAAATAAAAAAGTTACGAGCACCAAGATGATGGGCATTTTGGTCTTTTACAATTACCATAAATAGTAAGTTTTAGAAATAGAAAGTTTACCATGTTGGAAACTCAACCTAGAAATCTAGCGCACAAACTCGCGATCTCTCATCGACTTGTTTTTCCTTCAGGATTTTTTTCGACATAAATTTTGGCCATCTTCGACGGAACTGGTTGACACCAACACCGTCAAATTGAAGCTCTCACTTTCCTCTATAATACTCAACCAAAAATCACCTGAATAAACCACCACTGATAGCGTGAGGCCGTGAAGTTCTAGGCTTCTAGGGCTCCGACAACTCTTTTCCCTTTACAAATCCATATGTATTCAATCAAGTATTTAATGAATCCAGGAAGTCTATGGGTACTCAATCAGGTTTTCAAAAGAGTTAATAAAAATTCATAAGGAATCCAAGTGTATTCATTCCGAATTTTAAAAGTTGTTCATAAAACTCTATGTAATTCAATTATGATTTGATTTTAAAGTATTTTAAAAGATTAAAGATTTGGAGGGATTTTAGAGTGTCTTTTATGCTTTAAAAATTCAGGCCTATCCCTAAGATTTTTAATGATTTCACCTAAATTTGACATGGTCTACAGAACTCCATTAAACTCCAGAAATTTATAATTCTTTTCAAATCTTTCAAAATCTTAATTAAATACAACTCTTTAGTTTTTAGTTTTAAAGGAATGATAACTAAAATATAAAAACAAAATGGTTATGAAACGACACCTAAATTACGAAATAATATAGGTACATATTTTTCATGCACCTTACCGTCTTATATTTTACTTACTATGCAGATTTGAGAAATTAGAAGAACCTAGAGAGTTTCAACTAATTTCAAAAAAAATTATATTAACAATAAAAATAAATAAATAAATGCCCTCGAGTCAATCCAAAAGCCTACATTACTTTTGTTCAAAATAAACCCAATATGAGATATGCAATTACTCTTACACGACTCACACCACCGCTTTCCAGTTAAACCCTACAAATTACATTACATTGCATGCTCCCTTCTGCCTTTGCCTTGACTTTCAAACACCCCTCCCCTCCCCTATTTATTCCCACAACCACCTTTCCCATTAGAATAATCTCAACATCTCACTTCCACCCTCTACACTTCTCCCAGGACAATTAATTCCCCACGCACTGCAAAGCAAAACCCCAAACAATTGATCAGAGCAAGCAGGATTCCTCTCTTTACAAATCTCAAAAGATAAAAATGTAAAGGGAGACAAACTGGTCAGAACAGTCCTCACTTCTCTCTCTCTGATGAAGATTCTAATTAAGCCCCCAGCAGGTATTATTTTCTAAGTACCCTGCTTTTCGTCCCGGGGGGATTTGGGTTTGTAATACTTTTCAGAGTTCGAGTAGAGAACATGCATTATTTCATGCATCATCACTTTTCACTTGCTAGTATTAAATCTAAATTCTAATAGAAGGGATGGGTTGAGAGTAGTACTTTCTCTCTTTTAATTTCACTCCACACAAATTTATTTTCATTTCCTTTCTTGTTTATCTTTCTAGCAGGCGATTCCTGTTGTGGGTTCTGCCCATTTTATATATAAATCAAATTATATTTGTTTAATTTATATAATTTCGCATCAGTTTGTATCCTATTTTTTATATTTTCTTTGGGAGGTGGGAAGGGACTAGGATTCTCTCCCCTACTATTTCCATCTCTTTCTCTCACATTCTCTATTTTATCTTTCTCTTTCTATAAAAAATTAATATAAGATGTTGATATGATTTAATTGTGAACGTTCAAATTGAAGGGGAGGGAAGGGAAGGGAAAAAAATAGATGAGAGAATCATATTCCGTGGGAAGGGCTCGTGTTTATTTATTGTACAAGTTTTAATTAATAAACAAGAGAAATATTGAACTCACAGGAGTAGGTGATGAGACTATAAGAAGTGATGCTCTGGTGGGCTAAGGAGAAAAACAAACAGCAGAAAAGGTTTTCTCCTTCCCTTTTGGTTGGCTATACCCATAGCTTCCTAGCTACTGTAACATCTAGCTAGCTTTCTCTGTCTCGGTATCCCTCCCTTTGGTCGTCATCATCATCATGGCTTCATCAAACAGACACTGGCCAAGCATGTTCAAGTCCAAGCCTGCTGATTGCAGCACGCACCACCAATGGCAGCATGACATCAGCCCTTCTCTGGTCTCAAACAGCTGCCACCGACCCTCCTCCTACTCCTCAGGTAACTCCGCAAATTCCTATTTCATCACTCACTTCTTCATAACCATCTTCAACACTTTATGTTAAAACTCTTTTCAATATTTTATAATTATTTTTCCCGAAATCTGCCTTCAAGTTCAAATCTCTTTTCTGTGTATAATAATAGCTTTTTCAATTATCCATATGATATGCATAATTTGTTACTAATTATTATATATGTTTTAGTTTACGTACATTTACATTTTTGATTAATTATGTGAATGTAACAGTGGGAGGGTGTGAAGAACGCAGTCCGGAGCCAAAACCCAGATGGAACCCAAAGCCGGAGCAAATTCGCATACTCGAAGCAATCTTCAACTCCGGGGTGGTGAATCCTCCGAGGGATGAGATCAGGAAGATTAGGGCTCAGCTGCAAGAGTACGGTCAAGTCGGAGACGCCAATGTGTTCTATTGGTTCCAAAACCGAAAGTCAAGAAGCAAGCACAAGCTCCGCAACCTCCACAACTCATCCAAGCAACAACAAACCCATCATCGCCACACCCATCTTCCTATCTCCACGCCCGTCTCCGCAGCCACCACTCTCAACATCATCAATGCCGCCGCCCCTTCGTCGTCCTCCTCGTCCTCTGAAAAATCATCCCCCAAAGCACCAAACAACAAGGCTTTCTCCATGGGGTTCTCCACTCATGATGTTTCAATCAACTCTCCAATTGCTTCTGTGAACCAAAGCACTAACTTTTTCCAGCCTCACCATCCTCACCACAACGAGGTCTTGCCTGAATTGCCGTTCTTTTTTCCGGTGCATCAGGGCAACATTAATCCTAATTTGACACAAGGGTTTTGCTTATCTGAGCTGGCTAATGTGGTTCATGTTCCAAATCATGAGCAAACTAATAATAATAACATTGGACCTTGCACTAGTCTCCTGCTGAGTGAGATCATGAACCATGGGGGAATATCAAGGAAAGAATATCACCATCAGGAAGATCAGATCAAGGCCATGAAGAATGTGGATAATCAGCAGCACCTGACATCTCCAACTACTGCTGTCGCTGCTTCTACTAATCCTACTGTTGCTGTTCCATCCCCCATGTTTCACAACATTCAAGGTAGATTCACTGAAAATTTCATGTTTTGCTAATTAGATCTCCATATGCAATACTGCACATAAGAAAATTGTCTAAATTAAGTCCTTGTTTAAGGGAAATGCTCTAATCTGCAACCAATTTGGGAAATTTGGAAAAGTAACCAAATTTTGGATCCCATATAGAATTATAGCCACCATTTTAGATTTATGATAATTATAACCCAAAATTGATATAAAAGTACTAATATACCCTTTGATACACATTTATAATTTTGTATCAAAATAAAAACTCAAAAAATGGACAATTAAATCCCTTTCTACTACAAGTTCAGAGACAGAAAACATATCGAAATCAGATAATACAGAAGAGAAATGCCAAATGAAAACTGATACAAAATTTGCAATGGACAAAAAGCAGCTAATAGGTAATGATCTTCTTTTTCATGCTTGCTAGATGCCCCAAACTTGTAAAAAACAAAAATTGCTAAATGTAAACGAATCAATGTGTGTGGTGTGGGGCAATAAATATATATATTGACATGTTCTCCAAGTGATCTTAGCCATGAGTGTTCATGGCTTCCCAGGCCATGCTCTTCGGGACTGGATTCAACAAAAGACCATTTTTGAACGACAATAAATAAAATTTTCTTATCACACACAAATCAAACCGAGAAAATCCTTTTGTTCACACGGTCTATTTTTTTCTTTGGAACCCAAAAAAAGAACTCGGTAAGACATTGGGATAATCTCATATTTGATTTGGGTTTTTTGTATTTGTTTTCAAACTCTCTCCTTATCTCTCAATTTCTGTTTTAAGGGTATATTAGTATTTACATATCAATTTTTGGTTATAATTATCATAAATTTAAAAGAGTGGCTATAGTTCTATATGGGGTTCAAATTTTGGTTATTTTTCCAAATTTCCCAACCAATTTAACCATTTTTGTCGAATTAATAGCGGTATTCCATGTACGTTAAACAATAATATAGTGCTAGACTACAACACTTATATATATACACACACACATATATATATGTATATATTATTGATACATAATACCAAAATGTATCAAAGTGGGATTGATTTATGATGGGTTTGTATTTTGGGATGAAAGTGATTGCTATGTTTGTAATGTATTACGTATGGAAGGGAGGGTAGTTTTGTCTTTATGTTCGGCAAGAAACTTTTAGCTTGCTAGGTTTCTGCGTTTGGGGTTACGATGGACGTGTGCATGGGTTTTGATTGACCAGTCTGTTCTATAACGTGTTTGGGTTTGGATTGGACTAATTACTACCCGGACAATACCGGACTGTTCACGTACATACGCCTTTCAGATCATGAGATCGGACTGATGAAACGACGTCGCATACTGTGTGATTGTGTGACTTAATGTGGTGGTGTTTGGAGTTTTGGACAGGTAGTGTTGGCGAAGAGGGTGCAATGGCTCCGGGAGGTCCGGCGAAATCAACGGTATTCATAAACGACGTCGCATTCGAGGTGGGTGCGGGTCCCTTCAACGTGCGTGAGGCTTTCGGGGATGACGCCGTTCTCATTCACTCCTCCGGTCAGCCCGTTCTCACCAATGATTGGGGTCTCACCCTCCACTCTCTCCACCATGGCTCTTTCTATTACCTGGTATACTAATTTCACACTTAATTTTTCTTTTTCTTTTTTATTTCTTTATGCTAGTTATTTTTTTAACCTTAATATGTTATTTGGTTCCTTTCTATGTATTTTCCCAAATTAAAACAATGTGATAAAGTAGAGATTTAGGTTTAGGCGAGTTAGCTATATCATTGTATTTCTCCTTATTCAAGTTCGAATTTCGCTCGCAGTTTATATGAATTAGTTTAGACTATCTTATTGTTTGAAAGGTTGCTCTTTTGTGACTGAAATGTCACGTATTTAAGTTATGAAAACAATCTCTTTACAAAGTAAAGGTAAAGTTATATACGATAGACATCCCCTCCAACCCTTACAAAGTTATGAGTCTTGTTGGCTTTGAGTCGTCATTTTTATCTTATTGTCTAAAAAAAGTGATTTAAATTTGTTTTGCTTCTTTATTTGTTGCTATCCAGCTATACCGCTGTAATGTGTGTGTATGTTTATTTTATTTTATCTATGCTTTGCTAGTTGATGATCATTAATGTGTTTTTTTGGGATTGCAGATATAGAAGAGGTGGAAGCAAGCTAGAAGAGACGGGCTTCGGTTCTGTGTGTCTTTTCTATATATATGTCTTCTTTAATCTGCGTTAGGGTTTGCAATATTATAAGATAGGGCTTCGTTCCGTTTTGTGGATCTAGGGTTATTTCAGAGTTTGTGGACCTATTTATGTACTATTAGTGTACCTGTTTCTGGTTATATAAAGGATGATTATATATATTTACCTGTGGGGTGTGTTTTTTCTATGAAAGTTTTAACCTGCACATCATGCTCATGTGCATGCAGGAAAACTCGAATTCAAGTGAGATGATATCATCCTCACAATTTTCTGCTACTTTTCGACTCAGTTTCTTTTTGTTGAAGGAATCCAGATGTCTGATACTTTTCAATTGTTTAACATTGTTCTGCATCTTCCACCCAAAATTTAGATCTAACTGTCACGCTACCATAATCAACCGTCAAACAATATCTGGCTAAAGAGAACTGTGGTCATATGTATTGCTTTGCCAAAATTGTAAACTGAGAGATGTATGATATTTAGAAGAAAAAAGTTGATCATAAATTAAATTATAGTAGGAATTGCAACCAATTGTGCAGACCAAAAGTATATAAATTAGTAATGAATTGAACTAGTATATCTAGCTAGCTAGGTTATCATAGGGTCAAATATGGCCTTGCTGTAGGCGCACTCAATGGAAGTTTTCGTTGAACCCCGAACTCTGTCACGTCATACTCAAAATATATCACTTAAATTTATATATTTTTATTGATATGCTCTCGTAGTGTTACATATTTAACCTATTACACATTTATATATAATAATAAATAAAAATTTAGAATAATAACATTATGTTACTATGTTTTTTATACACACAAAAATTTGCTCGCTCGAGCGCACCTTTCTTACCACATTGATATTCTTTAACCATCCAGTATATGCACCGTTAATTTCATGTCCATGTGTCATCTTTTGTTCATGAAAAACTAAGGGCATGCGTACTTACTATGAGGAGAAACTTAGGACTTCCTAAGAAAAATGACAAAAAACTACCTTAACTATTGGTCTCACGACATTATCCTCATCTTTTAAAATTGACAATGTCATACCTCATCTTTAGAATTTGGTCCAATATTATACCTTCCGTTAGCTTGGTCGTGAATTTCTCAGTTAAATGCTGACGTTGTTTGATTCGGGGCCCACTTTCTATTAAAAATTTAATAAAATATTAAAAATAATAATTTACCCTTAAAAAAAAAACCTCAAACACCCATCTTCCCCGACCCCTTCCTCTTCCCTGAAACCCAAATCCAAAACCCAGATCCCTTCTTCTTTCCCTTCCCTGCAACCCCCGACCCCTTCCCCACCCACGCCAATGTTTACCTCATCTTTTAATCTCCCCCCCCCCAAGACCCACATCTCTCTGCCCTCCCTGCAACCTCACTATCCTCATGCTCCTCTCTCATTCGTCTATATGTTCCTCACGACGTCGTTTTCTCTCCATGGACACGACCGGCTTGGTTTTCCCAGCTTCGAGCGGGAAGTTAAGGATTGCTTTGGCGTCGCGGAGCTTGAACACTGCTTGATCGTAAGCCTTGGCTACTTCAATCGCCGTGTCGAAGGTCCCCAGCCAGACCCGGGAGCCTCTGCGGTTCTGATCCCGGATCTCCGCCGCGTACTTGCCCCACGGTCTTTGTCGGGCCCCTCGGTAGTGCTGCTTCTTCTCTTCGTTTGAACTCACTTTCTGAACCACCGCCTGCTACACGGCGACCTGGTCCGAGTTAGCGAACTGGATCCTCTCAGCTTTGTTGGGAAGCAAGATTGTGAGTGCGGGCTTTCGGACCGGGTTGGCAGGGAGAGGTGGGTCTAGGGGGGAGATGTTGGCGTGGGTGGGGAAGGGGGTCGGGGGTTGCAGGGAAGGGGAAGTAGAAGGGATCTGGGTTTTGGATTTGGGTTGCAAGGAAGGGGAAGGTGTCGGGGAAAATGGGTGTTTGGGTTTTTTTTTTAAGGGTAAATTATTATTTTTAATTTTTTAATAGAAAGTGGGCTTTGAATTAAGCCACGTAACCATTTAACTGAGAAATTCACGGCCAAGCTAACGGAAGGTATAACATTGCACCAAATTTTAAAGATAAGATATGACATTGTCAATTTTAAAAGATGATGTATGATAGTGTCGTAAGACCAATAATTAATGTAGTTTTTTATCATTTACCCTAACATTCATACACCTATATATGCTGCCAAGTTCTTGATCCGGTGCGCTATATGTATGCGTAGATCATATGTATACATGTGTATATTTATGTATGAATGAATATACACAGCATAATGAGATTAGGGCTTTTTAATGGATCCGTACATATAGAAAGTAAGCAGGGTACCTTTCAGTTTCGGCAATACTTGGATACGATAGATCATCACCATTTAAAAAACATATATATACACATCTTGCTTCGACAATCCATATAAATCAGAATCATAGGGCCTGAGCAGAAACGGAAAAGTATTAATGTTTGACAAACACCCGGCACTACCCACAGCTGTGTGTTTAATTTCTCCCACATGCATTCTTTTGCTGTATGTGCATGCTTTGCAGTCGATGATCTTCCGGAGTGAATAGAATTCTCTCACCTACTATTCTCATCCCCTTTTTTCCTCTGACAAATTATTTTTTGTCTTCTTTTGATTATTAAAAAATTAACACAAAATATTGACGTTATTTAACTATACCCATTCAAATAGAATGGGAGGGAATGGGATGAAGACTAGAAGAGGAGAGAATCATACTCCCATCAAGAGAAGGCAAGGCAAATTGTAATTAAGGAGGAGAGAGGATCTCGTCTGATCTTTTTTGTGGATAGATTTTCCAGTGTGATCGGCACGTAAGATGGTACACCACATGACACTATATAAATGGTGAGATATATGTGTTAAAAAGTTAATAACGTAAAAAATAAAATTTCTCACCACTTACATAAAAACAAGTAATGTACCACTCGTGTTCCCGTTACAATGAAAAATATCTCCTTTTTGTGAGGATTCTGGGGATCCTCCAATCACATTCATTCATCGTGCGGTCAGTTTTTATCAGGTACTGTTTATATTAAATTTTAAATAAAAAAATTACAATAATTTCTGATCGCACGATATAAGATAAACGAATGTAATTGAAGGATCCGGCGAGAATGCTTCTGAATTAAGGAGAGCTAGCTCTGGGCTCTAGGTCAACTATTTTTTAGTGGTGCAGATTTGTTACGTGCAAATTTGCAATCTCAGAGGTCAACAGTATATGTAGCTAGTGTTATTACTTGGATTTGATTGAGTGATATGTTTCGATTAGATATATCAAAGACCTGCAGGTCTGGCAAAATTCCTTCCCCCCTATAGGATATAGCTACATGAGGCTAGACTTACCCCGTCACATACACTAGTCACTTGTACTTATTTTTTGCATGAACTATCACGTATGATGTGGAAGAAGATCGACACTTAGGCCATCTCCAACCGATGGTTGGTCAGATGGTTTGTTTTAGCCTTCTGGTCCTCCAATATCCTCCAAGATATTAATATTTTAATGAACAGTACATGATCATATTTGTCTTCGTCTCCAACTGAGGGCCAAATGGCTCGTTTTAACCCTGTCACAAAAAACCGTCTCCAACCGAAGGCCAAAGGGTCATAGGGCCAAACATAATTTATTATTTAAAAACTTCAACTTAAATTCAAATCAAACGGCTAAGTGACGTCAGCATGAAACAAATGGAATAGAAGTTATAGGAAAAAAATGGAATTTTAAAAAATATGAAACAAATTTTGTAAAATAAAAGTTATATGAAAAAAAATATGAACCAAATTTTGCAAAATATAAGTTATAGAAAAAAAGTTATAGGAAGTTATAGAAAAAAAAAAGTTTAAATTCATAAAAACAAAAAAAAAATTGAATACAACGGCTAGTGACTGGCTAGCCGTTGGAATTCAAATTAGTGTCGGTTTTAACCGACATTGTTGAAACTGCTATTATATTAACATTGTTATTAGTGTCGATTATAACCGACACTAATAATATAGTATATATTATTTCTGTCGGCTATAACCGATAGAAATAACAAAACATTAAAAAAAATGGCCAGCCCTCCAGCCCTCTCCGATTCCGTGGGGCCCTCCCATATTCCAGAGCCCTCTGGCCTAGCCCTCGGTTGGAGACGGTTTTCGGGCTATTTTCGGCCCTCTGACCCTCTAGACCCTTCGGTTGGAGATGACCTTACTCCACATGAGGGGGTGGAATGAGATTTTAAAGAATGGTGGTGGAAGAAGGAAAAAGAAATCGTGAAATATTTGATCATCAGTTGCTTTCTGTATCAATGTATCCAGGGTTTCTGGGAGGGAGGCTGATTGTCTGCCCTCCAGATGCCCTTCTCATCCCCTTTTATTTTATGAGGTCACGGTTAAGCTACGTTAACATTTTATATTAATTTTTTTTATAAAGATAATAAGACAAAAAGTAATAAGAATAAAAAATGTTGACGTGACTTAACCGTGACTTCACAAATAGGAGGGAATAGAAAGGACACCCAAACAGGAGGGCAGACAATCTACCTCCTTATGGGACAGATGGTTGTTGGGGGATACTGTACAAGGTCCACATGGCGCGTTAATATTGGTTGTTGTTTATCAGATCATGATCTACCCCTGCAGTAATCTGCATTTACATGCCCCCACGAGTGGATGAAGACTGAAGACTGAAGAGAACAGTCACCTTGATGGGACTATTCTTACATGCTCCCGCTCGGAATTGGATTCTATCCGGATCAATTTTGTGAGAATCCTAAAAATTATCACATCTTAATCATTTATCGTATATCGTCTGGTTAGAAATTATTTGATTTTTTTGTTTAAAATTAAACACAAATAATATTTAACAAAAACTGACTGCACGATGTACGATGAACGTCTATAATATAAAAATTCCTAACATCCCTACAAATTGAATTATTCTCTTCCCCCCCCCCCAAAAAAAAACTCTTCTTTTGTGATTTGAAGGTTTCATGTAAATAATTAAAGGAAAACTAATGAAAATGGTTTGAAAACTTTGAGTTTTAACTATAAGAACAAAATAAAGGGTAAAGTGAATAGTACCAGATTTGACTTTTTAGTGTAAAAATATTATTTTTCGTTAAAGTGAACAGTACCGATGACTTTTCGTTAAAACTCCCAATAATTAATCCGGAAATTGACGAAACGAGAGGGGTTCGATAATTTTTTTTTTTGTTTGAAAAACTTCTAGTAACCAACTTTGAATTCTACACCTTGTTTCACTTTGTCATTAGAAAATCAGGCATCTTTCCCCTAAAATTTCTAATGATTTCACCCAAAATTCACAGAGTTTACGAAACTCTATTAAATTCTACAAATTTATATCAGGAAAACTAATGAAAAAGACTTGAAAACTTTGAGTTTTAATGATAAGGACAAAATAAAGGGTAAAGTGAATAGTACCAGGATTGACTTTTTAGTGTTAAAATGTGGTTTTTCGTTAAAGTGAACAGTACCGAGTGCTTTTCGTTAAAGTTCCCTATTTATATCTCGTATAAATCTTTCAAAATATCAACCGAATACAACCCCTAAATCAATATGTTAATTGAATGTTATATTTTTTTGGGGAAACTTGATATATGTCCAATTTTTTGAGCAAATAGTAGGAATAGTCCAATTTATTAAAATAAGTCAAATTCCTTAAATCTTATTATTTTATTATCAATAATTATCTCTTCAATGATAAGATTTATTATAAAAATCAAATATCTTCCTAATTATCTCTTTGATTATTTATTTTTATTTATTTATTTGTTCTTTCTTGTTCTTCATCCCCATTTATAGATTTTATTTTTTATTTTTATAATAAACCTATATCACAGGTTAATTATATTTATCTACCTATATGACAGATTATTTTTTATAATCAACTAAGATTCATGTGTTTTGCTTGTAGGTATATTATGTTTTTTCTACCTTTTAGTTAGGTTCCATATCTTGCTTATAGGTATGATATACATTCATATATTTGTTACTTGAGTTAGGGTAGAATGATTTGCAGATAGATTTATGTCAGTATATATTTTTTTTGTTATAAGATATTAATTATATTTTTTGGAGTTGAAAATGCATAATATTAGAAGATTTTAATTGATTTTTTAATATTTTTAGAAAATATAAAATGAGCATTAAAAAAATAAATACATATAATTAGGTAATTGGACTCACTCTTAAAAACCATCTATGTTTTTGGACCTGGATCTAAAAGCCCCTATTTTTTTTCCATGTCATTGCCACATTACCTATTAGCTTAATAAAAATCATTTTACCTTTTAATCAGGACCCTTATATGTAAATGGATCAAAAGGCTAACAAGGAGTGTAAAAATATTTGTCCATGATCCTAACACTTTGTTATGATTTAAAACTTATATAATAAACCTCAAATTAATCATGTGTCTGTTAGAAATGGTCATGAATACGTGGAAGTAACCAACTATTTTGTCTTTCATAAATCTGAGAAATCACGTATCTTATTGGATATCATTTTTCAAATTTTTTTTGGTTGGATGTTTATCGAATGAGTCTTACTCGTACCAAAAGAAACTCAAATTTGAAATGGTAAACATTGGATTTTATAAAGTTGATAGTCGTAAGAGACTGGAAGAGTTGACCTTTCTCCTTATATGGTGTTCCAACAACAACAAAAAAGAAGTATATGGTGTTGAATCCAAATAAGATTATACTAATATACATCTCCACAAGAATTTTGGTGTCTATATTTTCTGTAATAACAATTGGACCCTTCTCCTTCATGTTTTGAGAAAATTGTAAAAATGATCCCCCAACTTTAACATAAGTGGTTTAATGGTATCTCAATTAAAAATATATGACCATTAATCCCTTAACTCATCAAAACGTGCAATTATAGTCATTTTCCTCAACTCCGTTAGAATTTCGTCAAAATGAGATATGTTAGAAGGACCATTGCTACAATTGAGTTAAAGTTAAAGGACAATTTCTCATATTGGGTTAAAGTTGATGGAGTATTGCAACAATTTTTCTCATGTGGTTTTTCATATTTGCCCCTTAATTTAGCCTTACGTGCATGGCACGTGACTCACTTTGACTAAAGTTCTAACGGTATTGACGAAAATGACTATATATGCACGTTTTGATGAATGATGAGACCAATAGTCATGGATTTTCAGTTGGGGACCATCCAATTGTGTTATAGTTGAGAGATCATTGCTACAATTTCCTCCCATGTTTTAAATAAAAGAAACAACAACTTACTACAGTCTAGTGGTATTCTTATTTACTTGTAAGTGAAAGGTCTTAGGTTCAATTCTCGCCAAAGGCGAATTTGAACTTCATTATTGTTAACTCATTGTGAAGCTAAACTCACTTCCTCCCTCTATAACGTTCCAAATAAATAACACGATATGATATCACATGCTTTAAATAAAAAAAGGACCAACTGGTAACTTCATTATAGCAGTCACTCTTATGGGGGACAGGAAGACTCACAAAAGCATCCAAAACGTACCGTGTCGAATACAAACTTTTTTGTCCCAAACGACTAAACCACCTGGCAGGTGGTTTCACACATTATATATACTAAAAACCGGTTGAGCCCGGCACTGTTCAGCAATAGTGAAAGGGCGGAAATACCCTCAGGTTTCGTCTTTGTTTTAAACTAAAACACTACTATCATCCTCATTACATTTACTCAGTCTCGAATACAAAGGAGCAAACACATGTCGGCATAACAATACATTTTCTTTAGTTGGTGCGACCAAAAGGTAAAAAGGTTGAGAGCTTTTAATTGGGACCGGGAGTCGTTAATCATTCCAGCTTGCTTTGGTTGGGTTGCTGTCTTCAACCTCAATTTTGCTATATATTTCTCTCAGAATCTAACAAAACCCATTCACCCCATAACTCACATACACACCTCCACCGCCATGATTCTTCATTATTTATAAACTAATTGCCAAAAACCCATCATCCCAAAACTCCCTCTCATTCCTTCCAAATCGAAAGAAAAAAGACAAAACCCAAGAACAAAAGGACGACAAAGATTCAGCCCATTTTTGCAGTAATTGAATTTTGGGGAAGGAGATGGGGGCGTACAGAGCCGATGACGATTACGATTACTTGTTCAAGGTGGTGCTGATCGGCGACTCTGGCGTCGGAAAATCGAACCTTTTGTCCCGGTTTACGAGGAACGAGTTCAGCCTCGAATCCAAGTCCACCATTGGCGTCGAGTTCGCCACCAGAAGCATTCGGGTCGACGATAAGGTCGTCAAGGCCCAGATTTGGGACACCGCCGGCCAGGAAAGGTTCGGATCCACATTCTCTGTTTTTTTATAAATCTCTAGTTTTTTTTCATTAGATCTTGGAATTCAGATTTTCGTTTTTTTCTTGGGTTTTCTTGGTTTCCTGAGAAAATTGGGTTGTTTGGCTTATATTATATTGCACGGATTTGATAATCTTGCTTCTGGATCGAAGAAGGATTATTTTTTATGAGTCTGTTTGTTTGATGGGTGTTGTTTGGTTGCTGAGAATGCCGAGGAAGATATCATGAAATTGCTAATGAAAATGTTGAAGTTTTCATTTCCCATTGTTTTAGTTAGCTGAGCTGAATTTTACTCCGTTTGTATTTGTTTTTGGAATCGGTCTCGAACAATCTTCGTGAAGTATGACAACTATGATGCAATGCTAATTCTCTTTGCTTGAACTTCTGGTTTGTTTGTATTAGTAGAATGCAACGATACACAGTTTCCGGCGTTTTTACATTTGTAGTTTGTTGATATAGCTCTGTTGCTTTGTGGAGTGTTGTTTAAACAGTATCCTATACTTAATTAGAACAACGCTTGGCTACTCAAAGATGAGTAGGAACTCCTACTCAAAACTCTTTCTTGTTCGATTCACTGAGCTTTGTGCTTATGATCAGAACCGTCCATATTATAAATCACAATGTAAAGATCATCTCTGTAAAAAATGAATTAAAACTAAGGTCGTTTTGTTAATCTATTTTAGCAAATACATAGACGGTTCGTAATGCTTTTACCTATTCCGTTAATTTTTTATATTGTTCGATGATTAAACGACCTTAGTTTTAATTCATTTTTTACAGAGAGGATCTTTATAGAGTGATTTATAATATGAACGGTTGTGATTATAAAAATGAAGTTCTATGAATCTACAACGAATAATTTTGAGTAGAAACTCTTACTCTTTCTTTGAGTAGGCAAGTATTGTTCACTTAATTAGGTCACATTTCGCTCTGCTATAATTTTCGGGTTTGCGCAGTTTACTGCATTTCGAGATTACTAGGTAAGGTGGTTGTTCTAGCTACATCACAAATTGATATGTCATTACGGTTGTTAAACCATCGTAATCATACAAGTTCAAACATTTTGTCTTTCATCTGATAGATTTGAGTTGATATAATCAGCTACCGGGTTTTCTGACTCTGTTCTTTGAAATGTGTTGATTGTTGTGGTGTAAACTAATCCCGGCCGCAGTGTTAATATCTCACATTGCAATTTTCTTTTCTTTTGTTATAGGTATCGTGCAATCACAAGCGCATACTATCGAGGTGCCGTTGGGGCCTTACTTGTCTATGACGTTACTCGTCATGTTACATTTGAGAATGTGGAGAGATGGCTGAAGGAGCTTCGCGATCACACAGATGCCAACATTGTGATCATGCTAGTGGGAAACAAGGGAGATCTGCGTCACCTACGAGCTGTTTCCACTGACGACGCTAAGGCGTTTGCTGAACGAGAGAACACCTTTTTCATGGAAACGTCTGCCCTCGAGTCTATGAACGTCGACAATGCTTTCACCGAAGTGCTGACCCAAATCTACCGCGTTGTGAGCCGGAAGGCCCTTGACATTGGGGATGACCCAGCAGCCTTGCCCAAGGGACAAACAATCAATGTCGGGGGAAAGGACGACGTATCAGCTGTGAAGCAAGTCGGGTGTTGCTCTACGTAAAATTTGCCGGAATTTTTCGAGTGCCTTTTGACGTTCTATCGGGCGAGGTCATGTCCATACACAGAGGTTGACCTGACTCCACGAAATTGCTTTCTCGACGGGATATTAACTCTTTGAACAGTATGCTTCAGATGCTCGAAAGCTTGTCTCTATGTTTAGCCCAAAATTTAGGATGTTAAGGATATGTTCTTGTTTTTTCCTTTGATTCGATTTGAACTACTTG
Source organism: Malus fusca (assembly GCA_035220775.1). Taxonomy (NCBI): domain Eukaryota; kingdom Viridiplantae; phylum Streptophyta; class Magnoliopsida; order Rosales; family Rosaceae; genus Malus; species Malus fusca. The sequence continues at coordinate 37,191,509 of CM069068.1, forward strand.
CTTCCCCTTGTGTAGTATTATTCTTTCTTGGTTGAGTTTTATATAAAGTTTGGTTGTTTTTGAGCTGAAAGTCGGCATTCCTTCCGCGAGCGTCGGAAAACGATTAACTTTGCCCCATCTCAAGCACAAGAAGTGAAAACTAGAAATTCAAAACGAAATGGTGATTAAAAACTAGAAATTCAAAACGAAATGGTGATTAATCAGGTTCCAAAAGTTTTCCTTCGTTTTACAAATTTCGTGATTGCTATGGTTTCCACCATCTCCCTCGTCGAATTCAGATGAAAAATCGAATTCTCCCGGCAAGATTGCTTCTTCAAAGTTTGATTTATAGAGCAATAAGTGGAAGAAGTTTGGTAGGAGGAACAAACTAAAACAGCCACAGCCAAATGACTCTTGACAAAGATTGTACATACATTCACAGCCATAGTATCTAAGAACACTCCACAGAATGCTCAAGCCGCGCCGCACAGCACCGATGAACCGAACCAGCTCCTCAGAGACGTGACATCTGCATTTATCAGTAGATCGTGGATCAGTAACTTTAACAAGAAGTGTTGGAAAACAATCAAAACGCAACAGCGCTCCGTTTGTCTTCCTCACAGATGCAGACATCTAATTCTTGTCAGGGCTCGTCTGGAAGTACTTCTAGAAAGCACCTTGAATGTTTTATGACTTGTTTGGATGTGTTTTTAAAATAACTGAAGAAATTTTTTTTTTATTCCAAAAGCCTTAAGCACATAATTTTCAGAATTTACTTGTATTTTTACTAAGAATTGGTTCCAAAAACATTTCTATCAAAAGTGCTTTCAATCATTTTAAAGGGACATCCAAACGAGAGCTTATTATAAGTTACAAGTGCTTTCTAGGAAGTGTTTCTGCATGAGCAAGCTAGGTGTTTTTACGGAAATAGATTGTCAGAAGCGCTTTTGGATATCTGAAAACGGTAGCTTAACATTCAGCTAGATTATACAACTAACAATAGCTTAATATTTTAGTCCAATTTACCCCAAATGAGTCACAATCCAACAATTCAAACCACTGAATTTCCCAAAAATATCATATCCAATCCGAGTCCCGACCTATTGATTTAAAATTGAAATTACCCAAAATTGAAATTGAAATTACACAGAGGAAGACAAGCTCACCAGGAACTGGGGGAGAGGTGAGGCTCATGGGCGTCGAGCTTCCTCGGATTTGTCGGGAGGAGGAGGAGGATGAGGAGAATCGTCGTGGCGGCCGACGGAGGGCATAGGATTACCGCCCTTGATGAACCAACCAAGGGCGAAAAAGGAAGCTCCAGCGAGAATGGCGGTACCCCAGGCGTGAGAGTACCATTTGCTGTACTGCCTGATGGCGAACTTCCACTGCTCACGAAGCGTCGCCGCGTCTGGGATTTCAGGATCGGGCGGGTTCGGGAAGCGGATCTTTTGGCCCGAGAAACTACTGCTGGGTTTGCTAGTATGGGCGTTGTTGTTAATCTCCGAAGGAGGATCGTTTTGAGGTGTATCGGGTTTGGGTTCAGTCATGGCTGCTGAGTCGGTTTCGTTTGTGTTTCTGGCTTTGCCCAGGAGGGAAGAGCGTGCTTTTTCTCTTATATATTCCGACGTTTGCCACCTGTCCAATTGAACAGTGGCTCACTCTCGCATCCGATGAACTAGGTTGGACCGGCTAACCAATATCAACAAAAAAGAGCTCGTTTAGAAGTATTTTTAAAATAAGAAGTATTTTTAAAATAACTAAAGTAAAAATTCAATTGAATGTGAAAACAACACTGAAAATGCTTCTTGCAAAACACTTTAATACTTTTTGCAAAAAACACATATTTGATACTTCTTCAAAAGAACTTAAAATGTTTTTAGGACAAAAACAATTTTACCAAAAACACATTCAATCATTTTAAAAATACTCCCAAACGAGTTATAACCAACGTATGATCGATAACATTAATATTATCTGAAAGTGACAAGTAATTGTAAAAATGACGTCATGCTGCGTGGCGAGCAATTGCCATGCTATTCCCTTTTGAGAATATGAACATTTTTTGCAAGTCTGCTAATTAGAATAGCTCTTACCCCCAATAAAACCAGCATAAAACTGAATTGAGAACTTTAACAAAAAGTTCCCGGTACTGTTTACTTTAATAAAAAATAATATTTTTACACTAAAAAGTCAATTCTGGTACTATTCACTTCACCCCTTATTTTGTCCTTATCGTTAAAACTCAAAATTTTCAAACTTTTTTCATTAGTTTTCCTTAAAAAAAAAAATACAAAAATTCTTATACTTTGTAAACTGCTTTTAAAAAAAGCCGAAGAAAATTACGCCTCTAATGGATAGGCACTACAATTCTCAAATTGCCCAATGAATGTTTTACACAGTAAATATTCCAAAAGTTACTAAAAGGTTTAAAAATCCAATGGGGTTTTACCTACATAATTTTTCCATTTAACAATAAAATTCTAACAGCAGCATGACTTTGTTCTGCTTCAAGTTGATCATTTACGGGCTTCAACCTTCTTCTGTTCTTTGGCTGAAACAATTGGGAGTTGAACAATTACAGTCCTTGAAGATCCAGAACAAAGAGAAATCGACACGAAAAAAAGAAAAAAGAAAAAACGGAACGAAGAAACAAGAAATAAGTTGTGCAGGTCTCAGAAACATTACCAGCCTTTTCTTCTTCTCTCTTTTTAGCAGCTTCCGCCCTTTGCTCTCGTATAAGCGCTAAACGCTCTGGACGATCAACAAAATGATATCAATAAGAAATTCGAAACTATAGCGGTGAAAGTGCAAATCCAGCCCATAGGAGCCTCTTGTTCTTCTCTAAAGAACCCATATCTAACAAGACTTTTCAGCAGTAAAATGTGCAGCAAAAAATATTGACGAGATTATAACTCGACAACAAAAATTACAAGGCAAGCTGCAAGCCAATCCATACGTCAGCTAACAACCGTGTCCTGAATCAGAGAGATTCTAACATGTAATCGGTTGTATATCCCTTTATTAGTATCTCTCTCATCACGTGAATGTGTCACGTGATGAGAGAGATACTAATAGGTACTCTTTGCAAACAATAATCACAACAAAATACCTAAATCTTTCCTTGCTTGTTCAGTTTTTCCCTGTTCTTGCAGCCTCATATATCTCTCGCGGGCTCTCTGTTTCTCCAATTCTTCTCTGAAAACAAATGAACAAAAATCGAGGATGTCAAAACCGATTAGGATAAAAGAAGAAATACGAATAGAACTTATACTCCACGGACAAAACCTTTCACGCCTTGAGAGTTCAGTTGTCCTTCCCATCTGTAGAGAAAATAACAAATATTACTCTTTCACAAAATTCACCATCAGAATTCACAGTTATTGTCAAAGAAAATTGCAGAACTTACATCAACGTCTCGAGCTTTCACGGTCTTCGGCTTTACCAAATTCGGATTTTCAATCTCAATAATCCCTTGGATCCCCTTCTTCTTCTGATAACATTATTTGGCAACACAAAAAGAAAAAGATTCACATTTATTACTTACTCATAAAAACAGTATAAACCAACCAAAAAAATACAAAAACTTTCTACATAGATGACAGTTCATGTTCACTAACCTCCTCATGTCCTTCGGATTCATCTCCAGACTCCTCTTCGGAACTTGCCACGAAATCTACTTCAACCTCATCACGCTCAGCTTCCCGCTAAGGAAAACAACAAATTAACTTTCTTAAACCGAAAAATCAATAGTTTCGTATCACCGTATAGTATGTGAGTGTGAGAGGGACAAACCTTTGAAAAAGTCCGCGGACGGCTAGAGGTACCAGCAACTGCAAATTTATAAATACAACAACAAAGATGTCAGAATTGCTTAATTTTGACAAGAATTTTAATCACCTCTGCGAATCAAACAAACAAACCAAAGCAATCAAAATTCATATCAATTACCAAAGTCAAATCCTTTTCATGTTCTAAAAAAATTGTAATATCAAACAAACCAGCAATCAAAATTCTAATAATTTCAATTCAATCACTCATAAAACACAACTTGGTCAAACAACACCAGTACTATTTGTAAATTCAACGAGCCCAAGGGCCATAATCCTCTGTTTGGTTACCGGGGAAACCCCAGAAAGTTGGAGGGAAAGCAAAATTTAAACAACAAACTGGTTACTCAATAAAAATAAATAAATAAATAAATAAAGCTAAAAATTAAGGAGTGTTTGGCTTACGAAGATCTTCGGGAGTGGAGAACTGCCGATGGCCGGTGGGCTTGCTCTTGTACTTCCCCCTTCCCATCGTCTGAATTCAAACAGAAGAGGAAACGGCACAGGATAATTCCGGTTCAAACTCTGCACCAAAAAGAATCGGAAATTTTGGTGGATTATGGCGATGATTTGGGGGCTGGAGTTTCGATAAAATTCGACTGTGAAATTGAAAAACCCTAGTCGAGTCGTCCCAGGAATATCGAAGGACAAAGGGGTTTGTGAGCGGCGTGTTATGGAGGGAAATCCGTCTTTAACATGTACTCTGCTTTCGGTTTGATTGACTTTTAATCTGGTAGGGTTGTTGACATTTCAAAAATTTTAAATTTTAATCGTCCTATGTAAGTCACAAAACTTCTTTTCAAGGGTTTTTTTTTTTTTTTTAACATTTCAACTCCTCGCTCCGATCTATTTCAAGGTTATTTTGGACATTTCAAGGTTTTTTATTTTTTTATGGACATGGTTGACCACGTTAAATTCTTAAAACCTGTAATTTGTTAACTACATGTTAGTGAGCCTAATGTATATTTTACTGTTCACCATAAGCTTATTAAACGAACGTGATGTGGATTTGGTTATTACATTTGTGTTTTTACATGGTAAATGAGCTTTATTCAACATTTGAGACACAACATTATTTGATGGATGTCCTAATCTACTATGCCAAGTCGATGAAGGAACAAGTTGACCAAGATGTTTTTGAGCTAGTTGTTGTCTAAGCAAACTTTATGCACATATGGTGAATCCTGAGTTAACTTGGGAACATATAACACGGAATTTAAATTTGTGGTTCAATTGTTGTATTAATAACAGTTTTACCAAAATGGGACACTTGCAAACCTTCACCATTTGCAGTTTGAATAATCTCATTAGTTGGATAAAGAGATGCTAAAGAGAGATTAGTCAAGTCTGCAATCATGTGGTTGGTTGCTCCTGAATTAGTAAGCCACACTTGTGGAGGTTGTTGAGAAGTGGATGGAGGAGAGAAATTTGTTATTGCAGTATGCATAGCCTGCATAGATGGTTGCTGAGATTGATAGTGTTGGGATGACATTGAATATCATGGCATTGAATAAGATTAACCATATGAAGATGGCACCTATGCATAATTGGATTGAGAACGAGATCTCTCAGGAGGTGTGGAACCACAAAATGGAGCAGTATGTCCTTCAGCATTGCATAACTGACAAGTTTAAATTGGGGGTGCAGATGGATTGCTATAGTACTGAGCTGGGGACTGTCCAAGTACTCCTGGATTAGGGGTAGGAAGAACAAGAATTTGAGTATGAAACTGTGGCCTAGAATTGAAAGGTATTGAGTCTTAATTGAATCAGTTTCCCTTTATTTGTTGCCATAAGGAGGTTTAAAACCCCCAGAAATGAAAGATGATTAACCAGAAGATTGTTGAAAGCCAATTCTTTTGGATGCAGAAGGAGCAGTACCAGCAACCATAGCAGAGAGAAATGGTGCAGTTGAAGAGTTATCAACAACTGCTTCTTCAGCAAGCAACTGTGATCTAAACTCTTTAGTGCTAATAACACTCTCAGCACCCCAAGTAACACACCAAAAACTATTAAATTCAACAGCTAGATTTTAAAACATTCAAATGTAATTTAATTAAATTAACTAATAATTTAAAGTATAAAATTGAAACTAATAAATTATTGAGGGGGCTATATTTAGCCCCTTCGGTTAGAGATAATATGAGTAAGGTCTGACACTGTTCATTTAAAAATAATATTTTGCAAGGCTATAATTCTAGACGAGGCTAAGCCCTTTCGGTTGAAGATGGCCTAAGGATTTCTCATAAGACTCTCCCAGAACCGGAGAAACCTGTTTTTCAAATACCCATGGCAGACAGAGGGAGAAGACGGCAGAGGCTGATGGCAGACGGACGGAGAAGACGGCGGAGGCTCCTCCAAATTCAGAAGTGTCACATAAATATGAAAGTTCGTAAAAGCTTTCAAATACAGTTGGTCTGCAAACTTAATGGGAATGCAAAGTTGGCCCGCCAAATTTCTCTCTTGTACAACTAATTTAATCAAATGTTGATTGATGGAATCAAATTACGAACCGGCTCACAAATCGAGTCTTGGTTCTTTCATCAATTAATCAAGACCACAATCAAGGTCAAATCCATCCGTAGGCAAGACTTAGAGAGTCTATAAATACGAGGTTCCAAGATAAAGAAAGGATCCAAAAATTATTTCACGCCCAGACATTGAAGCTTTGAAACTCTAAATCTCTCAAGCACTCAAACTCCCCAAACACTCAAACACTAAAGAAGATTCGGAAATCTATAAATATGGGTTTAACTGCTCATCGTAATTAGAGCGAGTAATAAGATTTACTTAAATAATTAGAATTTTGTGGCATAAGTTGTAAATATGTTATAATAATTGGTTATATATTTGTCTACATGGTAGTCTATTATTTGAAATTTAAGTTTTATTTGAATGTGTAAAATTTAACGGGTTTTTTGTTTGGAAAATAGGAGTTCAAAGGCCTATTTCTAAAGAACCCTGGTTCAAATTCTCAATTACATTCACAACTATATCAAAGTTACATGCTTTATAATACAAACACAAATTGGATACGTATTACGTACTCACTAGTGAGGTCTAGACAATGTTACGGGGGTTCGGTCTATCCGGATTATCCAGGCAGACCAGGGTCCATCTTGGAAATTCACCTATTTATATGTAATTTGAGTTTAAAGTTTCTAGCATGTAATGGGTTTGAAAGTTGTTCATGCAAACTATTTTTTTTATTTTCTAACTATCTAAGCCTTATAACTAACCTTATGTTTTACCGTATAAGTCTTATGATGTCAATAACCATTTGATTTTTGTAAACCAATTCTTTTTATTTGTCGGTTCATATAAAACAAGATCTGCACTCTAAAGGAAAATTTCAATTATGTTGAAAGAAAAATTTAATAGAAATAGCTTGTCATTCATGGCTTACCTGACATTATCCGTTACTTATTGGGTGCATTTTTATTCACCACTCTCAAGTGGTCCTAATGTTCACCAACCTACGTATTATTATTTGAATGTGTTTAACTTTTGAGATTTGTGTTTATCTACTATACAAATTTCAAAATTTAAACTCATTCAACGATAATAAATAAGATGGTGAATAAAAATATTATTTAAGTTATTAGTGATTGGGCCTGGTAGTCGGCCCACTGCTGATTGGACCCAAACTACAGAAACACCACACGGCATCGTTTTGATTCCCGCTTGAACCGCTTCGTTCTCCTGGCACAACTAAAGCGTCTCTTATCAGTCTGGTCGGAAGAACACTATTTTTAGCAATAAATCCAAAATCTGCAAGAGAGAGAACAAGTTTCCAAGTCGGCTCGTTCTTCTGCGATTTCCGTAAGATTTCGCCTTTCTCTATTATATTTCATCGTTTTTCAGGGATTTGATTGATGTTAGTTTCTGCATGTTTACGAATTACACCTGTTTGGTTCCCGAGAAAACGAAGAGGAAAAAGAAAATGTAGTTTTCTTACGTATCCTATAAATTTTGGGTAAATATTATTCAAATTTTGAAAATGGACAATTTATCAGATTCTTGTTCGGCTGTGAATAAAACTAGAAAAATAAATTAATTTTGACAATGATCGTATGATTTTTTTCGTTTTTATTTCTGTTTTGAAACTCCGGTATGTTTATCTTACATTGCCGGTCTCAGGCCCGGATAAAAGAGGTGGGGAAGGGCATCAGTTAGTCGACAGCCGGCACTATCATCTTACGTCGAATCCTTATGATAATAAATCCTAAACGAATAGGAAGACTTTTAGAGTACTTCGATCTAACGGAAGACGTGGCATAAATTCGAGCGCAATGGCGTTTTAGGATTCATACAGCCGACCCCACTTAGTGTAGTGGGAAAAGGGTTTGTTATTGTTGTTATTTTTTTTCCGAACGGTAAATCTGGTAGTCTAGATTAAAATGTGTTTAGGAATTTGGGGCATCACATTTGGTTTATTACCAATGCTTTGATTTTTTTTTAATGGGGGATTTTTGCGTGGAAAGAGACTTTAAGAAAAGATATGGGGTATGTGAAGCTAACGAAGACTTGACGCAAAACCAAGTGCAGTGTTGTTCTAAAATTCATACAGCAGACTCCACAAAGCGGGATAAAACTTGGTTTTTGTTCTTGTTGCGGTGGATTTTTGGTGCATGTTTTTGCCAGTAAATAGCAGATTGCACATATAATTTAGTGTGGAATTTGATTATTTGTTCATAATTTATGATATTCTCTTTATTTATTTATTTTATATTTAATTATTTGAATGGGATTATGCTTTGCCATTGTACAATGCTGAGATGCTTGTTTGTGAATCCCAAATTCCTTTTATTCAGAACGAAATTTGCTATTCGGGAACATTCTTGTTGCTACCCTTAATGACGAGATACTGATGTTGCAGAAAACATTTTGAGCAATGGGGAAGAGGAAGTCATTGGCAAAACCACCTCCTAAGAAGCGGAATGACAAGCTTGACACCGTCTTCAGCTGTCCCTTGTTCAGCCACGACACCAGTGTTGAATGCCGCATATGAGTGCCTTTGTTTGATTTCGTGTCTGGTATTTTGAGTTCTCTTAACCGTCTGCAGAGGAATTCATAACCCGGAACTAGTTGTAAGGAGATTCTTATTGAATGTTAGGTTCTGCATTTGTTTTAGTCTTGTAACTCGCTTTATTCGTTTATCTTTGCTTCAGCGACATGAAAAACTTGATTGGGGAAGCTTCTTGTAGAATATGCCAAGAAAGCTTCAGCACCACCATCACAGGTCTGTGCAAAACGTGGTCCCTTGATTTGAAACTTAAATCCCCTTTTGTTCGAGACTTGGGAGTTAAATTTTAGCTGGATGACATTTGTCAGTGGAGATTCGGGATAACATTGAATATCCTGGCATTGAATAAGATTGACCATATGAAGATGGCATCTATGCATAATTGGACTGAGAACGAGAGCCAACATAATTGAGTCTTTTGTCATTGTAGAAACAGTTGAGAACTGTTCTTTCAACCTAATCCACAAATCTTTAGAACTAGAGCTACCAATTGCACATGACATAGCAATAGGTGAAAGTGTAGCAATAATTAATTGCATAATGGCACGATCATGCATCTTCCAGACGACAAAAGCATCACTTTCCACAAAAGAATAAGAGTCGGTAGAGTTTATACTAAATTCACCAGATGGAGAGCTGCAATTGGAAGTGCCAGTTTATGCTAAGCCGGACATGGATTGGATACATCTACAAATCCCATGACACAATTATTTTCCAGCATGAGCTGCAATTGGAAGTGCCAATTTAGGTAATTCAAGTCATCAAGTTACTCACTCACTGAAGTTGAAAACAAAGGAATCAGGGCCGTAATTGGAGATTGAAGAATCTGAAGTTGTGATGCAGTCACCATCGTGAAACAGAATGCGATCAACAAAGCTTGATTATGTAAGAAAGTGTCACCGAGTATTCGTCACAAGCACCTGGTGTGCACAAATTGAGAAGATGCAGAAGAAGATCGGTCGAAGATCAAGATCAACCAAACCCTAGATTGAGAGGGCACACTCTTAACCTTCAATACTTATACTCTATCAAACTTTACTAATTTAAGCCAAGCAGCGCATGCAGCTTCTCCACAAAACTGTCAATGTATGAGTTCTCCAGCCCTTTACTGGAAAGAAACTCCCTCAACTTTGCATGGTTTCTCCTCACTTCCTTCCCCACCTCGCTCTCCGCATCCATCACATCTCTCACAGCCTTGCAAACACCCTCCTTCGTAAAAACCCCATCTTCCTCTCCCTTCTCAACCTCCACTCCAACTCTCAGATCACGACCCATCACTCTTGCAATGGCTAGCTGATCCGCCACGTTCGGCAGCAGAACAAGCTGGCACTCGCTCACCAGCCCCTCCATCAACGATGATGGACCGCAATGCGTCACGAAGCACCCCACAGAAGGGTGCTTCAACATCAATGGCTGCTGCACCCAACTCCAACTCACAACCCCTCTTTCTTTTACCCTCCCTTCAAACCCTTCCGGCAACACTGACTCGATCGCTTCAACTCCCATCGGCGGCTTCAGTGCAGCGAAGAAGGGTAAACCCGTGAGCTCAAAACCCAACAACAATTCTTGAAACTGATCAATTTTCAGAACGCCTTCAGTTCCAAACGCACAGTATATCACGCTTTTCGCTTCGAACCCTTCAAGCCATTTTGCCCACTTCTCGTCCAACTCTGTAGTCAGGGTTTCTGGCACCAACGGCCCTGCGAGAAGCACCGGCTTTCTCAATTGGGTTTCAAGATAATCGCAGTACTTGCCTTCCATCTCCCTACAAGTCCTGAAAGCCGCCGCGTCGCAGTCGTCCAAGGAGATCATTTGGCGCTCGATGAATTTCGTCCCGCTGCCGAACTCCTTCAGCAGGAATGGCGCCAGCATTCGAGCTTCGTGTGCTGGTAGCTTGATTGAAGATGGTGGAAAAGATGGCGGCGGGTTGACAAGATCGTTGATAAGATCATCTTCCGTCAACACCGATTTCTCCATTAGTACTTTTCTTTCTGGGCTTCTCACATAACCCACAAATGCAGGACTAATAATGATGTAGTTTATAGATTTAATGCCTGTACCTAGCTGACGTAATAATTTTGGCAACCATGGCGTGAAGTCGAAGAAAACAAAATCAGGGTTTAGTTCACAGATTGCTTGCAGGATTGCTGGCTGTGTGAGGTCCATGGCGGCCATGATGAGAGAGTAGGAAGGGATAGGGACATCGTTTGTGGTTTCAGCGCCCGGCGGAAGGCCGTCGACGTGAGGGACGGTGATGGGGATGAAGGATATGAGATGAGGGTGGAGGTTTAAAGCTTGTAATTTTTGCTGGGTTTTGGTTGGTACGAAGAAGGAGATTCTGTGGCCTCTTTCGGCTAGCTTGTTGGAGAGGTGGAGGTAGGAGGTTAAGTGTCCCATGGCAAACCATGGATACATTGCAATGTGAAGGTATGGCAATGGCTGGTAACTACTCATACTTGCAGCAAAGGGAAACAAAGGCTACGGTTTGTGATAATACTTGAGATCGATTGTGGTTTTGATTTGTTTCCCAGGTCAATTTAAATGAAGAACATGAAGCACTGCAAGCACCGATTGACAGCTGCACACCACTTGCAGAAGAAGACGTAGTGCCAAAAGCTAAGCTTATAGCTAGTGGACCCCGTCTATGGGATGTGTCGGTTCAATTAGTGAAGAGTGGACAGCATTCTGAAAATCATTCAATCACATTCGTTTATCGTATATCGTGTTTTTGTCAGGTACTGTTTACATTCAATTTTAAATAAAAAAAATTACAATAATTTCTGATCGTACGATGTATCTTAAATGGATGTAATTGGATGATCCCCAGGATCTTCCTGAAGTTGAAACTGCAATTGGAAGTGTCAATTTAGGTAATTCGAGTGCTAAGTCAACCCTTAATCCTAGACCCGGCAGTTTCTGACACGACATGAAAACGATACGAAAATAACGGATTTCGGGTCAACACGATAACTTATCGGGTCATTATCGGGTGACCTGTTAATAACAGATTCTTAACGGGTATACACGCAGGTAACACATGGGTAACCCGTTTCGACCCGTTAAGAAAATATTTATTTTGATAATTTTAAAGTTTAATTACTAAAAGATTTATTATAAAATACAATAGCCATATTAATATATACAATATATTCTATATTAAATTTATAGTTTTGTATTATTATTCTATATAAGTTTTTAAAAAAAAGTTTTAGTCATTATTTATTTTTATTATGAGAGTTCCTTATTATCATTACGAGGATAAATTTTACTTAACATGTTGTTGTCCAAAATTAAAATAAACTAATATAGTATTTGTATAGGCAAGAACTAAGAAGACATAAATACAAGTATGAAAAATATGAAAGAATATATAAACACCCGTGATTCATCATTATTCCTCTATGAGTAGATAATAATTACACTTACATTATCGTTTAAATTTTTAAAATTTTCCAAACCTTTATGAATAATGTTTTTTATTTGAGGGCAAAATTAATAAAATTAATAATAATTATTGTAGAAATTTAAAAAATGTAAAAAAAATATACAATCACTCATAATGACAAACTTTACAACTTTCATGAAGGGGTCAGCTTCGAAATCCAACACTATAATTCATAAACCTTAAATTTATATTTAACCGTCGATTGCTATTTACGCTTTATTCTTCTTACTGAATTTCATTTTAAAATTTTTCTTTTTTGAAAACATGATCATCTGGCGGATGTTAGAAGATGAACGGTTCAGATCTTTGATATCACGTTTCGATATTTATGGTTAACTGAAATATAAGTTGATGTCGTATAGTTTGCAGAAACTTTATAAACATCAAGCAATATTTTCACTAACCGTAAAACTCTGAATATAATATCAACGATCTAAACCATTCATCTTCCTGCATCCTCTAATAGATCAAGTTTTCAAAAAAGAAAATCTGAAAAAATAAAATTTGATGAGAACAATGAAGCGTAAATGTAAACAATAATCAACGGTTAAATTTTGATCTATGATTTATATGATTATAGTGGTGAATTTCTGTAACAGCCCGTCCCTGATTTTAAGAGTTTTAAAGTTTTAATAAAGGATTTTGCAAAAATGCCCTTTGAGGCACGTGCTTTGTTCAAGGTTAATCGTCGTGTTGTGCCATCTAAGATTTATTTTCTTGACATATCCTCGTAGTACTCGTCGCTACGGACGCGTGGGCGCAGACGGTTCGTGATTTGGAGTTATATCGAAGAAGTTATTAACGTTTGAAATTTGGGCATTTTAAGAATTATAATTAGTGTAAAATCTGGAATTTCCTTTACAAAAATGGACGGCCCAGATTTAATGAAAATTTAATGGATGGCTGGGATGAGAGAAAGAAGATTGTTGTGTGTGTGTGTGTGCGTGAGATGAAGAAGAAACAGAGAAATAGACTGGGCAGAAACGCCCAATCGAGAAAAGAGAGAGGAAGGGAACATGAGGGACAAAGGAGAGAGAGACTGACGAATGGGGAGAAGAGAGAGAGGAGACTGCCTAATCGGAACAGAGGAAAGGAGGAAAGGAGAGAGGGCGAGAAGCGGAGGAGAGAAGGAAGAAAACGGGTCTCCACCGCGACCCGTTTCGACCCGCGACACCCACACTCAAATTCCGACGATTTTCACCGAAATTCTCACAAATTGGATCAAGGTAACACTCTCAATCAATACCTAGGCCTTCCCTCTTCATGTTTCATCTCACAAATCAATGAATTTCATGGTGATTTCGCGAAGAACACCCACACGGGTGCCGCGACTTCTTTGTTCAAAATTCATCTAATCCCGAAGCAATTTAATTCAATTGCCACCACCCATAGCTTCCTCTTGAGGCATAGAACAAAGCCCAAGCATTAGTTGGAGCATCAGAGTTGATTTAAGGACGAATTGAAGCACACCAAATTCTAGGGTCCGCACGGATTTTGATGAAATTGGAGGCCTTGCCGAACGAATTGGCCTTGGCCACAGGTATGAAAGTTTCTCTACTCATTGAGATCTTCAATTATGTATTTTTTGAGAATTTTTGGAAATAGTTGGATTTTCCGGCGAGCAGGGCGGCCAACCGCCACCCGCGGCGGCCCGTGCGGCGGCGCGTGGCCATTGGCCCGCCAATTTCATTCTTAGCATGTGTATAATTCTCTAGGTTCAGTTTTGATAATTGATGGACGTAAATTGAGTAATTGAACCTAAGTTCGTTACGATTCGTGGTTAGGTGAAAATGTGAATTGACGATCCGACCGTTGCATCGTCACCAAAATTTGATACGTTGTAATACGTAATATTTGAGGATTATAGGAACTTACGGATTGGGAATCCGATTTACGGATCTTCCGGAATTGGAGTTGTAAGTTCATAAATAGAATGTTAACCGTCACTTGGTTTTGGAAATTGACGGAGATCCGACCGTTGGATGGTAATGAAATTTTAGGATGTTGTTCTAGAGTTATATTATGGACCTCTGGAAGTTATGGATTGGAAATCTGAGTTGCAGATCTTCCGGATCGAACTGCGTAGTGACGTGTTTTATATAAGTTATATATTCTATCGATATGATTTCTGAGGTTTGATTTGATTATTGTTCTAGGCGCCGATCGTCATGACGCCTTGATGTGTTGTGCTAGGGAGTTGTAGGGCGAACTCCAGGTGAGTGGGCAGTTTTGTTTTCGTATTACCTATATACTATTGTTTTTCCCAGAAAATGCATTTATTTGAAAATATGTTTTTCAAATGCCATGCATAGAATTATTTAAAGAAAATATGAATTGTTATATGAATTATATGATTGATATATGATGCATACATGTGCATGGTGCTGTGGAGGCACAGGTAAGTCAGGTGAGTTCATTATTCATTGAATTGTTTGATGTTGAGACGTTTTAAGCTCATAACCTGCACCCTAGGTGTTAGTGCTTATATTATTCACCACACCGCACGCTCGCCTTGGATCCAAGTAGGTGGATGTCGTACAGACCATGTGAGGGTTCCGACATGCTAGTCGTATAGATCACTAGGTGTGATTCCGACTAGTGGGTGACTTTAGTTATGCGCGCTGATGATTGATGAGAGAAGCACTAGAGCGTATTTTACACCTTTCATCGTACACACTACCTTACGTAGTTCCGAGTGATGTGCAGAGTAGGGCCGTATAGGTCACTGTGGTGACTCCGGCTGAGTGGGATATTGAGCTATAGAATTAATCGTATAGGACCAACTGCAGGGTCTCCGATTGATTCCTTATTTCACCTGATTTATATTTTGATTCATAGCCTGGCATATTTTTCTTGAAAAATGTTAAAAACTTGGGATTTGAGTTTTGAGATTACATATGGTTTTTATATATACTATTTTCTGGGAAAGTATACAGGTTTTACGGCGAGGGGTTAAAAATGTTTTAAAGGAAAGGTTTTCGAAAAACTTTGTTTTACTGACCCACTCAATTTTGTTTTGCGCCCCTCCAGGTTCAAGATAGCAGAGCTTTGGTGGCCACGAGGAATCCAACGGTGTTCTGACAGAATTCACAAAAGTAGGATTCACCCTCGGGTGTTATATCTTAGTAATTGTATTCTTTAAAGCTTCCGAACTGTGTAAATGGTTACGTCACTCTCACGTGACGGCCAGCATGCCCTCCTTCGGGACGGGGTGTGTCAGTTTCAAAGTTAAGCTCTTCATGAAAGTTGTAAAGCTTGTCATTACGAGCGTTTATATATTTTTTCTATATTTTTTTACACTTCTACATTAATTTAAAAACTATTAAAGACGTTAGGTAAGTGAAAATATACTTAAAAGAAAAATGCGTTTTTATGTTTTGGATGTGACAATATGGTATGTATATACTTATTTAGTATTATGTTTTTCATTTGATTATTTATTGGTTTAAAATATTTTTTCCTTAACGGGTAACGGTTCGGGTCATATTACCTATTAATATTATCGGGTCGATTTCGGGTCGGGTCAATTTACCCGTTTATTTTAACGGGTGTTACACGACATGACCCGTTAAGATATCGGGTATGACACGAACACGGAAAACACGACACGAATGCCAGGTCTACTTTATTCCAGGAGGTTACGACCCCTATAAACCATTGTGTTTAATCTGTTGTATCTTTCATGTAACCCCAGCCTGCTGTAATTTTCCTTATTTTGAGGAAGAGTGTTGTTTACCCCAACCTGTTGTAACCTTCCTTATTTTGAGGAAGAGTGTTCCCTTGTTTATTCAGCCTTAATTCTCGGGCCAAAGGTGGCGTGGGTGCCATTCCTTTCCCTTGTTGTTATATGTATCAGTTTCCTTTGTAATTACAACACAAGAAATATACAACAAATTTAAGTATCAAATTCCACATGGTGTTATAGCAGTGTCCTTGTTAAGGCATGTCTCTGTATATCTGTTCTTCTGATATTCTCAGCCAACAAAAATGGCGGAAGATACTTCAGTAACTCAAGAGGTAGAAAGCTCACTTTCTTCTCCTACAACAAGTTTTTCAAAGGTTGATATCAACCCAAATCAAAGGCTTAGTTCAATCTTGTTGAACGAGTTTAATTATCTTCTGTGATCATGAGCAGTCACTTTGGCTCTTAGTGAAAGGGCTAAGCTCAGTTACATCAATGGAGTCATTCAAGCTCATGAGATCACGTCTGCAACTTATGAAGCTTAGTTATGCAAAGACCAATTGGTCATGTCATGGTTGCTAAACTCGATGGAGAGGAAGATTGCAGAAATCTTCAGTTACATAGATTCTTCGCAACATTTATGGAAGCAAGTAAAAGAGATGTAAGGGAATCAAAACAATTCAGCCCGAATCTTCCAGCTCAAAAGAGATGTTGAAAGTCACAAACAGAAGGCCAAATCATTTGTGCAACACCTTGGTGATCTCACCACAATGTGGAATGAACTTGACGTTTATCGTCCTCATACCACAGACGTTGTTGTGTTAGTAAAACGAGATGAGGCAGCTGCTTGTTAGTTTAAGCCCAGACTATGAAGATCTTAGAAGTCACATTTTGATGAATCCAGAACTTCCTTCTTTTTCCAGCGTGTGTGCCATAATCCAACGTGAAGAGGTTAAGAGACGAGTCATGAAGTTGGACACAAAAGCATCCATGCAGGAGTCTCGAGCCTTTGCTTCGAGCCACTGGTCAGTTGAGGCCAAAAGTTACAAAGGAAAACATCCGGATTTGAAATGTGAACATTGTGTTACCATTGGGCTTCTGGGAATATGACATTCCAAGGATAGATGTTAGGTCCTTCATCCTGAGTTGAAACCTAAATTCAACAAGGACAACAAGGGATTTTTCAGGGCATCTCAAAGCTCACCTTACAGAGCCAATCATGCTGCAAATGCTGCCTCCATTTCCACTAATAATGTGTTGGATTTCACTTCCAATCTAACCACGTTGTTGAACGAATTTGCAACATATCTTTCAAGGAAAAATGAGAATGGTGAAAGTGAAGAAGCTTCAAAATGAGGAACCGAGAAGCACACTGCCCTCCTCAGGAAATTTGCTGGTTTTCTAGCCAAGGGTGTTCCACATGAAAACTCTTCAGGTATTCTCAATGCCTTTACAACTGCTCTAAGTACTAGTCTTGTGCATGATTGTTGGATTATAAACTCCGGTGCCACCGATCACATGACAAATCAAATTGAAAACTTGAGTGAGTTTAAAAACATGTCATCCAAGGTGTCTGCGGCTAATGGGAAATGGTTATTTGTACTAGGTAGTGGGAAAGTTCATTTAATCTCCAACAAAGTTGAGTCCACTGCACTTTTTGTACCCTCATTCCTATTTCAACTTATGTCCGTAGGAAAAATCACCAAAGTCCTAAATTGTCGTGCAATTTTCTCACCTCAAAATGTAATATTTCAGGACATAGCCACCAAGAAGACGATTGGTGAAGGTTTTTTTTTCTAAATGGCCTCTCAGGGGGGTTACAAGTTAGTTCAAGCCATCCTCAATACCCTCAATTATGGCATCAACGTCTAGCACACCCATCCGAGCCTATTTTCCCTAGCTTGTGTCAAACACATATCAAGTGTGATACTTGTCATTTTTCAAAATTTGCTAGGTTGCCTTTTAGCTCTTCTTTGTCTAGAGCTAGTAAGCCTTTTGAAATTGTACACTCGGATGTTTGGGGTCCTATTCTCGAATCCTTTGATGGCAATAAATATTTTGTGACGTTTGTTGATGATTTCACTAGAACCACTTGGCTATATTTATTGAAGTTTAAAAGTGAGGTTGCTAACATGTTTCAAGATTTTCACAAATTTGTCATCACTCAATTTGATTGAAAAATTCAAATACTAAGATCGGATAATGGCACCGAATACATGTCTAGCATCATGACTCAATACTTGAGCACTCATGGCATTCTCCACCAACTAGTTATGTTGGCACACCTCAACAAAATGGGGTGGCCGAGAGAAAAAATAAAGATCTTATCGAGAAAACTCGTGCACTCATGATTCATATGAACATTCCCAAACGTTTTTGGTCTCAAGGTGTTCTCACTGCAACTTATCTTATTAATCGACTTCCTAGTTGAGTTTTGGAGTTCAAATCTCCTTATGAAATTCTCAAGAGGCATCCTATTGATCTATCACATTTAAGGGTATTTGGGAGTATTTGTTTTATTCACATACAAACTCTTCACCGTGATAAGTTGGACCCTAGGGTTATTAAATGTATTTTTATGGGTTATTCTTCAACTAAAAGAGGTTACGAATGTTTTAATCCTATCACTAACAAAGTTGTTGTGTCAAGAGATGTCAAGTTTGAAGATGACTCTCCTCACTTCACAAAGGATAAAAGTTCATGTCAGGGGGAGTTATTGCTTGATATTTTTCCGCTGCCAACTCCTAGCTCTGAAGAATATGATGCCGCCAAGTTTGATTCTGACTCACAGCCCATCATACATTCAGTAGCACCGACATGTCTTTCAACTGAGTCACTGCCTGAGTTTAGTGACTTACCTCACTTCTTTGATCAAAATCATGACTCTTATGAGTCACATGAAGTTGCTGGAGTCCCTGCATCACAACCTTACATTTGACGAAATCCTTCACGTACTCGACAACCTCCTGCCAAATTTATTGACTATGTGACCTTTGATGTGCGTCATCCAATCTCTGATGTCCTAACATATCATAAATACTCACCATCACATGTTGCTTTCCTTGGTGTTATCTCTATACACCGTGAGCCTACAAATTTTCAAGAAGCAAACATGCACCAAGAATGGCAACAAGCTATGGCTGAAGAGTTAAAAGCACTACATGAAAATCATACTTGGAGCATTGTTAACCTTCCCTAAGGTAAGAAAGCAGTTGGATGTCGTTTGATCTACAAAGATAAGTTCAATTCAGATGGGTCTTTCGAGAGACATAAAGCCAGATTAGTGGCTCGCGGCTTCACCCAAACGTTTGGGGTGGACTACAAAGAAACGTTTGCTCCAGTGGCCAAGATGAACATTGTGCAAGTTCTTCTCTCTGTGGCAATTAACTTTGGATGGTCTTTATTTCAAATGGATGTTAAAAATGCGTTTCTACATGGAGAACTTGAAGATGAGGTCTACATGCAATTGCCTTTAGGCCATTCTTAAGCCTCCACTGAATGGGTTGTTTGCAAACTGCACAAGACGATATATGGTTGAAAATAGTCCATGCGTGCTTGGTATTCAAAACTAAGTTCAGTGTTGGAGAAAGTGGGATTCACAAGCAGCAATGCCGACTCTTCACTACCGACTCTTCACTATTTGTTCGCATTAGGTTATCTAGAATATTGGTCGTCTTGATTTATGTTGACAATCTAATTATCGCAGGTGATAATATGGATGATATTACTTCTCTAAAAAAGGCCCTCCATAAACAGTTTGCCATCAAGGATCTTGGTAGGTTGAAATATTTCCTTGGTATCGAGATGGCTACCTTTTCCAAGGGTTTGTTCTTAAATCAACGGAAGTATGTGATGGATTTTCTCCATAACTCAAAGATGCTTGACTGTAAACCAGCCTTTACTCCATTGGATTGCAAGTTTAAGGTAGATATGGGAGGTGAGCTGCTCACAAATGTTAGCTATTATCAGAGGTTAATGGGCAAGTTAATTTATCTCACAATTACTCATCTTGACATCACCCATGTAGTGAGTTTAGTGAGCAAATTTATGCATTCTCCTACTGTCAAACACCTTAATGTTATCAAGTGCATATTACGATATATTAAGGGTTCAATTGGACGTGGTATCCTCATGGAGACAAAATGGTTCCACAAATATTCAAGCCTACACTGACGTTGATTGGGCAGGAAATGCCTTGGATCGCAAATCAACCACAGGTTATTGTACGTTTACAGGAGGAAACCTCGTCACTTGGAAGAGCAAAAAACAGTCAGTCATCGCTCGCTCGAGTGCCGAGGCTGAATACAGAGCCATGGCATCAACTGTATGTGAACTCATATGGCTAAAAGGTCTCCTTGGTGATTTGGGAATCTCTAACAGCACACTGATGTCTCTCATGTGCGGCAATCAAGCAGCAATGCATATTACATCCAACCTCATCTTCCATGAACGCACTAAACACATCGAGGTGGACTGTCATTATGTTCGAGCTCAAGTCTAATCCAAGGTTATTCAGACCGTTTTTACACGAAGCCATGATCAACTAGCGGATCTTTTTACTAAGGCATTGGGCACTGCTCAGTTTCAACGTTTATTGTGCAAGCTTGGATCAATCAATCCCCTTGATCCAGCTTGAGGGGGAGTATTGGAAATATAAATCAATGTTAATGAAGTGCAAAGTCAACCCTTAATTCCAGGAGGTTATGACCCCTTGAAACCATTGTGTTTAATTTGTTGCATCTTTTGTTGATGCACAAAACCGGAGGTCTTGGAACAACGTAAATCCGACCGTGAATCTGCATGAAATGTAAATAACACAAGATGTATCGTGGTTCACCCCAAGGTTTGGGCTACGTCCACACTGATATGTATTGTATTTCTCTGAGAAGTGAGGGAGAGAGTGTGAGAGCTTTGCTCTAGATAGAAGAGGCTTAGGGTTTGTGAGGGTGATGATGCCCTTTTATAGAATAAGGGCTCCTTCCCTAATTACATATTTGCACATTCCTTTATTACATAATTACATTTAAGTCCCCCGAGTATTTATACAAGGTCTAAATACGAGGCCCTAAATATGGTATAAACAGTAGTCCCCCAAGTCTTCAGTCAAGATAGTCTTTTGGCTGGAGACTTGAAATTCAGTCCATGTTTGGGCCGAAGTAACTAGATGTTGTCTTGAACTGATGCTCGATATGAGGCAGTGCTCAATCTGAAATGACGCTCAACTAGAAGTAGCACACGCTGCAAGGCTGCTCGGCTCGTGGCTTATGTTGCCTTAGTTGGCTCGGCTTGCGGCGTTTTGAAGGTGAGGGAGTCTCTTTTATAGAATAAGGGCTTGCTCCTCAATACATGAATGATGGGCTAGAGTTGATGCTCGCGGCGAGACGGTTACTCAGTAGGCGGCGATGTTATCTAATGGTGATGAGGGAGTCACTTTTATAAAATAAGGGCCCACTCCTCAATACATGAATAATGTGCTAGAGTTGATGCTCTCTAATGACGGTGATGAGGTCCCTTTTATAAAATAAGGGCTCGTTCCTCAATACATAAATGATGGGCTAGAATTGATGCTCGTGGCGAGGCGGTTGCTCAGTAGGCGGCGATGCTCTCTAATGGTGGTGAGGGAGTCCCTTCTATAGAATAAGGGATTGCTCCTCAATACATAAGTGATGGGTTAGGAGTGATGCTCGCGGCGAAGTGGTTGCTTAGTTGGCGGCTGTGCTCTCTAACGAAGGTGAGGGAGTCCCTTTTATAAAATAAGGGCTTGCTCCTCAATACATAAGTGATGGGCTAAATCCCCCAAGTATTTTTCATGAGTGCTCTCTAATGAAAGTGAGGGAGTCCTTTTTATATAATAAGGGCTCGCTCTTAAGTACATAAATAATGGGCTAAGTCCCCCAAGTATTTTTCATGATGCCCAATTGAGGCCCAATATATGGTACATAATGTAGTCCCCCAAGTCTTCGGTCAATAGAGTCTGTTGGCTGGAGACTTCAAATTGAATCCATGTATGGGCCGAAGTGGCGGTTATTCGGAGGTGGTATTTGTATACCCTGCACTGAAGCTTTGTAGGTGAAATTTTGCAAGTGAAACTTTGAAGCTAGAGCTCTGTAAATGAAGCTTTTGAAGCTGATTGACATGAGTGATGCTCATGAATGTTTATGTTGATTGACATGAGTGATGCTCATGGATATTGTCATGAGTGATGCTCATGAATGTTAACATGAGTGATGCTCATGAATGTTGACATGAATGATGGTCATGAATGTTTATGTATGATTGTCATGAGTGATGCTCATGAATGTTTATGTATGAATGACATGAGTAATGCTCATGTATAATTTGGAGTACTAGGCGTACTTTTGATCACCTGGTTGGTGGCATGAAGGGGGTACAAGTTGTACATTTCATCACCTAGTTGGTGGCATGAATGGCTAGTTGCCAAATTAGAGTACGGGTTATACATCTCATCACCTGGTTGGTGGCATGAATGGCTAGTTGCCAAATGATATTAGAGTACGGGTTGTACATTTCATCACCTGGTTGGTGGTAATAGCGGCGGGTTGCCGAATAATTTTGGAGTATTGGGCGTACTTTTGGTCACCTGGTTGGTGGTAATAGCAGCGGGTTGCCGAATAATTGTGGAGTACTGGGCGTACTTTTGATAACCTGATTGGTGCTATTTAGGGCTTATGGGCCTTCGCTCTCCGCAACATGCTAGCCCATTTATTTTGGGCTTGCCTTTTTTTTTTTTAGGATACTCTGATGGGGTTTATACATATTACCCTCTGATAGGGTTTATACAGATGTCTCCGAAAGATAATAAAAATAACTTACATCATACAAAAAATAATGCTACTGATGGTGGGTGTGGCAGATAGTTGGATAGCATGTGCCGCTGGCAGTTGCGGGGGCATGATATGCTCAATGGGTCACGCCCATAATTATGCCATTACCCGTCTGCTTTTTCTTATCTTTTTCCCTTTTTCTTTTCTCTTTTCTGCTGCATTTCTCTCTGTCTTTTTCCACCTCCAGATCTACTTTTTCTTTTTATCTTCTTCTTTTATAGCGCGTTTACTAATCTGTAATCAAATTGAAAGGAATTGAACTGAGGAGGAATTGGATTGAGGAGGAATTGAAATGAGGTGGAATCAGAATTAAATTCCTGTTGAAGTTGTTTACTAAAACTGTCCGGAATCGGAATACAATTCCATAAAACTGTTTACTAATTCAGCAGAACCGGAATATAAACCAGTATGATTACTAAAATGCCCTTGTCTCAAATCAAATATTTTATATACTTTTTTTTAATAAAATTTGATACAGTATATAATAGTAAGAAAAAATTAAATTGCTTTTTTATTTCATAGACATACTAAAATGATTTTGTTTATTTTTTTTATAAATTTAAGTATTGACTTTAATATCTTAATTTTCTCGCTCAAGTTGTAATTTTTTCTCTTCGACATATGTATGGAGTTGTGCATAATGTGAATGAGCATATAATTATGCTGAATGAGCTAGAAGGACATGGAAATAAATTGTTAGAAGCATTTTTAGTCTTAACTCTTTAAGGATATATTTTGTTACATAATGTAGAGTAGAATAAATGATTTTTACCATTTCAAATAAAAAAACTTGATTCTCCTTAAACTAAAGAGATCTTCACGAGGTGGATTTTGTATAATAGTAAATAAATGAAGAAAAAACATTAGGAACAAACAAAAAGTAGGAAATAACTTCATTAAAGTTAATATTTTACATCAAAGTACATCTATCTAACCATCATAACCAACCTAAGCAAACTAGTCATACCCTGCCTAGGCATCATATTATCAACAAAATATCATAATCTGCCTACACATCAGATTGCCAACAAAATATTCCTAACCTGCCTAAACATCATAATATCAACAAAAAGTAGTTCTTCACCATCATGGTGTCATCTAATCAGTCAACGCAGCATGTACTTTCTTCTTTGTGGACAAACTTAGACGAGCCATTAGTCTACACAACATAATGAAGAAAAAACAATGTCATGAAGGACTTCAATTAACAAGTTAATAAACATATCTGCAAACTGAAATAAACTAACATTACAAAACACAATCAGTCACAAAAATTTACATACAGGGAGCATGAAAAAAAAAAAAAAAAAAAAAAGAGAGAACAAAATCAGGAGCATGAACAATGCCCTGAATTCAAAACAGATTTGTTCAAATATTTACATACAGGGAGCATGTTGCCTATGAGGAGTAAGTACAAACTTTTTTTCCCTTTACTCATGCATTAACAAATATATGTTGTGACATTTATAAACCACTCCATGATTACTTACTGGTTATCTTATTGCTAATACTAAGATTGAGGACTTTCTCCACATGGACTTGGTAAATTAAAACAATTCTCTAACTTTTCTTGATGCGAAAATTTACTAACGCACAAATTTAAACCCTATTTGTGACAGTTGTAGTATATGGATAAGTAGGGATCGTTCTAGGCCGGGGATTAACTAGGGATGCTAACCAAAGTAAAATTAAATTAAAAACGTAAAAAGAAAATTTAAAACACTAAACTAGACTCAAAACACTTAAATAGAATCACTCAAAATAAAACTAACAAATAAACTAAAACAAATCAAAAGACTCAAAATAATTCAAAACTCAAGAAAACACAAACTAAATTAATTTCTAACAAACCTAACACTTTAAAATAAACGGGGGATTGATTTTTGACGAAATTGAATTTAAAACAGAAACTTAAAAACAAATTTCAAAGAAAATATATTTTATAGAATTAAAATGATAAGACGTTAGTTAGAGAGTTCCTTATCCACACATGAATAAATGCATACAATTTGATTCCCAGTTATGAATTCAACAAACGAATAAATGACAACGCCCCAAGTTAATTAGGTCCGCTTAAATTAACCTTCAGATTTCCCTAAATTCATTGAATTGGACGGGATACGCATCACAACCAAATTATTCTTATCAAGTTCCCTAACTATGGAATACGCATGATAGAGAGACATATCAAAGATCATTAAGTTTAATGGAAATCATAAGCATCGACTAGACATTCATAACTATGGAATACGCATGTTAATCCAACCTAGGGTTTACTAAACACAATCGTGACTAGCGATTTTTACTACTAATGGATATAAGTTCATAACGATTAGGTGAAATTCACTTATATCCTAGCATCAAGTCTAAGCATGTAAATTAAGTGTCGACCCTTAACCCACATACATAAACAAGTTATTAATCAACACAGAAAAATAAACCACATCCAACGTTCAAGAATTCATAACTGGAGTAAATCAAATCATAATAAACATTTATCCATGGTTTCAAATTTCCCTCTAACTAAATAGAAATTAATTACACATGTTTAATATAATTGAAAAGCAAATTAAATTAAACATGAGTTTTAGAAAATTAAAACCAAATGAGGAGTTGCTCCTCTGTGCTTCTGTCCGAAGCTGTGCTGCCGTCTGTGCTTCCTGCGTGCGCCACTTCTTTCCTTGTTCCTGCGTCTCCCGCTGCACCAGGCAGCTGTCTGCCTTCCACTTCTGCCAGCGAAACAAGGCAGCTCTTTATTCCTGTCGAGAGCAGCTCCCTCTGTGCTGATGGTTCCTGTCTCTCGCAGCTCTCCCGCCACCTGTCTCTGCGTCAGTCTTGCTGCCAGCTGCAAGGGCAGCGCCTTCCTCAAGTTTCCTCCCGGAGCTCCTTCTCGCTGTCGCTGACTTCCTGGCAGCTGCTCCAAGCAGCCTGCCTTCCCTTTGCACAGTCCCCTTATTATATTTTCTCTTCTGCCGAGGCCTGGCTTCCTCCCTCCTCGGTTTCTGCTCGCTGTTCCTCCTTTTCTGCTGCCTCCTGGCAGCTCCCTCCTTTTCTTCCACAGCAGGGCAGCACTGCTGACTTCAAAAAATGCCCCGAGGTCCTCCTCCAAGTTCCCTTATTCCCTCCTGACTTCTATATCCTCGTGCTGACTGCCCCCACCTTCCCTTGTCTTTCTTTTCTTTTTATTATTTCTTCTCCAGCCGATCACCAGCTGCCTATTGCTTTCCACTTGCCATTTGTTTTCTAATTCTTTTTCTTTTCTTTATAAAACAAACCATGATGATGTTTCAAACATCATCATGAATCATTATTATTATATATATATATATATATATTATTTAATTTAAAAGCTAATCTACATTGACGAATTTATTACATAAAATCACACTTATGTTATTTTTATTTTCTTAGCTAGATAAATTCTATAAAACACCAAAACAAAGTAAATAGCACAAAAATATGAGGAAATAACTAACAAAAGACAAGAGAATTTGATGTAAAATATATATAAATATGAGCTTATCAAATACCCCCACACTTAGCTTTTGCTAGTCCTCGAGCAAAATAAAGAACACAGAAAAAGTAATAACATGAAAATTATTAGCTTTCCCCTATGTGACCCTCATAGAATTTCATTCGAGAACATAAATCATCAAGAACCATAGCTAACACCAACAATCAATTCAAGTTCATTTTCCTAATTCAAATATTAGCAGTAATCTTTGAATCATCCTTGAAGTGTAGTGTGTGAGATAGCCATGAAAATGCAATTTCAAATTTTTATTTTTAAAATCACCATATGCAAACTAGCGACCTTCTCACGGGATATGCACTCAATCACACATGTGTTTAGTTTTAATGTGTTTCGCTCAAAGAAACAAATGTGAAATTTCTACCATAAGCTTGCATAAAGATCACTTCTCCACAGTCATAATTGCAAAACTTAAATCAAGAGGACTTTTATTGGATGTAATGAGGCTTCGGGATAGGGTTATTGAAACGAGAGAATAGGAAAACACAAGTTACAAGCTACATTGCAAGCAATTCTTTCTTTAGATTTATAAGAACTCAACATTTCCAGCTATTCTACAAGTCACCTCCAACCACAACTTTAAACTGAAACTTTAAACACTTTTTATTTTCTTTGTAAACAAACTTTCTTTCTTTTCTTTTTTTTTTTTTTTTTTTTTTTTTTTTTTTTTTTTCTTCTTTTTTTTTTTTTTTTTTTTTTTTTTTTCTTTTAATACAAACATGAAATACCCCCACACTTATTCTTTTGCCAAACACCTTCAAAGTACTTCACAAACATTCACATAAGATAATCTTGCATTGCTCGCTTGGAAAGGGTAAGGAAAAATATTTATTTCAGGTATAAGGGTAGACATATCTGGTGATAAGAAATAAAAGGCTCACAAATACGGCTCAAATTGGCAATCTAATGATATCATTTTTCTTTGGGAAACAAGGTTATTTGGGCCATGGTGGTAAACCTAATGCCTCTATCATTTTCAAGTTCATGCAATTAAAGACAAATATTTCGAAAGATCGTTATGCAAGTTCTAGAGAAGTATCTCACATAAGTTCATCACACATAAAAAAAATAGGAGTGTATGAAAAATGCACACACTTTCAATAGGCTCAAAAACTCACATAGGATGTATATGGTCACTAAATTCACATATGGAGCTTAAAATCATGCTTTAATTTCACATCAACAAGGCTATGTGCATTTGGTTTTTCAAAGATGATCAAATATGTACAAACTAACACGAGAATTAGGAATTTCACACAACACATGTTAACTAAGTTCTTGATAATCATGATTCAAATTTGATCCAATTATATCATTGGGTCGGGAAACTAACAAAAATCTAATTCAAATCAATAAGGAAAACAAGGAAATATTTTTGGATTTTTTAAATTTTCCGATTTTTTATTTATTTATTTATTTATTTTTTAAATAAAACAAAACTAATTAAGAAAACAAAGCAATAACATGGAAACAAATGAAACCAGTTCAAAGTCGAAGGTATAAAAATTTTCAATTTGGTCATTTTTATACTCTATACCCCCACACTTAAACTAGACATTGTCCCCAATGTCAGAAAATATAATAAAATGCAAATAAAAATAAAAATAAAATAAAGCAACAAAATAAAGCAATAGGACTGAAAACTTCCCTAATTTGCAGTAAAATCAAGCGATGACCCCGAAGCTTAAATTCTGCAATCAACCTCAAGGGTGGAAATAACCAAAAGCTCCTGCAAAGAAAAGAAATAAATCAGTTACGCATGCAATAAAATATAAAAGAAAACAAACGAAAAATTGAAAATGAAAATAAAAGATAATGAATAAAACTAATAAATGAACATTGGTCCTGTTTGGTGACTTTCCACAGCTTTGAACTTGAACTAGCCTCGGAACTTCTTAGCAAGGAAAATGAGACTTGATTGGTGGTGTTGTTGAAGCTTCTCGAGCTCTTGGTTTCAACTCAGACTCCTTCTGCCGGGTTGATTGAGTCTGCAGGCTACATTCTTCTCTTTTTGTTCTTCTGCATGGCAGGTAGGCACGAGGAATAGGTGGTGGTCTGCTTCTTTGTTCAATCTGTCCAAGTGCCGACCGATTGCCTTTCTTTCACCTTGCCCCGTAGCCGAGAGCAAGGGTAAAGGAAAAGCATGCCATGAGAAATCTTTGCCTCTGACTCTGATGATATGGGATACTTTTGCTTTTGAAGAAGTATCGTTCCACAGGTGTATGCTTGAACTGGGCTGGGGAACTTCTTAGCAAGGAAAATGAGACTTGATCTTGAAGATGAAGCAGCACCTTGTCTCCACATGCTTCAAGTATCATTTTCACTTGCCATGTCTGTTCTCCAGGCAGATGTGGCGACTTCTTCGGAGGTACATCAGCGGTTGAAGATGAGCACTCGAGAGCAATGCTAGGTAAGCAATGCTAGGTAAGCAATCAGGAAGGATTTCCAGGCAGTCGGTTCTTAGATTGGAAGATTGACACCGAGTGCTGGCTGATTGCCCGCTTTCTCCTTATCACAAAGACAAGGACAAGGACAGGGAGAAAGCGTGATATGAGATACTCTTGCTTTCAACCTTCATGATATGAAATACTCTAGCTCTAGATGACTTGTTTGGAAAGGTATCCCAAGGAATGAGAAACACAGAGAAACTCGAGAGGGTTTGATGGAAAGGCATTTTCGGAGATGAAAAATTTCGGAGATGAAGAAGTGTTGAGAGAGTTTGCCTTTGCTGTTGAAGGCGAAGGTAGACGTTTATAGAACTTTTCTTCATAACCGAAACTATTCCTTTACCCCTGTCGGCAGCCGGTGGATGGATGAACAGTACAGGTCACGCGCTTTCTGAAAAAGCCACCCGTAATTTGCGCAAAGCTGACAGCGCGCGTGACGAGTGACGACAAAATTGGAAAAACTGTTCGCCTCGTGATTCCTGACCGCTCCGGCTTTTGATAAAGACGCCCGACTTTTGAGAGAGCGGCGTCCGACTTTTGAGAAAGGAACCGACTTTTGAGAACGGCGACGCCGCTTTTGAGAAAAGAATCCGGCTTTTGAGAAAGGAGCCCGGCTCTTCGATTTGCGAGAGGGCGCCTCTTCGACTGCTGAGTGATGCCTCAACGATTTCTTCTTCTTATAAGAACGCTCATTTTTGTTCCACAATACACTTAAGCTCCCCCTGTAAACACTCCCTCCTGTAAACACTTCCTCCTTTAAACACTTCCTCCTTGCATTTCTTTTAATCTTGATCAGTCCGACTCTTCATTCTCAACACCTTCAAATATGTCTTGCCCCTCTGACCGTCGCCTTAACTTGAATGTTGGGGAAGATAGTGATATATCTTCTCCAACCAACATTTGGCAGCCGTCCTTCATATCCCCAAATGGTCCTCTTACAGTTGGGGATTCCATGATGATGAACGAAACAACCGCATCGGTGGTGGCCAGAAATCTGCTCACTCCTAGAGACACTAGGATACTTTCCAGGCGGTCCGACGAACTGGCTGTCCAGGACTCTATGGCCTACAGCGTCCGATGCGCAGGCTCAGTATCAAACATGGGCCAGCGCCTTCTTGCACGAACTCGTCAGGTGGAATCGTTGATGGCTGAAGTGGCTAGTCTTCGGCAGGAGGTCAGAGTGCTTAGGCATGAGAACAGGGATTTGCACATGCTCGCAACCAATTACTCCACAAGCATGAAGAGAAAGCTTGACCAGCTGCAGGAGTCCGAAGTGCGGATTCAAAGTGATCATCAACGGTTTATGACGTTACTCCCGAGGTTTGTGTTGCCTTCGTCCTCGGGAGCAGCGCCAAGTATTGAGGCTCCGAATGATCCAGCTCTGGCGCTTCGTCTTTCAGGGGCTCCGTCGACCTCCGAGGCACCACCTACCAACAACCAATGAAAACTATTAGTTTAATTTATTGTAAAATATTTATGCTTTAAAGTTTATTTAATTAAAAATATAAATAAAAGTATTTTTGTTTTGTTTTGTTTTTTTATTTTTTTATTTTTATTTTTTTATTATTATTATTTTTTTTTTTTTAATTATGTGATGTTTATTATTATTATTATTATTATTATTATTATTATTATTTTTTTTTTTTCATTTTTTTTTTCATTTTTTATTTTATATAAATGTAAAATAAGTAAATCAAAGTAAAAAAAAACTAAGTTTAATCTCCTAAACAAAAATCACAACTAAATAAACAAAACAAAAATCACAACTAAATAACAAAACATAATGAAATCAACGTAAAAAAAAATCAACGTAAAATAAATTCACACAAGAGCAAACAAACAATGAAAGAACTAAACAAAGTAAAATAAATTCAGTAAAGAGAAGGGATTAGGAATGCAAATCTGATTGTGGGTGATTCCTAGGCCTCCCTTCATTATTCAAATGCATGGGCTTATCATTAAACGGACGGTGGTACTTGAAATGATCCGACAACGGTCTAAGTTCTAATGACGGTGCCTGAATCATCAAAATTAAATTGTTAGTATAACATAAAATTAAAAATGGAGAAGATGGCTTACAATCACGTTCAAACTCAATTACAAACACCACGTCTTTGAACGTTTCAGGGACTTTGAACTTGGCCAGGTTTACTATGATGGTTGTGGCTTGTCTCGTGTCATCAAACTCAACTGCTTTGGGCTTGATTGTCTCATGCACAGCCTCTTGGATGTATTCTTGAAATTCTCCGGCCACCTCATTTTCTGGAATCCCTCTTCTTGGTGTACAAGTTTCTTTGATCGTTTCAATACCATCGGGAACTTGATTTGGTACACCAAGAATTTGGATATCACTTTGCACCTTGGGAAGATCTTCCACAACGTATTTTTCATTCACTTCTTCCTTGGGATTTAAAAACCTGCAAGGAAAAAGGACATTTGGTGGAACGATGTTAGAATGAATTGAACTTAGAACCTCCTCACCTGAGTTGGATGACATAAGGACTTGGGGGGTTTGCGATAAGAATTCTTCTAAACTGCCCAAGTCGTCATCCTCATCTTCTTCTTGAATTGGCAATTCATCCATGTTCGGGCTCTGTTTGGATGGTTCTGGGACAACTTCATCCTCCATGTCACCTTGATCTCGAATCTGTGCCATGAATTCCATAATCTGCCCAACTTGCTCCTCCAAAGCATCCACCTTGTTGGCTTTATTTTGCATCTCCATGTTTTGATTTTCTACGTCCTGGGTCAAAGAGGTTAGTAACTTATTCAAAATGTCATTATCCGAGGACGTACCTGAATTTGGTTGGGGAGATTGTGGTGGAGGCTGTGGTGGTTCATATGGCCATTGATAGTACTCCTCCGATGGCTGCCAATATTCTGCTTGGTGAGTCTCCTCAGCTTGATTTTGTGAACCCTGCGCCAAAGAAATGAGTCCATCAAGAATTTCATTATAATTAATGGGCACACTTGAATTCGATTGAAATTGCTGTGGGGGATGCTGTGGTGGCTGCATAGGTCTTGAATAGAACTCGTCTTGCTGCCAATATCCACCTTGTTGAAATTGTTGAGGTTCATCCCACATATACTCTGAATTACTTCTCCAATCCGAATTATAAGCGTTGGAAAACATGTTGCCCCTTGATTGGTTATAGCCTTGATATCCCCAAACATCTTCATTTGCAGAAAATTGGGGATATTGATGAGTTTGAAATCCTTGCTCATAGGGCATATCAAATGTAGGGCCACTTGGCATTGTGGTCCGTTCGGCATTATGAGTCAATTGAGCAGTGAGTTGTGCCAATTGAGCTTGAATGGATTCGAGTGCCATGTCTCGCTCCATTGTACCTAAAATCAAAGAAAACTAAATCAAATATCAAAAGTAAAAAAAAAACATAACAAACAAAAACAAATAAAATAAAATAAAATAAACACAAATAAAATAAAATAAAATAAAAAGTAAAACACAAACAAAAACATAAACAAGGGATTAGCAAATTTGCTAATCCCCGGCAACGGCGCCAAAAATTTGATGCGAAAATTTACTAACGCACAAATTTAAACCCTATTTGTGACAGTTGTAGTATATGGATAAGTAGGGATCGTTCTAGGCCGGGGATTAACTAGGGATGCTAACCAAAGTAAAATTAAATTAAAAACGTAAAAAGAAAATTTAAAACACTAAACTAGACTCAAAACACTTAAATAGAATCACTCAAAATAAAACTAACAAATAAACTAAAACAAATCAAAAGACTCAAAATAATTCAAAACTCAAGAAAACACAAACTAAATTAATTTCTAACAAACCTAACACTTTAAAATAAACGGGGGATTGATTTTTGACGAAATTGAATTTAAAACAGAAACTTAAAAACAAATTTCAAAGAAAATATATTTTATAGAATTAAAATGATAAGACGTTAGTTAGAGAGTTCCTTATCCACACATGAATAAATGCATACAATTTGATTCCCAGTTATGAATTCAACAAACGAATAAATGACAACGCCCCAAGTTAATTAGGTCCGCTTAAATTAACCTTCAGATTTCCCTAAATTCATTGAATTGGACGGGATACGCATCACAACCAAATTATTCTTATCAAGTTCCCTAACTATGGAATACGCATGATAGAGAGACATATCAAAGATCATTAAGTTTAATGGAAATCATAAGCATCGACTAGGCATTCATAACTATGGAATACGCATGTTAATCCAACCTAGGGTTTACTAAACACAATCGTGACTAGCGATTTTTACTACTAATGGATATAAGTTCATAACGATTAGGTGAAATTCACTTATATCCTAGCATCAAGTCTAAGCATGTAAATTAAGTGTCGACCCTTAACCCACATACATAAACAAGTTATTAATCAACACAGAAAAATAAACCACATCCAACGTTCAAGAATTCATAACTGGAGTAAATCAAATCATAATAAACATTTATCCATGGTTTCAAATTTCCCTCTAACTAAATAGAAATTAATTACACATGTTTAATATAATTGAAAAGCAAATTAAATTAAACATGAGTTTTAGAAAATTAAAACCAAATGAGGAGTTGCTCCTCTGTGCTTCTGTCCGAAGCTGTGCTGCCGTCTGTGCTTCCTGCGTGCGCCACTTCTTTCCTTGTTCCTGCGTCTCCCGCTGCACCAGGCAGCTGTCTGCCTTCCACTTCTGCCAGCGAAACAAGGCAGCTCTTTATTCCTGTCGAGAGCAGCTCCCTCTGTGCTGATGGTTCCTGTCTCTCGCAGCTCTCCCGCCACCTGTCTCTGCGTCAGTCTTGCTGCCAGCTGCAAGGGCAGCGCCTTCCTCAAGTTTCCTCCCGGAGCTCCTTCTCGATGTCGCTGACTTCCTGGCAGCTGCTCCAAGCAGCCTGCCTTCCCTTTGCACAGTCCCCTTATTATATTTTCTCTTCTGCCGAGGCCTGGCTTCCTCCCTCCTCGGTTTCTGCTCGCTGTTCCTCCTTTTCTGCTGCCTCCTGGCAGCTCCCTCCTTTTCTTCCACAGCAGGGCAGCACTGCTGACTTCAAAAAATGCCCCGAGGTCCTCCTCCAAGTTCCCTTATTCCCTCCTGACTTCTATATCCTCGTGCTGACTGCCCCCACCTTCCCTTGTCTTTCTTTTCTTTTTATTATTTCTTCTCCAGCCGATCACCAGCTGCCTATTGCTTTCCACTTGCCATTTGTTTTCTAATTCTTTTTCTTTTCTTTATAAAACAAACCATGATGATGTTTCAAACATCATCATGAATCATTATTATTATATATATATATATATATTATTTAATTTAAAAGCTAATCTACATTGACGAATTTATTACATAAAATCACACTTATGTTATTTTTATTTTCTTAGCTAGATAAATTCTATAAAACACCAAAACAAAGTAAATAGCACAAAAATATGAGGAAATAACTAACAAAAGACAAGAGAATTTGATGTAAAATATATATAAATATGAGCTTATCATTTCTCCCGTTGTTGATAGAGTGATAACATAATTTACACAACACAAATTGTAGTTCATTTAAAGTTCCTTTGCAATAGCTTCAGGTGTTTAATATCCATTTTGTTGTCACATATACCAGGGAATGGAAGTTGATCTGAATACGCAATGAGCCCCTAATAGAAGCAATGTGAATAGCTACAAAATCTCACACTTTTGAGCATACCCAAATCGAAATCTAAAAGAACCCAATTTAAGGAATCCATTATTTTTCTCCCAATCTTTGCAAATATCATCGCATTCAGCTATAACCAAATCCCTATAATGTTCTATCAATTAAATAATGCAGTGTCTAGTTTCTCTTTAGTGGAAACTTTTCAAGCAGATAATAAAACCAGAATGTTGCTTCTGTGAGCACATACATATGTATTAAGGCAGGAGGGGGACCAGATTGGAAGCCATCGATGAACGGACGAAAGTGGCCACTAAGCTCCCATACCCAATACAACCATACTAATCAACCCAAATTTCATGTTTTTCTAGCATACACCGGAAGAAAGAACTCAACCGACAACCAAACCAGTTGAAGAGAGAATTAAAAGCAGACCAACAGTTTATTATAAACGCCTGAAACTCAAAACTGTTTAAAAAAATCTTTCTGCAAGAACATTACTTTGCCAAACTTTGTCTTCTACAATTGAGCAAACCAGCTAATTATTCCTCCCATTTCAAATTCAATGGGAAAACAAAATACAACCCACTACAGAACAAGCAATGCAAATCTAAGATTTAAGCGCAAAACACTGAAAATCCATTCCAAAAGTACAGAATGAGAGAGAGAGAGAGAATGGAGCAGCTAGAAGAAGCATACCTGATGCACAACCAAGAAATCTGAGCAAAACCCAACTCACAGTCTAAGCTGTGCTTCCTCCAGTCCTCCTCCTCCACTCCCCTTTTCTGGAAAAAAAATAAAAAATGATTCTTTGATTCCTCAGATGGTAAGCTCAAAGGAAAACAAACAAAAACTCATCTTTCACCCTCAATCTTTCACTCTCTCAGTCTTTCACTCTTTCATTCTCTCTTTCTCTCTCTCTCCCTCTATCCCTCTCTCCTTCTCTCTCTCTCCCTATTTCACACTCAAGTTTTTCGCACACCAAAAAATAAAAAATAAAGAAGCAAATCGGGAAAAAATTGAACGAAATCCTGGAAAGAAAATCCATCGCGGAGAAGAAAGCAAGAAACGAGCAGCCAAACGCTGATAATCATCGAGCACAGCGATAAAAAAGCAGAAGAAGTAGGAATTTACCTATCCGTAATTGTGACGAGAGTTGCGGTTGAGAGAAGACAGAGGCTGCGGCTGAGAGAAGATAGAAATGAAGTGGTGAAAAGAAAAATAAGTTAGGGTTAAAAGGATAATCTTGAAAATAATGAAAGTAAGTGAGGGCATAAAGGGAAAAAAATTATCAAATGGATTGCCCAAGCAACCCGGAATCCCAATACCTTCCATATCTTAGGAATCCAATTCAGCCAAATTTTGGAATTGGATTCCAAAATTTGTGTGGGACCCACTAAATTTTGATTCCTCCAGATTTGGTAAACACCGGAGTATGCCGTAATCAGAATTCAATTCCGTTTCTTGATTCCGATTACCCTTACATAAACGCGATATTAATGTTTTTTCTGATAGTGGGATGGTAGATTAAAGCCACTAAGTTTCCAGTTCCAGGTCCTTCGTCACTTTCCTTCTCGCAGCTCACGTAATGGGTCCTATTGGGGCAGAGGCGCATAAAAAGGTGGGTGGTGAAGTTAAACCCACATAGCCCTCCACTCCTCTGGCAGCGGCTGCAGTCACCAGCCATCTATTTCATCTCAGACCCTCTTCCAGACACCTCCTTCATTCCCGCCTCCTCATCATTGCCATGCCATCCACCATGCGTCACCACCACCTCACTCGATCCACAATTTTCAACCTCCACAAGACCTCCAAATGGTGGGCAGTTGGATTAGTGTTTGTGTCTGAGCCTGGTCAGGGCCCCCGGGAAAGTTATCGATTCTGGCGCCGGAATTCTTGATCCGGATTGGGCTGGGCTGACTTGATCAGACAGCAAGATATCCGACGGAGACCAGAAATTCAACCTCTTGTGGCACTCGATTTGCCCGAAGAGACCGAGGGATGAGTCAACCAGCAGCTAGAGAAGATGGCGGCGTAGGCGCAGAAGGCGACGGAAATTTGGGCGGTGGCGGCGAGGTCGTGCTAGTCGACGGTGACGGAGCCGTCATTGCGTAAATCAACGAATAGATGAGGCTCTTTTCTTGCCTGCCCATTTCAAGCTAGTTCTGTCTCAAACTGGCTGGGTCCGATGAGGCTTTTTCTTGCCTGCTCATTCAAACTGGGAGTTAGGCCGTGGAGCTTGGTGAAGGCTTGGGCATCTTGGTTCCTAGAGTGGAGGGCACGGCTTCCTGGTTCCTAGAGTGGACGACAGAGTCCCCGGGTCGAAGATTTCATGATTGCATTTTAAGAGGAAGGCGGTGTGATCGACGAGCTGGTCTTGCTTCAGATTCACCTTTTCTTCTTCTTCTTCTTGTTTTTCGGATTGAGAAAAACTGGATTTTAGAGAGAGAGAGATAGAGAGAGTTTGTGGTGTATTGTTTGAAGAAGTGAAAAAGATCAGAAGCAAGAGAGAGGCAGAGAGAATTTTGGTTGTCTCTTGGGTTTTGCAGTGACTTTGGTTCCTGGGTTTATGCAGATTCACAGCGGAGGTGAAAAAATGAAAAAGAACCGACACAACTTTTCGTATCGATTCCCATAGACGGCGCCAAATGTTAATGCATAAAACCGGAGGTCTTGGAACAACGTAAATTCGGCCGTGAATCTGCATGAAATGTAAATAACACAAGATGTATCGTGGTTCACCCTAAGATTTGGGCTATGTCCCCACTGATATGTATTGTATTTCTCTGAGAAGTGAGGGAGAGAGTGTGAGAGCTTTGCTCTAGATAGGAGAGACTTAGGGTTTGTGAGGGTGAGGAGGCCCTTTTATAGAATAAGGGCTCCTCCCCTAATTACATATTTGCTCATTTCTTTATTACATAATTACATTTAAGTTCTCCGAGTATTTATACAAGGTCTAAATATGAGTCCTTAAATATGGTATAAACATCTTTCATGTAACCCCAGCCTGCTGTAATCTTCCTTATTTTGAGGAAGAGTGTTGTTTACCCCAGCCTGCTGTAACCTTCCTTTGAGGAAGAGTGTTCCTTTGTTTATTCAGCCTTAATACTCGGGCCAAAGGTGGCGTGTGTGCCATTCCTTTACCTTGCTGTTATATGTATCAGTTTCCTTTGTAATTACAACAAAAGAAATATACAACAAATTTAAGTATCAAATTCCACAAATATCAAGATCAACCATACCCTAGATTGAGAGGGTTTCAAGAAGACGAGCTGAATTGCAGTGGCAAAAACCGCGATTAATACCAAATCTTGGTGAGCGGAAGCAGAGAAAAGGATCGAAAGATCACTCGTGAGCTACGAAGGCAATCAATACCATGTTAACCAATATATGATGAAGATCTTGATGAACACAGAGAGAAAGAGCTCAGAACTTTAGAGAGAAAAAGACAGGGAAATTGAGGGAACTGAATATTCTTATTATGTTTTCTTAACAACCCAGTAATACATGGGATGTAGTGTTTATACTTCTCTTAGAACAAACTTATCTAACCACCTAACTAATCAAAAGCTGATAATAACAGTACAAGGGGGCACACTCTTAACCTTCAATACTTATACTCTATCAAACTTTACTAATTTAAGCCAAGCAGCGCATGCAGCTTCTCCACAAAACTGTCAATGTAGGAGTTCTCAAGGCCTTTAATGGAAAGAAACTCCCTCCACTTTGTATGGTTTCTCCTCACTTCCTTCCCCACCTCGCTCTCCTCATCCATCACATCTCTCACAGCCTTGCAAACACCCTCCTTCGTAAAAACCCCATCTTCCTCTCCTTT
Organism: Malus fusca; assembly: GCA_035220775.1. Lineage (NCBI taxonomy): Eukaryota > Viridiplantae > Streptophyta > Magnoliopsida > Rosales > Rosaceae > Malus > Malus fusca. The sequence goes on from CM069068.1 coordinate 37,229,757, forward strand.
CTCAACCTCCACTCCAACTCTCAGATCACAACCCATCACTCTTGCAATGGCTAGCTGATCCGCCACGTTCGGCAGCAGAACAAGCTGGCACTCGCTCACCAGCCCCTCCATCAACGACGATGGACCGCAATGCGTCACGAAGCACCCCACAGAAGGGTGCTTCAATATCAATGGCTGCTGCACCCAACCCCAACTCACAACCCCTCTTCCTTTTACCCTCCCTTCAAACCCTTCCGGCAACGCTGACTCGACCGCTTCAACTCCCATCGGCGGCTTCAGTGCAGCGAAGAAGGGTAAACCCATGAGCTCAAAACCCAACAACAATTCTTGAAGCTGATCAATTTTCAGAACGCATTCAGTTCCAAATGCACAGTATATCACACTTTTCGCTTCGAAACTTTCAAGCCATTTTGCCCACTTCTCGTCCAACTCTGTAGTCGGAGTCTCTGGCACCACCGGCCCTGCGAGAAGCACCGGCTTTCTCAATTGGGTTTCAAGATAATCGCAGTACTTCCCTTCCATCTCCCTACAAGTCCTGAAAGCCACCGCGTCACAGTCGTTCAAGGAGATGATTAGGCGCTCGATTAATTTCGTCCCACTGCCGAACTCCTTCAGCAGGAATGGCGCCAGCATTCGAGCTTCGTGTGCTGGTAGCTTGGTTGAAGATGGTGGAAAAGATGGCGGCGGGTTGATAAGATCGTTGATAAGATCATCTTCCTTTAACACCGATTTCTCCATTAGTACTTTTCTTTCTGGGCTTCTCACATAACCCACAAGTGCAGGAGTAATAATGATGTAGTTTATAGATTTAATGCCTGTACCTAGCTGACGTAATAATTTTGGCAACCATGGCGTGAAGTCGAAAAAAACAAAATCAGGGTTTAGTTCACAGATTGCTTGCAGGATTGCTGGCTGAGTGAGGTCCATGGCGGTCATGAGGAGAGAGTAGGAAGGGAAAGGGACATCGTTTGTGGTTTCGGCGCCCGGCGGAAGGCCGACGACATGAGGGACGGTGATGGGGATGAAGGATATGAGATGAGGGTGCAGGTTTAAAGCTTGTAATTTTTGCTGGGTTTTGGTTGGTACGAAGAAGGAGATTCTGTGGCCTCTTTCAGTTAGCTTGTTGGAGAGGTGGAGGTAGGGGGTTAAGTGTCCCATGGCAAACCATGGATACATTGCAATGTGAAGGGATGGCAATGGCTGGTAATTACTCATACTTGAAGCAAAGGACAAAGGCTACGGTTTGTAGTGATACTTGAGATCGATTGTGGTTTTGATTTGTTTCCCAGGTCATTTTAAATGGAGGACATGAAGCACTGTGCATGCACCGATCGACAGCTGCACACCACTTGCAGAAGACGACGTGGTACAATTATTGGATATATTAAAGGGGTTTTTGAACTTTAATCTTTCAAGAAGATTAAAATTTAAAAAAAACCTGGAGTTAGATTAAATATTGATTTTAGTCCCTAAAGTGTCCTTAATTCAAAATAATTTATGTGCATTTTATTTAATGTCTCCCATTAGATATTTAAATTTATTAATACACAAATTTTAATTTATTTTTTGACCAAAAAAGAGTTTTTTTATTTATTAATTTTATTTAACATTCTTCAAATTTGAAAGACTCAATTAATGTACCTAAATGTTAGTACCGAAATGTATGTACCTAAATATATGCACCGAAATGTATTAATATTAAATTAATGTACCTAAATGAGTGTACCGAAATGTATGCACCGAAATGTTAGTACCGAAAATGTATTATATTGAATTAATGTACCTAAATGTTTGTATCGAAATGTATGTACCGAAATGTGTGTACCTAAATGTATGCACCGAAATGTATTATAATGAATTTAATATACCTAAATGAAGAAGATAAAGTACATCGAAATATATTGTATAACAAAAATTAGTTTATCTAAATGTTCACAACAAAATATATTACGATGAATGAAATGAAAATAAAAATTATAATGAAATAAAATTAATACATTAAAAATTAGAAAGAAAAAGATAAATAATTAAAAAATCAAAATATAATTAATAAATGAGGTTATTAATGTATCAAGGGACTAAAATTAGATTTTGATCTTACTCATGGTTTTAATCAAAAAGTCATCTTTGCCAAGGATTAAAATGAAGTTTTCTATATATTAAATTAGGGTAATGGAATAGAGATTAAAATTTTAAACCAAACCATGTAGTTGTTGATAATTGAATTATAGATAATGCAAGGGAATAAATATGGTCCTTGTATAAAATATGGATGGCTTCTTATTTATCAAAATCATGCATTTATCTATTTTAATCATTGTTCTAAAAATCTTTGTTTAGCCATAAGTGGCTGGTCATCGTCCGGATTAATCCTTTGGCTTTTGAAAATAAACTGTCTTGGCGTCAGCCTACCCCGGCTAGACCCACTCAGGTCACAACGCTCACTTAGACAGAAATCAAATGAAGAACATGAAGCACTGCATGCACCGATCGACAGCTACACACCACTAGCAGAAGAAGACGTAGTGCCAAAAGCTAAGCTTATGAGAAATTTTTAGTTGTGACGAGAACACAAGTGTTTTAATAGGAATGGTGGGAATTTTTATTTTTTAAGTTATTAACTTTTTAGCACACATATCCCACTATTTGTTTAGTGACACGTGGTCGTGTACCACCTTGTGTACCGGTCCCACTGAAAAATCTCTCCTAAGCTTATAGCTAGTGGACCCCCGTCTATGGGGTGTGTCGGTTCAATTATTGGAGAGAGGAGAGAATCCCGGAAATCCTCCAATCACATTCGTTCATCGTACATCATGCAGTTAATTTTTGTCAGGTACTATTTATATTCAATTTTAAATAAAAAAATTACAATAATTTTTGACCGCACGATGTATGGTAAACGGATGTGATTGGATGCTCCTCATATCCTCCTATGAATTATTGGATATCAAACTAGAGTAATGGTAGGAAGATTAAAATTTTAAATAAAATTTTGTAAACTAAATCATGTAGTTGTTGATGGTTGAATTATAGGTAATACATGGGAATAAGTATGGTCTTGATATAAAATATGGATGTGGGTGGCTTCTCATATATCAAAATCATGCGTTTATCTATTTTAATCACTATTCTAAAAATCTCCATCCAGGCATTGAACTGCTGGTTACCATCCCGATTAGTTTCTAGGCGTTTGAAAATAGACCACGTAGACATCCACCTAGCCCGCCCAGACTCACTTAAGTTGCGATGCTCACTTAGACAGAAATAGATAACCTTTCATTTTGTCTTATATTCTAATACTTTATAATTTATATATCATTTTATTTTGCAATTTATGTATACTAATGAAATTATATATATTTTTAAGTATAAACAGATACTTATTTCTATGATATATAATTAATTAATTACTTAAATCCGCCTACACAACCTAGCCATTTAGATGCTAGGCTCCAACTCACCGCCCGACTAGCATCTAACGTCTTTTAGAACCTTGATTTTAATTAAGATGAAGTAGTGAATTTAGTGAATTATAATTAATCCAATAAGAGAGTGAGTTTTCTCCTCCTTACATCAAGTGCTAGACTTAACTGTTTTGAATGAATCCACAATTAGCGATATCGAAGGAATCTGTTACTTTTGATTGAGTGATTCTCATATTCTATCCCCGTCTCCTTGAATTCCTTAGTTGTTCCTGCGTCAGATCTCGTTCGAACGCTGGACCTTAAGACCGGGTTCAGTCAAACCTATATGAGAAAATCACGAAGTTAAGTGGCAGCTATCATAATATAACATTAACAGATAACAAAAGCAGCTAGCACAACTCTTTTGCTATGGGATTGCCAGCCCAGTGGTTCACAGCCACACTGCTTAAAAGGTTCGAATCCAAAGCATATATAACACTACTTGCCTAATTAAATGTCATCGAAAGTATGTTTCTCGATGAAGGGGCTGGTAATTACTCATACTTGCAGCAAAAGGCAAGGGCTAGGGTTTGTAATAATACTTGAGATCTGACGCGAATCAATTAAAGGATTACCGACGTAACTTTTTGTGGAAAAAAGTTTGAAATCCACCAAAAAAAATTGAGAAAAATCCCAAAAATTGTGTTTGATTAATAATTGAATGATTGCATCTAAATGACTTAAATGAGGTTGAAGGACATGAAGGACCGCATGCACCTGTCGTTCCAGCTGCATACTTGCAGAAGAAGATGCGGAGTAAAAAGCTAGTGGTTCTAAGCGGTCCCCGGTCTTGCATGGTGTTGTCGATTCAATTAGTTGGATATATCGTCATTTAGTATTACGGTATAGTGATATTTTTCTTCATTTGTAAGTAAGATGTTTTAGGTTCAATTCTCGTCAAATACAAGTTTGAATCACATTATTACTAGCTCCTTGTGAGGCTAAGCCCAACCCTCTTCCTTAGTATAGATAATATCGTTTTCTTTTATTAAAAAAAAATATTTGGATATATCAAACGATGAATACGAAGTAACATTTTCATTTGCATTTTTTTTTTGTCTTCCTCGCACATTTGCCTTTGACACTACATTTATGTATTGAGTAATGCTAAGAAGACTAAATTTGCAAACTAAATGATGTGTCACCAATAGGAATAAGCATTGGCGGATCTAAGATTTTAAACTCCGGGGATCCCAATAATAAAGGTCAAAAAATTTATAGACAAAAATAACATTGAAAAGTTAAATATAATACATTTCATTCAAAAATCATACGCAAAACAACATTACAAGCTATAAAATCCTAATTCAAGCGTCCACAACAAGGTTTCATAGTCTGAAAATGTTCCATGATAGCCTCATTACCAATACATGAAAAAACATATTTCTCAATGTAAAGAACTAAGTGGTCACTCAACCATTGATATCTCATTTTGTTGCGAAGTTGACCCTTAATGATATTCATAGCGGAAAATGTCTTCTCCACTGAAGCGGTTGAAACCGGTAAAATCAAAACCAACTGAACAAGCAAATATACATATGCAAATGTTTGATGCAACCATTTCTCCACCATTTTCTTAACAAGATCATTAATCCCCCGCAATTGAGAAAAATCATTATCAGAACGCACAAAATGAATATAAATATCAAGTTGATCTTGACGTGCCGATCTATCTCGATCCATGAAATCTGTAGGATACATCTGAGCAAGGCGAACCATCTTTTCTTTATCAAAAGCTACAAATGAATCATTCGGATTCAAACATGCTAAGCAAATAAGCAATTCGGTATATAAAATGAGTATGCAAACATAAAACATATAAATAGTAGACTAAAAATCTCCATCAATATCTAATATAATTTAATTGAGATTAGATTAGAATACCAAATAGTGGTGGAGTGGAGAATTGAAACAAGTGGAGGTATGATATTGGGGTAATGTAATTATAATATGGGATTGGGTGGGATTAGAAATTTAGGGTTTTGAAATGGGGGGAAAGAGGGAACCAAAGAATGGGGAATTGGGGGAAAAGCAACGGGGAAAGAGGGAACTCTGGGGAAAGATGTGGGGCTGGGCTTTAAAATTAAAACAATATGGAGTCATCAGTCATGGACAAACAACGGCGTTTTGTCTCCCTTTAAAAAAATTAAAAAAAAACTTAAAAGAATTGGCCAAAACACTGCCCTTTTTTTGGACAGCAGCATAGACCTCGTGTTCGAGTACGAGGGGCCTCCCGAAAATTTCTAGCAGCGATTTAGGGTCGTCGAGGGGTCCTGGGACCTCCCAGGTTCCTCTGCAGATCCGCCACTGAGAATAAGTACGTTTATCAACATTTAAGTAATAAATCAATCATCAACTTTAATGTCCTTTAATTTCTTCCCCTATTTTCTTTTCTTCTTCTTTTTTTATACCAATTCTCGGTTAACTTTGGCCTCCTATATTCTTTTTATAGGGGAAAAAATTCTAAGAACAGAATAATGCATTTGAAAAAAGAACAAGGACAACTTTTTTTTTTTTTTTTGAGAAAATAAAATTGAAAGACAACTCCAGCGAGAGCTTCAAAACAAAAATTATTTAAACAAAAAAAAATCCATAAAATATTAGAAATGTTTAAAAAGTAATGTTTTAATAAAAATGAGAAGCAACAATTCTTTAGTTAAAATCTGAAATATTAATTAGGGGCATATTAGGAAAGAGAAAATAAAAATTCTCTACACATTAAATACATAAATGTATGTGTAAGTTGATTTCACATGGCATGAATTGAGTGGAAAAGACAAGCTGGAAAAGGAAAATGAGAAAGGTAGCTAGCATTAGTACAAATAGATGGTATAAATAACATTTTTGTAGCAAATTATACGAAGTAAAATATTTCTACCGTCGAAATTTGTTTCTTACTACAATTGGAAGCAGCACTAATTGGCACTCATTTACTAGCGACTTCGATAAAGACCCCAAACCACAATGCATCACAAATGACCCCACATCTCTAATGGAGAGGGTTAAAGATCCAAAAGCAAAAAAAAATGGCATGATTTGTTCAAAAACTCATCTCCAACCACAGACGAACCTATGGAGCCCACTAGGCTATTATTTGGCCAAATGAGCATCGGGCTGACCAAATGTAGCTCCCCTCTTAGTCCCTTTTTTCGAGCTCAGCTCATCAGTTGCAATAATTGATTTAAGGGAAATTTTATTTGAACCCATATGACTTATTTCTACACCCAATTTACTCTCTACACCCATATCAATTTTAATTAAACCATCAACATCTCTCTAAACCCAAATTTACTACCTAAACTATCATTACAAACCCAATCAATATGTAAGTTTATCTTTACATCCATTAATAAAATAAAAACACAAAATCAGTTTTCTACAACTCATTCAAACGTAAAGAGAACAATATATCTTACATATTTGTCTAGTGTTTAATCCTTTTTTTTTGTTGCATATTTCGCATTGCTCGTTTTCTTCACCTAACCAACCCAAGCGTTGAGGTATTCAAAATATTTTTTAGTTTGCATAAATTTAGCATTTTCCAATCGTACAGAGTGTAGTGATTTAGATGTTGAATTAATGGAGAACTACAAAAAATTGGATTGGGTTATCGTGTGGGTTTCTTTCGTACTTGATGCTCTAAAGAAGTTATTGTTTCAATGAGATTTTACCAAGTATAATTACCCAGTTCAATTATTTGATTTCAATAATCCTTGATTTCAATTTTCTCTTGGAGTGATGGCTATTCTTTCTTAACAAGAAAGATTCAGTTCTGACATATATTTATTGTGACACTACCACTAAAACTTGTCTCCAAGGTGATCCTTGGTAAAGATGATTAGCCATATATATGGATCTTTGAAAAAACTAGATCATGAGAAACAAAATACCAGAAAATACATCATCCATCTTTATTATCCTTGATTTCAAGCCTATTTGCAGGCAGTATAAAACTGCCACTAAAGCCTAAAAATAAAGCATTGAAATCAAATAAAAAATTAACATAAATTGATTCATACTTTATTTGAAGAATCTAAAACTTCAAAATTATCATCCATCTGCCAAAAAGAACTTATTTTTCTCTTTGACAACATCTTAGGGTTTTAACCAAAACAGAACGTAAAAGAATTATTGCGTGATTGTAAGAGTGTGATTATTGAATGTGGGTTTATTGGTAAATTTTGATTTTTGTGTTTATTTCATCTTGTACTTGATGGTAACTACACAATATGGCTAAGAAGACAGTTCACAATTAAGATTTAAGTTGGGTGTAAAGTGAGGTTGTATGGGTTCAAATAAAATTTTCCTTGATTTAAATTCAACAGCTAGATTTAAAAACATTCAAATGTAATTTAATTAAATTAACTAATAATTATAAAATTGAAACTAATAAATTATTGAGGGGGCTATATTTAGTCTCTTCGGTTAGAGATAATATGAGTATGATCTGACACTGTTCATTTAAAAATAATATTTTGCAAGGTTATAATTCTAGACGAGGCTAAGCTCTTTCGGTTGAAGATGGCCTAAAGATTTCTCGTAAGACTTTCCCAGAACTGGAGAAACCTGTTTTTCAGATACCCATGGCAGACAGAGGGAGAAGACGGCAGAGGCTGATGGCAGACGGACGGAGAAGACGGCGGAGGCTCCTCCAAATTCAGAAGCGTTACATAAATATGAAAGTTCGTAAAGGCTTTCAAATACAGTTGGTCAGCAAACTTAAAGGGAATGCAAAGTTGGCCCGCCAAATTTCTCTCTTGTACAACTGATTTTTTTTTCTTTCTATTGAGCTTTAGCAAGTTAATTGTTTTTTTACTTGACATCTTGCAATTATATTGCAACAAAAATACAAACCAGACGAAAGTTGATAGGCAATGTAACATAACTTTTACTGTAAACCCTTAAAACTCTAAACCACAGGTGCAGAACCGCATGGAGTGCCGACTGCCAGTGGCATCGCCAAGATGTGCATTGATTCTCTTCGCTAGCCGTAAGCAATTATCGAACTGGCCTGGCCAAAGCAAAGCAATTATCGAACTGGCCTGGCCAAAGCAAAGCAGCCACCTTGATGTAGGCACTACAATGAGTATGGTCCCTATATTAAATATGGATGTCATAGGTTTCTCATCTATCAAAATCATGCATTTATCTATTTAATCATTGCTCTAAAAACTTCTGTCGATGCGATAGGCTGCTGGTCACCGATCTGATTAATTTATAAGCATTTGTAAATTAAAAAATGACACCTAAACATGTTTAGGCGCCCGCTTAAACCTCCTAGGCGTCCGCCTAATCCACCTAGATCACGAATTTCACTTTAACAAAAAATAGATAACTTTCATTTTTGTATTATATTTTTGTAGACATCGAAATTTCGGTGAAATAAATGTTCACCAATACATTAAAGTTTTGACATGCCAAGGCATACGTGGTATACACCATGTGTACACAACTTGTACACATGGATGTGACTCATCAAAATCGGACGAGTTATCAAGAATGACATATGTCAACACTTGGTGGAAATGAATTATTTGATTTTAATTTAATTTAATCAAAGGTTGATTGATGGAGTCAAATTACGAACCGGGTCACAAATCGAGTCTTGGTTCTTTCGTCAATTAATCAAGCCCACAATCAAGGTCAAATCCATATGTAGGCAAGATTTAGAAAGTCTATAAATACGAGGTTCCAAGATAAAGAAATGATCCAAAAATCATTTCACGCCCAGACGCTGAAGCTTTGAAACTCTAAACCTCTCAAGCACTCAAACTCCCCAAACTCTCAAACACTCAAGAAGATTCGGAAATCTATAAATACGGGTTTAATTGCTCATCGTAATTAGAATGAGTATTAAGATTTACTTAAATAATTAAAATTTTGTGGCATAAGTTGTAAATATATTATAATAATTGGTTATATATTTGTCTACATGGTAGTCTATTATTTGAAGTTTGAGTTTTATTTGAATGTGTAAAATTTAACGGGTTTTTTGTTTGGAAATTAGGAGTTCAAAGGCCTATTTCTAAACAACCCTAGTTCTAATTCTCAATTACATTCACAACTATATCAAAGTTACATGCTTTCTAATACAAACACAAATTGGATACGTATTATGTACTCACTAGTGAGGTCTAGACTAGGCCTGGCATTTTGGACCCAAACCGTTAACCCGACCCGACCCGACCCGACCCGTTCATATTTGTATTTGGGTGGATGCTTAACAGGTCGGGTCGCTAACGGGTGAACCCGTTAACAACCCGTTAAATAACGGGTCACTTTGGGTCAACCCGTTAGCACCTGTTAGCACCCGTTAGTTGAGGATATTTTAGTAATTTTAGTAAAGTCTTAATAACAAAAAATAAACTTTATGCAAAATAATAATAATAATAATAATTGTTAACGGGTGAAACGGGTCGGGTTCGGATGACCCGTTAGTTAACGGGTTGGGTTCGGGTGACCCGTTAACTTAACGGGTTTGGTTGAACCCGACCCAAACCCAATAAACCCGACCCGTTTACAGGTCTAGTCTAGACAATGTTACGGGGGTTCGGTCTATCCGGATTATCCAGGCAGGCCAGGGTCCATCTTGGAAATTCACCTATTTATTTGTAATTTGAGTTTAAAGTTTCTAGCATGTAATGGGTTTGAAAGTTGTTGATGAAACTATTTTTTTTTTTTTTCTAACTTTCTAAGCCTTATAACTAACCTTCTGTTTTACCATGTAAGTCTTATGATGTCAATAACCATTTGATTTTTGCAAAAAATTCTTTTTATTTGTCGGTTCATATAAAACAAGATCTGCAAGGAAAAATTCAATTATGTTGAAAGAAAAATTTAATAGAAATAGCTTGTCTTTCATGGCTAACATGACATTATCCGTTACTTATTGGGTGCATTTTTACTCATCACTCTCAAGTGGTCCTAATGTTCATCAACCTACGTATTATTATTTGAATGTGTTTAACTTTTGAGATTTATGTCTATCTACCATACAAATTTCAAAATTTAAACTCATTAACGGTAATAAATAAGATGGTGAACAAAAATATTCTCTAAGTTAGTAGTGATTAGTAGTGATTGGGCCTGGTAGTCGGCCCACTGCCGATTGGACCCAAACTAAAGAAACACCACACGGCATCGTTTTGATTCCCGCTTGAACCGCTTCGCTCTCTTGGCACAATTAAAGCGTCCCTTATCAGTCTGGTTGAAAGAACACTATTTTTAGCAATAAATCCGAAATCTGCAGAGAGAGAACAAGTTTCCAAGTCGGCTCGTTCTTCACCGATTTCCGTAAGATTTCACCTTTCTCTATTATATTTCATCGTTTTTCTGGGATTTGATTGATGTTAGCTTCTGCATGTTTACAAATTACACCTGTTTGGTTCCCGAGAAAACGAAGAGGAAAAAGAAAATGTAATTTTCTTACCTATCCTATAAATTTTGGGTAAATATTATTCAAATTTTGAAAATGGAAAATTTATCAGATTCTTGTTCGGCTGTGAATAAAACTAGAAAAATAAATTAATTTTGAGAATGATCGTAACTTTTTTGAAACACATGTAGGTTTATCTTACATTGCCGGTCTCAGCCCGGATGAAGGAGGAGGGGGAGAATGTCATTTAGTCGACAACCGGTACTCTCATCTTACGTCAAATCCTTATGATAATAAATCATAAACGAATAGGAAGACTTTTGAAAGAGACTTTAAGAAAAGACTTAGAGTACTTGGATCTAACGGAAGATGTGGTACAAATCCGAGCACAATGGCGTTCTAGGATTCATACAGCCGACCTATTTAGTGAGAAAATGCTTTGTTGTTGTTGTTGTTATTTTTTTTCCTAAACGGTAAATCTGGTAGTCTAGGTTAAAATGTGTTTAGGAATATGGGGCATCACATTTGGTTTATTACCAATGCTTTGATTTTTTTTTAATGGGGGATTTTTGCGTGGAAAGAGATTTTAAGAAAAGATATGGGGTACGTGAAGCTAACGGAATACTTGACGCAAAACCAAGTGCAATGTTGTTCTAAAATTTATACAGCAGACTCCACAAAGCGGGACAAAACTTGGTTTTTGTTCTTGTTGTGGTGGATTTTTGCGTGCATGTTTTTGCCAGCAAATAGCAGATTGCACATATAATTTAGTGTGGAATTTGATTATTTGTTCATAATTTATGATATTCTCTTTATTTATTTATTTTATATTTAATTATTTGAATGGGATTATGCTTTGCCATTGTACAATGCTGAGATGCTTGTTTGTGAATCCCAAATTCCTTTTATTCAGAACGAAATTTGCTATTCGGGAACATTCTTGTTGCTACCTTTAATGACGAGATACTGATGTTGCAGAAAACATTTTGAGCAATGGGGAAGAGGAAGTCATCGGCAAAACCGCCTCCTAAGAAGCGGAATGACAAGCTTGACACCATCTTCAGCTGTCCCTTCTGCAGCCACGGCACCAGCGTTGAATGCTGCATGTGAGTGCCTCTGTTTGATTTCGTGTCTGGTATTTTGAGTTCTCTTAACCATCTGCAGAGGAATCCATAACCCGGAACTGGTTCTAGGAGACCTTATTGAATGTTAGGTTCTGCAGTTTTTTTAGTCTTGTAACTCGCTTTTATCGTTTATCTTCGCTTCAGCGACATGAAGAACTTGATTGGGGAAGCTTCTTGTAGAATATGCCAAGAAAGCTTCAGCACCACCATCACAGGTCTGTGCAAAACGTGGTCCCTTGATTTGAAACTTATATCCCCTTTCGTTCGAGACTTGGGAGTTGAATTTTAACTGGATGACATTTGACAGTAGAGATTCGGGCTAGTAAGAAAAAAATATTAACGTAGGAACGAAGTTACAGGATGGTTTGGCCGCTTTTGAACGCTGATTCGCTTGTGATAGTCTTCAACTCTTCATCTGCCCTCGAAATTAGGTTGTTATGAAAATGTCATTTCTCAGGAATTTATGCCTTTCTTTTATGGGAGTTTTAACAAAACACTTCTGGTACTGTTCACTTTTAACGAAAAACCACATTTATACATTTCCCTAGTACTATTCACTATACCTTTAAAAATGATTTTTCATTAAAAGGGAAGTTTTTTTTTGGACTTTTCGTTAGTTTTCCTTTCTTTTATTGCTTTCATCTAATTCTAATTTCCTCTTTGTCTTATTTAAAGTAAAGGTAAATATTATCTGGAAGTTTAAGGTGAATATTATCTGGAAGTAATTGCCTAATGAATTATTGTAAAATCAGCATTTACAAATTTCTGAGGGATGGTTTTAAACACATACAAACAACATAGAAACTGCATAATAAGATAGATATATTATATACCCAACAAGACGACATGCCGTCTAAACAAAAGTTTAAAGCCCAAACACAGTATAATTGGCGGCAAATGGTGTTCATTTCATCCATCCAATACCACCCTTCATCATATCACAATTAGCTAATAAAAATGCAGTGCGACGAAGTGACGAAGTGACGAAGTTAGGGTATGCTCGAGCGTCGGTGGCATTCCGTGCGACGAGCTATTTGCGCTGTGTCTGTAGAGCCAAAAATGTGCTTGACTTCATGGTAGAAATGCATGACCCCCGCCACACTACGTAATGTAAACTAAAAATTAAGGATGGGCATGCTCCTTACTCCAGCCCATCAAAGTTCTTTCGGTTAGGTTATGTAATAGCCGTTGACGTCGTCGAGAAGGTAGTCGTACGGTGCACCTGATCCGTAGTCAAAAGTCGCATTCGTCGTTGCCCCTCGATTGGGAGAGTAGTGGACATTTCCGACACCAACCTTTGCGTTAACTTTGGCCCTGCCCTTGACAATGCGCTTGTTATCGATGGGGAACTCGGCGGAAAGCCTTCCCATCTGCTTCTGCAGATCAGCAACTGAATCGTTGGTTAGTTTGCCCTTGGAATTTTTCTTCCCATCAACAAGTTTCAGCTCCAATCTGTACAAGGCACAAGCATCACACTTGTTGATCTCGTACTCGTAAAGGTGCCACTCAAAATGGTTCAATGGCTGAGGATCCATATAGTAAGACCTCTTCAGCCCTCCAAACTCATTCATCACTTGCTTCCTCGACTCATGCCAACCTCGTCCGTTGTAATCTGGCAATGACCTCTGCTTTCTGTTACCGCTCTCAAAAGCTCTTCGAGGCTTATCGAAAAAGAGCCACTCCCTGATTACCTCACCCTCAAGAACCGAAAGATCAAAGAGTTCTGGAATCACAAGGAATTGATCAGATAAAATTCACAACAAAAGTCACTCATGACTTCTAAATAAATTTTACAACAAAACGAGGATAAAAACAGCTAACATGCACTTACCACGTGCATTCCATGGAGACTTCGCAGTAGCCGCTCCCTCGCACTCAGGGATACCAACACTTTTTCCTTGTGCCTTTGCACTAAGAGCAGCAAAAAGTAGGCCGTCCTTCAGGCCTATGCCCCCAGGTCTAAGGACCGGACCCATGCCTGGTGGTCCTTCATTCAATGCCAAAGCAGCATGAAAGCTGCTGCAGTAGTCTAGCCACCAGTCCATCCCTTGAGCAGGCCTAGGGCAATCCCAAAGTGCACACTTTGGGCCCAAGAAAGCAGAAGGCGGAGGAAAAATACTCGGTAGATAAGTAGAAACCTGAGGCAACGTGTCCTCCCCACTCAAAGCTGTGCCATTAAAACAAGGATAGAAACTCTGCTCAAAGTCTTGATGCAATTCAAACTGATGATAGTCCAATAGATTAGCCCCTTCCAAATTGTTAACAGCAACATTGCGAACTCCTGAAGGGGAGCTTTTGCACTGATCCGCCAACGGGATGGCATGTTCCTGCTGCCCTTGATTCACACTAAATCCCTGATATATGGTGTTTGCAACCACCAGTGAGTGCTCATATACAACTGATTCACTTTTCATTTCAAAGCGGAAGAACAAAGCACATAGCTATATGGATAAACAACAAAAAGAAATTGAAAAGAAAAAACAAAGACCGTTTAACAGTTCAGAAAAGAGTGAAAAAAAAAACAAAGGGGGCAAAACCACCTCATGAAAACTTTCTCCAACTTGCAAGTTTTGATCATTCGGCTCGGGTTTCGGTGCAGCTAATGGACTAGTGGCATCATCTTCCTCTTCACATAGCTGCAACAGCCGGCAAATGTCTGAAGAGAACGAACCAAGACTGCCACCCTATATTCGCCATAAACACCAAAATTCACAACCAGACCCTTTAAAGCAAAAACATAACCACATATTTCATAAGTTGATGTATTACATATACGCAACAGGACGCTTCTAATTACATATCTAGTTCCACATATGCACTCAAAACAAATATGTATTTGATAAGATCAAAATGTTTACCTGCTGCTGCAAAGAAGAAGCCGGGGAGGGCTCATTTAGCTCGGCTTTCCACTCGCGCAGCATCTGATGCACTTGTTCTTCGAGGAGTGCAGCATCGATGGAGCGGCTCTCCTTTCTGGCAAACTGGAGGTCCATGAACATGCCCTGCAAGTCATCAACACGGTTCTTTGCTTTGTCCTTGAAAAGCTTGTGAGAAGCGGACTTGCAATTGCTCTTTGAACCCTTCATCACACGGCCGCCCCCTTCTAAACCCTAAAAATCACAAATCAGACACAAACCCATCTCAGATTATCGAAAATCCATCAAGATCAAGGCTTTAGCAAGACACACACAAACCCATCTCAGATTACCAAAAACCCACTAAGATTAGCGTATAAACAAAGCCAAAATACCTTAATTACGAATAACAATCACGAAAATTCACCATAAATCAGACTAAATCAATAAAATTAACTTAAACAGAAAGAAAACCGATACTAATGGAAGTGGAACCTCTACTGATCAGAAGCAACCGCGCACAAATGGTATGCGAATTGAGTGATGAAATTCAGCAGTTAATCCAAGCTCACCACCGAAAGAGAATTGGGATCGGGAGGTCGAGAGGGTTTGGGGTGGCAACGACGAGAGGTGTGGAAGCGAGAAAGCTAAAAAAGAAAAGAGAAAGTCGAAATATTCGAACAGAAAAGGAGATGCTTACCCAATAGTCTCTCTCAAAGTGTTTGATGCCAGTTAACAAATTTTTGGTGAGTATTTTTGTGTGGATTTGTGTTGGGGTCTCTCCTGACTTCTGTACAAGGAAGGAGCGGTGGCTTCTCTTTTCGCTCGCTTTCGCTCTCTCCGTGTCTGGCTGGCGCGCTGTGGAAAGTGAAAGCACAAGTGCGGCCAGCGTGGACGCTGGTAAAAGGGTTAAAAGAGTGGGATTGCATGGGCGGTGGCAAATGACATAAGCACCATTATTTTTCTCATAAGAAAATTGCCTTTTGCCTTCTGATGATTAAAATATAAGCAAAACTAATGAAAAGAGTTTGAAAACTTTGAGTTTTAACGATAAGGACAAAATAAACGGTAAAGTGAATAGTACCAGGATTGACTTTTTAGTGTAAAAATGTGGTTTTTCGTTAAAATGAATAGTACTACGGGTTTTTCGTTAAAACTCCCAAAAATATAAAGGTCCAGTTAAATATATGGAACCACCACGAGGTGTTACAGTAGTTGTGGACAAATTTCAGATTCTTATTTCACACGTCATAACTTGAGTTCGAGTCCTGACATGTGTGAATCGTACGGTATTCACCATAGGGAGGCATGATCGCCATAAGAAGGCTGAGATGACTCTGTGAGTCTTTCCGGCCTCTGCAAGAGCGAACTGTCGTGGTGAAGCCACCATGGAATTATCCTCAGTCTCACTCATGACAGTTTGAAAATGTGTAGTCTATGACCTCCAATTTTCACTTTGTTGCACATTTCTTTTTTGATATAAACGATAGTGTGAGACAGAGAATCAAACTTAAGACTTTATGTCCAACAATAAAGTGCATGGTAGCATTTTTTTAGTAGCAATTGAGAGAAACATAGTTATAGTTGTTTTTTTTTTTTCAAATAAAAAGAACTTATTTGATATGGACACGGGAGACTGATTTGGACTTTTGACCCTCTTTATTTATTTCATTTATTGTCATGTTTATTGTTGAGTCCATATCTCCTCCTTTTAAATATCCATGAAAGAATAAAAATGGTACACTACTGAAAGTGATATTTTCATAAGAAGATTATTTTTATCGTATTACTTTTGCTACACAAGATTTTTGCATTTCTCATCCTTTTGTTTATGTATAATACTATTTCATTACAACATCTCTAGTTAATTATTTATTCTGTTGGTATTTCGACTCTCAACTGTTGTAACCGCTCATTCAGGACTATTTTTGTAAAAATTACTCATAAGCGTTTTTGCTATAAATGTAATAAATGGTCATGCTCAAAAGAGAAAGAAGAGTTGTAGGGATTATAGGTTTAATAGAATGAAGGCGAAGACAAATCGACCAAGAGAGCATCCACTACTACCAATACCATCCATCAAATTCCTAATTTGATGCCGGTTTGTGGAGATAGAAGAAAATTATAAGGGTGTTTTTTAGCTATAAAATGGCCTCTAAGATGGACATAACTCCGAACTTTTGTCGCAAACATCTGTTTATCAAGGGGAGTGAGCTACATTTCCCTTGTACCATTTTCCCTTCTCATTCTGCAATATTGTATGATGAGCGAACCTGTTTCTCTTTCTTATTCTTCTGACATCAAAATGTGTAAAAGTTTTGCATTCCAAAAACCGATTACGACTGGAAAGTTAATGTCACACCACCAAAGCCATCATTAACTTGGCATACATCTCTCTGTTAACAAACGTTTATAATTCCGAAAGCAATGAAGCCAGGCATCAATCTAAAAGATGCCCGGCGGTCAAAAGAATCAAGGGCGAAAATTTTATCTCGGCGATGAGGGCATTCTATGAATTAAAATCGGGTTAAAAACCAAATTTATGAGATGAATTTTGTGATATGATCAGGCTGGCTTTAGTGACACTGCAGATTCTGTATCAGGGCGCTTGAAACTGATAATCCCACTAAGTCCTCGTCCCCTGGCAAGCTTCTCTAGTTCTTCAAGTTTTTCCTTAAGAAGTTCTACTTCTCTTGATAAGGCTTCGTCTCTTTGCTTCAGTGCCTGAAAAACAGTGAACAACAGGGAGGCTGTTACGCAGCCATAAAATTTGTAGGAAGCATGTAGTGTGAAACAGAAATTGGGTTGTGCATACTGCATAGTATGATATATAATTACCATGAAACCGTGATATGATTGTTTCACATTACAAGTCTAACCAACTCATCACAACATGATCTTAGGCTTCGTGATAATCCACCAAGATTTTCCCAATATTAGATATCCCCAACCTTAGACTAGCTCTTCCCTAAAGAGTTGCCTTGGCTTGTAAGAAGATACCGATGCCCATTAACATCGGCATGCTCTAGGTGTTTATCTTTCATTTGGCTTTAGAAGGATAAGCTATGTATGTCTAGTTCGTCACCAGATCGTATTTTATCCACATCAGAAATTGAAAAGATGATATTGTACTATCTTGTTCACTAGAGAGCATAAAGAGTTACCATTTTTATTTCAACTCCATTAGCATTTTGAAAAGGATTGGAGGTCATTTGTTCAAAAGAGGGTAAAAATGCAACTGAATAAAAATTCTATATAACTCATGCGATCTATGACATAATAGCATGTCAAGGTTGCCATACAAATGCAAACCAACACAGTGACTCAGTATCATTTAATACTTAAAGAAGATATTGCCAAAATACCTCCAGTTCTCGCTTGCGTGCTTCCTCCTTTCTGGCTTCTGATCTAGCACTTCTTTGCACTTCAAATATCAAAGCAACTGTTGCAACCTATATATGTATAGAAATTTATGCACATAAGTATTCACGGAACAATTGAGACACATACAGTTGGTTTTAGTGGGACAACCATGGTATGTGAGTCAGATTTCTGTACACGTTAAGAACAACCCCAACCCCACCCCCCCAAAAAAAAAAAAAAAAAAAAACCTCTTCTTTTTTCTCCCTCTCATCAATGTTACATACGAAAGAATCCTAGGCCAGCGCATAATTCCCATCGACAAAGCATATGGGACTTATGAAAGGAAGCCATATTTCTCAGTCACCCCAATAAGTTTAATCACCTGTTTTTTGAGTCCTTGACCAACAATACAGCAATCAATATTTTTTCTTGTTAGACAGGGGCATGCATGTATACAATTATCACCAAGCAGAATCTTGGTTCTTGACTTCCATCTACATGCTGATTGCAATGAGTTTGATTCCCACACGTCTACTTATGCAATTAGACATATCCCAAATCTACATATTTTATGTGCGTTGATAAATCAGAATCAAATCTTAAACAGAAGAGAAATAGCTATGAGTGATTGCACAAACAAGTACCAGTAAATATTACCGAGAAGACAAAGAGCTCGCCAATAAGGTCCACAGCAGCCTGCACAGCCTTCTCCTCATTCAAAGGGCGAATCTTAACATCAGTCGCATGACTATATATCCGCCTTTGCATTCTCGTGGTCATTCGATGGTTTGCCTGAATCCAGTATATTAGAAAGTAAACCCCTTCACAGCCATAAAAAAAAAAAGAGTAGATTTCTAGCAAACCGGCGTAAGAACTTAGTGTTTGTAATATCATATTCATACAATAACATGATTTACAAGCAGATAAAACTAACAGAAACCCGAACGGATTCCGCAGAAATGAAGTATAACCAGACGCTCAACTCCAGCACCACTGTCAAACAACAATTTTATAACACCACAGAACACAACCCGTATGTCGAAACGGAACGATGGGACTAAATGCGATTCACAAGCACTAGCTGGGACAATAAAAACTACATCGCCCAAATGGGTAAGCTCAAAAATTGAATTAGCACCAATAAGAACTCTCAACCTTTTGTTCTCAATTCAAACGGGGGCAAGAAAAATTAACCAAAAAAAGTACTGGGATCATATTATTATAACGAAATACAAACGCCCAACTGAAACTATATCTGAAAGTTCAAAGCTTCCGATGGTTAGCTAAAAGATCATAATAGTAACAGCAATAAGATGATTCACCTGTGCGACGCTGACGATGAACTGGCGGAACTTGGGGTGCATTGCAGCTTGATGTTTGAGCCTGGCGGCGACGGGTTTGCTCAGAGTTTTGATGGCCAAAGTCCCGAGCTTCAGGAGCGGAAGCACCATGGCTGCGCAATCCTATCTACAAATACAATCGTTTAGTGCTCACTGTTCCGGCTTCGGATCAAAGCTGATGAGAATTCAGTCGGCGGTCGTGATGGTGGTGGAAATGGGGTGACTGTGTATCATTGCAGCGGGGTTGACTGGTTCAGACTTCAGAGGGCGAGTGAGATTCTTGGGGAAGAAGAAGAAGAGAGCTGAGAAATGGAGAAAGTCGGGGGAAAGAGAAGGCATGCGGGAAAATTGGGGTTTGTTTGTTTATTGGTGAAATTGGGGGAAAATGGAAGCTGCGATTTTGTTAGTCCTCGTTACTTCCAGTTGGTTTCACTCACACCAAATTGGACGGTTGAAAGTCTAAATTGCCTATTCGGGGACGTGAACCGAATAATCATTCTATTGTTCGGCCCAAAAGACCGAATATTCGGTTTAGGAATTTATTACTGCCAAATGGACCGAACGGTCCGAACCGAAAGAACCGAAAGCACCGAAAGCACCGAATTTGATTTTTATCAAGTGACGTAAATTACAAATTCACCAAAAAATCTTAGATGGAATTGATGCTACTTATTACAACTCATAACCAGACAAATTAGAAAAATTATAAATTCAAAAAAGGGTAAAGTACAAAGAACTACCTCAACTATTGGTCTCACGACATTTTCATACCTCATCTTTTTTAAATGACAATGTCATACCTCATCTTACGAATTTGTGCCAATGTCATACCTCATCTTACGAATTTGTGCCAATGTCATACATCCGTCAGTTTTTCTGTTAGTTTTTCTGTTAAGTGCTGACGTGACTTGGCTTAAATAGTGACGTGGCTTAAATAAATTAATTAAATATTTAAATATTAATTAAATATTAAAAACTAAAAAATTAAAATCATTTAATATTTTTTTACATGGGGACCCATCCCCTTTCCCCCTCCCGTCTTCCCCAAATCTTTTCCACCCTCTTTATTCCTCATCCACCCCCTTTCTCCCTTCTCTCATCTGCAACCCCACCCACATTTCTCTCATCTGCAACTCGCACTCACCCTCCCTTCTCTCCTCTTCATCGTCGACTCCATCCACCAACGATCATCACCTTCTTCCCCATTCTAACTGACGACATCGAAGTCGCCAATCTACAACACACTAACCTCACCCCTCTCCGAGTACCCACTTCCTCCATTGATCTCCTCTCATTCCTTACCACCAAACTACCCATATGGGTTCGAATACTTCTGCAAATCCTTGGCAACCTTGTCGCCCAACGATTACCAAGTAATCGACTTCGTCGTCGGGTTTGCAGAAGTTAAGGACCGCCTCTGCCACCTCCCTCTGCTCCCGCAGCCCAGCACCATCTTCAAGCCCAGCAAAACGCAGCAGCAATCCCGCGCCCACCACCGCTACTGAGTTTCTTGTGAATACAACTTGGGTTTTTTTTTCTGGGAAAAATTGAATGGTTTTGCTTTGTTTGGTTGCTCGGAAAATGTGGGAGAAAGGAAATGAATTTTTTTGATGTTCTGAAGGTTCCATTTTCTTATAAAAGTGATGTAAACTGGGAGATGGATTTTTGAACTTTTGTTCATGGTGTGTGTGAACACGGAAAATTCCTGAAACGAAAGAGACAAGAACAACGTGCACAAACAAATATTTGTGTTTGATGATTTTGGGTTACAATCTCTCTCAAATTTGATCATCTGATTCGATCTCCGTAAGGTGTTGATTTGTGGATGTGCGATTGATCCAAAGGGCCGTTGGGCTTGATCTAAGGATGAACGTTCCTCAAGGGCCGTGGGCTTGATCTTGAAGGTGGATTTGAGCGGATCTTCAAGGAGCCGTTGGGGCTTGATCTTGAGGGTGAGCGTTTCTTCAAGGGCCGTTGAGGCTTGATCTTGAATAACGGTGATGAACGGATCTTCAAGGGCTTTTGGGCTTGATCTTGAAGAACAGTGATAAACGGATCTTCAAGGGGTTTTGGGCTTGATTTTGAAGAATAGTGATTGGATGTATGGATTTGTCGACGTTGTTGATCCAAAGGGCCGTTGGGGCTTGATCTTAGGATGAACGGATGATGAACGATGAACACTTTCTTCAAGGGCCGTCGGGGGCTTGATCTTGAATTGGTGGAAGTTCTTCAAAGGGCCGTCGGGGCTTGATCTTGAAGGTGGATGATTGTTGATCCAAGGGCCGTCGGGGCTTGATCTTGGAAGAATGATGAACGAAGAACGAATAGGGCTTTCTTGATTCTTCGGGAACCTGGATGCTTGAGAGCTTCGGAGTTTCAGAGCTTCAAGGTTTTGGTGTAATATGAATCCCTTCTCCTCTCAAATGAATGAATTAGCCTTCTATTTATAGAAATTTCCAATGCCTAATTTTGAATATAATATTCCAGATGAAATAAGTTGTTTCTGCCAGGTGTTGACACGTGTCCTGTTTGATGACTTTTCCAACTTATTTTGATTTTTTGTTTAGACACACGCTACGTGTAAAATTTATGTAATACATGAGCGTTGAAATTTTGATTTATCGGTCAACATTTATTTACCGAAATTTCGATGTCTACAAATGCCCCCACTTCAAGGCGCGTCCTATACATGTGCTTGTCGCGTGTAGGAGATGCGTTTTGAAGTCCCTTACTGTAGATGTCGATCCAAGGGCCGTTGAGGCTTGATCTTGAATTGGACTGGAAATTTCTTCAAGGGCCGCTGAGGCTTGATCTTGAATTGGGCTTGAGATTTCTTCAAGGGCCGTTGAGGCTTGATCTTGAATTGGGCTGAAAGTTTCTTCAAGGGCCGTTGAGGCTTGTTCTTGAACTTTGTTTGAAATTTCTTCAAGGGCCGTCGATGCTTGATCTTGAAGGTTGAAATTGGACCACAAGGAGCTTCATGTGGTAGATGATCTTTGGCTTTGGTAGTGGACGAATCGACACGTATTTTGTTGCGCTTGTTGACTTTCCACAGCTTTGATCTTGAACTGGGTTGGAGGATTTTCTGGTTTCCTCCAATTGTTTGACTTTCCACAGGCTTATTCTTGAACTGGGTTTGGAGTTCTGAGCAAGGAAGAGAAGAGTTCCTTGTGCTGGTGATTTGGTGGCATTTGTACGGCAAGACTTTGCTCTTTGGCGAAGGTGCCCTCAAAATGTTGTTAAAGCTTCTCGAGTTCCTCAACTCAGACTCCTTCTTCTCTCTAATTCTTCAACTCGGACTCCTTCTGCTAAGTTGATTGTGCATGCCGTATTTCCTTATTTGTTCTTCAGGCAGATGTGGCAGCTTCTCGAGTTTTTGGTTTCAACTCAGACTCCTTCTGCTGGGTTGATTGAGTGTGCATACATCATTCTTCTCTGCTTGTTTCTTCTGCACGGCAGGTAGGCACGAGGTAGAGGTGATGGTCTGTTTCTTTGTTCAATCTGTCCGAGTGTCGACCGATTGCTTTCTTTCTCCTTGTCTCGTAGGCAAGAGCAAGGGTAAAGGAAAAGCATGCCATGAGATATCTTTGCCTTTGACTCTGATGATATGAGGTACTTTTGCTTTTGAAGAAGTATATTTCCACAGGTTTATTCTTGAACTGGGCTGGGGAACTTCTTAGCAAGGAAAAGGAAACTGATCTTGAAGATGAATTAGCACGTTGTCTCCACATGCTTCAAGGTATCATTTTCACTTGCCTTATCTGTTCTCCAGGCAGATGTGGCATCTTCTCTAGAAGCACAAGATGTTGAGATAATGGGTACTTCGAGAGTAGTGCTAGGTAAGCAATCAGGAATGAGTTCCAGGCAGTCGGTTCCTAGATCGGAAGATTGACACCAAGTGCTGGCTAATTGCTCGTTTTCTCCTTGTCACAAAGACAAGGAAAAGGACAGGGAGAAAGCATGATATGAGATACTCTTGCTTTCAACCTTCGTGATATGAAATACTTTTGCTCTTGATGACTTGTTTGCAGAGGTACCCCAAGGGATGAGGAACACTGAATGACTCGAGCGGCTTCGTTGGGAATGCATTTTCGGAGATGAAGAAAGATTGGGTTTGTCTGCCTTGCTGTGAAGGTTGACATTTAATAGGGATTTCTTCATAACTGGTAGCGGCACTATTCTTTTACTCGTGTCGGCAACCGTTGGATGATTAAACAGTATGGCTTCACGTGCTTTCTTCTTCATCAGAAATCTTCGACAAATTGCCCGTAATTTCCGCAAAGCTGGGTGTGCATGTGACAGGTGTTGGCAAGGCTGAAAAAGATTGGCGCTTCTTCGATATCTGGGATCGGCGCTTCGACAAATTGCCCGTGATTTCCGCAAAGTTGAGTCTGCATGTGACAGATGTTGACACGTCTGGAAAAACGCTTCGACAAACTGCCCGTGATTTCCGCAAAGCTGACTCTGCATGTGACAGATGTTGACACGTCTGGAAAAGCATATAGTTGGAATCGGCGCTTCGACAAACTGCCCGTGATTTCCGCAAAGCTTACTTTGCATGTGACAGGCGATGACATGTCTGGAAAAGACTGGCGCCTCTTCGATTTCTGAGATCGGCCCGTGGTTTCTGAGCAGCCCAACTTTTGAGAAAGCAGACGTCTATTCGATCTCTGAACTCGCCTCTTCAATTTCTGAAGCTCCATCGAGTGCTGATTTTTAAAGAGAGGCACGCATCACATTCCAAAGCACACTTGAATTTTCCGCCTGTAGAAGCTCACTACTTGCACTTCTAAGAACTTGATTTGTCCGACCTCTTTTTTTTTTTTTTTTTTCACACCTTCGAATATGTCTTGCCCTTCTGACCGTCGTCTTAACTTGAATGTCGGGGAAGATAGTGACATATCTTCTCCAAGCAACATTTGGCAGCCGTCCTTCGTATCTCCCAATGGTCATCTTACAGTTGGGGATTCTATGATGATGAACAATACAACCGCTTCGGTGTTGGCCAGAAATCTTCTCACTCCTAGAGACATTAGGATACTTTCCAGGCGGTCCGACGAGCTGGCTGTTCAGGACTCTCTGGCCTACAGCGTCCGATGTGCAGGCTCAGTTTCAAACATGGGCCAACGCCTTCTTGCTCGATCTCGTCAAGTTGAGTCGTTGATGGCTGAGGTGGCCAGTCTTCGGCAAGAGGTCAGAGTGCTTAGGCACGAGAATAAAGAGTTGCACATGCTCGCAACTAATTACTCAACAAGCATGAAGAGGAAGCTTGACCAGCTGCAGGAGTCCGAAGTTCGGATTCAGAGTGATCATCAAAAGTTTGTGGCGTTACTCCAGCGGCAACTTCTGCCTTCGTCCTCTGGCGCTTCACCAAGTGTTGAAGCTTCAGATAATCAATCTCTGGTGCTTCGTCTTTCTGGAGCTCCGCCGAGTGATGAGGCGCCACCTGATCATCCTTGAAGATCCCCTCCTGTAAATTTGATTTGACTTTTTTTTTTTTTTTTTTTTTTTTTTTTAGGTATGTATAATGCAAATTTATGTAAAATTTCCAGAAAAATAAATAAAATGGACTTCTATTTCTCTCAATGCATTTTTTTTTTTTTATTTTAATATTTTATTATTTTTATTATTTTATTATTATTATTATTATTATTATTATATATTTTTTTTTTTTGCTTTCTGTGGTGCTCACACCACCACCACCAACTAGATGATGGCCTCCATAATCATACCGCACCATAACCCTTTCTTTTTTTTTTTTTTTTTTTATTTTTATACAATGCTTTTGGCGCCACATACATATATATAATACATACCCACCATATACACACACCCACCTTTTTTCCTTTTTGCTGGCACATGGTGCCAGATGCACCATCCCTTTATATATACATATTATTATATTATTTATTTTATATATATTTTATTTTTATTTTTATTTTTATTTTTTATTTTATTTTTTTTCACGTGGTGGCAGCACCACTTTGCTCCACTATCCCATTTTTTATTTTTTTTTTTTTGTATAAATTTTGATGATGGGCAGAGAAATTTGCAGGGAGCGGAGCAAGGAGGACGGAGAGCTGGAGTTTGAGGAAGCGCTTCTCGGCCGGCTAGTCGTTTGACAGCGGTCTTTGAAGTTGTTGGCAGCTGCGAGGCAAGAGACGGAGGAGGTATTTGGGTGTGGATTGTCAAACTTTGGTTTCGTCAATCTCATTCAAAGGCCGCAGCCATGGCGGAGCAAGGAGGAGAGAATGGGGAGCTGGAGAGGGCTTCGGAGCACCGGTGCTTCAGCCATGGAGGGCACGGGGTCGAGCTTGCTGCTGCGATCGGGGGAGGCGTTGACAGGGGACAAGAAGCTGGCTAAGGCAGTGCTCGAGGCCGCTGCTTCTTCAATGGAGGGAGGAAGACGACGAAGGAGTGCAGTTCGTGGTGCATGCAAGAAGTCTCGGCCTTGAAGTAGACGAGGGCACGTCGATCCCTGTCACCCTTGGCTGGCTGTACAGCTTTATTCACATCTGTTGCAGCTGTCACCTCACCTGTTAACTACCTTGGCAGCCTCACTGCTCCGTCAAGCATCCTCGAAGCCATGTCCGCGCGGACGGAAATAGCCAGCGCTGGAGGAGACAAGAAGGTGCTTGGTGGATCTAGACCAAACTCGCTGGAGTTGCAGCGGAGGTGCAGCGCTGGACGATGAGCAAGTTCGAGAGCAGCAGAGTTTCAACAATGGAGGGCACGGCCATGAAGTTTGGACGGAGAGCACGGAGGCTTTGGGCGAGCTGGAGCTGCTGTTTAAAGGGTGAGGCTGCTCATGTTGCTGCATGTCGTCAATGTTCAAGTTCAGAGTCTGCACAACTCTAGCTGGGAGTAGAGCTGTGGAACAAACTTTCTTCTTGCGGGGTTCGAATTGAGGCAGGGCGGTCAATGGTCCAGAGTTTGACGGTGTCGTCCCAGGAGGAGATGAGGAAAGATTCAAGAAACATCAAACTGAAATAAGATAGATCCCACCACAAGCGAGGAACATATAGCTCGTTATGTCCTCTAGAAGAACTAGATTCTCTTTTGTACTGGAATTGCCAGAAAAAGCTCCTGTCATGACCGCAAGGAAGATCTGTAGCATACCCCTACCAGCCCAATATTCCAATACCTTCCAGAACTTCATAATGAATTCCCATTCCGTCTCGATCACCACCATAATCATTCCAATCACGATGGCGTAACACCTAACTATCACATCGAAAACATCAGATCCATCAGTGAAAGATTGAATGGTAGAGAAGACATTGACGGCGATGCAGCGAAGGGCGGTGAGAGCGGTGATGACTCTGAAGCATCTTATTACATCCTGGGACCCTGCAGCAGCTTCATCCTCGCATTAATCTTCTCTCTCCTCGCTCGCTCTGCTAAGCTATGGCTGTCCGTGGCTTGACCGCGACGAACTCGGATATGAACGTACGGCATCTTCTCGGCGTTCTCTTTGATTTCGGTCTTGCACTTCTTCGTCGGGGCATTGACCTTCTTCTCTTGCTCATTTCTCTTCGTCAAGTTCCTCTGGTTGGTCCTGGTCTCGTCGAGTGTCAGATGCGACGAGTTAGGGTTCGAATCGGTCTCGATCGGCTCGGTCTTCACCTTCTCCAATTCAGCTCCGGAGTTCGACGGCACGGAGCTAATGTTCAGCGAGGGGTGGATGAGCTCCATGGCTTGGGTCGGCGGAAGTTCTAGAAGCGCGGTGAAGGAGCTGGAGTTCTCGGGCGGCACGGTCATGAGTTGGTGAATTTCTTCCCGGAATTGGAGGGACTCGAGCTCAGGTCCCGGTAAAGTGGATCCGGGTACGGTTGCTCCGGTTGGGTTCATTGAATTGGGCGGCAAATTGAACTGAAACAGAGCTCAATTCCATGACAAATTTCTCAAAGTTCTTAACTCGGACAAAGTGTAGGTATCAATTAAGCAAAAGCCCGGTAATTTGATTAAGGTCTCGGGAAGAACAATGGTCTTTGTGACTGAAATTGGGTGTGAGAGAGAAATGGGTAAAGCTAGCCAATGTGGGTTTTGCAGTGTTGATTTTGTAGATTTTGTAGATTCACGGTGGATGGTGTGGTGAGGTTGGAGGCTAGACCTCAAGAGCTGGGCTTGGGCCATGATTTGGGCAGGGGGCCGGCCTTGGTCTCTCCCTTGGCGTAGTTTGGAGTTATGTGTGGATCGGCCTATATTTGTATATGCACACACACATACGTATATATTTCCCTTTTTTTTTTTTTTTTTTCAAAGAAACTGTAATTTAATTTTGTACAAAGAAAATTGCACATTTTCTTAACAAAATAAATTTGTAATAAAATTGACCTTTTTTAATAAAACATTTATTCTTTTTTTATTTTGATGTGACTGAACTCGAAAAATTGAACATTCGAGCTGCCTACGTACCCCTCCAAAGAAGAGATCAAGTCGTAACGTAGTTCAAATACATACATATTTTTTTGGTATTTTCTTTTTGTGCCGTTTGCAGTTTTAACTCATGTAGGCAATGAGTGTTTGGTGCCGTTTGCAGTTTCAGCTCGTGCAGGCAAGGAGCGTTGGTGTTGCCTTTTATGCTCGTGCAGACCATGAGCTTAATGCCATGCAGTTTAGGCTCTTGTGGACAAGGAGCTTAGTGCCATGCAGTTTAGGCTCGTGCGGGCGAGGAGCCTTGGTTCGTGCAGTTTAGGCTCGTGCGAACAAGGAGCTTTGTGTCTTGCAGTTTAGGCTCTTGCAGACAAAGAGCTTTGGTGTCGCCTTTTATGCTCGTGCGGACCAGGAGCGTTGTGCCATGCAGTTTATGCTCGTGCAGGCGAGGAGCTTTGTGTCTTGCAGTTTAGGCTCTTGCAGACAAGGAGCTTTGGTGAATTTGTCAAGCAATTTTGGAAAGGCGTTCCTCACAATCTTCATAGCAAGGAGCCTTGACCGAGTGATTGAAGAAGTCTTCGGGCAAGAAATCGCGCATTGTGATGGGGATGGACGATCTATGTGTCGAAATTTCATCATCTTCAACATGTTCATGTTGCTTTGAAGGTTGACAAGAGCTATTTTGCCCCCTTTCCGATTGGCGGACTTGTGGAGGAGACGTATGCTTCTTGTGCAATTTCTTAGGAGTGACTTGAGTTCATCCTTCAACTTTGCTTGTCTTGGAGGATACCCCCAGCGGTTGAGGTGAAAATTTTGAGTCGGAAGAGCCAGAAGTGAAGGTGGTATAGTTTGACTTCACCACATCGTCAAGATCTAGCTCGATGATTCCTTTCTGAGCCAGCTTCATGATGAGATCTTTCAGCACGAAGCATTTTTCTGTTGGATGACTGATGAAGCGGTGGAATTTACAGTACCTTGGACTGTCAATGCGATTCATCTCTTCTGGCCGTTTGCACTCAGGCAAACCAATCACCTTCTTTTCTAGCAAGTCTTCTAACATGGCAACCACATCAGAGTCGGGGAATGGATAAGTTCTCTCCTCAAGCTCCTTCAAAGTGCGTTTACGCATCTTTTGATCACGAAAAGCTTCGGTTTGAATCGTCTTGCCTCGTGTGGAGATTTTGACGGGAGATGTGTTGACCGTCATCGCTTCCTTAGTGGGTTTCCATGCAGCCTTTTCCACCTTTGTCCCAAGAACTTTGTCGTTCTTGTAGTCGGCGATTGGTTCTTTCTTCCCATGATGGGCGATGCTCAACTCCATGTCATGGGCGCGAGTGGCCAATTCCTCGAAGGTCCGTGGTTTAATGCCTTGAATGATGTATTGCAAACCCCATTGCATGCCTTGGATGCACATCTCGATTGAAGAGGTTTCCGAGAGCCTGTCTTTACAGTCGAGGCTTAGAGTGCGCCATCTATTGATGTAGTCAATGACTGGCTCGTCCTTCCACTGCTTTGTGCTCGTCAGCTCTAGCATACTCACAGTGCGGCGGGTGTTATAGAAGCGGTTGAGGAATTCCCGATCCAATTGCTCCCAGCTGTTGATGGACTCAGGCTCTAGGTCTGTGTACCACTCAAAGACGTTTCCTTTCAGCGAGCGCACAAACTGTTTGGCGAGGTAGTCCCCTTCGGTCCCTGCGTTGTTGCAAGTTTCGACGAAATGTGCAACGTGCTGCTTTGGGTTTCATTTTCCATCAAACTGCATGAACTTTGGTGGTTGATAACCCCTTGGCATCTTCAGGGCATCAATCTTCTTGGAGTAGGGCTTCGAGTAGAACAAGGAGGTATGTGAGCTCCATTCGTACTGTGCCTTGATGGTGTTGGTGATCATCTCCTGCAACTGCTGGATAGAAAGAGATCCCATGAGTGCCGCTGCTTGGTCTGGCTCCGGCTTCACATCGTTTTTCTCCACCTGAGGCTCCTCTTCTTCGTCATCTAT
The DNA here is from genome assembly GCA_035220775.1 of Malus fusca. Lineage (NCBI taxonomy): Eukaryota > Viridiplantae > Streptophyta > Magnoliopsida > Rosales > Rosaceae > Malus > Malus fusca. Next base: position 37,259,650 of record CM069068.1, read on the forward strand.
TCTCTTTAGTGGATCATTCTCTGGGTCGGGTTTCTCGCCGTCTTGCGCCTCCAGTCGGTTGACTAGTGCTGCAATTTGCAAGTCTTTTTCTTCCACAGTTCGGGTTAGCCTTGCGATTGCTTCATTCATTTGAGCCAGCTGTTCATCGATTGAAGTTGCTCCAATGGTCATGACTTGCATGGCTGAACTGCCGCTTGAATCGGCATTGGAGATCATGGATTCGGAGTATTTCCTTGGACTTTCCCCCCTTGGTGCCCCTAGTGAGGCTAATGTGATCAAAGGCTCGTGCCTTGGGTGCTCTTGTTCCCTTGGCGGAGTTGATGCAGAGGTGAAAGAGGCGGCAGAAGTAGCTCTTGCCTTGCTTCGAGTCGTGATGCCCAAAGTGACACCACTTGCGATGAGGACGCTCTTGTTTTTTACGCCAGTTGCGGGAACAGTTTGAGCCTTCCTTGATGCCATTAATTTTGGAAGTGTGCTCGAATTTCTTGAACGGAGAAAGAGATGAGAGGTAGAGATTATCCCACCGGGCGTGCCAATTTGTGAACACGGAAAATTCCTGAAACGAAAGAGACAAGAACAACGTGCACAAACAAATATTTGTGTTTGATGATTTTGGGTTACAATCTCTCTCAAATTTGATCCTCTGATTCGATCTCCGTAAGGTGTTGATTTGTGGATGTGCGATTGATCCAAAGGGCCGTTGGGCTTGATCTAAGGATGAACGTTCCTCAAGGGCCGTGGGCTTGATCTTGAAGGTGGATTTGAGAGGATCTTCAAGGAGCCGTTGGGGCTTGATCTTGAGGGTGAGCGTTTCTTCAAGGGCCGTTGAGGCTTGATCTTGAATAACGGTGATGAACGGATCTTCAAGGGCTTTTGGGCTTGATCTTGAAGAACAGTGATAAACGGATCTTCAAGGGGTTTTGGGCTTGATTTTGAAGAACAGTGATTGGATGTATGGATTTGTCGACGTTGTTGATCCAAAGGGCCGTTGGGGCTTGATCTTAGGATGAACGGATGATGAACGATGAACACTTTCTTCAAGGGCCGTCGGGGGCTTGATCTTGAATTTGTGGAAGTTCTTCAAAGGGCCGTCGGGGCTTGATCTTGAAGGTGGATGATTGTTGATCCAAGGGCCGTCGGGGCTTGATCTTGGAAGAACGATGAACGAAGAACGAATAGGGCTTTCTTGATTCTTCGGGAACCTGGATGCTTGAGAGCTTCGGAGTTTCAGAGCTTCAAGGTTTTGGTGTAATATGAATCCCTTCTCCTCTCAAATGAATGAATTAGCCTTCTATTTATAGAAATTTCCAAGGCCTAATTTTGAATATAATATTCCAGATGAAATAAGTTGTTTCTGCCAGGTGTTGACACGTGTCCTGTTTGATGACTTTTCCAACTTATTTTGATTTTTTGTTTAGACACACGCTACGTGTAAAATTTATGTAATACATGAGCGTTGAAATTTTGATTTATCGGTCAACATTTATTTACCGAAATTTCGATGTCTACAGTGTGTTCTCAGGATTGGTGGGTGCTTTGTTTTTTATGCATGCTTGTAGGTTAGAAATAGAGAGAGCGGCGGAGGAAGAGAAGAGAGGCACCTGGTGGGAATGGGAGTGGATGGTTTGGGGTGGGATCTGGGTTTGGGTTAGGGGAAGACGGCAACCTCGTCGGCCCCGACCTTGACAGCTCTCCCTTTCTCCCTTTCTCCTTGACAGCTTCGGAGACGACAACGACGGCGGATTGGCGGTGGGTAAGGGAGTGGGAGAGGGAAGCGGGTCTGAGCTTGCAGGTAGATCCTAGAAAGGAAGGCGGATGAAAAAATCTAGAAGGGTTTAGGGGGTTCTGGGCACGACGAGATAGAAGTGGGGAGGAATGAGACTACGGTAGAGAGGAGAGGGAGATGCGAGAGAGAGGGGAGAGAGAGGGTGGTGGAGGAAGGTTGGGGGGATGGGTGGGAAAGGGGTTTTGGGGATGCAGAGAAGAGAGAGGCGAGAGAGAAGGGGGAGAGAGATGAGAGAGAGAGATTTAATATAATTTTCTTTTTAATTTTTTAATTTTTAATTATTAAAAAATATATTTAATTATATTTTAATCCAGTTGGATTAGTGAGTGACCCCGTATCTAGCCACGTCAGCACTTAACAGAAAAACTGACGGAGGTATGACATTGGCACAAATTCGTAAGATGAGGTATGACATTGTCATTTTAAAAAGATGAGGTATGAAAGTGTCGTAAGACCAATAGTTGAGGTATTTTGTGTACTTTACCCTTCAAAAAAAGTCTCACAATGGTTATGTGGGAATCGTTGTACGTTATTCTAGCTCAAATTTAGAATATCTACACAATACAACTTTGGTTGCAACTAGTTATTGGTGTCTATGAATCAGACTCAAACGGCATCATGTTGTACAAATTAAAGCAATCTACCAACCCTAGATATCATAGTGGGTAACACTCCACACCTCCAACTTTCATTTACAGAGCCATCTCTCTCCTTTCAAAACACCCTAGCCTTTTACCTCCATAGCTGCCGGCCTCTGGCTATGGCTAGGAGCCGGTGGCAACTTCCCTCTTTCTCCTCCTAGCCCTTCTTCCATTCCTCTATTCCCTTTCTCCCCCATCCCAGAATTTGTTCCCCTCATTTTCCATCCACGACCCAGCCCCCTGACCTCACGCTGACCACCATTTTTCTAGCCTTCACGTACGTCTTATTCCCCTCACGCGTCTCCCTCCCACCATTTTGTGAGCAATTTTCCATGAATTTCAATCTCATACCCAAATTCGAGTCACACCCTATCAAGGTTCTCCTTAGATTTGGCACTTGTTTTCTTGGTGTGGGTTGTATTCATGGCTGCAAGTGGTTGGATCCACCATCGTCAACTTGTTTTCCATGGTTGTGGTACTTTCCCCGACTAATTTTGTGGATGCGCCGACTTGTGCGCACATATCTGGCAGCTCCCGGTTGTTGTGCGTTTCATTCTAAGCATGTCCACTACCTTATGCAACTTGGTCTTGTGCTACTTGATTTTTTGGATAACGGAATCTCACTTAACTGGTGAATTTGCAGGTGGCCTTGGGTTGAGTGTCCTTGTCCCCACTGAGATGAGTTGGCTTATGGTTCCCTTCTCGGAGTAGTGTAGTTGTGCTTCACTCGCCTTGCAAGCTATAGGATCTCACATCGTCCAGGGGAAATGATCATTTATACCTTATATGTACATGCTCACCTCCTATTTGCAAGCCGCATTTTGGGAACTCAATGGCTCCGGATCCCGTAAGAACTCCGAAGTTAAGTGAATTTAGGCGAGAGCAGTCCTAGGATAGGTGACCCCCTGGGAAGTTCTCGTGCCGAAACCCAAGAACAAATCCATGAGATTGCGAAGCGGACAATATCTTGCTATGCGGACTAAAATGTGACACGAGCGCAGTGGTCACGCTATTATATTGGCTAAATTGGTCTTCGTCTTTGAGCGATGAGTTATGTAGTCTCGTTTGTCAACGAAGACTTAATGTGGTCTAGCTTTAATGCAATGACTTTTTGTGGCATCGCTATTCAGCGATGACTAATGTGGGTGCCGGTATATCTCTGTTGTGTCTATCGTTTATTGTAACGTATTTGTATTGGTGCAATTGTGCACTTGGTAATTGTGGGCTTGTGCTTGTGGTAGCCTGTTAGGGGTTTATTCTTGTTTGTCTAATTGTGAAAATTCACTCCAGATCAATTTTTTGGTCACTGGAGTTATGTACCCAATGACACCCTTATATTTTTTTTGTGATGATTAATGAAATATCACTATATCGTTTCTTATCAAAACAAAACAAAAAAACAAAAAAACCAAAAAAAACCAAAAAAAAAAAAAAGGATATCGTAATGGGTGGAATCCACTTGAGGAAGGAAGAGAGACAAAGAGGATGATGAGGTTTGAATCGGATCGGCCATCGTGCAGCAGAGATCCAGCCTAAATTCGCACAACTAACTGTGATGGGTTAGAAAACATATGAGAGACAGAATGTATGAGGTACTTTATTAGGAAATTGATATTCAAACGATAACTTTTTGGAAAAGGATCCTCGAGATCCATCATTTTTTTGGAAATCCTAAGGAACTCGTGATCGTGATCGTTTATCGTACATCCTGTGGTTAGAAATTATTTTAAAATTTAAAATTAAATATAAATAGTACGTAACGAAAACTAATCACACGATGTACGATGAACAATCACGATTATGAGATTCCTAAGATCCCCAGAAAAAGAATCCGGCGATGATCATTTTCCTAACTTTTTTTCCTATTTCTTTATTGGTCTGACGTTACACTAATATTTGAAGATGTTCAAATTTACTCCTTATTTTCCTGTTGAACTTGATAATGTTATGGATGACATCCTTCCACTAATGAGTTTGACTGTTAACCTTTGTGCTACTACACCAAACAATGACCTCAATGATCTAACAATTCCAAATGAAAAATTGCTTCGCAATTATCATGTGTATATTTCATGGAGATATCACAGTGACTCAAGGGTCTACCACTAAAGCGTTGCATCTGGCCGCAACGTCATTTTGACCGATGATTGAACAATATCACATATATAAAGGTTTAGTAAATGAAGTTGCGGCTAAGATACATCAATAATATCACATATGAGATTAATTTACCAAATACGATAACTAAGAACAATCCTAGTGTAAAAGACTAGGGTTAGGGGGTTAAGGGCTTTATTTGGCCTTTTAAAATGCCATTATCCATGATGAAATATGGCGCTCTCAAAAATTTAATGTTCTAATGGTGTGAGAGGTTAGGGGCTAAAAAGTGTCAGGTGACTAATTTTCATTGACTACCGGTTTCTTCCTATGATTAAATTGACCATTCAAGGCCCTTGTGCAAGAGTCGGAGCTAAACTGACCGTTTGAAGAGCTCCGGGCTATTTTAACCTAAGCTAGATATATCCCATTAAAAATTGAATTTTGCCATTTAAAACTAAATAACATTTTTGCTTAGGTTAGTCTTAGGGCTGGTTTGGTATTGCTGTTCTTTGAAAAAAAGCTGCTGTGAGAATAAGCGGCTGTGAAATAAATCAGCAGAGTGTTTGGTAAACTTTTTTGTAAAAGTGCTTTTGGAAAAAAAAAAAAGCAGTCTAATAGTAGGTCTTTTCATTAAAGGAGCACTGTAGCTCCGTGTGCTTTGAAAAAAAGCCAGTTTTCCAAAGCTACAAATAGCAGCTTCAGCTTTTTCCTTTGATTTCAGCTTATTCTCATAGCAGCTTCCAAAATAAGCCATTTTTTCAGTTTACCAAACACCTAAAACTCTCACAGCTTTTTTTCATAGGTGCTTTTTTTTTAAGCACCTCACTCCCAAACCTGGCTTTAGTCTGCAACTTTGCATATGCTCATAATTTCTCCTCCACTTTTTTACTAAATTTTTGTGTCCTCAAATGTGATCAGTAACATAAGCCCAATGATATAGCAGCCCGGCCCACTTCCACCGCAAAAGACAACAAAGGTAACCACGTCACCAATCCTCGATCCGTGTTACACCTCCTAAAGCAACCCACATCCGTCGATTACCAAAGCATCAACGGCCAAAGTCACTTCTACATCGCGCCATTATTTTGAAACTCGCGCCCCGCGCACAACAAAAACACCCGCCGCGTCAGCGATCCGCAACAACAATAACCCATCAAACTAGGCACAGCCGTCGATAACACCACTAAATCAACGGTCTCAGTTCGTCGTCTGCCATCTCGATTTTTCACACATCCCGCTATAAGATCCCTCCATAGCCGAAGCTCCCACTCATCACTCACAAATCAATCAAAAATCCCCAATCCAACCCACCAATGGCTCGCACCAAGCAAACCGCTCGCAAATCCACCGGAGGAAAGGCTCCCCGCAAGCAGCTGGCCACCAAGGCGGCTCGCAAGTCTGCTCCGGCCACCGGCGGAGTGAAGAAGCCCCACCGCTTCAGGCCGGGAACCGTCGCTCTCCGTGAGATCCGCAAGTACCAGAAGAGCACCGAGCTTCTGATCCGAAAGCTCCCCTTCCAGCGCCTGGTCCGTGAGATCGCCCAGGACTTCAAGACCGACCTGAGGTTCCAGAGCTCCGCCGTCGCGGCCCTCCAGGAGGCGGCCGAGGCGTACCTTGTCGGGCTTTTTGAGGACACCAACCTCTGCGCCATCCATGCCAAGAGGGTCACCATCATGCCCAAGGATATCCAGCTCGCTAGGCGCATCAGGGGCGAGAGGGCTTAAGGTTCCAATGGGGTTTTAGTACAGATTGAAAAGAGTATGCTTTGCGCAGGCGAGGTGTTTGATGAAATGTTTATTTTTATGGGGTGTTGGCTTTTGGGTTTAGGGTAGAAAATGTAGGTAAGTATCTGAAAGATTGTAATGTTAACATCTACGCTAATGAAATCCAGTTCCTCTTCCGAAATTCGTTGTGAGTTTAAGTTTGATTTGTGCATTTTAGTTGACAATTAACCCAATTTGTTAACATCGCCATAACAAACGCCGCGATATGAAACTATACTCCCCACCTTTTGGATGCTCCTGGGAGTCAAAGTCCCCAGCTTGTTGTGGCGATGCTCGATCATGCTCTCGCAATACTGTGTCAGTTGCTCGGAAACTGGTTCGAGGAAGCGAGGTCATACCTTTCGACAGCGGTCATGGGATGGGGTTGTGGGAATACGGGGAAAGGAAACTCCGAATTCAACAGTGGTTTCAATTAGGCAATGATGAACTCGGTTTTCAGAGATTGCAAGCCAATCTTTGATGGGTTGAGTTCATTGGATGGGGTTTCGAAAAGTTGCTAGGATTCTCTGTCCCTCAGCTGATGCTATTTTCATCAAGGTATGCAAAATTTCAACTTTTCAATTATGTTATGTTTCGACTATTATGTAACTAAATCAACTGCTATTTATAACAAGACGGATAGAAGCTAAAAATGACATAAAGTGCTTTTAGATAGCGAAAATAAATAAAAAGGATAAGTATGAATTCATATTAAAATTATTTATCGCATACATGAACAATCAGGTATTAGATCATCAAGGTGATATGTTTATCTCAAACTTGAATAATTTGGTGTCTCATTCGTGGTTTTCTCGAGTCGAATCAAGCATGCCATAAAACCGTTTAGGATAATTTATGGGTTTATGCACGTGTAAGCAATTGTTTCAAACATTTTTCTTAAGTTAATTTAATAAATTATAATTATTGAATCATTGTTCTTGCTATGATACATACAATTGGGAGACTTTTCCTACTTATTCATTTCCACATTAAACAAGGGGTACATGGATAATTTCTTGGGCAAAAGTCTCGCATGGCAACCACAATTTTATAAGTTTCAGATTCTAGCGTTGAAGTATGGCTACTTGGCCAAGACAAATCTGCAGAGTAGAAACCACAACAAAGACCGCTAACCAAGTAAAATAGAAAATTTTGAATAATTTTGACAAAAAGAAAAAAATGCAAGACGTAATTTCTATACTTTAGTCTCATCTGACTTTATATCGATTTTACTTAATAATTAATATGAGAGTTGTCGTAATTAGTTAACGAAGTTTCTTTCCAAAGTAACCAAAGAGAAATGTTAAGGAGACTAAAAATGGGACTTTATTTATTTCTAAAGGCTGCCCTCTCTCGGCTGGATGTTGGTCCAACCTACTACGAGGATCCCGTATCCAGCAACAATTCTCTGTCATCTCATAATTTAACGTCAATTTTCGTGCCTACATTATAAAACATTGTGTCAAAGAGTTTATGAAGAGTCTCACTTTTGAGAAAGTCCATTTAGACCATCTCCAAAGGAATGTCAAATTATAAAAGTCAAATTACAATTGATGGCTGATATGGCAATTTAAAGTCTTATATCAAGTTTTGTACTTTTTCAACTGAACCGAATTGTCAAATGTTATTGTATTATTTAAATAGAATTTCAAATGGTTGTAATTATTAAAACATTGTTGGAACAAAATTTATATTGGTTGAAATGTTAGTGATATCAAAATAGATTAAAAATAAATTTGACATTGATGTCAAATTTGACTTCAAATCACAAAACTTTTAAATCCAATCACCAAATAACACTTCAGTTGGAGAAACTTTTAATGTCAAGTATACACAGTGGCATTCCACCTAAGATTTTGACATCTTATTTGGAGATGCTCTTAATATTTTTCTTCCCCACAAAAAAAAAAGAAAGAGAGACATTTTTCTTCCCCACAAGAAAAAAGAAAGAGAGAGCCCTCATACTGTCATACTTAAGTATCCTAAAAAGCAGATTGGTCATGTGGTCTCAATTAGTTAGTCATAAATAATAATAAACAAATCCAAGTTGCTCTTGCAGGCAGCCCAAATTGAAGTCAAAGCTCCCTTCAACAAATTAATCCATGGAAATTATGATCTCCTTCCTTCCTACCATAATTGGGAAATATATAATAAAAATCCATTCATAAATTAATTAGAATCCACTGAATCCCCCATTTCCTGGATCAGAAGTTAGCAAACCAGCAAAGCAAAATTATGACTTTTGAAAAAGAGGACCTTGATCTGGTTTTGGTCCCAAGTGGATTGCTCATCATGTTTGTCTATCACATCATCCTTCTCTACAGATATATCCATCTCCCTCATACCACAGTTCTTGGCTTTGAAAACAATGACAAAAGAGCTTGGGTTGAAAGAATCATGCAGGTAAGTACTATCTCTCCCTCTTTCTCAATAAGCGCACCAGATTATGAAGCAACTCAGCTCGACAGACGCAAGTCCAAGAAAAACATGACCTAATTTGGGGCTCATATTGCGTCTGTTGAGCTGCTTGCATAATCCGATCCGCTACGTATGACCCTAACATAACCTAATTTTCTTTGTTCCTGATACCTTCAATTGCAGGTTGATAAAAGAGATGTAGGCACAGCCCTAAGTGTGATTTCATCCAACACATCAGCAGCAACTTTTCTGTGTTCCATCTCCTTAACTCTCAGCTCCCTCATCGGAGCTTGGATCGGAAGTAATTCGAGTCAGACAGTCTTCCAGAGTGAATTAATTTATGGAAGCACCGACCCATCAATCCTCACAATGAAATACATAAGCCTCTTAACTTGTTTCCTTCTAGCCTTCGCATGCTTTGTTCAATCAGCAAGGCACTTTGTCCATGCAAACTATCTGATCAGCATGCCGGACAGTAACATTCCGGCGTTGTACGTGCAGATGGCGGTCATAAGGGGAGGTGATTTCTGGTCACTTGGGCTTAGAGCACTCTATTTTGCTTTCACTCTTTTGCTATGGTTTTTCGGTCCGATTCCAATGTTTATTTCCTCCATGGTTTTGGTCATAGTCCTCCATTACCTTGACACAAACACCAGGCCACTGCACCAGCACCAGCTTCCCGGAAAGGAGATCATCAAACGCGTCGGAGAAAGGATCTCAGAGGTGGCTGTGACCATTCAGCGTCATACAGAAAGGGTTGAAACTACTAGAACTACTGCCTAATAGTGTAATTGTTAAAAAAATCAATTTTTTGTATGTAAATGGCAATCGTATATGCGTGTTTGGAGTGGTTGGGTAGTAGGTTTTCTTGGCTAGTTGTGCCATTGGATATGTATGAGTATAAATATATTGCCACGGAAATTGTTTTTTTAAGGACGGAAGATCAAATTGTAATTTGATTAAACAATTCAATGTATCATGAACACCAAGCAATTTTTAAAATACCGATATAGATGGAAATATCGATATCGGTTGTCTTCGACGTAAATTTTGCAATGAGTGACTATATCAACTCATTTAGATTTAATCGAAATTAGTGAAAACTTTCTCAAAAAATTCAAAAGTTTGAAATCTCCAATGCGTTTCAGCAAATTTTCTGTAGTGAAGCGGTAAATATCATCGATATTCGTTGATTTTCCTATATCTCGCCGATATAAGATGAAGTTTGCATTTCGCTCCCTTTTCATATCGATCCTTAATTTTTCGGATATTTAAACGAAAATATTGGCAATTTCGTGGATATTTCAAACATTAACACCAAGAAAAAAATTAGGTAGCTAGAGAATAGAAGATCATGTTTCCCTTCTATCTTTCAAATTTTGGTTTCTAGATTGGAATTTAGTAGGTCTTTTTTCACAACTAAGCCTCTCAAACCTCCTCTTTAGAATCAAAACACCTAAAATCCTGGTTTTGAAAAGAAAAAAACCAACTGTTATTGCACTTGACTACTATTACACTACACATGAAGGACTTTCTTCTATTGTAGTTTGATCTCTTTAAAGTTTTTCACTAGTATTATCAGTTGTCACGTGGACGATATTAATTAAGTAAATTTTATATTGAGTGGTTAGTACTTGGAGATGTCTATAATCTATACAACAAATAGTTGGATGTTCACCTAAACTTGAAACGTGGGTTTGAATACTCTAATACAGTTGTATGTTTCTTTATTTTATATATTTAAAGGCAATTAAATTGACATTATTGCTTGATTAAGTTGACCAAATAGAATTATTTTTTCCCAATTATATAAGCAAACTAAATGTATAACTTGTTTTATAAGACATCCTTGTAAAACACGCAACATGCAATTTGTACATAAGTTATAACATAAGTAATTAACTGGACACTATTATGTCCATCGGAATGGCAACCAAGCTGCTCATAAGGTTGCTTCGTATGCCACTGTGCATGGTGGCACCTTTTTATGGGATGCTATTGGATCGGAATTTCTTTTCAATACTCTTTGTATGCCACAATGCATGGTGGCACCTTTTTATTGCATTCTTTTATTTAAAATCTCGGCGGCACAATGAAATTTTATTGATATGAAAAAAAAAAGTTATACCTAGTCAGAAGGACATAAATATATCTTTGCTCCTCTCAAAAAAGAAAATACAAAAAAAAGAGGGGAGGATAAAATGAAACCCCTCTAAAATAAAACCTTAAAGATAAAGATCCTGCAACATAAGCTGCAAAACAAAAGGAAAATGTAAACGATTCATGGTTAACTCTCGTTCTTGGTGCGTGATTTTTTTATTGCATTCATGGTCAATGAAAATTTGATTTAACTCTACAAACTTGACGCTCAAGAAACCAATAATAAACGTTCATTTGTATCCACGGCTGATGATGGCAGCCACTTATGATCACCGCCGGACTTCTCATAGTCGTGGCAAGATAGGATCACGACGGTTGCGACGGAGGAAGCTAACATGGGAATAGGTCCAAAAAACCACAGCAGAAAATTGAGAGCAAAGTAGAGTGCTCTAAGCCCAAGTGACCAAAACTCACTTCCCCTTTGAACAGCTCTCTCCGCTTTTTTCACGTCGCTTTTCGCGGTAGCTCCCGGGGTGGCTAAAAGGTAGTTTGAGTGGACAAAGTGCCGAGCTGATTGAACAAAGCATGAAAAAGCAAGGAGAAAACATGTCAAGATGCAAATGTACTTGATAGAAACAGTCACTGGGTTTGTGTTGCCATATATTATTTGGCTTGGCAAGAAGTTATTGGCTGAGTTTGCCATCCAAGCTCCGATGAGAGAGCAGAGAGTTAGAGAGATTGATGCTAAGGTTGTAGTTGCACTTGTATTGGAGGAAATCACATCAAGAGCCGTTTTAACTTTCGTTGCAACTTCAACATCGTCACCCTGCAGGAACAAATAGTGAACAAATTAACACAGAACTTGCAATTGCAAGGGCTGGTAGCTCAACTGGTTAACAGCATTCGCACCTGCACTTGGGAGCAGTATATATAAACAAACTTCACAAATTTTGGGGATATTAAATAAGATATGGAACTTACCCGCAAAATTTTTCCAACCCAAATTTTCTTGTCAATGATTTCGGACCCAATAGCGGTGAAGAGAGGCTGATTGAGGTATTTGTAGAGGAGGAAGAGGTGGTAGATTAGCATGATCAAGAGCCCCAACGGGACCAGCACAACATCTAAGTACTCCTTCTGAAAAACCATAGCTTCTAATCTCCTGGTGCTAAAATGACAATGCAGTTGAGATCTGGAGGGGCTCTTCTTCTGTTTATAATGGAGCTGCCCTGCCCATGATTCTTGGGATTTTTCGGGATTGGTTAAACAACGTAATCTTTGATTCGCTTTCTATGGGCTGAAAATTAGAGCTTGCTTCAGTTTCCATTTTAGATGCAGCTAATAGTTGACATGGAAAGCTGCTGTCGAAACCGAAAGCAAGTAGTAATCTTCAAACACAAACTTCAAAGTGGAGACTCCCACATGCTGGTTATTCTCTGCAAGTTCTGATTGGGAGCCAAATCTTATTCCACGAATCATGGATTGGACTGGACCGAACAGGAAAGGATGGAACAATTCCCTTATAGGATCATCTCCAACCCTTAGGCTAAAACCTAAAATTTTTAGCCCATGAAATTTAGGTTTTAGCCCACAAACAACTTTTCTGCTTCAACTGGTCTAAATTTTTTAGCCTGATATTATTAAAGAATAAATTTAGGCTAATTTTTTTCTTTTAAAGTAATTTAAAAAAAAATTATGTACACTATCATAATTTAATTTTATGAACATTTTAACCTAAAAATATTTAAATTCCGATAAATATTGAAAAATCACTAAATTTGGCTGAATTTGAGTTAAATAATTTTTTTAATTATTTTAGCCGTTGGATTTAAATTTGGCCCTCTTTGTTTTACCGTTAGATTTGATTATATTCGATTTCAACAGTTGGATTCAATAAATCCTGGTAGACATGCCCATGTGGGTGGGGTCCCTAGTGGTGCCCACACCATTTTCTGGACTAAATCCTGGAGGGGAATTTGGCTTTTGTTTGGCTTTTAGCTTTTAGCCCACATATTTAGCATGAGTTAGGTTGAATTTGGGAGGTAATAAAACCTAAAAAATAACATTTAGCCCAGGATTGGGTTTGGTCTATACAGAAGAAGAAGAAAACCCCTTTACTCTGCCATTTTTAGCAACAAGAGATTGGAAGACTATGGACTTTCACAAGTTTCAGAAGGAGCACTTAGATGCGGTGTTTGTCCCACCTGGAGTGCTAATGATGCTGATTTACCACCTCCTTCTCCTCCATAAGTACCTCATGCAGCCTCTCTCCACCGCCATCGGATACGAAAACAAGGACAAAAAAGAATTGGGTTGGCAAACTTCTGCAAGTAAGTACCATGCCTCTTTTTATATACAAGCGATATTTGGGGTTTCAAGTTCGAACATAGGACCTTGACTGCAACAGTAAATGCTCTTAACCCTAATTTATTTACTTTTGATGGCTGCAGGACCAAGATGTTACAAAGAATGTTTTTAACAGCTCCTGCTGTGATTTCCTCCAACATAACTGCAACTATAAACTTGGCATCAATCTCTCTAACTCTGTGCTCTCTCATTGAAGCTTGGATGGCAAACTCCACAAACAACTTCGCCCCAAGAGAAATAATACATGGAAACACACACCGATCAATTATTTCTATCAAATACATCTGCCTCTTGACATGCTTTCTCCTTGCTTTTTCATGCTTTGTTCAATCAACTAGGCACTTCTTCCATTCAAACTACCTGTTAAGCACTGTAGGAGCTACTATGAGGATCGATGTGAAAAAAGCCAAGAGAGCAGTTCAAGGGGGAAGTGAGTTTTGGTCACTTGGGCTTAGAGCACTCTATTTTGTTCTCAATTTTCTGCTATGGTTTTTCGGAGCTATACCGATGCTTGCTTCCTCTAGTGTAACGGTTCTGATCCTAAGTTGCCACGAATTCAAGAAGCCAGATACGAATCAGCTAGTCTTCGCTCTTTAAATGAAGTGTATTATTCATTTCTTGAGCATGAATTTTGTACAGCTAAAATCATATATTCTTCTTCCTTGTTGGACATATTTGTCTTGTCAGTTGTAGTTTCCAGCAAGTAATAAACAATCATATTCATGTTAGAAATTGCAATCCCTTATTGCGTGAGAGTGAGAGGTAGTATAAGGACAGTCTATTATGCTTGATATGTCACCGAAACGGCAATGCCGGCTTGTACAACATATGCAAGCAAGTTGGACCTGACAATTTAGTTTAGCAGCACCCAATCTTCAGTCTGTGTTGAGAGAGGTCCGAAGTTCAAATTTCACAAACGATAAGTGTTAACAAAAGAAACTTTTGTAAGCACATTGTGTTTGGAGCTTATGCAAGAGGAATTCCATGAGTGCTTTAAACAAATCCAAGCACATGGACTCCTCAACTAATATATTTGAGTAAAAGGGTCTTCTTTGTCCGTTAATAAAAAAACCTGTCCCGAAATTTCCTGTCTGGTTCGACCCATGTGAGTCTCCATTTTTGCAACAGCTTTCAAAGTCAACTACTGGCTGCATATTAATTGGAAACTGAAGTAATTTAAGTTATAGTTTTCGGCCAATCGAAAGCGAGTCAAAGTTTACGTTGTTAAAAGAAATCCCGAAAAATCCCATGAATCATGGGCAGGACAGCTTATAAACACAAGAAGTCCCCTCTACTGCATTGTAATTTTTAGCATCAAGAGATTGGAAGCTATGGCTTTTCTGCATTTTCTGGAGGAGTACTTAGACGTGGTGTTGGTCCCAACCGGGATCTTGATCATGCTAATCTACCACCTCTTCCTCCTCTACAAATACATCAATCACCCTCTCTCAACCGCTATTGGATCTGAAAACAACGACAAGAAAACTTGGGTTGGAAAAATCTTGCATGTAAGTTCCATATCCTCTTTAATTTCCCAAAAGTTGGTGACATTGTTTTTATACTACGGATGTTGGTAAGGGGAGAATCAGACACATGATCTCGAGTGCAGGGGTAAATGCTGCTAACCAGTTGAGCTACAAGTTCCATGTTAATTTGTTCGCTATTGGTTGCCTCAGGGTAAAGATGTCGAAGTTGCAAAGAAAGTTAAAACAGCTATTGATGTGATTTCCTCCAATACAAGTGCAACTACGACCTTAGCATCAATATCTCTAACTCTGTGCTCTCTCATCGGAGCTTGGATGGCAAACTCCAACAACTTCTTCCCAAAAGAAATAATATATGGCAACACAAACCCTACAACTATTTCCATCAAGTACATCTGCCTCTTGACATGCTTTCTCCTTGCTTTTTCATGCTTTGTTCAATCGGCCAGGCACTTTGTCCACTCAAACTACCTGTTAACCACGCCAGGAGCTACTGCCGAAAGCGACGTGAAGAAAGCCAAGAAAGCAGTTCAAAGGGGAAGTGAGTTTTGGTCATTGGGTCTTCGAGCACTCTACTTTGCTCTCAATTTTCTGTTGTGGTTTTTTGGACCAATTCCCATGTTTGCTTCGTCTGTCGTAACAGTCGTGATCCTATCATGCCACGACTTTAAGAAGTCGTGCGGCGACCAAAAGTGGCCGGCGTCGGCCAAGGCTAGGAGTGAGCATTTATTATCGTTTTCTTGAGCGTAAAGTTTGTGGAGTTGAATCAAAATTTCATTGATCATGAATGCAATAATGTTAGTCCTACTACTTGTGTTCTTTGAAAGTCAATGTGCATGTAACATGGAGTATATACCGGTGTTTTGACAAGGATGTGCACATTGAAATTTATATCAAAACAAGTTGTACATTAGTTTGACCACTACAGAGTGCTCCAGTGGGTGGGGACCCAGGTCTGTATTCTACACGACACGTTATGAGTTTGATTCTTAGTGTATGAATCACATGATAGTGACTAAAGGAGGCTTAAATGCATTTGTAAGTCATTTCCGACCCTTGAAATGGTGGACTACCGTAGTAAAGGCATTAGTTAGTCCCCATTTTAGGAAAAAAAAAACAGAAAAAAAAAACAAAATTTATACATTAGTTTGCTTTTATAACTGTGCTATTAGGTCAACTCCATCAAGCAATCATATCAATTCAATTGCTTCTAAAAAACTGTAGAAACTTTCTACTTATCTTGGTTGTATATTAGAAATATTTGAACGTGTAACCATTCACGTTAGGTGAAAACTCAACTTTAGGTGCATAGATTATAGACATATACTATCCAGTCAATATAAAGTTTACTTGATTAATGTAGTCCTCTAACTTTTAGTTGCATAGATTGTAGACATATACTATTCAACTATTAGTAAGGTTTAAGGAACCTGACGGTTAGTCAATCACTTGTAAAGGGCCTTCCTTGCGGTCAGGCAACTCTTTCCTCATTGGCAATCCCAATTACTTGTTGAGACAAGCTCTCCTCCTATTTCTGCACTGCTTCCGATAGCTAAACATAGTTTCAACATCTCAAATTTACAATTTTGCATGTTGTCCAATATTGTAGTGAAAAGAGTGTTGGTTTCCGCTCATGTGTTTTGGGTTTGAAACTCTCTTCTCCCCTAAATTATTGCAATAGCTTCGAATCATCTTTCCTCTCTTAACTAATAATTAAAAAAAAAAAGTAGTCCTCTAACAACTGAATGTTAGATGACTACATTTGAGAATAATAGTCTGGTGCAATAAAAGTTAGGTTTAGAGTTTTTTTTCCTTCAAAACGAGACTTTATGTGCGTTTTATTATGAAATGGAGTATTGAAGGGATTATTGTGAGTGACCCTATGAATTCCAATCTAGAAACCAAATTCTTGACCATAGAAGGGAAAAAAAATGAAGTTAATCTTCTAATATATGGCTTCCAAAACTCTTTCTTGGTGTTCATAATACATTGGTCTTTGAATCAAATGACACATTGATCTTCCTTGGCAATATTGTTGTACTCCTATCCAATGGCACTATTATGGGCCTGCTAGTCTTCAGTAAAGCCCATTTCATGGCGTGGGTAAATCGACCAAATAATAAGCTTTGGGCCCATTCCGAATTAGAATAACGAGTTTTGGCCCATTCGTCAATCTTGACCGCACGATCAAACGCCAAACGTTTACCCCGTTAACACACAACTTAACCCGACAACCTCTGGCAACGACAACGACCGATGCAGTTCCATAGTGGGTCCCCCTCACCACACATTTTCCGACACGTGTCCTTGGCATCTCGGGATGTGAGTACCCTCTCTCCCAAGCAGGAAAGAAAAGAACGATTGGAAATTTTCGGAGTGGATAAATAAATTACCTGCAGCACTGAGCTGTGGGGCGCAAATCATCCGAAATGACGGAATAGCCCTTCATCGGTGCGACGCGTACGGTGGGGAGGGGACGGAGAAGGGGCGTAAGTACAAAAAAAAGGACGTTGGGGCGCGTGCGGATGATTGACGTGACAAAAGTACGATGAAAGGCTGAGGCAGGGCAGAGGCAGCACCCGCGTAAAAGTCGAGGGTTTCTGCAAAAGCGACTCCTTTAGTCGTTTGGGGCCCCTGACCAACTTTGATCACCAACCTTTTCTCTCCGGAGTAGGGTTCTCTCTTCATCAAATTTCTTTCATTTTCAATTCTTTGTCATTTCAACGGGGACGATTAAATTACGTTAAAATTTAATGTTGATTTTTTATGAAGAGAGAAAAAGAAACGTGAGAGAGGAGGTGAGAGAATTTTATTCTTTTTTCCAACCAATCCGAGTGTTGAGTTATTGTAATTTATCTAGCATACAAGAGGAACTTACTGATAACGTGTTCATTATCATTGTGGCGTCTTTATTTAATAATGTATTGTTTTACAAATAGTAATGCATTATTATATGAGAAAGCCACATAGTGAATTCCCTGTATACGTTTTTGCTGAGGCAAAAGCGCCACCCGCAAAGAAGAAGAAGAGTGGGGGCTATGTGCATGGTAGAGATTCGTGTTAGGGTTTCGGGTTTTAGGATATGCAAATTTGCAAAGGGTGAGATTGGGGAGGGGAGGAGAGGGTGGAGACAAATGAGCAAAGAATCAAGAATGGTGGTGCTTTACTGGCTTATGTAAGGGGGTGGTGACCCACTGGATTTGTATTTGTAAAGTGTCGCATGGTTTTTTTTGTTTTTTTTTGGTGGTAAAAAGTGTCACATGGTTTTGCACAAGTGGAAATTGGGGTCGTTGGTGGGGATTGTGTGTATTTTGGTTTTATTGGGTGTACAAATTTGTCGACCGAATACTATTTATCGATGTGACAAAATGATCATTAATCATTTACATTTTGGGTAAATGCAGTTTAACTTAGTTTTATGTATATTGCATGAAGAAATTTTAAGAGGGAAGTGGCCATGGGTAGGGTGTGTGAACTATTTGATCGTTGTTACGAGTAGCGTGCAAAAAAAATAAAAAATAAAAAAATATATTTTGTTCTATTTTAGGGTGAGTCAACCTAAACCAAACCAAATTAACAGTTTAATCATTTCATTTCTGTTTGTTCCGAATTACAGTACTTTTTTAAAAGTGAAAAACCCGAAACAAACCGCAACTTGAATTGTCCAAACGGTTTTTCCTAAATCCTATTCTTATCTATCGTTCGTTGTTTTGGTATACTTACAAGAACATAGGACAATACTTTTTGAAGCCCAAAAGTTTAGGAGGAGATTGGTTACTCTTACCATCAATGTCAGGACATACCTACAACCCCAAGCCGAAATGACCTACGCCTAGCACCTAAGGGTCAGCTGCCACTAGTGTCAATTTATGTAGGAATTCACAGATCACGCACCAATGAGAACTGCTAACTCCCGGATTAAACTTGTATTAGGAGTTAACCACAAATATGCCTTACCAACTGAACCATCCTCGTTGGCAGAACATAGGACAATACTAATACAATAGAGTGAGAGAGAAATATACGATGTACAAAGTACTCTAATATTCCTTCACAAATGGATGATAGTTGACGTATGTATGGTGGTGCATGCAGTTTTCATGACACTGGCCAGATTCTTGATTGAGCCTGGAGAACTCGTATGGACAGGAGTACAATCGATGAACATCGATTCTTAATGGAAACTTTAACAAAAAATTTCTAGTATTGTTTATTTTAACGAAAAATCACATTTTTACACTAAGAAATCAATTCTGATACTATTCATTTTACCTTTATTTTATCTTTATTGTTAAAACTTAAAGTTTTCAAACCATTTTCATTAGTTTTTCTATTTTTAATCACATAATTAGTTAAAGGACGGTACGATTTAGGTGGTGTGATTATCGGATCGTTAATTATCTCGAGAAAATAATTGTATAAAATCATTCACGTTGGTGTAAATTGTGACAGGATTAAAACCACATAATATTTTGACTAGTATGTTTGCATGTGTTTTAGCTGTTATGCATGGACCATATGTGCTTTATTTTAAATCCACACGTTTAAGTTTTACCAAAAAATAAAAAATAAAAATAAAATCTTTTGGTTTTTAAATTATACATTATTATACAGTGCAATTAACAATCAAGTTTGTGGAGAACAATGATGAAACCAGAGTTTTGTATGGATGGAGGAGACTTTTTCAAATAACAAATTTACAAATTAAAAAACTAAAGAATTTACTAAACAAAATACTTATACATTAATTCATAAGATTTTTCATACAACATATTACAATATCCCTTAACGGTTTTTCATGTTTTGAAAGCATTGTATGATAACTTCATTATCAATACTATCAAATATCTCTCTATACAAAAATAATCATGTTATCATTCATCCATTGATCTCCATCCGATTTCTTAATCGATTATTCAAAAATTCATGGACGAAAATGCTCTCCCAACATTGACAGTAATAACTAAAAGAGTTAATTCTAATATCACAAGTAAACTACTAATACACCTTACTAATGTCACAAACATGTACATATTTTCCTACCAAAAAAACTGAGTGGAGACATATGCCCCCGGCCCAAGGTGGCTCCGTCCTCGGTGGAGAATCATGTTCATATTTATGTTTTGTAATGTTTATTTAACTTTCAAATGTGAAAGAAGTTCATTGACAATGGTGTCGATAAAAAATCTTTTGTAAGGCTTCTGAACTTTTTTTAAGTGTATGAGACAATTATTCACTTTCTCTATAAAGTACCTATTAAATATTTGAGTCTAATATGTGTAAAATTTTAGATAAGTAGGCTTCGTATCCTTTGGTACTGCAAAAAAAAAATTAAAAAATGGAGCTTTGATCTTAAAACCTACTCGGAGTGATAGAATTGTCCGACTTCTTATACGATTTTGCAAGATTTTTAAAATACTAAACATGTACATCATACTTTACATCAATATCGTATTTAAAAAGAGTAATACTAGGTAAATTAACTTTTTAGACTAGATTTGAAAACCATGTGATGTATCATCAATAGAGATCAAGACGTTAATTTATACATAAGTTATATTTCATTCATCAACAATCATGTCATATAATTCATAAAATATTTGGTCTAAATAATTACTCTCCCAAGTATTACCTTTTTTTAAAAAAAAAATTGCCGTTAAAGTAAGAAGAATCCTAAAATGATTACCAATTTTTAAACCAAAAACCAATAAAACTTAACAAATTGGAACGGGGTTGAATCTTGAACAGTGAACACGTTGAACTATTCATCTAGATGCCCTAATTATATCTGTTTGCTGTGTTGAAAAATTTAATTCAATAATAAAAAAAATTAAATTATTTTATATGAGTGAAAATTAGTATTATTTTTTTGTTTTACAAAAAATGATAACTAATGACGAATCACGACCATCTACCATTTCAGGTCCAGAGGGGGTTAGTTGGAAATTTCTCTCTATTTGAGACCACAATCAAGTAGATTAACATCTTACAAAGTATCAAATCCAAAGTCCGAAGTGAAAGTTATATTTGTTGAGTAACTATTCATGAATAGGGTTGTGTTTGTTCAATTAAACAGAAAGACTGAAACTTTTGCCTGACTCTTCAAAGATACCACTATTATGAAGAGTCGCTTCTCCATCGTATAAAGACTTCATCCGATTGAGTCACAAGTGAATTTGTTAATTAGTTGAGTCATACAAGTTCATGTGTCGTATCGTACTTAGAGATTAAGTGACCATTTGAGAGAGTTAAACTCAATCGTGGTTCGTTATGGCCTTATGACTTGGAATGTTACTATCTTAAAAACGTGGTCGTTGTATCTTAGCAGATAAACGTCGATTAACTATGAGCATTGTAGTGGAACATAAATCGTCTTAAAGAGAAAGAATCAAGTTCTTGATTCGACTGTATTTTTCAGGTTTTTTTACTCCAATTTTATGTGAATTAATAGTGTATTTTGTATTTACTTGTAGGTCCACATTTCACATTTGCCATTCTTCTTTTGGGTCATTTCAGCATAGGTGAAAAGTACTTTAGTTCAAATATTTCATGTAAATCCGACAACAACTTGTATAAAGGGTACTTTCACTCGTCACTTCGATTCCTTCACATTTATGTGCGCAAATTATTAGCCTGCGCAAACCCAGAAAAAAGCCATATCTGCATAACCAATAATTTCGTTCATTTACAGTTTTTACCACGACGATAGATTTTTTGGAGTCACTCAAACCGTCATCACGTGGTTTGATTATTTCACTCAAAATTATTATTATATATATTTTTTTGTTTATGTACTTTAACAATTGAAAACTGTTGTTAATTAGCAATTTAAAACTCTCTTTCTACATTAATCGTCGGTCATCTATGTTATAATACGTGAAAATATACACTAATGTAACAAGTGTTCCAATCCAGCTACCACAAGTGAAATCAACATGGGGTTATTGGTTACTTATGACCCAACTTCATAATCCTATATATACTTATCTATATATTTGTGTTTATGACCCCTGCGGCAAACTAAAAGAATGAGTTAAAAATAATGAACTAAAAAATGTTGCTTCTTTTGTGTAACACCCTGAATAATTATCTATAGGTTTTATTCTTTCTTTCCTTATGGTGCACTTTAAGTGTTTAATAAAAAACCTCACTCGATGGTCCTACGACATAATTCGCCAAGTACCACCAGAAGCTTGACGAAAATAAATAACTAACAAAAAAATTTTGCCAAAATTATGACTCTGAAATTATTACTCAGTCACTGACTACTCACGAAGTTTTCTCCACCACCACATGCAACAAATCGGACCGACACCGAAAGGAGTTTAGTCAAAGGACGTCATTGCAAAGATTGGTTGATTAAGTTTTAATCAATCACGATTAGCACAGCATTATGATATAACATTGTCTCCCGCATTATTAATGTTTGTCTTTGTTTTAATCTTGTTTTTTACCCTAAGGAAAGGACTCCGTGAGATTTTGTTATTTCGTCGGTTTCTGTTTTTCGTTTTCAAGATAATTATCAATAATTTTGCCCCGTTTGATTGGAAATGACAGAACCTAGTTATGACGGAATGATCACTCAACTATTTATCAGAAAAATCATATCAGGATAGTCTGTAGATTATTAAAATGTGTTTAAATTTAGCTCACTTCTAATAAATCAGAGTATTTAAGACATTAATTGTAGGAAACTTTAACGAAAAGTTCTCGGTACTGTTCACTTTAACGAAAAATCACATTTTTACACTAAAAAATCAATCCTGATACTATTCACTTTACCCTTTATTTTGTCCATATCGTTAAAACTAAAAGTTTTTAAGTCATTTTCATTAGTTTTTCTTTAATTGTATTGGGATCATGACCAAAACATATACTTGTTAATCTAAGAAAACACAAAATGTGTCTTTAAGTAACTTGTAATCGTATAAGATTAATGTTAAAATAAACTTTCTTAAAGTAAGACTTTTTTTGGACTCTTTGTTATTTCACAGTTTCACGTCAATTCTCGAGTCAACATTATAAAACATTGTAGCAAAAAATATGAGGTGGCACACAACCCTTTGAGAGTCACAATTTTGAGAGAGTTTCCTTAGCAATTATTAGAGCAAAATGTGACTTTATGGTTGTAATGAGATATATTTGTATATGTGTGGGTTGTGATATATACGCATGTATTAATTTGGTTAGAAATTTAAATCTTCAAGAGAAAAACAAAGTTTGAGAAAAATAAAGAGAAAAGGAAAGATGAATAAAAATGTGTTGGAAATATAAACATCGATTTTTATCACAAATATTTTTTTAAATATCCCACATTGATCTTATCTTTAAGAAAAAAAGAGTTTAAATATTTCAACCTTATCCTAACTAATACTGAGACTTTTTATGATAAAATCTTATACTTATACAAATGATCATTTATTAAATTGGAAATAATATCGGTATTGTTATAAATGAATTTTTGGCCAATTCCTATAATAATTCTATATCTTCAAGAAAGTGGAAGATTGGGGGGAGGGAGGGGGAGGGGGTGATGATGGTGATCTGTGAAAGAGGAGAATTTAGTGGTGGTTTCCCAAGAGGGTAACTTACCAACATGGCATTTGACCTGCAAAAGGAGGAACCGGAATATATCATGAAGCCATTTGAATCAACACATAGAAAAATAAGGTTTAAATAATACAAATACCGAATTACATACACAATAGCAGATAAAAAGTCGAAAGGGCCAATTAAAAAAACAAGAAACAAGAATGGATGTGGGCACTTCGGATAGTAACTATCTTTATTTTCTTCAGAAAAGGTAAAACGTATTGGATAATGTTAGTGACATAAAAAAATTTAAATTAAAATTTCAAATTAAATGATGTGATTGTTGTTAATTAGATTATTATTTAAACGTTAATTAACATCTTATTTTCTATTAATTACACAATATTTAGTTTGTAAATTTGAATTAAAATTTTGATTCCCTAGTATTACCCCAATATCTTTAGTCCTTGCTGATGCCCAACACGCAATGTCCGAGTAGGCGCTATCTTTGAGTTTTCAAGCTATAAAGTTGTCAATTTGCCAACTTGCCTCATACGTGAAGATTAAGTGCCATTTATTTAGAGCTGGCAGAATGTTTTCATGAGCCAATACATACCGAGCACCTTGCTCCTAGGATTTGAGGAAACCTGCGCCTGAGTGCTTGGTCTAACAACATTTATGTCCCTTCATAAGCATCTACTCTTGCTGATTGCCAACACATGGCTTATAGTTGATGTCTGAATAAGCATATGCTTGGTTCTCCATGTTTTAAAGTTGTCAGTTTACCAACTTGTCTCATGTGGTTGGAAAGTACTTTATAAGAATGTGCTCGGTTCAGTTATTAAGAGTCACACTAGACCATTGAGCGGTCGTTTATACCGCTCGACGCTGCTTCCTCTAATTCTATTGGGCTAGTTTATGATCCCTTGTCCTAGTCTTTTATTTCTCCTTTAGGCCTTCCCTAGGCCTTTCTCCGGCCTGTATCATTTCAGTGGTCGAAAAGAACCCTTGGTTAACATTTTTCTGGGAACTAAAAAGCTTAAAAATTAAAAGGCAATCAGTACATTTGGGAAACACAGCGTCTAAATTACGTAGTATGAAGTTATGAACACCGATATTTATAAAAGGTAATGGGTGCCCAAATAAATAAATAAAAAGGGTGATAAGTAATAATTTACAGAATCCATGGTCGAAAGCAATAATATGAGAAATGAAATGGGAAAATATAAAAATGTGAGTGCGGTGGGTGGGACTGACAGAAAAAGTTTAAAAGTGAGGCAAAAGGGAAACAAATTATGATGCCAACCCACGCTCCTGTAAAGGCAGCTGTAGACACGTCTCTTTCATTCCGGCCACGTCAATTCAACACACACAAATAAAAACTAAAAAAAATTCACGCTTCGCCATAACTCTATTCCAATCCGTTAGGTTATTTCTAATCGAAAGAGCTAAATATAATCTTGTCTAGAATTATAATCCTTAAAGAAATTATTTTCAAATAAGCCGAAATAGCTAAATATAGTCCTCTTAATAATTTATTAGTTTTTAATTTATATTTTTAATTTATTGTTTAATTTAATTAAAATATCGTTTGATAATTTCAAACCAATAGATGCTCTGGATCCTAAAAAAGGGCTAAGATATGGCTACACTTGGCCAACCTGATACCCCTTTGGCCAAATAACGACTTGGTGGACTTCATGAAATTATAGTCCAACCATCCATTAGAGATGAATATTTAGACAAGTCATGTCATCGTCTGGCTATTGACTTTTAGTCTCTTCATTGGAGATAGATTTAAGCTTGTCCATCATATTTAATCTCTTCTTACCCTAATTACTTCTCAACTTACCCTAATTGCCTTTCAACTTTTAAGACAAACCAAATCTCATATTTGTTATTTGATGGCTGACGTGACAATATCAATTTTTCTTTTCCTTTAACCTATATGATTTTGTTAGAAATGATATTTATATATGATCCATTTTTAAAAAGAAATCAATTAAAAAAAATTTGAGATTATAAGTGGTTCACTAATGGGACACACACAATAAAATAATTAAAAAATAATAATTGACAGCATCTTTTATTATATTTCAAAATTTGTATGTCAATCCATGTAAGATTGACATATCGGTTAGAGTTTCTTCATGCCTTTGGAGATGGTCTAAGTAACCTTAGATTAGCATTCACCTCCAAAGTCCTCAAAGTTTTCTTTTCGTTGAAGATGTGAATTATGTCATTTTATCAATGTTACGTGTCAGGTATTTTTGCATTTAAATTTGAATCTTTGTCTGTTATTAGATAACTAAATATAGAGTATAGCATTATAGAGAAAAACGTTGGTTTTTTAGCCAAAATAATTCACGAGATTGACATAACTCTTCATTTTGGTCTCTAACAATGAAAACCATGAGTTTGTCCAACGTAAATCATTTTGGTTATTTCATGAAAAATATGTCAATATTTTCGTTATGTGGAGAGGCTAGTTTGACAAAAATACTCTTAAAAAGGTGATCACGTGGTCGTTCACGTGACAATTTAACGAGAATATTGACATATTTTCTTGAGATGGACAAAAATGATTTAAGGTAGACATACTTATGAACCATTTCTATCGATTTTCAATGTGAAGGCTAAAATGAGAAGTTATGTCCATCTCAGTGGCCATTTTAGCTAAAAGGTAAAAAGAAGCTTCATTTCAAACTATGGATCAAAACTTTTTTCCAATCTAACTTTTGAGAGACACAATTTGAGATAAAAACTAGGCGTTACATTTTAATTGTGAAGCTTTAAATGTCTCCCCTGAAATGCGCAACAAACTCACGTTAACTTATGCCGACTTAACTCGAACTGAATTGAAAGACTCAAAACAAAAGAAAAAAAAATCAAAAACACTTTCACGATTGGAAATTAAAAACCTCTAAATAAAAGTTTGATGAACATTTCTTGTTCCATAAACACTAAACAAAAGCGTGTATCAAACGCTCTCACAGGGCGAGTGGTGGTTGACAATTTTCCTATACAAAGTAAAATAGAAAGGAAAATGATCCTCGCCGGATCATTTTTCTAAGGATCTCGGGGATTCCATGATCGTGATCGTTCAATATATATCGTGCGGTCAGAAATTATTTTAAATTTTAAATTTAAACTTAAATATAAATTGTACTTAATAAAAGCTGACCGCATAATATACAATGAACGATTACGATCACGGAATCCTCCGGAAAAGGATGAGGCGAGGATCATTTTCCAAATAGAAAGACCGAGTTCTTACTCAATCGGGTATTGAGATGCAACCTGTTTTATCCCGGTTATTGACCTAAAGCCATTGAAGATGGTGAACCCTAACATATACATACATGAATTTGGATCTTCTCCGAGGCAATTGGTCGGGATCCTCCTGACCGATGTCTATGGGCCGTTGAATTTTTATCCAACGGTTACAATAATTATAATTTTTAGAGGTCTCCTTGTTTGTATCCATTGGATAAAAATTCAACGACCCACATACATCGATCCGGAGAATCCCGACCATTTGCCTCGGAGAGAATCCAAATCCCATACACATATATAGCTGTATAGGCCTATAGCCCTTTACCTAACCTAATATATAGCTGTATAGGCGTATAGCCCTAATAGCCTGTAGCCCTGTAGTTACTGGGTTCTTTGCAATTGATGGCTCAGGTCAGATAAAGACCTGCTCCTTTTCTGTGACACAATTGTTTATGCAACATTTGAAATAACAGATTTACCCTTTTGGAACAGTTCTTAGGGAAATATAAAAGGCATTTTAGTCTAAATATTTCATGATATTGTCATAATTTTACTGACAATAAAAATTAATAAAAGTAGTTATTTGTTCACCGTAAATTATTTTAATTTTTTTTGTGAAAAATAGGGCAATAACTTTTATAAATTGTCACGTGAACAACCACGTGATCACCTTTTAAATGATGTTTTTGTCAAACAAACTGCTCCACTCAATGAGGATATTGACAAAATTTTCTTGAAAGAATCAAAATGATTTACGATAAACAAATTCTCAGTCACCGTTCTTATCAATTTTGTTGGCCCCAAAGTTGAAAACTGCCGATTATAATGTGTATAAGCATGACACCCACAATTTTAGTCACCATCTATATTTTGCAGTCTAGTTTAGTGGCTGTCCTCCATACCTACATTTCCCTTTTTTAGGGTTCCTCAAATCTATGGACTTCAACATAATACTTTTACGACGAACATTAAGGAGACTGTTTTAAGGTTAGATTTTTTATGAACTCTCTGTTTAACGTTAATTTTCATGCTAACATTGTATGACCTTGTCCAAAAAAAAAAATGGCAGAAACTCCATAAAAAGTCGTACTTTGGAGAAAATTTCCTTAATATTTCTCTACTTTTATAGGCTCTAATCCTACCAAATTATTCTCTGACACAACTAATTAGTTTTGTTCTCAATTTTTTGGCATGATGTATAACATGTATCCCAAACAACAGAGTATAGTAGAATTTATGTTTTTGTTGATGCATTTGAATATTAAACTCATCACCGCAATAACCTGTAACCTTAATAATGAAACATTTGCTTGTCCACCAAACATTGCGTGTTCATATATTGTTCATTAAAAATAAAAATAAAAATAAAAAGCAGTGCGTTACATTGCACAAAAATTCGAATAATGTTTTTCCAAATTAAAATTAATTAGAATATTGCTTTGTCTAAAAAAAGAACTTATGCAGATATAAAAGAACCTATTTTAAGAATTATTTGGACCTGCCAGCCTACATTACGTTAATTGGTAGTTCAAATGAGTTTCTGAAATCATTAAATTTGAGTGAATAGCTGCATGCTTGAAACTTACCAACATCATTAAATAAAAATGGTCACATCCTAGTCCGTATAGAAAGATATTGTCCATTTTGGACCACGCCTTTAGGAATTTGTTATTGGGCTTCCATCCAAAACGCATCTCACTATAGGGAAGTTGACATGTACATATAAGGCATATCACCTTCTCTCCCCTGAGCGATGTGGGATCTTACAATCCACCCCCCTTCACGGATTTGTTCTTAGCCTTCCACCCAAAACGCGTCTCTGTATAGGGAGGTGGGCATGTACATATAAGGCACATCACCTTGTCTCCCCCGGACTATGTGAGATCTTACAATTCACCCCTCTTAGAGGTCTGAAGCCCTTATCGGCAAACTTCCGGCTAGGGAGTGGCTCTAGTACCAAACTGTGTGAAATAGGTTCAATCTCGCACACTCTTTTGATTAGGCATTTTTAGGTTTAAATTTATTCACATCATTTACCAAGGACCAACAATTCTAATTAATTATTTAACCCAAATAAAAAGGACCAACCATACTTTAAATAATTGGTTTGATTTTTATGAGTGAATAGTTTATTTGTGAAAAAAAAAAATTTATTAAGCATCAAGGACGTGGATTAATGGAAGAGAAAACAAAACACTTGAGGTTTATCTGCAAAATAAGGGCTGATGTCAAGGATTAACAAGCAAGAATGTTGCATGCGAAAATGTGCTAATTAATCACAACCTGTCTTTGATGGACAATGATTCTCTCCTCTGTTTTTTTTCTCTCCTACTGTTTGAACGCTCAAGATTTCTTGTAGAGAGAGAAAAGAAAAACAAAAGGAGAGCAAAATAAATAATTAACTGTGAGAGGAGGGGAAGGAGAAGAGAGAATTCCCGTCTTTTGACTCCTTATTATATTGAAAAAGGTGGACATTTAGCATTTTTTTTAAAAGTGTGATGTCCAAAGCTCACTTTTAAATTTGAGTTGTTAAATCAAATATGTAATAATTTTTAATAATTAAAAGTCAGGATTTTCTATGCGTATTATATAAATAGATATCTTTGGTAGTTGGATCATTAATCAATGAATTCTTGATCGTAGATCTAACTCTTCATTTCAGGTATGTTACACACCAGAAGTTAGATTACAGTAAAATTTTCAGCTTTAATTTGTAAAATAAGGGCTGTGAAAATAACTTTAGTGTTGAAAGTGTTTTCAGCAAAAAAAAAAAAGATGGGGGTAATTTTGTTAATATAAAAGTTTCATTAATTGGTATTGTTCCACTTCCTCCAATGATAAAAACATTTTTTTTAAGAAACATGTGTAGAGCTGCTACTGCTTTTTGTGGTTTTGGACCCATGATTTTGAAAAAAAAAACACATTTTTTTTTACTTACCAAACACAATTAAAGTTCCAACTTTTTAAGAAGCTACTTTTGAAAAAAAATAAAAATAATAATAAACAACCCAAACCAGCTTTTTATTGAAGTTCATATAAATGTGTGAAACAAAATTTGATCATTAGTTATACTTTCCGGAAAGGGATCATCTCCAGATCACTTCCACCAAATCCACCCAATCAATGAATTCGGGTCCTTAAAATTTTATCCAACAGTTAATGTTATTATAACTTTTAAAAGGATCCCGTATCCCTTTCAATGAATCCGACCAAAATAGAAAACATAATTATGTTGGTTAGGGCATAACTGCTCACTACTAAGGGGGGGGTGCCATCTTTTTACTTGTCCCCCAATTGTTTAGGCATAATGACCCACATTTGACATTGCTTTTGCCCTAAGAAATTAAACAAGAAATAATGGGCAATAAGACTCTTATGGAAAGATCCAAACATGGGCAAATAAAGCAGTTGGGTAAATTTGCAGCAAAAGTGAAGAATGTCTTCAACATCATGTATGTTACTTTTGAATTTGGACCATGTTTTTTTTTCTCTCTCTCTCTCTCTCTCTCTTTTTTCCAAGTTACCAAGTGAGTGAGTGGCAAAGGTAAAGCTTGCCAAAGTTGAATGTATAAAGCCTACAAGTGCAGGTTGCTAAAATACCAACCCAATTTAGATTGTTGGGAGATGAGGAAGGATTGCCCTAAAAAAGAAAAGTTCCTATGAGTACACTTTAGTTTTTGAAAGTTGGGTATTTCATATTACCCACATTTTACTTGCTTTTGGACAGTTTAACAAATGCTTTTGTTGTGCAAGAGAAAATGAATGACCCCAAGAAACATAGGGAGGAGAAGATAAAACCCAAAACATCCCCAAATTACAAGAAAATTGCCTTGAATGCCACGGTTGTCAGGATTCAAAGTCAATCATATACTGATATGTAATATAATTGAAGCATATGACAATGTGTAATAGAAGAAATTCTTGAGTGCAGCCATCGAATCCCACCCCTTGTATTTTGACCCTAACCACTGCCGCATCTTGATCTAAGTCCTGAAGAGTCTTTGGCTGTACAACCACAAGCTTAAGAGTCTAAACTGAAGAACTGCTTGTGTAACAAACCAAACACACTACCATTTATCATTCACCATCTTCTAAATTATAAAACTAGAATGATAAAATTAGCAACCCAATGACTTCAAAAGCGCTATGAAAAAAAGGAGAAGACAACCCAAATAGGGGGTTTGCTTTCATGAAAGAGGAGTGGCATTTTAAAAGAATGTCCCTAAAGAGTTGCATTTTAAAAGAATCGGGTTAGTATTTCTCTCAAAATAAATTAAAAGGGTTTTTGAACTTTAATCCCTCAAGAAGATTAAAATTTAAAAAAAACCTGGTGTTAGATTAAATATTGATTTTAGTCCCTAATGTGCCCTTAATTCAAAATAATTAATGTTCATTTTATTTAATGTCTCCCATTAAATATTTAAATTTATTAATACACAAATTTTAATTTAGTTTTTGACCAAAAAAGAGTTTTTTAATTTATTAATTTTATTTAACATTCTTCAAACTTGAAAGACTCAATTAATGTACCTAAATGTTAGGACCGAAATATATTATATTGAACTAATATATTTAAATGTTAGTATCGAAATGTATGTACCTAAATATATGCACCGAAATGTATTAATATTAAATTAATGTACCTAAATGTATGTACCGAAATGTATGCACTGAAATGTTAGTACCGAAAATGTATTATATTGAATTAATGTACCTAAATGTTTGGATCGAAATGTATGTACAGAAATGTGTGTACCTAAATGTATGCACCGAAATGTATTATAATGAATTTAATATACCTAAATGAAGAAGATAAAGTACATCAAAATATGTTGTATAACAAAAATTAGTTTATCTAAATGTTCACAACAAAATATATTACGATAAATGAAATAAAAATAAAAATTATAATGAAATAAAATTAATACATTAAAAATTAGAAAGAAAAAGATAAATAATTAAAAAATCAAAATATAATTAATAAATGAGGTTATTAATGTATCAAGGGACTAAAATTAGATTTTGATCTTACTCATGATTTTAATCAAAAAGTCATCTTTGTCAAGAATTAAAATGAAGTTTTCTATAAATTAAATATGGGAGGAAGGAGGGAAGGAAGAGGGGGGGGGATACGAGTGAGATTTGATGGAGTAGAAGGGGACAGAATAGACATCCGCCCGGAAATACAGGGGATGCCGTACAACACCTCCACTTTTCAGTCCATGATATTTTATTAAATTTTAAACTGATTAAACTAAAAAAACCTCACACACTCTCTCATCACTCTCTTTCTCTCTCTCTCTCTCTCTCTCTCTCTGTCCTTCTGCCACAATCACACCCAGCAGTTGCAGCGTTGCAGCAGCAGCAGCAGTGCTGCAGCTCAGCCTGCAGACAGAGAAAGAAATTTAATCTTTTTTTTTTAATTTAAAAACCGAAAAAGGGATTCAATTCAGCACCAACAAAATCCCGTATTAATTATCTTATCTGAATTTTTGTGCGTATTAATTTCTGTTTTGTTTTTCTCTGCTCCAAATTATAAAAGCTTTGAACTTTGATTTGATACCCAAAAGCCCATCCAAAAGAAAATTAAATAAAAATTAAAAATTAAGCAGAAAAGAGAGAAGTGCTTTTCTGAGCTTTCTTTTAGCAAAATGCCATCAAACCCATCTCTCAAAAATGCAGAAATGAAACCTCCTATGCTCTCTTTTCTCACCTCCATATTATAAACAAGCACAAGCAGAAGCAAAAACCCAAGTGCTTTTCTCCTTCTTCTTCTTCCTCTTCCGCTTGTTGGGTACGTGCAGTTTCTGTATATTTACACATGGCTGGTCTAATCGATCTGAACAGTGCGACGGAGGACGAGGAAACGCCGTCGTCTGTCTCGTCGTCTTCGGCCTCCTCTGTCTCCGACGCTTTGGGTTCATCGGCGTCGGTGTGCTTGGAGCTCTGGCACGCCTGCGCGGGCCCGTTGATTTCGCTGCCGAAGAAAGGGACTGTGGTGGTGTATTTGCCGCAGGGCCACCTGGAGCAAGTATCGGATTTTCCGACCTCGGCTTATGATCTCCCGCCCCACCTCTTCTGTCGGGTTGTTGATGTCAAGCTTCATGTCAGTCTTCTCTCTCTCTCGACAATGTTTTGGGGTTTTGGATTTTTGATGAAATTTGATAGCTTTTGGGGTTTTTGCTATCTGGGATCTCAATTTCTTTAGGTTTTTTTTGTTCGCAGGCTGAGTCTGGCACTGACGATGTCTTCGCTCAGGTTTCACTTGTTCCTGAAAGTGAGGTGGGTTTATTTGTACAGGTTTTTATTTTCTGTTTGGTTCCTGAGAAAATGCTCACATTCCGTAGAACCGAAACAATTAAAAACCCAAGCTATAGAATTTCACTTTCTTTCTTTCCCGCTTTGGCATTTTTAAAGATTATATGTTTAGCATGTCGGTCTCCTTACTAATAGTCATTTTATGAATTTATGAATTAATTACTCATAATTTGTACAATTTGATTTGGGGGTCGATGTTTTAATATTTTTTACTTTTCCCGGTGATTGTGTGATGTTTTTGTCTATCAAACAGGGAGGTGAATTCACTAATGCTTTAATCTGTGTAGGAAATTGAGCACAGATTGCGGGAAGGGGAAACCGATGCAGATGGCGAGGAGGATGTTGAGGCAATGGGGAAGTCAACCACACCCCACATGTTCTGCAAAACCCTTACTGCTTCCGATACTAGCACTCATGGAGGGTTCTCTGTGCCTCGTCGTGCTGCCGAGGATTGCTTTCCTCCCCTGGTATTCCTAGTTCATATTTTCCCCCAACATTTAGTTCAGCTTCAGCATAATTTTTATGAGACTGAATCATTAGTCTAATCAAGTACATGTTAGTATTTTGTTTTTGAGGTGAATCGATTGTGCTTGTAGGATTACACTCAACAAAGGCCTTCACAAGAGCTTGTAGCAAAGGATCTGCATGGCCTGGAGTGGAGGTTCCGCCATATCTATAGGGGTAATGCAAAAAATATGATCCGTTTCTGTGCTTCATTAGTTGGGGGTTTATCTTTCCACGAAACGGTAGCAATCTTATTAGAGTATAATGAATTTTGTAAATTGGATGCTTTAGATTCAATGTTTTTCTGTTTCTTATTCCTGTTTCCAATTGGTTTGAGCAGGGCAGCCACGGAGGCATTTGCTCACCACTGGGTGGAGTGCTTTTGTGAACAAGAAGAAGCTCGTCTCTGGAGATGCAGTGCTGTTTCTTAGGTATATAAACCCTTTGACTCAAGAAATTTTGGATGCCTTTATTTATAATTCTCATCCAGTATTTATAATAGGGGTGACGATGGAGAACTGAGGCTAGGAATTAGAAGGGCAGCCCAGGTTAAAATTTCTGCTACTTGTCCAACTCTTTGTAGCCAGCAATTGAACTATAGCACTGTCACCGATGTGGTGAATGCTGTATCCACAAAGAATGCTTTTAATGTGTACTACAATCCAAGGTAATATGGCGTTCGTCATTTAACATATTTCTAACGTAATCTTGAAAGTTGCCGTGCTTTTGAGACTTCTGACCTTTCTTTCCTTCTGCATCTTTTGTCCTTATAATCTTCCATGATCTTGTAGGGCCAGCTCTTCTGAATTCATAATACCTTCCCGTAAGTTTTTGCGGAGCCTTGATCATTGCTTTTCTGCTGGAATGAGGTTCAAAATGCGTTTTGAAACTGAAGATGCAGCAGAGCGAAGGTTTGGCATTCTTACTTTTGAAATAGTTGTAGTTATGCTCAGAATTTTGATTAAATTTTTCGTGTTGGCAGATACACTGGGTTGATAACAGGGATTGGTGCATTGGATCCTATAAGATGGCCTGGTTCAAAATGGAAATGCCTAGTTGTACGTATATTTTCTGCAGAAGCTTTTCTGTATATATCCTTTTTTTTTTTTCACTTTTTTGTTTGTGCGTATGCTTTTATCTGCTTGAGAAGGGCCAGGTGGTGAATGCTAATGTTATATCTAGCCTATGCAGTATCCACTTCAGGCACTAAACCAAAAGTTATCCTTAGGGGACCATAAATTCTGTATTTATCTTTTTTATGGGACACTTTCCTTTTCGTATTTGTTTTTCTACTTTGAGATTCCAAAAACCATTTCATGAACAAAACTGTGATAAGCTTTTTTTGAACAATAGTTGAAGCGTGAGAGTGCAAAAGGTAACAAAACAAAGTGGCTAGCTTCACCATATTCTAACTAGGATGAATTGCGTACACTTATTTTTATATATCATGTGAAATGTCACGATTTGGTGGAGTTTCTGGCTAAATTTACACTGGAAGAATAAGTTTTCTCTTGTAGTAGCCACAAAGTTTATCTTAATTGTTTATGAAGCCACCCTGCTCGTAGTCCTTAGGAGTAGACACTCAGGGTCTATGAGCAAGAATGTCTTGATAGTGAGAGTTATTTTTCACTGCTGTGAAAGTCGTTTACCTAAACATCATAAGCGATGTTTCCTCTATTCTATAGCATGACTTTTAGTTTAATTCGTTCTTGTCATTGGCTCTAGATATATAGGTTTTGAACATTTCTGTGCTCTTACAGGTCAGGTGGGATGATATAGACACAAGTAAGCATGGCAGGGTTTCCCCATGGGAAATTGAGCCATCTGGTTCTGTTTCTAGTTCCCATAGCCTAATGGGAACTGGTTTGAAGCGGTCCAGGATTGGTTTGTCTGCAACAAAACCAGAATTTCCAGTTCCTAGTATGTCCCGCAATCATAGCGTGACAATTCATCATAACACTGATCTCTGCAACTTAATTGATTTCTATGAGTGTTTCCTTTTCAGATGGGAATGGAGCATCAGACTTTGGGGAATCTTTAAGGTTCCAGAAGGTCTTGCAAGGTCAAGAAATTTCGGGGTTTGATACTCCTTTCAGCGGTCTAGGTGTTCAGAATACGCATCCATCTGAAGCAAGGAGAGTCTTCCAGGGTTCCGGTGGTTCTGGGATTGCTGCTGGAAGTAATGGTCTCAGACAGTCACTTGTGGATTCTGAGATTGCCTCAAAAGGCATAGGCTTTGGTGAATCAGTCCGATTCCATAAGGTCTTGCAAGGTCAAGAAATATTTCCAAGCTCACCATATGGAAGAGCTCCCGCTTCTAACAAAGCTCATGAATATGGTGGACCTGGAGTCTATGATGGTTTTCAGGTGCCCGGCTTTAGAAATGGATGGTCCACCATGATGCAGAGCAATAATACACATGTGCACCCATCTGCCACATCTGTGCAAGTTTCATCACCATCGTCTGTGTTAATGTTCCAGCAAGCAATCAACCCAGTTACGGAATTCAATTCGGTATACAATGGTCATAACCAAGAGGAACATAGAGTTATAAATCCAACCCCATATGTCTCTGAATATGACGGTGGAAGGAAAATATCATCCTCATTTGGTGAATGTAACTTCACGCATTCTTACAATCAGCATGGTATTTCAAATGATCCAGTTATAAGTCGATCAACATTTAGTGGCAGTCAGGATTCAGTTTCACCAACCAAAGGTAGCTGTAGACTCTTTGGTTTCTCATTGTCCGAGGACAAATGTGTCCCGGATCAAGCCCCTACTGCTGGAGTGCGGTTTCATTCAAAGCCTCCTTTGATGACTTCAGCAGTTGGAATTACCTGTACTAAAGTAAGCAACCTCTTTGCTGCATGAATTATAAATTTCAAATGTTAGAATTGGGGGATATTTAATCTTGTATAAGACGCATACGAATGATTATCTGATTTGCGAGTTGTGGTGGTATGTGTAGGATTGGGCTTTTGACTGGCGCGGAGAAAGGATGGAAAGCTGTTTACAAGGATAGTGATCATTCTGCGCTTGTTGCAGATGATCCACGGCAGTAACTAGTAAGTGCTCAACCGTCTTTCTATTTTTGATCTGTTTGCCACCTAGCATCGGAATCTACATGCATTCTTCGTTGCCCGTCTCTTGTCAAAACTTCCATACCGTATGGCTTGAAGTGCGCTTGTACACCTTACCTATGGAACTCATCGTGGCCAAATATGTCGTTGCACTATATCTTCAAAAGTCGTACAAGTAACCCAATTAACATGAAGAAGATGCTTGTAGTTCGCTTGTTTATTTGTTTGAACTTCGTTTTTTGCAGGCAATGTTACCGTAATGTCAATAGTTATGCTTTGTACTGATGAAGAAAACACTTCAAACTCGGGTTTTCTTCAGGTTTATGTGTGTTGTGTCGTTTGTGTAACTTAATTTTTGAGGTACAAATTGTAACTAAGCGCTTCAAGTGGCTTTGATTTGTATTGTTAATTCAGCTTTGAGAACAAAAGTTTGTAGACTCTAAACTAATATTGCTTCACCCTCATATGATAGTCCTGTTGAAAGAGGGCCTATCTGAACTAAGGCAAGTTCTATCTACCTGATTGTAATATTTAATTAAATTATTGCCCCTACGTGATGTTTGTTCTGTCCAAAAGTGACCTGCAATTTTCTTAAATTAATTTATCGTTTATAATTATGATTATATTTAAAACAATTAACAAATTTTGTGATGTATTTCTTGTTAGAGAATGTACAACTCTAAAATTTTGAATTATTGTTGGTTTTAGACTATTTAATTAGTTGTTTGGGCTTACTCAGCCTACCTTTTTGATTCTCTCTCTTTACATGTCAGATGGACAATAATTTTTGTTCTTTAAACAAATAATTTCATTTTGCTTTTTGGATAATTGTTAAAAGGGGATGGATCGGTGACACACTATTTTTTCTACACAGTTTTTGTAGGGCTTAATCCTTAATATATTTTAACGATTTGAACTGTCTATCTTTCAGAATGTCATTTATAAATCATCATTACAATACATTACAAGGTAAGCTCACAAAAGCATGTGTAAAATAAATTGTGCCATGGATCTGCCCCATTTTTAAGTTCGGATTTTGAATTTTAATTCCCCCTAAGATGATTATGATTTTATAATAATCCCAAGACTATCTATTCATTATTCTTTCTTGGAACCTTTAATGATAGATTCTCTCATTTGTGATCATATAATAAGCGCAAAACTCTGTTTATCGAAACGGGTTCATGAATGTTTTGCTCGCCATCTCTAGTTTAAAAGGATCTTATTTCATGATCTTTGCTATTGATATGTATCAGTATTAATGGTGGTCCACTATTTCCTCCTTTTCCTGCAAGAATTGGAAATATTGTAGTTTACAAATCTATATGATTGAGTCCTTTTTCCAAAATAGTGTACGAAGAAGTATTTCGAATCATTGATTCATTTCATTCCACTTAAGCTTCGTATTGATCTGGAAGTTCGACAAAGTGGTGATGAAAGGGATAACTCTTTAAGAATGCTAGTTTGAAGAATGAGTGATTGCCCTCATCAAATTTTGACCAAATCTTATAAGGGATTGGCAAACTTTTCAAGAGAAATGTTACGGAGACACACTTAAAAGTGGGATTTTCCATGAACTTTGTGATATGAGCATATTTATACGACTTAGTTAGCTTGTTTTCTTGCATTTTCATAGTTAGTTTGTGTTTATTATAGTGTTTTAAGTTATTTTCGTGTGTTTGTAGGTCCAATTGACAAAGTTGGCAAGAAAGTGCAATTTGGAGCATTTTGAAGCAGTTTTGGGCATCAAATGGATAGCTTATGAATTGAGCAAGATGAATGGACGAATTTGAAGTTTAAGAGGCTAGGAATGTGCTGAAAAGATGAAGAAAATAAATCAAAGACAAAGAAGATAAGGAAAGAGCAAGAAACATGGAACATTATCCAAAACATTATCCAAACTGCCTTATCTTATCCAAAACCTTATCCAACCTTATCTTATCCAAACAAACCTTATCTTATTTTATCATATCCTAATCTTATCATGCCTTAAATCTAGCTGCAAGGGGACCTAAAAACCTGATTTCTAGAAGCCTTATCTATTCCTACATTGGTGCCGCATGTTTTAGTTATTCTTCTAGAAATCAGCCACATAACACTTTTGCTAGAAGTCCCTACAAATCTGGCGCCTCCCCTATTCTAGAAGCTCTAGAACTTGCAAACCTAATTCCCTTTGGTTTCTGATTGTTTTAACCCATTCCACTTGGGTTTTGGAGTGCCAATCATTCTCTAATGCTACCAGGTTGTGCCTTTTCTCCCTATAAATACAAGTGCCGCAGCTTTCATTTAGATCACCACCATCTACCATCAGATCACCACACCATCCACCACAAATTCATCCCATTATGCTGCAGCTGTGCAAGGAAGGAGAAGAATGAGCCACCTGGAGCCGTGCTTGCCATTCAAGACGTTGCATTGTTGGAGCGCTCTTAGGTGTTTTCTATTTTTTACTTTCAATGTCTAATTTAAGTTATCTTTGTTTAATTGCGAACATGAGGAACTAATTTCTTTTTAGTTAGAGGTGAATTCAAAGCCATGATTATATGCTTTATATGAATTGATTACATCCAATTATTGTTTCTTGAATCTTGAATGTGATTTTCTTATCTGAGTTATTAAAACTTCTTTATGTGTGTTGATTGAGGATGCATACTTAGTTTGCATGCATAAACTTGATGCTAGAGTATAAGGGAGTTTCACCTAATCGTTATGAACTTATATTCACAAGTAATGGAGGTTGCTAGTCACAATCGTGTTAAGTGAATCATTCGCAGGAGTATCATGCTTTTTATAGTTACGAATGTCTCGTCAATGCTTATGGTTTTCAAGGAACTTAATGACCTTTGATATGTCTCTCTCTCATGCTTTTCATAGTTAGGGAACTTGATAAGGATAATTTGGTTGTGATGCGTATCCCGTCCAATTCAATGATTTAAGGAAAATCTGATGGTTAATTTGTGCTGTCACGGTTAACTTGGGGTGTTGTCATTCATGGTTTAAAGGAATAATAACTGGAAATTGGTTTGTTTGCATATGTCATGTGTGGAGAATGATCCTCTAACTAGCCTATTTCACCATTCAATTCACCTGATTTCGTACCTAGTTTGCTTTAGTTTTGCAATCTGTTTAGTTTAGTTAAATTTCGTCTAAATCAATCCCCCTTTTAATTAAGTGTCTTCGATTAGTTAGAAAAGTTAAACCTGTCCAATTTAGTGTTTTGAGTCTTACTAGTCTTAAATTCGTCCAAATAACTCTCTAGAGTCTGTTTTGAGTCTTTTTAACTTAGTTTTGCTGTTTTGAGTAGTTTGAGTCAGTTTTAAGTCTTAAGTGTCTAGTTGAGCGTTTCTAAGTCTAGTTTGGTATTTTTGAGTCATATTTGTGTAGATTAGCAGCCCTAGTTAATCTCCGGTCTAGAACGACCCATACTTGCTTAATACTACAATTACATGTTTAATGAGGTTTAATTTGTGTGTCAAGTAATTTTCACATCACTTTGCCATGTTTTGTTTTTTACACAATATTTTATAATATTGAAACGAAATTAACGTTAAACTGGAAGCTGACAGAGAGTAGACAAAAAATTTCATTTTGAAAAAATCCAATTAGAATTTCTCAAGTTTCCAATTCAGTTTTATTATTCCTTGCAGCACAATTCGCAAAATTTTGCACGGTGTGCGATTGTTTGGAACATGTCCTGTCATATGTATTGAAAGTCTTAAATGATTGAATTAATGGAATATTATATTTTGGGCAGCCTTTGTTTCAGCAATTTTCTTGGAACACGTTCACCACAAAAAAACAAAAAAAAGGTCTCCTGGACACAGTTTAAGATCCTCCCCTTTGATTCTCTTATTTATTTAAAGAATTTGATAAACGATCCAATCAGCTCAGTGGTCCAACATTCTCACGAAGTCACAACCTTAAGTGAAACCGTGTGCAAACAAATGTACTTTATTTACTTGAGCTATAAATTCTTTATTCGAAAAGGGTTATTTTTTGACCGTCAATTTTGATTATAAATAGGTACTAATTAGTATGGCATTGGTAGTAATGATGCAAATTACTTTCAATAATTTGCTACAGTGATGTATAGAGAATCAAGGATTCATGTGCCCTTGAAAATCGTTTTTTGTGGTCCAAAAAATAAGAAACCGTGTATAATAATATACTATGAAAATCACACAAGCGTGCTTTAAGTATTAAACATCAAAAAGCAGGTGTAAAAGCTAAGAAACTCCGACGGCTGTTCATTCAACAACAACTCGGATTTTAAGTTCTTAATCTCCTAATTGACATTCCCACGTAAGAAAAACCAGGAAAATACCCTTCTGGATTTACAAATATTCTTCATGTCTCGTAAAGTGCAATCCTTCCATGCAATTTTTAGTATTTTCCACATGTGATGGAGCATGCATTGTCTTTTTATACAACCGCTAGCGGCATATATATATATATATAAACACATCTGGAAGAGAACGAGAGGTGTGCTGCCTGTGATGGGTTGGACTGTACACATTTCCCATTCCCTTGAGTTTGTCTTTATATATGTGAACACGTCATGAGTACAGTAAACGACCGAGGAAGAGTCAGACATGGCGAACCTCATGCAGAAAAAGCCCCTACTTTACGACCAACTTAGCATCTTCTCTGAACTCCACTGGGTCCCAGGAGCCAGGAGGTTTATATGTTTTCCTTCTTTTACATTTAGCTAGCTTAATAAGCATATATTAGGTTTTCAGAGAGACAGAGAGCCATTGAGAGAGAGAGAGAGAGAGAGAGAGAGCGATGGCTGGAGACAACGGAGCTGCAAGCACACTTGAAGCTACGCCAACATGGGCTGTAGCCACCGTTGTCTTTGTGTTGATAGTGGTCTCCACAATTATAGAGTATTTGCTGCATCTTTCACACAAGGTTCGTACAGTTATATATCCATATCTGTGTGTATATATATATACATCTAGGGGTTGAATACGAAGTTATAAACTTCATATATCTGCATTTTAACTTGCATTGATTAAGAAAGCAGTTTCTGTAGCTCATGTGATTAAGAACATTTACTTCTGTCGAGCAAGATTTTTTCGTTTGAATTCCCCTCCCGGGTCACTTGTATCAACTTTTAACTTTTGTTGCATGCAAGGCTGATATCGATTAATCAGCTGGACTTTTAACATGGGGAAATGATGATTGGTATCGAACATTTTTGCAGTATTTTCATAGGTTGAAAAGGAAGGCTCTCATTCAGGCTCTTGATAAGATCAAATCAGGTTAGAATCCATAACATTCATATTCATGAGAAAATAGAAATCATAATTAATTTGGATAGTTTGGTTTTTGAAACTGTCTCTCTGTGTATATTTTGTAGAATTGATGCTGCTAGGGTTCATATCGTTGCTACTAACCGTTGGTCAAAAGCCAATTGCAAATATCTGCATCTCTAAAAGCTTGGGTGATTCTTTTCTTCCTTGCAAGAGCTCCACCCACAGTGATGCTGAAGAGGAAACCAAATGCTCTAACCAGGTATATATCTACTTATTTACAATTAATTAAACCAATCTTAATTAGAACTGATTAATGCATGTTTTAATGGTTAATTACTATATCTGTATTTCAGAATTAATGATGGGACTAATGGTTGATGAACAATACTGAACAGGGAAAAGTTTCTTTGATGTCCAGGGAGGGCGCGAATGAACTCCAATACTTAATTTTTGTGCTTGCTGCGTTCCACGTTTCGTCTTGTGTCCTCACCTTCGCTCTTGGTATGGCCAAGGTACGTAATTTCATTCACTAATGTACATGTTTAATTAACGCATGGGGAGTGAAAGGTAAAAGACGGAGATTGAGAGAGATGTGAAAAAAATGTACATAAGTGAGAGAGATGTGAAACAATTATATGGTCATCAAATTCTTCCAGTTTAACCATTTCAGAAATTTCCGGTACTTTTCTTGTTCCATAACATAATAGTCAAAGTACTAGTATATGATTTGATAGATGCATAGGAGTTTCTTTGTCTGCTTTTGAAATCTTGGGGACTTTGGAAGCACTTTCGTTTTCCTTTTCTTTCTTTTTGTGTTTTCAACAAGGGCGACGTTGGACCCGAGTTTGACTGGTGGCTTTTGTTAAATACTTTTGTTGTTCCAGATGAAAAGGTGGGAGCTTTGGGAGGCAGAAACCAGAACATTGGAGTATCAATTTACTCACGGTATGATTTTTTTTTTTGTTGAAAAAAGAAAAAGAAAAAAAACTCCCACCATATGATTTGAGATGATCAAATAATTTTAAAGGAAATATTTGATATGATAGAAAAGAAAATATAGAAAAATGATCAATTTGAGTTGTTCCTCCAACAATTTTTAACATCAACGAGAAACACTCTACAGATAAAAAAATTAAAAAAAAAAACTATCACCAGTCACCAATCAAATGTCAATGCCGTGTGCAATAAGCGTTAAACAATGCCTTCATCAAAATAATGTCTTTAAGTATTTTTTATTATAAAATGGAATTTTTATGGGTTTTTTTTTTTTTTTTTTTTTTTAATAAACGATATTATCTACATTAGGTGGAGAGTGTGAGTTTAGCCTCATAATGGGCTAAACCATTTTGATGAAGTATTTTTTATGGGTTCCTTATGTCTAAGCCATTTTGATATTATATACCATTAGCCACCACCACTTTCTTATGGGTTTCTTATGTCTTAAGTATTTTTTTATTATAAAATGGAATTCTTATGGGTTTAATTGTTTTAAAATGATTTTTTTTAATTGAAATGATGTCAATGGTAGTCAACAACGGCCAACAGCGTGCCTAAATAATATTTTAATTGGCGGCGGCTGAGACGCGTCGCAATTGGTATTTTGTGAGGACTGAGTTTTTAAACCATTTATCGTCACTAATTACGTGTTAGTCCAAATAATAATGTAGATCCACGAAGGTTTCAGCTCGCACATCAA
Source organism: Malus fusca (assembly GCA_035220775.1). Lineage (NCBI taxonomy): Eukaryota > Viridiplantae > Streptophyta > Magnoliopsida > Rosales > Rosaceae > Malus > Malus fusca. Next base: position 37,302,976 of record CM069068.1, read on the forward strand.
ACATCATTTGGGAAGCGGCATTTGAGATGTTGGAGTGATCATGGATTCCTCCGTTGGCCGGTAAAAACTCAATCAAAACTAATTAGCCACCACCATTTTCTGTTAAAAGTTAAAACCAATAGGAAGCTTGATGTGTCTTTTGCCATCTGCAGGTCAGCTTTCTGAGACAATTCTTTAATTCTGTATCAAGAGTGGATTACTTCACTCTCAGACATGGATTCATAACGGTATTAGAAAAATTCCAATCCAATTTAATAAGGGAAAATCTAAGGAGAATGTGGGTTTATTTATGGATTTTGTGGCACCTCACAATTTAACGTTAATTTTCATGTCAATATTATAAAATATTGTGCTAAAAACATGAGGTGGCAGAGAATTCATGAAGCGTCTCGCATTTAACGGGTTGAGAGAGTCTCCTTAGCATTTCTCTTTGAATCAATCAAAACATGCATGGTCAAATTTAATGGTTTTCTTTTGCTTCTTTACTTCTAGGCACATTTTGCAGAAGGAAGCCGTTTTGACTTCCAGAAATATATAAGAAGAAATTTGGAGAAGGACTTTGGTGTGGTTATGGGATCAAGGTAAACATAATTAAGATGGCTCTTCATGAACATAACCACTTGACGTTAACTCTTTCACATAACAATTTCCAGTTGTATATCCCCTTATGTTTATCTCTTTATCATTTGAAGGTGCTTCTGTAAAAAATATCGATGCTTAATAGCGCTTTTGTAAAAAGCACATAGACATTTTATTAAAAGAAGCACTTAAAGTAGCATATGCTTCTTCTAGAAATCATTTAAAGTGTTTTTTTGTATTCTGAAAGCACTTCTAACTTTTTTTATGTCAAACATTGTCAGAAGCATTTTTGATGATTTGAAAGCACTTTTAATTATTTTAAAAACAGTTTCAAACATTCATCAGTCATCGCGTGACTAAAGAGCATAGAACATATTACAAGGCACATACTCCCCTCCAACCGAGAATTGGGATAATCATAATTGATCCATTTTTTTTTCTTTATTTTTTGCAGCTGGTGGATTTGGCTGTTCTCAGTATCTGTTGTTATATTCTTCACTGCAGATGGTAACATGACCCCAATCCATTTGATTAATCAAATAGATCTGGTTAATTATCGAGTTTGATTTGGCTAACTCAACCATTTGCTGTCATCTGCAGGTTTTTACAATTATCTGTGGGTTCCCTTTATTCCGTTAGTGGTAAGAACATCAACATACATAAAACCATTGATGCCTTATTAACACACTAATTGTGATTAGAGATATAAGATCTCTGAATTTGATATGCTTTTGTTCTTTTTCTGCAGATGCTCTTGCTGGTGGGAACAAAGCTTCAGGAGATCATAACTAAAATGTGCCTAGACAGCCATGATAAATCTCATGTTGTTAGAGGAGCTTTGCTTGTGAAGCCCAGTGACCACTTTTTCTGGTTTAACTGGCCCCAGTTACTTCTCCATCTTTTGCACTTCATTCTGTTTCAGGTGATTCTATAATTAGTAATATGTTAACTTTAAGCTCAGTGTAATGGAAATAAGCAAACAAGATCATCTATATTCTATATAGTCGCTAGTAGAAAACACTACTTGCGCGACTAAACGTTAGGCAACGGAGCATTTTTCGTCGCCTAAGCGTCCTTCATATGACAAACTAAGGCAATTGTCGCGCAAAATCCACAACAAACCTAGTCCGGACTAAGCACTTTTCGTTGCCCAGTCCGGCTATAGAACAAAAGTTTGTTTTTATGACATTGATAGTGTTGAGAGTTGTCCCACATTGGTGAGGGACAAGGTTTGCTATGTGCTTATATGGTTTTGGGCTACTCCCCATATTACCAATTGGTTTTATGGTGGAATCTCAATTTCATCATGGTATCAGAGCAGGTTGTTCTCGTGTGAAGCCAAACGGCCACACGCGCTCCACGTCACCCAGTTGTTGTCCACGTGTAGGCTTGAAAATCCGCCACACGTGCAGGGGCGTGTTGAGAGTTGTCCCACATTGGTGAGGGACAAGGTTTGCTATGTGCTTATATGGTCTTAGGCTACTCCCCATATTACCAATTGGTTTTATAGTGGAACCTCAATTTCATCAGATAGTGCGTCGAAATCACTGTCCCCAAAAAAACTTAGCAACATTTTTTAATCGAAAAAACATGACAATGCCAATGTTTGTTTGTTCTTTATTAAAGAAAGTCAAGCACAAAAATATTTCTGATGCTCTATAATCATCTTCTAACTAGTTGTCATTTTTTCTGGGTGTTGCAGAATTCCTTTCAGTTGGCATTCTTCACATGGACCTGGGTAAGTAAATATTTTAACCTAATATGTTGTTTCAGTTTTGCAAATGGGACAATTCCCTTTACGAATTGCATGACTAATTGTTAATTTCTACAAAATAAAACAGTACAAATTTGGGCTCACATCATGCTTCCACCATGAAACTGAGGATATTGTCATAAGGCTGGCCATGGGTGTAATGGTATAAATCCTATGCGGCTATGTCACTCTGCCTCTCTATGCTTTGGTCACGCAGATGGGTACATCAATGAGAAAGGGCGTGTTTACCGCAAATGTGATGATAGGGCTGAAAAAATGGAGAGCCAGGGCCAGGAAAAACCTAGCTCTTCGGAACCCGGCACGATTGTCGTTGGATGCTTCGCTTGAAACTTCACTATCAGTAAACACTTCACCTTCTTTCAGTGCTCATGAGGCTTCATTCTCCACCGTAGAATTTGGTCGTCCGTCCGACGATGCAGAATATGTAGCACTTGAAATACTGGAGGCCCAAAAAGCACATGAAAAACAGGCAGCTGAGGGACAGCAAAATAATGGTTCATAAGATCGATGGATCTGACTTGAGCAGTAGTAGAAAATCTCAAAGATGATCAATATCTATTTGGCCATTGGAGAAGACAAGTTTGTTTGTTTGAGTTTTGGCCATGATGGGGTTGTTTGTACAGTTAAAATTGCCCCCATCATCTTGTGTTTATGTTCATAAATAAAATTAGAGCTTAGGAAATGTGATTCAATTTTGCTGCCAATTAATGAAGTTAATTTACTTTTTTTTTCGACCAAAAGAATATTCAAGTCACTTGTATATTTCTCCTATGATTGCTTAAAAGTTACCAGCCAAAGAAGCATAAAAGCACTCATAGGCTTTCATTCCCTCTTGATCTTAGTGTATGCCTTGTTGAAGTGTTCTAAATGGATGGTCCAAGAGTGAACGGGGCATAACAACGATCCCTTATACATTTAGACGGGTCATACAAACTCACTAATTCTAAGTCATTGGGACGGAGATAGTCTAGGTGTGCGCATCTTAGTATGATATATATGCCTTGTAGCTTAGTTCCAACAAGTAAGAGCATTTTCAATAGAAGTTCCTATTTAAGGACTCTCATCACCAATTTTGAGGATTCGTTTAGGGATTTTAAGAAAAAATTCAGGTCTGTAATGGAATATTCAATATTGTCTGAAGGTCTTTGTAGTATAATCCTTAAATGTAAGGACTAAAATATTAAAAAATATTGTTCATTTCATTGGAGTATTGTGACAGTTAATAAAAATTAAAAATATATCTCTACTTTTGGTTACGCAATGGTTAAAAAAAACAAAGGAAAGCTACATGCATGACTACCAACATTCACATGTGTGGGTTCAAAAAACAAGGAAACCAAAAAGAAAAGTTGTTGTGCAGCATTCACACGTGGGTGGGGTTTGTTTTCTTACTCAAAATCAATAGTGAGCCCATTTTTTGAGTCCCTATTTACAGTCCTCACATTTGAAGATTTCTTTGATGACTTAAAAGCGTTTTGTACCTATATTTAAGAACTATACGGTTGTAGAGATTTCATTCAGGGTCCTAGTTTGGGATGCTCTAACAATATTTTCAATAGAGGACCAATCAAAAGATTTGCAAATTGCAACTTGTTTTATATCTGATCACAAATTAAAAACGAAGCGTAACGATGTTACCATCAAACCAAAAACTTTTTCCCTAACATAAACTGGTAGGAAACGTGGAAGTAGTTATGTAGCTGCATTTACGTTATTAGTTTTGCTTTGATGATGTTTAAAAGAGTATCGTGACGTGGTGCACGTTGGACCGATATGCTAAAAAGATTTGAAGTAAGGAGCATTATACATTAAGCACGTAGATTGTAAATGGACCACTCGACCAAAATAACGGAAAAAGATTGTAGATGGACCACAGAAATTACGAAACCAATGGGCCGCGGCATAAATTAACAAAGTGGTTCTTCCACAAAACTTAAGTGAAGTTGATCCTTTGACCCAAAAAATGAAAAAAAGAAAAGTAAAATAGTGTTATTCACACATCTACTTCTTACACATTTTTGTTAATCTTTAGTCATTGATCTTCTTTTATTTATTTGATTCAATGGTCAAAAATTGAAAAAAAAGTGTGTAAATAGAAAAATAATTTATGCACATTTTTTTTTCTTTTAGCACAATTATATAGGTTTGTTTTTGTCTATTAGTTCTTATTTTATTTATTCAATCTGAACATCAGAAATATATAGAGCTATGCATGAGAAGAACAAATGTTTGTGGAAATCATTTCTCTACTCAAACCTTAGTAACTTTTTATAGAATGTATTGGAGGGAGATAAAGATTGACCTAAGTCACACTAATATATCTCTAATGGAAAACAACTAATAAGTCACAGGTATATGTACTTATTGTGGCATCCGGGCAAATGATATACCTTATCTAAATAAAATTTATTATTATTGACACAGGATTCACAATGACGATATATTCACTTTATAAACGTCATTCTCCATCCAGTGACGCAGCAAATGTTCTCATGTATGAGGCCAGTTTTCAGTGACATACTTGGTGATCCCATCTCTTGCACAAATCATTTTCTATTAAGTGGGGTTGGTCTACGTAAACTTGGTGGTCTAAGTGCCACAAGTCGTGTAGCATATGCATGGCATCGAATATCGGCTACTTTAGTTTAGAGTTTAATCGTCAAACTTTCCCTTGGGCTGTAGCTGGTTTTCTCTCCTAGCCATATGTCTTAAATGAACAGTGGTTCGCTGCTAAAAGAAAGAACAAGTGTTTCTGAAAACTTATCACAAATAAACAAGTGTCTGCATAATAAAAATTGAAAATTAAGATTGAAAACTTGTTTATTTGTGATTGGATTTTGGCAGCACTTGCTGCTCTTCTTTAGCAGCGAAACATGGTCGATCTAAATTCTTAATGTAATACATTTGGAACCTTGTTTTTAGTTGTTATTAGTTAGGTTTGAGGTAATGAAAACTATTATGTATGCTCGTATAAAAAAACATTATATTAGAAAAACTGTTATAAACATTATAAAATAGTCTTCTAACAGTTAACATGATATTTTAGTGAAAGAGTGTAGGATGACTATTTTGTAATAATATTTGCAATTTGACATATTGAATATGCATTCGAATTAATCCCTATATGTTTCTCCCACGAGAAAAGAGTTGGGTTTTGGATTAAACAATAAAACCCCCAACTTGTGGATTTTAGTTTTATTTTGAGTTCCATGTCTAGACAAACCAACTTTTCTTGATTTTTCAAAGTAAGCACTCCAAATTATTTATTTTTATAATTCCTATCTACTTGCTCGTTTCCACGCAATAATCCAATTAGGTCTTTTCTTCTTGTCATCGGGTAAACCTAAATTTCTTTTCTTCCAACAAGAAAACAAACTACCCATCGTATTCACGCATATTCTTACGAATTAACATTTAGTTACAATAATGGTTACCATAATTAAACACATGTTTAAAGAAAAATGCTTGATCGTCCGTCCCAGTACAGCTTAATCATGTGATCATGAAGCTTCTTAATATAAATATTATGTATTTAAAATCATAACACTTGACTAATTCATGTAGCGGAATTCAGATAGAAATTATAAAAAAAGTAACTAATGAAAAAGGCTTGAAAACTTTGAGTTTTAACGATAAAGACAAAATAAAGGATAAAGTGAATAGTACCATGATTGACTTTTTAGTGTAAAAATGTGATTTTTTGTTAAAGTAAACAGTACCGAAAACTTTCCGTTAAAGTTCTCAATTATAAAAATTTCATATAATTATAATATTTTCGATGAAATATACACAAGATCATGATTCATGTCGCACCATGGATATTTACCTCAACAATAACATAATTTTTATTGAAAAAAAAAAGAAGAAGATCAGAGCGTTGACCCCCACGCTATCAGATCGAATCATCGATGATCGCATCACATGTGTGCTTATTGCTTAATGACTCAAGATTAATTCAAACACAAACCCTTGTGTCTTTGACTGCTTCCTCGTGACGTGGGGAGAATTAAAAAAAAATAGAAAAAATAATGAAACGAAACGACGTCCACGTCACCCAGTCGTCGGCAGGAGAGACAAAGGCAAGAAGCTAGGGTTTGCAAACGTGCTAAAAACGAAAGATTTTTTGGGTTTACCGGTTCATAGGATAGTACACCATATGTTATTATATAAATGATGAGATATGTGTGTTAAAAAATTAATAACTTAAAAAATAAAAGGAAAATTAATGAAAAATGTTTGAAAATTTTGAGTTTTAACGATAAGGACAAAATAAAAACTAAAGTGAATAGTACCATGATTGACTTTTTAATGTAAAAATGTGATTTTTTGTTAAAATGAACAGTACCGCGGGCTTTTCATTAAAAGTTCCAAAAATAAAATCTTCCAAAACTTATATAAAAACGCTTAATATATTACTTGTGATCCAGTCACAATAAAAAAAAAATTCGCTAAAAACGACATGTTGGAGAATCAAGGTTTCTGGGATCAGATCAGCGTCATTTTATCAACGCCGCGTGGCGCGCTCTGACGGCGACTGCTTTGGTAAGTGAGTGACGTGTGTGGTGGCGTGTGACGACATGGGGTGTTGTCGTATTGCTACGTGTAGGCCGACGCACCGTCGGGGAGCGGCTTTTGTCGTGATATGAATGTTGGGATAATATGGGATGAGCTAATAGTTGAGATTAGGAGATGCTTCTTCCACTAACAATAATAATGTCTTTCACTTTTATTTTTCGATTGCGTTGCATGTAGAAATGTTTTTAAGATAAAATAAGATGTTGTGTCTAATTTGGTGAAAATGACATGGGATCAAATATGTTAATAGATAAAGTGTTATGTATTTATTCATGCGTTTCGGTTTTCGAAACTTTATGATTTTTTAAAGATCTTTAAAAAAAAAAAAAAAATTATTTAAAAAAAAAAATTATGAAGATATTTTTTTAAACCAATTTTCAGTAAAATGAAAGTAAATCTTGAAAATATACTTGAATTATTTGATGTAAGAAGCATATAACAAGCATTTCTTGTATGAAGTATTTCAAGTGCTTTTAGAACTTAAAAACATTTTCTTTAAAAACGATTTTAGTAATTTTAAAAGTAATTTTAGACGAAACCTAACACTATGCTTTGATGAGGGAAATAAACTTGGAATATGGATAAAAGTCAGAATTTGTAAATTGACATGTACGAATCCTCTTGTTTGGATTCATAAACATAGAAATTTAGAATTTTCGCGTGAAAAAAAAAACTTGGAATTTGGGACCTCCAATTTCCAAGTTTAAATTTCATGTACATATGTGTCATTTCTCAATTTCTATGATTGAGAGCTTAAAAATAACAAATTTCGTATTCAATTCCATTGTTCTTTTAGGCTAACCAAACAAGAAAATTCATAAATTTTAGAAAATAAAATCCCGTCAATTCAATTTCCGTTATTTTAAAATTCCTTGGTAATCTTAAATTTCTTCATCAAAATATAGTGTTAATTATTGTTATAGTTGAACTCTCATCACATTATAATAGTAAATATTTTTAAAAAATGGTGAAAATTGACCATACCTTTCACCAACTTTACTTTTTACTTTTTCTTTTTCAAAAACTCTTCACCCAATTAATATTGTGTAGAGTAGATTAGGATAAAGTTATAAACAACTAACAGTAACTTAAATGAGTTATTATTTCTTGCCAAAATAAATAATTGAAATTCAAATGTTCAAATTTTGTCAAAAAAAAAAAAAAAGGTGCAAGATGATAATTTTCGTAGTACTAATAACTCTGAACTAAATGATGAAGTGTCATCTTATATCATATATGTGCAAGAAAATCATGTTAAATAAACACCATTTAAGGAAGCAAAAGGGAAATAGGCGTGTATTTCTCGAAGTACTAGTCAATTATGTTAGCATGTGTCGTGCTTTACATACACTACATTGACTACATATGGCATATGCATTACCTAGTACACAACAAGATCCTATTTCTTAGGATTTGAAATGGATAAAAGTAGTTATTGAATTTATCAATTGTTAATCATTTTGGTTTTTCTGTAAAAAAAAATATTTGTTAAATAAGGATCAAAATAAAAAAATAAAAAAAATATTCTCAATATAATAACCAATGGATCAAAATAATTTGAGAAGGGTTTAGGGTGTTGTTGTTGTGACAACCCGTCCCGAAATATGGAATAATTTATCCTCGAGAGCGTGGAAATTACGATATTGCCCTTGAACGGTGTGTGGTGTTGTGTGGAGCGAGCTTAGTATTTGGACCAATTAATTTCTTCCCTAAGTTTTGGACCCAATTAGAACTTAAGCTTGTTTTAGTTTTTGGTTGTTTTGTTTTGTTGCCCAAATCTGGACCCCACACACACACACACATATCTCGTTGACCTCTCTCTTTCTCCCTTGAAATCTCTCTCTTTGTTCGTACAATACAATGGTACGACCATTCACCAACCACCCTCAACCAGTCGCGGATCAAGTATGTGGATGTGATTTTTGGACTCCTTGCAAGCTTAGGAGTTGAACCATACCCTTAGTTCGATGTGGGAACCTCGGAAACTTGAGATACCCGAGCTCCGGCAAGGGGTGCATTTTGCTCCGTGGTGATCACGAGTGTTTCATGGAGTTTTAAGGTTCTAGGAGGTCCTAAAACTTATTCACGAAGCTTAGAGAGGAGTTTTTGAAGGTTTTGGACGTTGGAACACTTGAGTTCATCGAGTTGCAGGGGTGCCCGGACTATCGAGATTTTTCCGACGAGATTCCGTTGGTTTTAGGTCCAAAAAGTGGTAAGGATGTGTTCTTCTCGTCCTAAGCTTCAAATTGGTGCAAATTTTATGAATTTTGGTTTAGAAATGGATGAGTTATTAAGGTTTGAAGTTTTTCCAGAATTCGGCGTTAGCAGCGGTGGCCAGCGCCGGACTCCTGTGAGCCAAGGAAGAAGGAGAAGAATATTCCATCAATTTTGACGGAATATGCTAACGGCGTTAGGTAAAAATAACGGCATATTCCATTATTTAACGGAATATTCCCTAACACCGTTAGGGATTCCGTCCAGCGTGCTAGGCACGTGCATGTGCGTGTGGCCGTGCCTTAGCCGGCGCGTGAGGGCGCATGGGACATCGGAAATTTTTTCTAAAAATATAGGGATGCTCGTGGGATTGAGTAGGTCACGATGGTATATTCAAATACCCCAATTGAGTAACGTATGAGAAGTTATTACCTAATTTTGGTTATGTGCCTAAAATAACGTTTAAATAGTTGTTTCGCGTATAGGTAAGACGTATCCAGAGGAATAGTGCAGTCAAGCGAGACTCGGGGGTTACGACTTTTCCACATATCAGTGAGTGGCCTTTTGGTTTTCAGTATATATATATATATACACTTGGTATTTTTCCCAGAAAACTTAATTAAATGGTTTTATATTTTGAAATGCCATGTCAAATGCTCTCAATGTTTGATTATGCATTAGTATGGTTATATATTGTTGCTTGACGCTGTGGACGCTCAGGTAAGATTCAGGTGAGTATATTGATGGTAGTGAGTATAATTGTGTTGAGATGTAGTTAGAGTTTATTATCCTGCACCCCGGTGTTAGTGCTCCGCCCGAGGTCAGGGCCTAGCCTTCACGTGATCGTTCACCTCTCGCACCACACGCTCACGTTGGATCCAAGACAGGGGCCAACCTGTCGTACAAACCACATTAGGTGGTTTCGACTCGTAGGTGACTTGCGATACTTCGCACAGCCTTCACGTGATCGTACATACCACATTAAGTGGTTCCGACTCGTGTGCAGGATCTGATTGATGAGCTATGGGCTTAGCCGTACAGGTTACATTAAGTGACTCTGGCTGACATAACATTTTATATTGGTTTATTTCACCTGACATTACTTATTTCTTGCTGAGATTTGACATGGTATAGTTGTGGAATTTTTCTTATTTCGAATATGGTTTTGAGATGTAGACATGCCTACTATTTTTTGGGAATTATACAGGTTTTACGGCGATGGGTTATTACTTTTGATAATGAAGAGCTTTGTTTTTGTCCACTCACACTTTCTGTTTTGCGCCCCTCCAGGTTCTAGTTAGGAGTGCTTGTTGGTGGCTAACGAGGAATCGTCAGCGGTTCTGACAGATTATCATTATTGTAGGGGTACTGTATGATTAGCATTTGTCCTGCTGAACTGCATTTAGGCTACTTATGCTCAGATTATGTGTAATTGCACCAAAACACCATGCTTGCACTTATATTTCTTTAGTGTAAATTAGTTAGCTTGGTTCTTGGTTATTCACATTTCTTTATATCAATTTCTTTTCCGCAATGCACACATGGCTATGTCACCCTCACGTGACGGTCAACATGCCTCGATCTAGGTCGGGATGTATCAGTTGTCGTACACATAACAATACGACAACAACTCAACAACTCAACAACTCATGCCACTGGCATACACTACCTCAATTATTGTAATTTTATTTTAACTTCGTCATATAAGTAATTGAGAGCGAACGAGTATGATTAGTAAGTACTTTACCACAACACGCACGCAAGCTATGAAAAAAAAAACGTGAACAACGCCTGCTAGCAAAACTCTTTCGTGCTAGGGATTATGATTTTATTTTAATTTCGTCACAAAAGTAGATGAGAGCAAAAGACTGAAGAGTGTGGCCAAATACTTTACGCTTGAAGTACTAACAAAGAAAGGCAAAAACAGGTGGGAAAATTAATGGCAACGTGTTACGTGTGCGGTGCATCATCTAATAGTGTCGAACAACGCGGGTGACGTAAGTAAACGTCATCCACAGCAACCTGTGACGTCGTACAGTGCGCAACTGCCGTTGACGTCAAAGTCTACGCTTCTCTCTCTTCTCTCTCTCTCAACAGTTTATAAAACCCCCGTCCTCAAACGCCACTTCTGCACCGGCCCCCCCTCTGAAAATTCTCTCTCTCTCTCTCCCCTCTCTCTCTCTCTAAAATTTGAACTTTAATTGCAGTATGCAATCAGAAACGATCCCACAGGGAACATGGATTCCGGGCAGTCGGCCCAGCCACGCCGCACTGTCCTCACGTGGCATCCCACGTGAGCAACATGTCGCGGCGGCCAGCGTACAAAAACTAGTGTCAGAGAATGCCGTCACGGTTGTCGGGCAACGTGGCTGCTGCATGTGTCACGTCGTTAAACTGCTGCTCCTCGGCCACGGTGTCAACCCTACTGTTTTCGAGGTGGACGAGGACGACGAGACCGGCGTTGTCATTGAATTGCGGAAACTGTCCGGAGAAGGCCAGGAGGATTGGCAGCAGTTTCCGGTGGTGTTTGTTGGCGGGAAGTTGTTTGGTGGTTTGGAGAGGGTTATGGCTACTCATATCACAGGTGAACTTGTGCCTGTATTAAAACAAGCTGGAGCTTTGTGGCTATGAATTTTTAGTTGCTTTTTTTTTTTCTTTTCTGGGTTGTTTTGGGTTGTGATTCTGCAAATTTCAATTATTTCCTTAACTTACATATGATATATTTGGATTCAATAAAAAAGTTGGAGGAATAAATTTCAGTAGGTACAGCTCCAAAATTGCAGATCATTTGATTATTTCTTAATTTATCTGTCTTTAATTTTGTTGAATATTTTTTTTTAGATTTATGTGGAGATAATTAATTTAAAAGTTCTTGTAATAATCGATGATATGATGTAATTTTTCAAATGTATGCTAATGATGGACAGCAGGCGAACATCCAATGGGACTGAGCTGGTTGGTGCAAGCAAAACCCATGTTCGTCTGAGATGAGACAAAATCTTCAGTATTCATTTTGTTTGTGGTTTCTTTATTATTGATTAGTATGTGTTAAATTTATGATAACGAAATTAAGAAGAATTAAATTTATTAATACGTGTTAATTAATGATACAACCCACAAAGAGATCATACACAAAATAAATGAATAAGATTTGAACTCGAGATGGTCATTTTCATTAGTTCATTCTATTATCAATTCATGCCTCCATTAATCAAATGTTATGAAAAATTGCTCATGCTGGCGTGGCTTGTTTCAATTGCCTATGTAAATATCGGCTCATAAGAAATCAAATTGGACATATTCCAAATTTTGAATACAAATGTGTATTAACAATTGACAATCTCAATTAGCACGACTATTATTAGCACAACTAATATTAATAAACAATCAAAATAATCAATTAAGGTAACAAGTCATAACAAAAGTACGAAAAAAGATTTGGTGCATAATGTGGTAAGAAAATGTCTCATTCTGTCAAATTAGTCTTCCATATGGTGTAATTTAAATAAAAAATATAGAAAGATTGGGGTGGTGGATTTTGGGTTCCACACGCTTAATACCTGGACCTTAACGGAAGTCAAATTGTCGGCCATAGAGGTCGACTCTTCATCTGACTCATATGAGATGAGGATGAATTTGTCGCGTTTTGTGGTGGTGGGAGTTTTCGTTCACTATGCTTGATATATCATATAAGATGACGAGAGATTTCTCAAATGTGCAAAATACGAGACAATACGCAATGACAAAGTTAGGAATTGTCGGGGAGAGGGACGATTTTTTTTCTTTCAATAAACGATATCTATACTAAGAGGATGGGGGAGTAGACTAAGTCTTACAATAAGCTAGTAATAATGTGGTTCAAATTTGTCTTTAACGAGAATCGAACCTAAGTCCTCTTACTTACAAGTGAAGAGGAATACGACTAAACCGTAGCACTAATGGCGCGTTTACTAATCCGTAATCAGATTGAAGGGAATTGAATTAAGGAAGAATCAGATTGAGAAGGAATTAGATTGAGGAGGAAACATAATTAGATTCATATTAAAGTTGTTCACTAAACTAACTGGAATCGAAATACAAATGATATTAGTTCCATATATATTGTTTACTAGTTCTCTAGAATCGAAATCAAAACTAGCTTGATTACTAAATTACCCTTGTTTAAAATAAATTATTTTTATGCTATAATTATTAAAAATTAAGTTTATCTAATTAAATATATCCATAAACAAAGCTTTTTATGAGATTATTATTTCCAAAACTTTTTATAAGATCGTTATTTCCAAATCCACTTCTCCCCCTTCATCTCAAGTAAACTAAAAAAAAATTTACTTCCTTCTCTCTTCCCCCTTTCTTTCCCCAATCTTTGTCTACAACCCCTTTCTTTCCCCTTTCTTTCCCAAGTAAGTAGTATCCACACCCCACCATCCAATCTCTAGAGGAACCACGAAGCCACGACCCACCCCATCAACTAAAAAAAAAAAAAATCTAATTTTCAGGGTGAAAGTGAAAAGTTCTTTCCTTCTTTTCTGTTTGGGTCTACAAATCACAATTTCCTTGAGGATTTGGGCGTTCGTTGTTCCAGATCATGTTCATCGTTGTGGCATCGTTTCAAACCCCGGACGATCATTGTTCCAAATCGCAGCATTCGTCGTTCAATGCTAGGGCATCGTTTCATATTGCGAAGGTGGGTTGGTCTATGTTGTGAGAGAAACAAATACATAGGGGAGCGATTGATGAAGGTAGGAGTTGTTTTAGGAATATACATGGGTATTTTGGGTAGAAAACTTTGATTCGTGATAGAGCCATTTACTCGGAATTCAATTACCACCTCTACCTCTACATAGGTAATCCAATTCCGGGGAAATCCGGAATTGAACTCCTGAAATTGGGTGGACCCCACATAAAATTTGATTCCCCAAGTGCTAGTAAACGGCATAATGCTTCAAGCGGAATTCAATTTCATTTCTTTCCATTCCATTGTCGATTGGTAAACATGCCATAAGTCACGGGTTGGGGTGAACTTAAAAAGTGCAAGGTTAAAAAAGATTAGCCAATATTTCATCCAACTCAGTGATCTCAATTTGTTGGAACTACCCAGAATAGTTGAGGAGGACTACCTGGAATATTTGAAGGATAACTACTTGTAAGATTTGAATGAGAATGTAAGCATTTTTTTTTATAATATCTTTCCATTACGTAACTGTATAATACGGAAAAAAAATCTTATATTCTTAATCAATACCAATAATTATATAAATTATTCATTAAATAAAATTCAATTCAATTAATCAATAATCAAGAATTCAAAATTTATTTTAAATAACAATTTTATTCATCAATAATTAAAAGATTTCATATCGATAATCAATAATCAATAACCCTATTGATTAATTACTCTGTGATTCTATATCTATTAAACAAAATTCATATTAAATAAGCAATCAGGGTTAATGTTAATATAAATTTGGAAATTAAAAACTTTATCTAAAAGCTTGCAGCCATTTTGTAATACATCTTCCAGAGGAGTATAAATAAATTCAAAGTTCCATTTCAACATAATCGATAAAATAAGCATTCCAAATTTCCAATAGAATCAAAGACAATGAAAATAAACATTCAAAGTTCAATTACAATCAAGTTTTCCAAAGTCCAAAGTTAAATAAATATCAAAGTTCAAATCTTCCAAAAGTCCAAACTTAAAATAAACATCAAAGTTCAAGTCTTCCATACCTAAAATAAACATTCCAAAGTCCAAAAAACCCAACACTAAGAGCAGTTCCACCGGGGAACTAATAGGCCAGCACCCAGCCAAAAAACCAGCCCGGCACCCAGGCTATCCACACCAGCCGAGCATTTTGACGGCACCCAGCCCAAGCTAGGCAAGAGACCGGCCTAAAATTGACAGACCCACATGCCGGGCCATTTGACATCAGTTGGGCCATCAACCTCCAGCACGATCAACGCGTCGCAGAGCTCTTCGGAGCTGAGGTTGATTCCGGGGCCTTGGTGCAGAGCAACGTTTTCTCTTCCCCTCTATTTCACGTTTTATATGTTTTCGCGTTATTTGTTTTTTGTAATGCTCTCGAGAGGAGAGAGAGAAAGGAGAAGCAGAAGCATTTCAGACCATTTTTCATTGTTTCCGGTGCTCGCTTTCTCTCTCAGGTACCCACCACCACACACACCCTCTCTCTCTCTCTAGAATTTTTTTGTTGATATGTTTCTAGGGATTTGAATCTTGAATTGGGGATTTATTGTATTTGTTGAATTTTTGTTGGTAATTTGGATAAAATTTTTGTTGGTGATTTCGGGGGAAGAAAATGGAGTTTCTGAGGATTTAGAGGGGGATGTAGAGGGAGAGTATAGAGAGTTCTAGTGGAACCGGAGGTTCCTGACTTATCCTTTTTTATTGTAATAAAATTATTATTTTTATTATTTTATAATAAAAATAATAATATTTTAATAAAATTGACTAGGCTATTTTTTGTTAGGGGTGTAGATGCTTTGGCCTATTACTGTTTACTGGGGTCTATTACTGTTCACTTAAGTGGATAAATGCGCTGGGTGCTGGCCCAAAGTCTTTAGGGGTGGAATTGCTCTAAAGGTTCATGGTATGTGTGAACAATACATAGCAACTCAAAAAACCCTCTTAAGGATGATAGCTTTGACTGAAATAAATCCAACAAAAAATCAACCCGAAACAAAGACTATGAATTCAATTGAAAAAGAATGAAATACGAATAACTGCTGATCATTTTTTGTACCCATCGTACCAATTTATCAAAATATAGGCCTTTTTTAAGGTTCCACTGTTGCCTACGTCTGACAAAACTTAAAAATAAGAGCACAGAGATAACTGAATCTGAATTTCATTATCTCCAAGGTCTCCAAGGTCTCAACCCTTCATAAGTTAACTTAGCAGAAAAAAATGCCACACATGCGAAAGAACAACACACCCCGCTTAAAAGAGTAACAGCCAGTTCATTTATAGATATAGGTGATTACCACAGTGCTCTAGCTTTAGGTAACGACACCTAAACTATGTTTATGGTTTTCCCAACAGCAACAGCAGAGAAGACCTCTATGATCAAACCTAGAGATCACCCAAGTATGAACCAAGTTTTATAATGCGAGACTAGAACGTACTCCATGCCACTAAAGAAAATGTAAGAGTATGGAATTGAGACGGTGTTCATGATACGGTCTAATAAAAAGAAAAAGAAAAAGAAAAAGGAAAATGCTAAATGGTATCAAATTTCTATGGTGTTTAATTTATAACTGACCCAGAAAAATCTAAAATTACAATCTATTGAAAATGGAAATATCTTAAATTCTCATGACCACACTATACATAATATATTGTTGCAGAAAGAAACCCAGAAAATCGGTATATTAATAGAAAATGCAAAGTATGAATCCTTCTCTAATCTTTGTTGACAGAAAATGCAAATTAATAATTGAAGATCTGTAAAGGCCACTATTTGTCCAATCAGAACAAATTTGAACAGATAAATAGAACAAAAAATTAAACACAGAGAAGTGAGAGTGTGAGACTAACCTTTTGCTGTCGAGACTCGAAACGGCAAGAAGAAGCTAACGGCGAGGTGTGAGAGATTGAGAGTGAGAAGGGTTGCGGGTCGCTGTTGGGATTGAAGACTGAGAGAGACAGAGAGTTTGAGAGAGTGATTGAAGACCGAGAGAGAGAGAGAAGGCTCAGGTTGCGCGAACGCCTTAGGGTTAGGGTTACACTTGGGGTAGAACGATGCCGTTTCTAGAATAGGATTATTAATTAATAAAATAATTACAAAATGACGTCGTTTTGAAGAACTTCAGTTGGGTTCGGTTCAGTTCGATTTCCGAACCCCAGAAACCGACCAAACCAGATTCGGTTCAATTCGGTTTTTTCAACCTCAGTTCAATTTTTGGTTTGTTCAACCCACCCCTAGGGGCAACAAGATCTGTTCTGCTTGCTGGGATCTGTTATGCTGCTCTTTGATTAATTTATTTTTTGATTCTATGCCTAAACGATGTCGTTGTACTAAAGGAATTTTTTTTTAACCAGGACCAAACGGTGTCGTTTGGCCTGGCTTTTAGAAAAGAAAAAATAAAACCAAATGCAGTAGAGCTGCGCACCAGCAACAAACCCAGATGAACACAGATGGAACCACCGCACCAACATGCACTTCTGACGAGACCAGAGGGGCAAAGTCACCGTTTCTAAACTTGATTTCCGGTGAAGAGAGGGGCGGCCCCTCCTTGCCCCTAATTAGCTTCGCCACTGACGATATCCATCTTTTTCTAGTATTATGCACCGTCTTTGTAGATGACCTAAGAAATGATTAGTGAGTTGTGATTTATGGAAAATGATTATTGAGAGTGGTTGTGTACAACTCATGTACAATCAGCCTATGATGTAATAATACATCAAATATTAATAATAAACAAATAAAGATAAAATAGTGGTACGAGAAAATGACAACCTCATCTCATGACGTGCACTATATATTAATCAAGATCATCCCATGATCCCATCCCACAACAATGATTTACCATTTCAAAGGCTTTTTTAGTGTTCTATGAGAAATGCAAACAAAACTTTCTTAAAAGTAGGAATTTTCATAGATTTTTTATCACCTTATATATATATATATTATCATATTTAATAATGTTAGCACTAGAATTAATGTTAAACTGTGAGATAACAGAGAGTTCATGAAACTTTAAAAAAATCTTCTTAACACTTCTCATGCTTTCATTTCGAAATCGAGACGGGATAGGATTTTAGTAAATCAAATGACATGACAGATTGTTGACTACCTTCATAACGAAACTTTGAGCCTTATCTTGTTTTTATCTTATCAATTAGAGAGCCTATCATAACGAAACTTTGAGCCTTATCTTGTTTTTCTCTTGTCAATTAGAGAGCCTATGGATAATCAAGTTTATGCATTCGGTTTTCCACTCTTCCAATAATATTACTTGTACTGACTTAATAAATTAGGATGAACAAACATGATGTCAATCACTTTGTTGGCGGAGAGGAATAATTTCGTACTTGTTATTTCAAACTATTCCAGATGAAAGATGAAAGTTGAATTCAAAAACTGGTCCAAGTTCAGAATAAGATCGACCACTCTTAAGGAGCACCAGCCACAACAAGAAGAAGATATGATCAATAGAGGTAGCAGCCACTTTTTTTATAGAAGTGGACCCACTGTTGGTGTGGAAGTTAGACTTGTCGTCAAAGGGAGGCTGAAATGTCTCTGTGAGTCTTTCCGGCCTCGAAAGAGATGGATAATCGTGGCTTGCCACCAGTTATCCCCCTTTTTAAAAAGAACAAAAAAATATACATTCGCCATGCCCTCAAGGATTTAGTGTCCAATTTTCCCCGTCATAAAATTCTTAGGGAAACCGGGTCAATTCACCCAGCAGACCAGGTAAGCGGGTCAACCCGCGCCACCAGTTTCCAAATGGGGAAAGGATGCTCCAGCTTTCTGGGGCCATCCCCAAATAGAAACTATCAAACGACAAAAGTGCCCCCGTCTTTGTTTATGAATTTCTCTTTCTCTATAACTCTGTTTCACAAATGATTTTCTCGTACCTGCTCGCAGGATCGAGCTCTATCCTAAAATACTAGGCCCACTCCCACCACCCGACCTTCCCACCTACAAAGAAGACCAGCCCAAACCAACTTGATGCTCTAAACATTAAACGCTGTAGCTCAGCCCAGCAATGCTGAGGGTTTATTGGGCTTGGCGCTTGTCGGCCAAAAATTTGGGCCGCCGGCGGTCTTGATTTGCACACTTCCCGGCGAAGAGGCAGTGTAGCAGCCGACTGCAAAGTTAGCTTTAGCAACACGCTGTCGTTCCGACTTGGGATCCACGTTAATGTACAAATACAGGAAAGCCCTTACGCTAATTCAATCTCCACCGCGGCAACCAAACCCATAATCGTAATTTGACTCGTGCCCCCTTCTCGTTCTCGCTGCTCTGTAAAGCACCCCAAAACCTCCGACCACTTTCCCTCCCCAATTTGTAAACCCTCGACTGTTTTTCTCTCTCCGTTCTCCCTCTATCCTCTGTGAACTGGACGAAGGAGAGCGCAGTCGCTCTACGACGTCGTAACCAAGAGCAACTGTAAAACATGATGAAATTCTTCAGAGGCAAAGACGATTCTTCACTGCCGTCGCCGTCGCAGTCGTTCTCTCCCTCGCCTTCGCGGTCGGTGACCGGTCCCCCGAGGCCGATACGGCTCGTCTACTGCGACGAGAATGGGAAGTTCCGGATGGATCAGGAGGCTGTCTCCATGCTGCAGCTCGTAAAGGAACCCATTGGTATCGTCGCGGTCTGCGGCCGTGCCCGCCAGGGCAAGAGCTTTATTCTGAACCAGGTTCGGTTTCTCGTCATTTTTCTCTCAAATGTTAAGTAGACATATCTTAATTATCATTTTGCTTTCTGCCTGTGAATTTTGTTTTCTGTCTCTGAATTCTAGGGTTTACGATTGTAAGGCATTTGTAGAATTAGGGGATTGCATTAAGTGTAGGAATTGTAGGGTTACTTTAGGTTTCGATTTTTGGCTAATTGAACAATGAACACGCTTTGAAAGGCCAAGTGTGGATCTTGGTGGACTTGGATGATGGTGGAATTACCTAACTGTCTTAGACTTGGATAATTGCAGGGTTACTTCAGGTTTCTCTAGTTCTTGGACTTGTCATAAGTAGCGTAAACCATGTTTTTGCAACAATGCTTGGGTATTATCGACTCTAAGACAAGGACGTTTGCATTTACGATGGAATATTGTCTTGTTAATGTGAAATTTTGATTATATGGTCAAATGAAACTGGGGTGTGATTCACATTTAGCGTAAGATATAGAGATGGGCCTACTGTCTAAAGAACTTACTGGTTTTTATCATCTCTCTCCATGAATTTATGACCACTATGCTTACTTTTGTTTTTCTTCCCTACTGGTTTAATGTTGCTGAAAGAAACGTAATTGTTTCGGATTTCTCTATTGTAGCTCCTCGGAAGGAGTGGCGGATTTCAAGTAGCATCTACACATCGCCCATGTACAAAAGGGCTATGGTTGTGGAGTGCACCCTTTAAGAGAACTGCACTGGATGGGACTGAATACAATCTATTACTATTGGATACTGAAGGAATAGATGCTTTTGATCAGACGGTTAGCCTTTATTTGTTGCTTATAACATATTAGTTTCGGCTCATTTTATGATTGTGATAATGAGCATTATCAATTGGTAATACTCATAACTTAATTTTATCTTACAGGAAACGTACAGCACACAGATATTTTCCTTAGCGGTTCTCCTATCTAGCATGTTTATTTACAACCAGGTTAGAAAACTTATGCGGAGGCTTTTATACCTTCTTTTTGTATATGGTTTATGGTTTCTTCTTAATGTTTTTTTTGTTTTAGATGGGTGGTATAGATGAAGGTTCCCTCGATCGTATCTCTCTTGTCACACAAATGACCAAGCATATACGTGTTAAAGCTTCTGGAGGAACCACAGCTTCTGAAATTGGGCAGTTCTCCCCAATCTTTGTGTGGCTTCTAAGGGTAATTGGTTTTGAATGAACTTGTTTCTTTAATCTTTGTGCCATTGACTACAGTGGTTCATCTGCTGCAATTACTTTTATTTTTATTGTCTTATAAATGCAGTGTATTTAGTAGAATGCGTTCAATGGATTTCCATTTGTGGTAATACTTACTGCCTTGGTTTCAGGACTTCTATCTGAATTTATCAGAGGATAGTGGAAGGATAACACCTCGTGATTATCTGGAGCTTGCTTTGAAGCCAGTCGAAGACAGAAAAAGGGACGTAGTTGCTAAAAATGAGGTATTATTGGGCTCTTCTTAGTTCTTGACTTTATTATTTCAAGAAGTTGCCTTGCCCACTCGTACATGGTTTTTCAACAGGCATTTTCTGCTTTAGATATACCCTTGTTAGCTTTTTTTGACTCCGTAGGCTCATTGAGCACTACCATTTCCAAATTATGTTTTTAATGTATATTGCTTAGAGGTGCTTATTGTACTATATGAATATTTGAATGATCAATACAGATACGAGCCTCCATTCGAGCTTTATTTCCAGACAGAGAATGCTTCACCCTTGTGCGGCCTTTGAATGACGAACATGATCTTCAACGACTTGACGAAATTCAGGTCAGTGACTAACTGCTGTCTTGTTCTCTGTGTTGTTGGTCATGAGCTCAACCCTGTTACTTTCTTTCTTTTCTATTAGTTGTATCGTATTGAAGCCTAAGTTTTTGTAATGCAGTTGGATAAATTAAGGCCTGAATTCAGAGCCGGGCTAGATGCATTGACAAAGTTTGTTTTTGAAAGAACAAGGCCCAAGCAAGTTGGGGCAACAATGATGACAGGTCCAGTTCTAGTTGGTATCACACAGTCTTATCTTGATGCTCTTAATAAAGGCGCTGTGCCTACCATATCCTCTTCATGGCAGGTTTGTGTTCATCCTGAACTCCCTTTATGATTGGTATGAAATTAGAGGGTCGATAGAAACTTTACCCTGAATAAATATTTATGAGGCATCATGTTATTCTTCTTACTCTGCAGAGTGTTGAAGAAGATGGTTGCCGAAGAGCTTATGATTCTGCTCTTGAGGTGTACAAGTCTGCTTTTCAGCGTCCAAAAGATCCCGAAGAAGTAAGTTGTGCATTATGCCTTAATTGTTGTTGAATATACTGTTTTCTAAGTCCATATGTTGTAGGCTGCATTCAGGGAAGCACATGAAAAGGCAGTTCATAGATCATTGGCTGCGTTCAATGATGGTGCTGTAGGAGTTGGTCCACCAAGGAAGAAGTATGAGGCGGAGCTCCACAAAAAGTTGAAAAAGGAGTTTGAGGTACAGTGCAATGTAAAGCAAAATTTATGATTAGTAGGTTGTTGACACACATATGCATGCAATGCTGAACTGCATATACATCCATGCTATCCATAGTACAATTAATGGGTTTTGGCAATAGTATTCTTGCCTCAGTTGAATTCTTTCTGACAATAAATAGTTTAGTGACAATAGCTCACTTATCATGCATTTATCCGTTCTTGTTAATTCATCTCTTGTATACTTGGTCTTATTTTGTTTAAATTGGCTACTGACACAGGATTGTAAAAAGAATGCATATATGGAGGCAGAGTTGCACTGTTCAAATGCCATACAAATCATGGAAAGGAAGCTGAGAACAGCATGCCATGCTAGTGATGCTAATATTGATAATGTTGGGAAGGTAAACAACAGTGGGTTGCTTCTGTGGTCTTTAACATTTTCATTAATGTTTTTTTTAATATTTGAATTTTTTTTTTTCTAGGTTCTTGATGGTCTTCTATCCGACTATGAAGCAGCAAGTCATGGTCCAGCAAAATGGCAGAAACTGACCATGTTCTTACAGAAGAGGTTTGCCAATTGTCTTTATTTCCTTCTTTTTGATTAATGTATGAGTGCATATTAACGGATTGGACAAAATCCAAATTCACAGTTTTGAAGGGCCAATACTCGACCTCGTCAAGAGACTGATTGACCAAGCTGGGTCAGAGAAGAATACCCTCATGTTGAGGTGCCGCTCATTAGAAGATAAGTTGGGGTTACTTAACAAGCAGCTGGAGTCTAGTGAGAAGTCTAAGTCTGAATATCTTAAGCGTTATGAGGATGCTATCAATGACAAGAAGAAGCTAGCTGATGAATATATGGGCCGCATAAATAACTTGCAGAGTAATCACAGTTCATTGGGTGAGAGATGTTCTGGCTTGATTAAAACATTGGATTCTGCAAAGCAGGAATCCTTAGAGTGGAAAAGAAAATATGAACATGTCTTATCAAGGCAGAAGGCTGAGGAAGATCAATGGAGTTCTGAAATTGCAATTCTCAAGTCCCGATGCAGTGCTGGTGAAGCAAGGCTGGCTGCTGCTCGGGAACAAGCTCAGTCTGCTCAAGAGGAGGCTGAGGAGTGGAAACGCAAGTATGACATTGCTTTTAGAGAAGCAAAAGCTGCTCTGGAGAAGGCTGCAACTGTCCAAGAGCGTTCAAGTAAGGAAACTCAAAAGAGAGAAGATGCTTTGAGGGTAGAATTCGCTGATACTCTGGCTGATAAGGTGATCCTCTCTCTCTCTCTCTCACACACACACACAGAGACAGAGAAACACATACAAACACGCACATTCACATGCACACTCCAATTCTCTAGTTTCTTATGGGATTCTGACTTGTTTTTCTTGTTGATTAATATTTAGGAGGAGGAAATAAAGGATAAGACGGCAAAGATTGAACATGCGGAGCAGTGCTTGACAACTCTAAGGTTAGAATTGAAGGTGAGTTTGAATCTTGACACTTTGTAAGAATTGTTTTATGAGTTTGAATCTTCTCAACTCTAAGATTATAGTTCCATATGATTTGGTTATGCTGTATTGTGTGTATATACACAGTTGGGAGGTTAACAGTGGGGCGGTTGTGCCAAGACTATTCTGATTGGTTATTTTAAAGTTCCCTAAAAATCATTGAAATTCGATCAAGAAGAATTCTTATTTTGCACATGTTTTCTTCTCGCGTGGTTGCCTGTTTCAACACATATTTATCAATGATGTGATTGTTAACAATTGCACATCATTTGCAGGCTGCCCAATCGAAAGTAGATAGTTATGATGCTGAAACATCATCCATGAAGCTTGA
Source organism: Malus fusca (assembly GCA_035220775.1). NCBI lineage: Eukaryota > Viridiplantae > Streptophyta > Magnoliopsida > Rosales > Rosaceae > Malus > Malus fusca. The sequence goes on from CM069068.1 coordinate 37,326,821, forward strand.
GATAAAGGAGTTAAGTAAAAAATTAGAAGCTACAAATGCAAAGGCCCACTCATTTGAGAGAGAGAAAAAGATACTGGAGCAGGAGAAGATATATCTGGAGCAGAAGTACGAATCTGATATAAAAAGATTTGACGAAGTCCAAGAAAGGTGCAAAATTGCTGAAAAGGAAGCAACAAGAGCAACTGATATTGCTGATAGAGCACGGGCTCAAGCAGATACTGCTCAGAAGGAAAAGAGTGAGATGCAGAGATTGGCAATGGAAAGATTGGCTCAAATTGAGAGGGCTGAGAGGCTTATTGAAAGTTTGCAAAGGGAAAAAAGAGACTTGGATAATGAAGTAGACAGAATTCGTGTATCAGAGATGGAAGCTCATTCGAAAGTTACCCTACTGGAGGGAAGAGTTGAAGAACGAGAGAAAGAAATAGAATTGCTTTTAAAATCAAATAACGAGCAGAGAACTAGTACTGTTCAGGTTCTTCAAGGCCTTCTGGAAAGTGAGCGCGCAGCACATGCAGATGCAAACAATAGGGCAGACCACCTCTCTCATCAGCTACAACTTGCACAATCACAACTTGATTCACTCCAGCAAGAATTGACTTCTGTTCGGCTGAATGAAACAGCATTGGATAGCAAGTTAAAGACTGCTTCCCGTGGGAAACGCTCAAGGGTAGACGACTATGAAATGGGCATGGACTCTGTTCAAGACGTGGAGATGAGTGATCGGATTTTAAGAGTGAATAAGAGGTCTAGAAGTACTACCAGTCCGCACACACAAAAAGAAGATGGTGGTTCAGTATTCAAGGGAGATGATGATACCCGCAGTCAGCAAACCAATTCGGAAGACTATAAAAAGTTCACCGTCACAAAAATTAAGCAAGAACTCACAAAACATAATTTTGGTGCCGAAGTGCTCGAGTTGAGAAGCAATGCTAGCAAAAAAGAATGGCTTGATCTGTACGAGAAACGCATCCTCCAGAAGTTGTGACCAGTTTAAATCTACAGGGAGTCGTTGCAGGTAACTAGTCCAGGATCTAGCAAAAGCTTCAAGATCTCAATGGTTTGGTTTTCTGGTAAACCTCACCGGTGTTGCTGCAAATAGTACGTTTTATTCTAGTGTGACTACAGAAGGTTGAAATATTTAGGCGCAGGCGCTTTAGGAATTTGAGATCAACTACTCTTTAGGTTAGCTGTCATTAATTTGCCTATATCTGTGTGTGTGTGTTTTTGCATCCTTTCCGTCTCCGAGTTTTACACATGCGAGCATGTTTCTTTGTTGTTCGCCGGTGTGATTCATCACGCGTCTTAATTGTATGACGATTTCCGAGTCTAGGGATTATAAGCCTAGGGGTTGATTGGTTTGATTCAGTTTGTGCTGTGTGGTTATGTTGATGACAATAGAGAAGTTGTATTGTATTCTTAGAGAAGTAAGGGATTTGTTTGTTCCAAGTCGTTTGCAACATTTCTTTCTGCATCCGAAGTTCTGCGTTTGATTCTTTTCTTGCGTGTATACAAAGTCTTAATAAAGAAAAATCTGGAACAAGACCGCCGAGCTCGCAGCTACCACTTGCCATATTGCATGATTGTACATTCGTCTCTTTTACAACTTGATGCCCTCACAATTAATCTTATGGTGTTTACATATGGGGAAAGGATATGGCGGAATGGGAATCATACCCCATTCCTGATTATTCCTCTGTTTACCAATTTAAGCGGAATGAACAGTTCTGCGGGCCCCACATAAAATCAGGAATTCATCTCCTGATATTGTCGAGTATTTGGATTTCGGGGAGAAGGCTCCACCCGGAATCAAATTTTCCTTCCCAAAATGCCCTGCACCTTCAGCACTCATTTCCATCTTCTCGTTGTCTTTCGCCATCCTCTCCAGCGGCTCTCTACTCCTCCGCCGCCTCCTCTCGCTCCACCACCTCAAAATCCTCCACGTCCTCCTCCATAGGATTCGACACATCAAAATCAACCAAAAAATGGCAAGCATACCCAAAGCAAAAATCAAATCTTAAGAAAATCCGAACCTAGTTGCCACCATTGATAATAATAGAAAATTCAGCAACAAAAGGAAACGGAAGTGACGGAGAAGAGAGTGGTACCAGAGAGGCCGAGGGAGAGGAGCGGGTTCAGGTGAGAGAGACCCGAGAAAGACCCGAATTGGAACTCGGGTTTGCAGAGTCCCACACTGAGGCGCAGGCTCCGATGCCAGTACGTCGCCGAAGAAGAAGCGGTAGGAACGGTGATCTCTCCGCCGGGATGAGGCTATGAGCCGTGGGTTCTAGATAATGTCAATTTGGATGAGGACAGTGGGTTCTAGGTTAAGTAGATAAGCACGAGAATTCCACTAAGAAATCCAAAAATAAAATAATACAAGTTTTACTAAAAAAATAAAAAATAATAATGGCTCTCTTCTAAAAAAAAAGAGAAAGAATAAAAGATTTAGTAAAAATAATTAGCATATAAAATAGATTAATTAAACTAGGGGTATTTTAGTAATCACAATAGTTTTCATTCCGATTCATGTGAATTAGTAAACAGTTATATAGATCAATGTCATTCCTACTCCGATTCCAGACAGTTTTAGCAAACAACTTCAAAAGGAATCTAATTTTGATTCCACCTCATTTATATATCTCCTTAATTCAATTCCTCTCAATTTGATTATGGATTAGTAAACGCGCCCTTAGTACTTTTCATAAGGTTAATCGCAAAGGAGAAAATTTAAGGTTGCCGGTATTTATATAACTTTTTTTTTTACCGTCTATACATTCTTCTTAATTTCTGGTATTCGGATCGGAATTAAAAAATATGAAAGGACAAAAATTAACATAAGTGTATGAAATGTAAAAGGGGGTTGTGGATAGTACCTCCCAAAATTAATACAAAACTCAATAGTAAAGTCAGTCAACATTACTATTGACGGGGCTGCCTAACACCGGGTGAGATCAATGTGGGGTTGGGTGGAACTAAAATGGAGTGTTTTGTCGAAAGTGCTCTACGAATAACGGTGGTCGGGCCGTCCATACTCAGGCTTAGTAATTGAGGACAAGTATTTACAATCTACCGATGAAATTGAAAAAGAAACCTATTAACAATGTTTCTGCAATGGGATTTTTTTCTTTTAGTTGTTGAGAACTTTAACGAAAAACTCTCGGTATTGTTCATTTTAATGAAAAACCACATTTTTACACTAAAAAGTCAATCATGTTACTATTTACTTTACCCTTAATTTTGTCATTATCGTTAAAACTCAAAGTTTGCAAGTTTTTTTCATTAGTTTTCCTTTAGTTTTATGATAGTTGAAGAAGATTGCAAGTTTGCAACAGCAGGGAGGGAGGGAAAGGAGAGGGAGGAGGAGAGGGAAAAATATGACGGTCAGATAAATCTTATGGTGTATATTAATTGGTAAAATAGATAATTATAAAAAATTAAAATAGAAGAATGATAGGGAATGATAACATATTATATTTAAAACTTATCATGTGACGAGTTTTAAGTGGATTGTAATAGTACTCAACAAAGTTTAGTGGCAAGTTGAGCTCTACACAAATTTTTTCTCCAATATTTCAATGCCAATGGATATGAATTTTTCACCTAATTTACTGTAGACAAATAGAAAAGGTTTTTGATCAAAATTGCTACACTTATCAAGTTCTCGTACAACATTTATATCACCTCTATTATCTGTGTGCATTGATGAGTGATGTCTCTATTAGAGAGGTAATACAAAAATAGTATGAAAATTATAATAAATGTAGCATTAGTATTACTCATCTTTGAATTTTTGATTCTCAATGAAATGTTCACGATTGTTGTATTCTCATATTCAAGTCAAGCTTTCAAAGCTGTAATTTAGTACTACAGTCTAATAGTGTTCTTCATTCATTTATAACTGAGAGGTCTAGATTCGACTGTCATTAATGATGCACTCAATACCAATTATTATGATTAACTCATCATGTGGTTTAATCCATTCATTCTACCGCTCGAACCAAAAGAGTCATGTATATAAAATTAAAACAAATTAACTTCGCTTAGACTTTCCATGACGGATGACTCTCTTGAAGTATTAATATGCAAAAATTGCTGATTAAATTTTTTTTTTTTTTTTGGTGAACTTAATTCTTATTTGTTTGACAAATTCCAAAAGTGCTTTCTCTCATAGGCTGTATGAATCATCGTATTTGACAGGTCCATTATCTTACACACACACACTCACACTCACATAGACGAAATATATGTCAGACTACAGTAAAAGAATATTAAAATTTATATATAAAAAAAATCTCTAATCAAACTCCATAGCTACATAAGATCGATTTATGTTATCCGACTGTGGCCATCCGAAACTATTCAGCTTTAATGTCCTGTGAGACAAATTAATCAGATACAAAAGTTTGTATAATCATGTCAATATATACATTTCCAAAAGAAAAGCATCATCTTAACCACCAATAATTAACTGCTCATCATCATAAAATCCACGATCACAATATATTAATACATTAATATGGATTAAAAATACCCAATATAATTGTATAACATATTCTCCTTAATTTCTTATTGTTTTTAGTCACCAAAAATCTCAATATTATAATCATTAACTTATTTGATCATGGTAGTAGTAATCCACCGAAACCCTAGCTATGTGTATAAAACTACCTCGGTTGAAGAAGACTGATGCTATTCACATATATTTTTTTACGTTCCACACGTTTTTTGTTAATTTCTATCATTTGATCATCTTCAAACCAATCGATCCGATGGCCGAAAATTAAGAGAGTTGTGTGGAAGGTAAAAATAGGTGTGTGGAAAGCACCATCCTTGAAGAAAAAAAAAGCTCTTCCATCCATATCCAATATTGTCAAATCACACTATTTCCTCTCAAGCTTCCCTTTGCTTGCATCTGAAGTTAATCGAATAAACGAAGACCCGTCACCTTGGACAACTAAATTTGGGATTAGCTGAGGTGGGCTTTCTCTATTATCGCCCCCTTGATTATGATTATGTTGATGATGATCATAATTAATGAAAGGACCTCCAGGATCATAGTACTCCACAAGACCTGCCTTCTTTGCTAGAGGAAGAGGGTTAGTAGCAGCACTAATCAGACCATCATGCCCTTGCCCACCTCTTATATTCACACCTTTGTGATGATCAAACGCTGGAACGTCCTTACTTGATCCACATTGCCTAGGCTGTGTTTGGTAAAAGACCTTTGAGACCACCAGCTCACCATCTTTCTCCTCCTCATTGTTGCCAAGGTGGTATTGGTGCATGACCCAATTGGTCTTTTCTGGTTTTCTTTGCCTCCCATAGTTGGTGTAGAGGACTAAGATCTTTTTGAAACCCTTCACTGCTCCGCCGACAAGAACCGGCCTTGTCTTGCCGGTTTTGTGCCATCTGGTTTCGCTTCCATCTTCTTCGGTGTGAACCTTCCTTCGCTTTCTGGTCCCAGTCGTGTATGCCTTCGATGGACGGTGGAAGAAGTGGCGGATTTGTCCGTCTTTGTTCACTCCTGCATGGACGTCAGATGCCCAAATAAAATTTGGTATACTTTTATCACGTAAAAATTTCAATTACAAAAGAAAAGTTGAGGGTAAGTTGAACAAATTAATCCATAAATGGTGTCACAACTCGATGAAGAAAATTAAAGATTAACATGATAAAACTAAGACATAGCAGTGCATGGCTATATAAAATAAGAAAACAAACTAATTAAGGTTGTAACACTATATATATATATATGTGATGTCGTTTAGTATAACATCCAAATATGTATAGCCAACTTGTGCATTCACATGCATAAAACATGCTTGAAAAGAGAAGATTATATATGAAACACAAACATACTAACTTGAATGATTTTAGAAGGAGAAGCAAGCAAACACTACATGTGCTGGTTATATGTTTGTTTCATTTTGACATCTAAAAATAGAGACGTATATGCAAGTTCAAGCGGTTAAGAATATTTAACTTTGAAAGTCAGGTCTTATGTTTAACTAATAAAATACATAATCCCAAGTAAAATAAAATAAGATGTCAAGTATATTTGAGGGGTGCACTTTTGCTCACTAGTCTCAAGTAATGGTAATGCTTACCACTCTATTTATCACCATTGATTGAGTTTAAATTTTGGTATTTGTGTATATCTACACAGACAGATCTCGAAATTTAAACACATCTAATGGTGATTCAATAATGTGATGAGCATCGCCATCACTTGAGGATGGTCAACAAAAATATTCCTAGAGTATGTTCTGGGATCAAATCCGTCAGCTTTGCAATCAAATGAATGAGGATTAATTAATACCCGTGATTTGCTTCTTCATTACTATTCCTAGATAGGGTTTTATTCAGAAAAGCAAAAAATTTACAAAAAAAAAAAAAAAAAACAAACAAACAAAATAATTAGTAACCTGGTAGCTTTTCTGGGTGAGTGTAGCAAATCCCATTCTCCCCTTCAAGCGTTGGTATGAACTCATCAATGAGAGGATGCAGCTTTCTGGTATCAGACAAAACCTTTGCCTCTAAATGTTGAAGAATTTCTTGGTCAGTTGGATCAAACTTCACTCCTGCTGGTAGTCCAGGCAAATCATGGATTCCTGCCTATATATAACATCACATAAACGAAAAAAAAAAAAAAAATGATAACAAACAACTAATTCATGTAGAAATCAAATAGTTAGAGTAAAATTTAATTGAACAAATTAACAACAATAGGTCATCGATTCCAAATATACACAATACTAAGTGAATTTCTAATACCTGGTCTTGGAATTCTATGTGATGTCCACAAGAGGGGCAAGTTATGTTCCGAAATTCATTTAGATTATTAGGGTTATTAGGAGGAGGGGCGCCGATAATCTGAATGGCCCTCTCATCGTCGGAGTCGTTGCACCATGTCATGATCTGATCTCTGCCGTTTTTTCTTTGAGGCTCATTCCAAACCCCAGATCTTCTTGTTATTTCCTCCACCTCTTCCAAATATACACACAACAGAAACTCTCAAAATATTAAGCAAAACTCCAAAAAAAGAAAAGAAAAGAAAAGACCTAAAAGCAAGCAAAGCAGACAAGCAACCAGCAAGCTTGTCACTTTTAAAGCACGTTTTCCATAACCATATCCACTTTGTTGCTCATCTTCTTCTTCAATATTGATGTTTGGATGGAATAATAAAATTGCTATTTGATCTTTCTCCTCCCATTTGTTTTCTCTTCTCTTATGATATTATCTCTTCACACAGAACTGCCTCCGTAAAAAACAGATGGGGAGAGAGAGAGAGAGAGAGAGAGAGAGAGAGAGAGAGAGAGGAAAAAGAGAAGTCGAACAAAGGGTAGCAAGTTAAGCTACTATATAAAATAAAGAACGGGTAGAAGAATGAATTTCTAGAAATAGAAAAGGTTGCTTGAACGTCAAGTTTGGCTATGCTTGTGTACATACGCTTGTACAATAGAATCCGTGTAGTCCTTGTATTTAATTAATTGGTTCCTCCTTTTGTTTTTCCCTAAGGGTACCACTTCTGTCCTAAAAGGAGTGTTTAATTAAACCATAATTAAAAAAAAAAGTTACTTATGGAATGGTGTTAATTATAAATAAGGCATACTGAATGAGTAAAAATAATGAGAAAAGGATTTTATAAAAGATATAAAAAAAAAAGGGTGGCTAGAGTGGAGAGGGGGGCAACCTGATTCTTTTGGGGACGTTTTACCTCTTTAGAGAGAGAAAGAGAGGAAGGGAGAGGAGGGTTTTGGTATTTAGGGTTAGAGTTGGGACTTTAGCTGCAGTGTCAACCTAGATTGTCCTTAAAGATATATGTACCTTTTCATGGACACCTACATACGAACGAACCCCAAAACAAACTACTTATAGTCTTAAACATATATAAATTAACATTTTTGGGATCGAAAAATATTCATACAATACCAACTTCTCTGCTGCTGTATGTATGCCCCATTTCTCCCTTTCTTCGCGTAGACTTCTAATGGCAAGCAAGGAATCACTGTCTCCCTCTCCCTCTCTCTCTAAAAAAGACACATTTGCAGATGAAGGGTGGTTGGTGCTTTCGATAAAATGTTCTCTGTCTTTGCAGTAATTACTAATTAATTAATAATGTCACATATGTTTCAGTGCAATGGTAATAATTGTCATGCAATAATCAGTCTTTGTTAATTTATTTTATTATTGATTATGGGTCGTTTTCGACGTATTTGCCAACAAATTAATATTGTGATTAATTCAGAAAACCGATTAAGTATGGGTATGCAATACATGTCACTTTTGGCTTAGGCAGCACGATTACGAGTCTACGATGTTCACCCTCGTATTTATTTGAGCAAATATCCACTGCAACCGCCTCCAACCGCAATAGTTACAATCCACCTCTTCCAACCACCATGTTCCACGTGAAATACTACGCCAGATGGACTTGTGTCATTGGATGATAGGATGGTGTCTTCCATTGCAGAAAAGGACATTGTTGCAGGGAAGAAGTGCCCAGTCGTATATACTGCTTGTACCAGCCGACATATACATATATGTGAGCTTCTCAAAGAAGCCACGCAACTGGAAGCTTAAGCACGAAGCTTTGGGCTTTTAGGATATTTGCTTTGTGTTTTTGTGATACCTTTAACGTGTGGGTTATAGGGTTTTTGGGACTTTGTCAAGTTGTTGCCCAATCCAGTTATCAGATGGATACATAAAACGGTCTCATGTTCTTCCACTTGTCTGTCGTTTTGTTTTTATTCAGACCCTGATCAGCTTGAAAACAAATTAATTGGGTCTAAATTAACAAATTAAGATCTAGTTTAATTCAAAGTCATAGTCAAAAGATGAATTTATATGAAAGAAAATACAGTGAAATTGATGAGTAACCAATTAAGTTTCATAAGTAGGTATGATTGCATGGGAATCAAAGACCTTTTGCACCACTTGGGTTACTTTTGGGAAACATTAACATAAATTTTTTATTTCATTTATGAGGGGACCAGCTAGTGGTTTGGCCACGGTAACCTACATTTTTAGAGCTTAGGAAGACTCACAGAGGCATTTCAACCCCCTCCTGACCACGATCGTGCGATTCACCATTGCTAGGAATTGAATTCAAGATGTGCTGTGTGAAATATGAGCCTAAAATTTGTCCCCAACCACTAAGCCATCCCGTGATAACTAACATTAACAACAATTTGGATTTAACTTGGTAAAGACGCGTAGAAAAAAGGTAGTACTCCAAGTCTCCAAATATTGACCATTTTGTCAATTGAACATGACTTTGGGTTGGATGAGATGAAATTTGACTTGGATTAAGCCAAATGGACTTTTTGGTTTATTTTATTTTTCTTGTTTGTTGGGATCATGTACTAATAGGTTTGCAACATGCATGGAAAGAGACTGATGAATGTTGAGAATATTGAAGAGAATTTGTGTATAAGTTATACAAGTAATGTTAGAGAGGGATGAATCGAAAACATGACCTTAAATGAAAGATTAAATGCTCATCGCGTAAGTTTCAAACTCCTTAAAAATAAACTTCTTGTTTAGATTTAGGAAAAATTAGTATTCGGTCATTAGTTATTACTGTTCATTGACTGAAACCTTATTAGTTTTCAGATTTTGATCCAAGTCCCTAGCATTAATGTAATAATGAATTTATATGTCAGTTACATAATTTTTTTAAATAAAAATTAATAATTGATTTAGAATTTTAATACTCACACCTTTATTAAACTCCTAACTAATTTTCAATTCAAAACATTTCCAAAATAAATAAATAAATTAGAATAAGTTTGTACCCATTAGCTTTTTTTTTTAAATGTTTTCAATTTTTTAATCTTATATGTACCCACTCATGTAATTTTTTCAAATTTTTTATCTTAAAATGTACTCATTCTTAAATATACCAATTTTTTATATGTAAAATGTACCTTTTTTATACAAAATCTATTCAATTTTTTTCTAATCCATTTTTAAACTTATATGGGTACATTCTTTTTTCTTTGATTTGAGAATGTATCCATGTCAAGTTTAATCGAAGAAATCTACTAATATTATTAAGCCTAATATCTTTTCTTGTTTTTTGGTCATTTTGAAGAATGTACCCATGTTTTGGTACAATAATTTTTTGGTTAATTTTGATGAATGTACCCATGTTTATATATGACACACACACAATAGTATATTTATATTTTAATATTTTTATTCCCACAAATTATGGTTTTTTATTTAAAATCTCATTAATATAAACAACTATAAATTTAAATTTTTAATTTAAAAAATATTGTAACATACATAGAAATAATTATCACATTAATTTCAGGGACTTCGATCAAAAATTGAAAACCAACAAAGTTTCAGTCAAAGAATATTCATAGTTATGGACCGCATCCAAAGTCTCCCTTCGATTTTGTCATTCTGTAAAGACTTTAAAGAAGAGAGGATACCCTTAATTACGTAAGCTATATGTCTATTACAAACTATGTGTGATTAGCTCAACAATATTTCCTTCCCTTTATGTAGGAGAAAAACTTCGGTGCAGTTATCTAGCAATGACAACTCTCACATCGGATGCTCAACAATATTTCCTTGCCTTTATGTAAGAGAAAAACTTCGGTGCAGTTACCTAACAATGACAACTCCCACGTCGGATTAGACCAACAAGGGATCAAGTAGAACTAAAGTTCAGGAGGTTACTTATTTTTTACAAAAATGACTTACAGATAACATGGTTGGACAGTTCTATCCAAATTTTTCTCCTTAAGACCGTAAAATCACCATTTATGACTACTTCCTTTAGAAAGAAGACTAAGGCAAATATTAATCGTGAGAAACATTCTTATAAATCACGATCATCCAAACAATGGAAATAATGCAAAACTTTCTTTTCTTTTCTTTTCCCCTTTATTTCTCCGTCTCTGTCAAATTGTTATTGCTATTTCTAGTTTCTACTACAATTTATCTGTTCAACCCGTTGCTACAGAAAATCCCAAAGCATTGGGACTTTGTGTTCAATGCATCTGTTCAGCCCATTACTTGTGTTGGTACAGGTTTTTATTTGATTTCCTTTTTAGAAGAAAAAAGGGAAAAACTACTCTTTCCGCATCCAAAGGAGTTTAAGTACTGGTTTGGTACTGAGATGCTATTATAAAAGGTGGGTATAAAAAAAAACTGAGCTAAAAAATGTGTTTGGTAAACACTTAAAAACAACTTATTTTCACAGTTTTAGGTGAAAAAAAGCTGAAAACGTGAAGCAGCAAAAATGAGTTTATTCTCACAGCACAGCAGAATCAGTTTTTTTTTTCAAAGCACAACAATACCAAACCAGCTCTAAAACCCATACCTATCCACTGTTCAAAGCTACAAATTAAGTTTTTTTTTTTAAATTCACTTGCATTTTTACTAATAAAATTGGTTTCAAAAACAATTTTATTGAAAGCATTTTCAATCATTTTAAAAGCATTTCCAAACGAGCTCTAAACACTTGTTCATTTGATTTCTTTTTTAGACTGTTCTAGTAAAACCTTAGGAAATGTGAATGTGTTGGCAGAATATTCTGCCCACCATCCTTGTCGGAGTTCGAAATTTCCACCAGGGATGTTGACATTCATTGTGAAAACAGATATTTGTGATTGTGAATATGGAAATGATTTTTGGACATTGTTTTCAGCACATTCCTGTTTTTTTTATCATTAGTTTTTTACTTTATATGATTTAAAGATTAAAAATGAATAAGAATACATGAAGAGAAAAATATTTGTGAAAATCATTCCTGCGTGAACAAACCCATATAACAAAGATTTTTTTCCATTACTATAAGCTTTTAATCACCTAAGATTCAGGATTCAAATATTTCTAATCAGGACTTTATAAAAGTAAATGTCACGTTCCGCGTGTCACGAGACATAGAGGGTTCTATATCGAAGGGTCATACTTCTCGTCTTCTTTTCTTCCACCAATTTAGCTTATTTATAGGAGTCACAAGCAGGAGATCGATGAAAAGGTTTTCATCTCTCCCTATCTTAAATTACAAACTCATTGAATTATAGACATCTCTCTTCTTTTCACCCCTTAGATAGTGCCAAAACCAGGAGAATAATTCTAACAACAATATATGTCGTAGATTATACAATGTTTATGTCCACCATGACAGGTTGGAACACTCAACCACCATCCGTGAACATATAAACAATATGAATCCCGGGTAGATTGGATTAGATAATATGCAACCAATTGATAATAAATCAATTTGTAATTTATTTACACGAAATTTTTAGTCAAATAGATGAGCAATAACAATCAAACAAAAGAATCAACAGAAAGAGAAATTGATTGAAACAAACAAACAAAATATTGGGTCCCTTTGGGCACCAAAAGATCTCAATCAACACAAAAGCAAGATGAAATTCACCGCTCAGAAGACAAAGCCACTGCTCACATTTCAATTTATCATTCCTCAAAACACCTCTTCAAATCAACACTGTTTAATTACAGTTTATACTGTTTAATTGCAAATTACAATCTAATACATATAAAAAAAATTAAATTACAAAAACTATCTTATACACACGTCTAATTCTCATTTGCCTGTAAAAAGATATAACCGAGCCAAATATTTTCTTTAGAAATATACTACAACGTACTCGCACGTGTACTTGTTACAACGCAATTACAATAAAAAAACCCTAAATTCCCAAATCGTGCTTGGTACCCAATTCTCATCATATACTAATAACAGCAACTTTTTTTGAACAAAAAGTCGTGGCATTAATTCCACTTTGAATTTAAAGAAAAAAAGAAATCAAATAATTTTCATGTCATACTTTCAATCCATCTCCAAACTGCTCAAAATAGTTGCCACTTGACCAATTGAAGGCCTGCTTTTTCTGGAATTACCAACACAAGCGGAAGCAACTTTAGCCAATCTAACAAGAGGCAAAATCTCAGAAGGGATCGCAAGACGGGGGTCCAAAAACTCACTAAACCTCTTTTCCTTGATCAATGGCAATGACCAATTCACAAGCCTCCCCTCGTCACACAACCTACCACTCAAAAGCTCCAACAAAACCACACCAAATCCGTACACGTCGCTTTCCTTGCAAGCGCCGCCTCCTCCTCCTAGCCCGCCGTCCCAATACTCGTCGTCCACGTGTCCCAATAGGCCTCTCTTCTCTTGGGGAGCCAAAAACGATAGCCCATAATCACAAACCCTAGCACAAAAGTTGACATCTATCAAAAGATTTGAAGCCTTGACACACCCATGTATTATGTTTGGAGCCACCCCTTCATGCAAATACTCAAGCCCTTTGGCTGCCCCTGCTGCAATCTTCAGCCTGTGGTTCCAGTCCAACGACGCGCCATCTGAATTTTGATGCAAATAGTAGTCTAAGCACACCATGCCTACAAACTCCATCACTATAATCCTCTCACCTGGGCCTTCTGAGTACCCAATAATCGGCACTATATTGGGGTGCTGAGCTAGAGATATTGACCTAAGTATTCTAGAAAACCCAAAACCTGCATTGCTCAAAACATGCCTAGAGTGAATTCTTTTCACCGCTGCTATCTGCCCCTTCTCGAATATGGCGGCATAGACTGTCCCGAAACGGCCTTCTCCGACAATTCTCCGATGATTGAAACCGTCTGTGGCAACATCTATGTTGGTCAAGGGATACACTTGAGCACTAGGCTTGGTTGGTGGTGGTGTTTCTTGGGTTTGGACTGGTTTTTTCTTGCAGAGGAGGATGAGAGTGAGGACAGCACCAAGAATAACAGTGGATGTGCAAAGTAAGGATATGATAATAAGATAGGCAACATGTTTACTGTGGTTCATCATGTTTTGATCTGGTCTGATCAGATTGATTGGAAAACAAGGGAAGAGAAGAAGATGGATATAATATATATATATATATATGTGTGTGTGTGTGTGTGTGTACGTATATATAAATATTGGTTTCAAATATGGTGAGCTTACAAACTAACAAAGAGTTAGACTAGATGAAATTTGAAAGAGAAAGTAAGAAAAAGTTAGACTAGGGTGGATTGGTAAGAAACTTGGAAGTCTCTGGGTCATAGTTTAGTTATATGTTGGTTCATAGTTGGCCTCCTCCTCATCATCATTTTGAAAGTGATCTTTAATTTCCAAGTCCATGTCAGGGATAACTTTTGGAAAACGCAAGGATTATGTGACATTTTGGCCTGGTTTGGTACTGAGGTAATTATGAAAAAAGTGGGTATTTCTGAAAAAAAAAACAGTATTTTTGTGTTTGGTAAACATTCAGCTTCAGTTTTTTTTCACAGTTTTTGGTGAAAAAAGCCAAAAACACAAAGCTGCAAAACCCAGCTTTGAAAAACCGGCTTTTTTCACATCTGTTTTACATAAAAGTTAACCAAACACTATAATACTGCTTTTTTTTTTCAAAAGCATTTTTACAAAAAAAAGTTTACGAAACACTCTGCTGCTTTATTTCACAGCTGCTTATTCTCACAGCACAGCAGAAGCAGATTTTTTTTCAAATCACAGCAATACCAAACCAGCCCTTAATCTTAGAAAATTTTGTGCTTTGATCATGCTTAGGTATGATTTGGGTTCCTTAATTTCTCCTAAAATAGAAAAAGCAATAAAAATAGTATTAAGATTAAAAAGTGACTTCAAGGAGCTTAATATCTCTAAAATATCCTAAGTTAATTGTGAATACAGTAATTTTTTCAGTCAGAAATACGAATAGGAGAACTTAAATAGTTTGTAATTAAACTCAGTATTGTCTCTAAGCTCTTGCTTATTTCTTTCTAACCACATTTTTTTCTTGTTTTAATCAAACAGTTCGTAAACTCCTTCCTTAAATGGGACAACTTAAAACCAGTAAACTTCTTTTCTAAGTTAATTCAAGACTAATAATTATATGTCTAGTTAGGCAGCAGCAATATAAACAAGTCAAAACAAACGACTACAAACAAAACACAATTCTCAACTATTTGTTTATTTTTATCAATAATTTTAAAGATTATTTTTCTTGATTGATGATAAGTCAATTATAAAGATACGTTGCACCAATAAATATCGAACTCTCTACAAATACGTATAGTCTTTGCATGTGAGTCGAGCTGATGATATCGCTAATTAGAATGAATTGCCATTTTATTTTGGGTATGTTGAGTTATAAACTTTCCTGGTATGAACCCAAGGAGTACTGGACTATGCTCTTACCAATTTCAGATTCTCATCTCTATAAGGCCCAATGGATTACAATTTATCTGTTAAATGGGCTCCATAAGGCCCATGTTTTGTATTGGATTTCTTTTAACAATTTTCTGACGCTCGGGTGAAATAGCCATTGAGGGCCAGTGGTAGGAATTAGGATATAACCTTATTTAAATGTATGGGAGGAGAGAAATTTGTAGGAAAAGTGTTGGACAAGCTTAAGATCCGAACGGTTAATGTTATGAATCACTCTCTAAAAATCATCTTTGCAAAAATTCATTAAAATATGAGATCATTTGGTCATCAAACTAGGATTTGGATCCTCTTTTTAATCCCTTCCCTGGGATCTTCGAGATCCTCTAATCTGGAGCATTCAAAACACAATGAACGGTTAAGATCAAGTCGGAAAAAAAAATTTCTGTCATAGTGTATTGAAAGCTTAGGATTAGAGGATTCTGAGGATCCCAGTCCATCAAACTATACAAAAACAAATGGACGAATTTGATAAATACATTATAAATCGTCTATCTATTATTATAATTGATTGATTAAACGACTTTTGTTTTAATTAAATTTTTATAAAAATAATTTTTACGTACTAATTTATGATATAAACAGTTTCGATCACAAATGGGAAAATCAGCTGCAGCGTGAAGTAACTAATTATAACCAAAAAGGTAAATGCACCGACGTAAATCTGCAGTCACAGCATTGAATCCATTGGAGAGGATGTAGCCTGTATGGACCATGGTGGAGAATGGATTTGGATTTTCATCACGGGATGGAACAACTCGGAATTAACTGGTACCAAATTTGTTCACACATTTGGGTGGGTCATTAATTTAGCCTTTTATAGCTCACTGTAGCAGCAGCGTACGGTCCCTGACCTTTCCTCTTCGGCTTCCATTTGCATGATTCCCCTCTCACCCAGAGCTTGTTTCGATTCAGCGATTTTTCCAAAGTTTTAACTAAATTTCCTCTGCTGGACAATCAATCCCACCAACCAGACAACCACCCTCTCTCTCTCTCTCTCTCTCTCTCTCTCTCTCTCTCTCTCTCTCATGTTGTCCTTGTTGAGAGTTGTCCCACATCGGTGAGGGACAAAGTTTGCTATGTGCTTATATGATCTTGGGTTACTCCACATCTTGCCAATTGGTTTTATGGTGGAACCTCAATTTCATTATGGTATCAGAGCGGATTGTCCTCGTTTGAAGCCAGATGGCCACACGGGCTCCACGTCACCCAGTCATTGTCCATGTGTAGGCTTGAAAATCCGCCACACGTGCGGGGACATGTTGAGAGTTGTCTCACATCGGTGAGGGACAAGGTTTACTATGTGCTTATATGGTCTTGGGCTACTCCCCATCTTACCAATTGGTTTTATAGTGGAATATCAATTTCATTAGTCCTGGCTGGTCATTTTCCATAGGAGGCAGCTCAAACAAGGGTCACTTTTCACTCAGTTAGGAAAGGACCCAGTGAGGGCCAAACCTTACCTGTCTTATTTATGGAAGATGAGCTTACTTACACATGGGATTGTCACTCTTCTTTTAAACGTGTTATCTAATCAAGTATTGTTTTGATATTTGAAGTTAATCACGCACTATCATGTGTAACTAAGCCCCGCACTGTATCAATATTCAGGCTAATCACGCATTGTCATTACGTTTGTTACGCGCTGTACTTTACAATGCATAAATACCGCTCCTGTGACGTTCCAAGTGCATAGTGAAGTTCCCTCAATAGGGTTCTTCTAAGGGGGTAAAAACCACTGTATAAAGCTATCAACAACATTAAAACCTGGAACAGGTATAATTGCAGAATATTGTCTTAGCAATTCCCATTTCATATAAATCACCTGACTGATTTCACACGAAGAATCACAATCACTAAACAGTGTTTACATCACTTTCACTGGGGAAGAAGGGCAAGTTACTGCTTAAGCTTACTTTTACAGTATGGAATAATTTAACCCCCTCATAACTTTTACTCCTCTAATATACTTCCTCCTCAACTTCTTCCCCTCCCCTGCTCTCTGAGACCAAAACCCTAGAGGAGGGTGGGATATTTGGGAAGTTGGATTTTAGAAAGCTTCAAAAACTGGAAATATAAAGCTTACATAAAAAACTTCCCCCACACTCATTGCTTTGTTTGCAAGAAAACTATATGAACTTCATACGTCTCAAGCTACACTTCCATGATCCGAGGCATCTTCGTAGTAATAGGGTGACAATTTCCCCTCCTTTTTAGCAGTCTGGGGATGTTTCTCTGTGCCAACTTCTTGCAACAATTTCACTACTCGTCTCATGGATGGACGATTAATCGGGAGAGGGCTGGTGCAGAGGAGGCCAATGTTGAGGACCTTGCAGACTTCTTCCTTGTAACAAGATTCAAGTTTTGGGTCAACCACACTGTCTACTCCTTTCTGATCCAATGTGGTGCAGACCCACTTCACCAAGTCCTTTTCTCCGAACTCTGGGTCGACTGGGAGTCTCCCGGTCACCAGCTCCAGAATAACCACGCCGAAACTGTATATATCGCTCTTCTCATTCACTCTGAGAGTGTATGCATATTCTGCAACAAGATTACATTTACATTTTTAGAATGGCGGGGTAAAAATTTAACTAATGTAAGCAGACATCGTGAAATGTCAGTTTCAAAATCTAAAATCTCAACAAGAACATCAACATACAATACGAATTCAACTAAACTTAATCGGAAATTTGTTCAGTAGGAAATTTTTCTGACTAACCTGGAGCAATGTAACCACAAGAACCTGTAATGCCCGACATGGATTGAGGCCCTTTACCAGTTACATCAACCACCTTGGCTACTCCAAAATCCGCCACTCGCGCTCCAAAATCGCCGTCCAACAATATGTTGTTGGATTTCACATCTCTATGAACAATCGCAGGAACGCAATCATGGTGCAGATAAGAAAGACCCTCTGCTGCATCCAGAGCTATCTTAAACCTTGTAGGCCAATCCAGCAACCCTCCTTTGATGCTATGCAACATATCACCGAGACTGCCATTTTGCATATGCTCATAAACCAAGAGCTTGCAGTCCCTAGTAGTGCAACAACACCAAAGCTTCACAATGTTCTTGTGCCTAATCCTCCCCAAAGTCTCCACCTCCGCCTCAAAGCCGTCGTCTTGGACCCAACCTTTCTCAACATCGCCAGCTTCGCACTCCTGCACTTTACCTCTCCAAAGCTTCTTCACTGCAACAACCTCTCCACTGCTCAGCATAACCTTGTACACCTTCCCGGACGCCCCGCTACCAATCA
Source organism: Malus fusca (assembly GCA_035220775.1). Taxonomy (NCBI): domain Eukaryota; kingdom Viridiplantae; phylum Streptophyta; class Magnoliopsida; order Rosales; family Rosaceae; genus Malus; species Malus fusca. Next base: position 37,345,309 of record CM069068.1, read on the forward strand.
CATTATCTTCATCAAGGCAATCCAAGATCTCATACTCACTAAAACCCAGTTTGTGAAACGACATCAGCGTCCATTTGGATTTGTCTATCGTTCGGTTCGCCTTCTTGAAGTTCTTGTACTTCAAGTAAAACCAGACCACCCCCACAACAAATACTAAACCAGATAGAATGAAGATGCACCTAAGCAACCATAGGTACCCCTGACTTTTAACCTCAGCTCTGCCATCACATAAGCCATCCAAATCTCCACAAAGACCAGGATTTCCCAGAAAGCTACTCCTATAAATTTCCTTAGCAAATAAGGGTGGAAGCTCACCTGAGAGCCGATTGTTGGACAAATTAAACACATTGAGCTTCATATTCTGCAACCCAAATGGGATTTTCCCGGAAAATCGATTCCCGGAAAGATCAAGGTAATTAAGCACGGATAAGTTCCCAATCCCATCTGGGATTTCCCCGGAAAGTTGGTTACTTGCTAGATTGAGCTCGTTGAGTTTCGTCCAAGACTGGATCCCAATCGGAAGCTCACCCGAGATTTCGTTACTGTGGAGGTCCAGAGTCCCGAGCTGCCCGAGTCTCACAATGCTCTCCGGCAACGGCCCACTGAACTTATTTTCGCCACCGGAAAACTCCATAAGATTCTCCATCCACCCAATCTCCTCCGGTATCTGACCCGAAAACTTGTTCTTCGCTACGATTAATAGCGAGAGGTTCGTGGCTCCGGCAATGGTCTTCGCTATCGGCCCAGAAAGCTCATTCTCAACGAGCTCCATCAAGTACACGCGCGGCAGCCCCCAGAAGCCCGCCGGAACTTCCCCACTTAACCGGTTGTGACCCAATCGAACCCGGGTCAAGCTCTGGCACTCACCCAACTTCGCCGGGATCCCACCGGAAAACTCATTGTGTATCATCAAGAGCTCTTCCATTTGTCGCTTCTCACAAAGACTCGCCGGAATGGTGCCAGTGAACTGGTTGCTAGACACGTCGAGCCACTTGAGCGGCGAGTTCTTCCCGAGATTTTGGGGAAGCTCGCCGGAGAGCTTGTTTCGGAAGAGCCTGAGCTCGTACAAGTTAGGCGAGTTCGCAATGCTCGCCGGCACGCTCCCCTCGAAGTTGTTCTCGTAAAGGTTGAGGCTTTCGAGCGGCAACCGGCAGAGCTCATCAGGAATTGGCCCGCTCAGCTGGTTCATGGACGCGTCGAGGAGTCTCAGCCGGGTCAATTTCGACATTCCGGGCGGCAACTTGCCGGTTAATGAATTGTTGTAGAGCTCAATCTGAACGACGCTGGTCAGCTCGCTGAGCGACGGCGGAATCCGGCCGGTTAAGCCGTTGATGGCGAGGTCCAAATCCTTGAGGTTTTTTAGACGACCCAGCGAGTCGGGAATCTCGCCAACTAAGTTGCACTCGGTGAGCCAGAGCACCTCGAGGTTCGTCAAATTGCCGAGCTCCGCCGGGATCCGACCCGGGTGAAACGGGTTGTAGGAAAGGTTGAGCATTTTCAGGGTGGAAATGTTGCCGAGAAATGGGGGGATGGTGCCTTCAATGAGATTGTAGACGAGAGAGAGGACCTCGAGTTTCTGGAAGCGGCCGAAGGAGTCGGGAATTGGTCCGGAGAAATTGTTTCCGGTGAGGTCGAGGTATTTGAGGTTGGGGAGGTCGGGGAGGGTGGCGGGGAGAGCGCCGGTGAGAAGGTTCTGGGAGAGGTCAAGGTGCTCGAGATTTTGACATGTGGAGAGTGAGGGAGGGAGGGTGGAGTTGATGGAGTTGTTGTAGAGGGAGAGGTGGGTGAGGTTGGGGAGGCGGCAGAGAACGGTGGGGAAAGGGCCGAAGAGGTTGGCGCTGGGGAGGTCGAGGGAGCGGACGACGGGGGAGGAGGAGGAGGCGTCGTCGCATTTGACCCCAAGCCAATTGCAGGGGGTGGAGTCGGCGTCGTTCCAGGAGGAGAGGGCGGAGTCGGGGTCGTCGAGGGAGAGCTTGAAGTGTTGGAGGTAGAGGCCTTCTTGGTTGAGGGAGAGGGTGGTGGGGAGCGGTGAGAGGAGGAGGAGGAGGAGGGGGAGGAGGAAGAGAAGCATTGTTGTTGTTTTTTGGGTCAAATGTTGTCGTTTGTGTTGTGATTTTGCTTCTAGAAAGAAGGGGGGGGAGTGAGGTGTGTTTGGGGTGAATATTTGGGTTGTTGATATTTTGGGGGTATTATATATGTGAGGATTTTAGTGAGAGAGTGGGAGGGAAATAGTAAATGAGTGTGTTGGGAACTTGGTAGAACAAATTATGAGGGAATGGGTACATGATTTGAATGAGTGCAATTTTACTTTCTTTGTCTCTTGAGACATTCAACAAAAATGTTTGTGTGTAGTAAAAGATAAATAAACCAAAGTTATTTGGAGACAAATATACTCGATAGCGCTTGTATGAAGAAAAAAAAGTCAAATATTTATGGGATACTTATATTTGGGCCATTATTGCTAGAAATGTTTATCTGTTTGATTGTACTAGAAACGGTTGTACTAGAAGTTTCTCTCTTTAATTAATTTTATTTTTCCATAAAAAAAACATTTACAACATAATTAGTAAATTTGTGTATAATAAGCTATAGATGTTAGTAAATCGTGTATAATATGCTACAAATGTTAGTAAATTCGCGTATAATATGCATCTAATACACTTACATGTATATATATATATTTTTTAAATTTAATGTTCATACACGTCTTAAACTCTAACGTATGATATACATATTATACACATCCATACGTACTTTTCACGTTTAATATACATTTTTTGTACATATTTTTTTTTTAAAATACACATCAAATTCACATATCATAAATGTATTTTGACATATTAAAGAAATTAAGTAAATTTAAAATGTAAAAATAAAATGGCCGAAATTTTCAAAGTATCGTATTTGATAAGTTACTGAATAATAAAAGTACGTATTTTACCATCTTTTAAAGTGCTTTTGGTGAAAATATCGTATTTAGTCATTTTAAAGCGTTTTTTGTGAAAGTATCGTTTTTTGTGAAAAACATTTTCTCTAAAAGCGTTTTTAGTTATTTTAAAAACACATCCAAACGAGTCCAAATAGTGTTTGGGAATAGTATTAACTAAAATGAGGTTTGTCAGTGATCTTTCAACATTGAAAGCAAGTTGTTTGCAATGATGATATATTTCTAAAGAAGAAACATGTGAGTTTGGCCAGTAAGCCGTTGCGACGGGGACTGAGATGGGCGGTGCAAAACAGCAAAATCAGGAGGAGGAACTGGCGTTAGACGGAGGCCTGCGATTAATCGTGTTTAATTACCAGAATACGACAGTCACGAGTTGGATCAGTTCTGACTGCGCCTGCGCCTGGAAGCTCGAATGCAAGATTAGCGTGACCAAATGTGTGAGTCACGCTTGGGGTTGGGGGGGTGGTGGGGTTGGGGATGGCAAGTGAGATTGTTGTCAGACGGGTACGATTGGTGGCAGCGACAGTGGGTGGAGGCTGAGCTAACTTTGCAGCTTTAGATAAAAGCAAAGGAAAAAAGGCAATGGTCAACTGCCATTTGGCAGTCTTATTATTTTATCATATGTGAACATAATTTCTCTATTTGTTTACCCAGAGGATGCATATGGCTAATCAAAAACAGCAAATGTAATTGTACATTATCCAATTGTGGAGTCAATACGGATCAATGGCTGCTCATGACTTCAACAGCTTCATGACTTCAACTTATATTTAAATATGACCTTTATATACAACTGTGTCAAACTGATGAATGAGTCAAAAACACTGAGTTACAAACTGCTACTTCTTCTGTGTGGTTTTTGCTTACTTCTTCTTCTTCTTCATGACAACAGTAGCTTCATAACCCCAACAATATTTATCTGGTGGCGAAGGTTGCATGATTAAGTCAACTCTGAGATGAATACAAATCCATGGAGTCTCATGCTTTTGTGTAAAGATAGATTGTTGAGTTGTAGTTTTGGACCTAGGCAGGAGACCTCAGTTAAACAAACTAATAATCTAATCGTATAAATGGTGTGGTCTAGGTGCCTCTTACGCAAGTTTTTCTCATACAATTGCCGGGTAATTAGTAAAAAGACAGCAAGTAAATACTCCTAAATTATCAAAAGAATAAGCTTATAAGTTTACACTACTACATTTTTATCGCTAGCTAGGAAGACATATTAAGCTATATTGCATAAGGTTAGTGACATGCAGACAATATTGTACGTTAACTTTGCAGAAACTTTAGTTTCATGCAGAAGGGGGACGAAGGGGAGCTAAAAGAAAATGAGACGAATGAAATTCCCACTGGATTTGCAAAACTGCATGTGTAAAACAGATATGTTTCTGTTTTCCGACCAAAGACAGTCCAAATCGGGGCGGTGAACAATGAACATTGCCATATTGTTCCAATATTTTCCTTTTTTCGACAATTTCTTCTGTTCGTTACGAATCCCCACCAGATTTTCTTGGCATTCTACTTTCACGTCTGTCATTTTCTCGTGCCCAAAAATGGTTAGGTTTTTAGTCCACAAAACCCCATGCGCAGACACCAGCCATGGTAAAATGACTCGGATCCCTTCCGGACCCAAAAAATCTAAGCCTAAGGATCAAATGACCCGGGCCGTTGAAATTTGATCCAACGGCTACAAACAATGAGCCATTCTAAAAGTTATAATAATTATAGCCGTTTAATCAAATTTCAATGGTCTAAATTATTTGATCATTAAGCTTAGATTTTTAGGTCCGGAGAGGTCCGGGTTCATGGTAAAATGGTCATGCTCTTGTTTGGGTACTTGGTGTGACCTACACGTGGCCTTTGCTTATTTGCGGGCACGCTAGGACATGTTAACCCATGCACGCCTGAGTCTCTCCATCCTGACAAATTTGACTAGTACCACACAGTTTGTCGAGCATAATGCACTTCCGTACAATTTTGTGTATCTGGCATGCATGTAATATTCTTTCCTTATGTTTGACTAGTAGTGCTAGCTAGGGTTAGTTTTGTACTGTTAGGATTAGTCGTTCATGTTAATTTCAATCTGGGTGACTTGATCGTATGACCAGATTTTTTCTAACAACCAATGATGTGGAGCTTCATACTTCTTCATTGTGTGCGTGCATGGATCATCTACCTATAGCATTCTTCAAATTAACATGTGATATTCCAATTTTATTGGATGTCCCTCAAGGGACAAATTAATTAGGGTAAATTAGACTTTCATATCTCAGGTTTGGAGTCTATTTCAATTCCTTACAACATTTTCAAAACATATCATTTTCATACCTCAATTACTATTTTATTTCAAAATAATACATCCGTTACATTTTTCATCTATTGATCCGTTAAGTGCTGACATGGCTGCCAACGTGGCACACCACGTGGCAAAAATAATAATTTTTAATTAAAAAAACAACCTGAAAAAAGAATTTAAAAAAAAAAAAAACTGAAACCTAGCTCCCCGCAACCCCCCACCCCCGCAAACAAACCCAGAAACCTTAAACCCCCATCCACCCCCTCTCCCCACCTCCCTCTCCTCCACTCTCTTCACCTCCCAGCAAACCCCCACCCCATCCCCACCCTCCCCGAGTCCTTTCTCCTCTTCACCCCCACCCTTAGCAAGCCTAACTCCATCCAGACCACCACCAACCAAGCACCAAAAAAATTCAAAATTTGAAGGACAAAATTAAATGCATACCTCGTTGTTGGAGCCGATCGACTTGCCGACGAGCAGGGCACAGATGGGGGAGGGAGAAGAGGGTGGGTGTTGCAGATGGTGGGGGTCGGGTTCTGGACGAGCTGGGTCGCCCAGGTAGAGATCTGGGTTTTGGGCGAGGTCGGACGCAGGGAGTGGGTCATGGGGGGGGGGGGGGGGGGGGGGGGGGGGGAAGGTCGGACGTAGGGAGTTGGGTCGCGGGGGGGGGGGGGGGGGGAAGGAGGGTGAGGTTTCTTGGGTGGGGGAGGGAGGCCGTGGGGGGTGTGTGCGGAAAGAGGGTCGGGGTTCTGGCTCAGGTAGGTCGTCGAGAGGAAGGGGGAAGACGAGCTGGGCGGGTGTGGGTGGGGATAAAGGGTTCTGGGTTTGTGGGGGGTGGTTGGGGGGAGATTCCACGTGGCATAAATGTTGCAGCCACGTAAGCACTTAACAGATCAATGGATGGAAAATTTAACGGAGGTATTATTTTGAAATAAAATAGTACTTAAGGTATGAAAGTGAAACGTTTTGAAGATGTTGTAAGGAATTGAAATAGACCCCAAACTTGAGGTATGAAAGTGTAATTTATCCAATTAATTATCATGTGATATTGTCGAAATACCAACTTTACATTCAAACACAAATTACATAATTATTTATTAGTATTAGTTCGCTGTTGTAGTTTGGTAACATTACATATAAAAAAACTAAACACATCAAATGCCCTTAGCCCTCTAAGACATTTTCAAATGATTGTTATTCGACAACGTAGAAGTTGTTGCGCCCTAAATCACCTCCATTTTTTTTAAATCATTGCTTGTGCCCTAAATCAGCTTAATTCGTTTCAAAATCATTGCTTAATTTTCATGAAAAGAGAAGCAGATCTAGAGAAGAAAGCTTCATGCATGGAGAGGAATGCAGTAGATCGATGTCAGACATGTAGATATGGAGACTGCAATGTCATTATTTTGCTGGGCCGTCCCGATACGTACTCAGGTGTACTTGCACATGCATGGGATAAGTTGTTGGATTTACATGGACTAGTTTGTGTTTATGTCGTCGGTCAAATTTGAAATTCAAAGTGCAGATCTTTGGAAATTAAAACTTCAAATTCAAAGTTTAACGTTTGGTGAAAATTAAAAGAAATTATAAAAAACTGAGTCTACAGGGTCCTTTGTTTGAAGAGACTTGGCAGCACATTTATAAACCACATGTTTTATTTGCAATTTTAATCTTCAGTTTTTGCTTATAAATCACAAATTAATCAAAACTCATAACAATTTTGTTTGATGGTGATGGATTTCCTCGAAGGTGACTTGAAGCCACCAAGAAGCTTTGGGGACTTCGAGCAGACTTTTTTTTTTAAGTTTATCGATATTTTTACACTAAGGGGATGATGAGTTCAGCTAAGCCACACAATGGGCAGCCTAATTTGATATCGAATTTGTCATCCACAAGAATCGAACAACTGCGAGCAGACTTTGGAAGGAAAAAGAGACTGATTGAAACCAAAGGCACGTGATGAACATTTTCCAAGTTGCCTGCTGGGCTAGCACCCAATCTTATCTTTCCAAAATCCAAACTTGATGCGTGGACAGCATAAAGATGCATAAATTGTAAATTATGTTAACTACATTGAAATATTTGAGAATCAAAGAGAAAATGGAGAAGAAAGAGTAACTGAGAAAGATGAACTAGAGAGAATTTAGAGAGAGAAATATGAGACTTGTATATTGACTTAAAATAATGAAGATTAGACACTTTGTTTTTATACAAGAAAGCCTAACAACTCTAACTAAATACTAACAAACTTGCTAATTGTATTGCTGACTTGTACCCTTAATGAATTAATGGGTAACCTTTTAATAATTTCATGAAATTTGTAATTGAGGTTAAAAAATAACATTAATGAGCAAAAAATTGTATAGATACTACAAACAACATTAATTTGATCATACACGTTATAACTGAGTCTAGTAGTGTGCATTTTTAACTAAACAGTGTATTAAAATGAATAATTGTATGAGGAGGTTGAACCTAAAGGTCCTGAACCTAGATCAACAAGGCACACCCTATTGATAATCAGTAGATAGCGAATAACATTTGATGTGAACAGTTCTAGTGACTATAAGTACGTTACCGACACTAACAGTTCAAGCAGAAAATGCAAACCCTAAATTGACACATATATCTTGATGCAAATTGATTTGATAGTGGGAAACATAAACATAAAATTCTCCTTCCCCTTTTTTTCTTATGGTTTTTTCTGTTTTCGAGTAAATATGTACAGTAGAGTTCATTTATGATGTCGGAAACAAGTATAATGACTGCTGTCTGATGGTAGTGGCATCGGCATCACTACATTTGAATCTCACCAATAAATTGAACCTCTAACTTATCAACTTTGGTTTAATTTTGCATTAACAAAATGCCACCTAACGGATTTTGTAACATTAAGCGTGGACCACCTACTCTAATTTAATTGTGACCAAATCTGCATCCGCTTCAACTGCAATTCTCTTGCTCGATAAACGTCAGAGACTCGGAGTGATAGACACAATGCTTAACTTATTTGTCCCCGATGCAAACTTCCAAGTTGAAGCACCAAGTGTAACATACAATTTGAGTTGTGTTAGGACAAGTGCGCATGTAGATGTCAACCGTTGATAAAAAATGAATCACACAACCCAATCAACGGTGAATTTGTAAGGAAAAGACTGTAGATCATGTCTCCGCGCCGCGCCGGGGGCGGGGCGGGGGGCTTTGTATGTCATCCGCGTGAAAAGAGGAGGCTCAAGTGCCCACATGAGCTCCCAGGTAGATCTTCGCATGATTTAGACAAGGCCAAATCAGCTTGAAAGCTTTGCCAATTATTCAGCCTAGTAAAACCGAAGCTTTACGTTCTTTTTTACCGAATTATGATAACGTTTGCATGAGGCTGGCCTTACATGTCACTCTGCTGTTGGCAAAAGCTATATTTGCAGAATTATTGCTGTTAGTTTGTTTACAACATACGCATACGCTTATGATTCACATGGTGGAAACTAAAGGGTAACTTTTTATTTAAGTAGGATTAAAGTTTTGTTAGGAACTTTCTGAAGCACTTACTTCTTAAGTAGAGTTGCGGGTTTAAATTTTATTATAAAACGATATTACTATTTTAAACTACACTAAATAAAGAAGGAAAAGTTTGAAGGATACCGTTAGTTGAACAAAAATGCTCAACCTACCAGGATAATCCAGTCCACCGTTTACTGGTAGAAATGTAGGCTCAAGATGACTATAAGTAGAATTCAAGTTCAAGTAGGATCAAAGTTTTGTTTGGAACTTTGAAACACTTCTTAACTAGAATTGCAGGCTTGAGGTGACTTTAGTGCTTGATCGACCTTCCTAATTACTCTCAGTATAGCCTACTAACAAAAATTCCATCACCAATTCTCTGGCTATAAACGGTGGTCCACCTATAAAAAAAACCAAACAAAAAGTTATTGGCAGTCAATGATATTGATTTAATTAAACTTAGATTTTTGGTCTAAAAGAAAAAGATCATGAAGCCATGGTCCAACAAAATGATGATATATTTATCTTTATTGTAATAAAATTAAGGAAAATAATTCATACCCCGCAACCCAAAATTAGCAGCAGACTCATTCTGACCTGAAAAAAGGAAAGAAAAAGAGGAACCCTAGTGCTATAACCTTTTCTAACTCCAAAGCAGCAGATTCACCTTGCGCGAGTTTTTAGTGTATTCGAAACAGTCATATACTTTTTTTTTTAATTTACTATTATTAAGAGAAATGAGAGAGTTCAAATTATTACATTAACTTATGGGGCATGAGAGTTTCGAATTCATAATGCATATAAATTTATTTATTTACTTATATAATAAAAAATTAGAACACAACAATTATATCAATGCTATCCACCCTTATTTATAATACGTAAAATAATAAGACATGTAGGGTCAAGATCAAGGGCTTTTACAAACTTTGAGAGGAAAATTATTGTGTT